>CM059439.1:17351314-17951314 GCA_030390025.1 Squalus acanthias
CTCCCCTCGCTCTCCTCTCTCCCCTCGCTCTCCTCTCTCCCCTCGCTCTCCTCTCTCCCCTCTCTCCCTCGCTCTCCTCTCTCCCCTCGCTCTCCTCTCTCCCCTCGCTCTCCTCTCTCCCCTCGCACTCCTCTCTCCCCTCGCTCTCCTCTCTCCCCTCTCTCCCCTCGCTCTCCTCTCTCCCCTCTCTCCCCTCGCTCTCCTCGCTCTCCTCTCTCCCCTCGCTCTCCTCTCTCCCCTCGCTCTCCTCTCTCCCCTCGCTCTGCTCTCTCTCTCTCGCTCTCTATGCCTCTCGTACTTTCCTCATCTCTGTATCTAAACACAGAGAAGCGAATTCCAGTAACTCAGACAAGTGGTAGGTTCATGCTGAGGGAGCTTCTGACTATATTATAACCGTTTTTCTGGTCTGTAAAGGAGCTTTTATGAAAAGGGCTCTTATTTGCCAATTCTAATGTATTTCAATAGCAACAACATTCACTGCAGCTTTAAGCAAGAGAAAGCTTCCATTTACATCGAGCACCTTATCACTGCCTCAGAACGTCCCAAAGTGCTTCACAACCAATGACTTGCTTTTGAAGTGCTGTTGACAAATGCCTAACTCAGTAGGGATTGGTCTCTCCTATTACCATCAAGCCATCATAAGATATTTATGTATGTATAAAATATCTACTGCAAAATGTTGGAAAATGCACCAAATAAAATATGAAAAGTCAACACTTTCTGGGCATCCCCTCCCGCGCCCCCCTCCCTCCCCCCCAAAAAAATCTTACATCATCTGGACGTTGGTGAGAAAGATGAACATACCTCTTAGTGGATTTTGTGTATAATTGCAAACCTTGCTAAAGTACATTTATCTGCAGCCAAATGTTCTCATAAATGGGAAACGGCTTTATCTGTGTTTTACCCCTGAAATGGGTTTACCCCTCTCAGGGTTATATTCGATGAAGGTAAATTCCGTTTACGTTTCACTTTATTTTTAACCTCCCTAGGGTCACACACCAATCACAGTTAAAAGGCAATTGGGACCAAATGGGATGTTGTTAATTTCATAACTTATAAAGGTGATCTGACTTATGGCCGAATATATAATCTGCTCTCACTTTCTTTGATAATTGTATGATACGTGCTAGCATATTTTTAACCCATATCTCCCTAACGCGCCTCCCCCCCCACACAACTGCATTTCATTGATCCCGAAACCCATCGACACATGAACGCCCCGGTCCCTTCAGCCAGCTGAAGGAGGTGTGAGGTGGTCCTTCTGAGCTTCCCACCACCTAGACACTTGACTAGTTAACAAACATCCCAGCTACTTCATTGGGTGTATTTTTCTGCTGGTTTGGAATAGATGCTCCAGAGGCAGTGTTGACCAGTTTACAATTAAATCGAGACTTTATTTTTAGATTTTTAATTTTTGGCAAGTCTGCTTGTTTTATTCATTTTCAACTGCAATTAGATGCTGATCACTGTTGGTTCAAAGAAAAGGCGAGATTTTCTTTCTCTGACTTTTCATTATGAGGGACTAATGGTGGAGTGGTATGTACTGGAGGTGTTTTCCTGTATTTTACATTTCGTTTTTTAATCTCCTCCAGGTAATGCTTATGTAACTGCAGGTAATCAGGTTGAGTACAGACCGCTGTCTGGAATTCGGTACATGTGGTGGTACCATTTAATTGGACTGATCTGGACCAGTGAATTTCTTGTTGCTTGTCAGCAAATGGCAATCGCTGGGGCTGTGGTATGCTGTTACTTCAACAGGTAGGAGTAAGAGTAGAACCTGTTTGTTCTAAACGCTCGTGGTGATGCATTGCATGGTCGGACATCCCCTCTGTTCATGGTTACCTGGAAACTGGGAGTGTGGCCTCACTGTGGGGACCAGAAATAATGGTTCTTATGTCGCAAATTGAAAGATTAGGCCTTGATTCCATAATGGACTAGTGCCTGGTCCTCTCTGCTCAGGGAGCTGGTTTGAATTCAGCCGAGTCTGGCGGCATGGCAGTCCCTCTCTGCTGGCTGTGAGTGACCTTCAGGAAAGATATTTGGGCAGTCTCCAGTTCCTGGTGGATGAAGGCCCGCAGTTTGTCACATCTGTGGACTCTCATTCGGCCCATGAGGGTGGTTTGAGTGGAAAATGAAAAAGTTCACATTGGCGCGGAGCGGCACTCTGTGCTAAGGCACTTTCTCGGACAAAGTAGTGGGCACTTTGCTCTCTACTTGATCCATGCACTAGCTGATCGGAAAGAACTTGATGTTGACACTAGACAGTGTGAATGGAAGGCTTTACCACTTTCTGAAAGCTAAGGGCCAATTTTAATCGTCTGAAAATCGTGGTACTGAATTTCTGATATGGGCTGCCAGCGAGTGAGGCTCCTTGCTGGTAGTGTGAGCTCGTAGAAGTAGCCTTCAAGGGTCAGGAAGTGGACAGCATTGCAATAACAATCAAAAGTTCAGCAAAAGAGCTTCATTCAGAAAGGTAAGGATTCTCTACAACCAGCCGTAAGTAGCCACTGGTTTCATTAGTACTCAGTTGAAGTTTACATCGCATATTGGAGGCTTTTAATGGGAAAAGGTCAATGCAGAAGCTTTATTTGAACTGAAGATGCTGAGGATCTTTTCCTTTAACAGGCTAATGTAGAATGCAAGAAATTGCCATTAAATAAACTGGGATTTAAATTCTCTTAAAGTGTAATTGAGCATAAGTTCACGGTAGGTGAGTGTGCTGATGACTTGCAGCTCAATACGTGACAGACATTGTCTACCGTAGGTTTCCCATAACCACATCCCTCATCCATGCCTTTGTTACCTCTGGACTTGACCATTCCAACGCACATCTGGCCGGCCTCCCACGTTCTACCCTCCGTAAACTTGATGTCATCCAAAACTCAGCCGCCCGTGTCCTAACTCGCACCAAGTCCCATTCACCCATCACCCCTGTGCTCGCTGATCTCCATTGGCTCCCGGTTAAGCAACGCCTCAATTTTAAAATTCTCATCCTTGTTTTCAAATCCCTCCATGAACTCGCCCCTCCCTATCTCTGTAACCTCCTCCAGCCCCACAACCCCCCCCCCCCCCCCCCCCCCCCCGAGATCTCTGCCAATTCTGACCCCTTGAGCATCCCCGATTTTAATCACTCTACCATTGGCGGCCGTGCCTTCAGCTGCCAAGGCCTTAAGCTCTGGAATTCCCTCCCTAAAACGTGCCGCCTCTCTACCTCTCTTCCCTCCTTTAAGATGCTCCTTAAAACTTACCTCTTTGGCCAATCTTTTGGTCATCTGCCCTAATATGTGGATCGGTGTCAAATTTTGTTTGATAATGTTCCTGTGAAATGCCTTGGGACGGTTTACTATGTTAAAGGCGCTATATAAATACAAGTTGTTGTTGTTGTTCTCCTGCTAATCCCTCTGACGTTGCTGATCCTTCCATCTCTAGCATCTTGCCTCTACATTGGCATGACAGGATCTGGTTCCGTGAGTGCTGACTCAGACTGGGATCTGGTTCCGCGGGTGATGACAGACTGGGATCTGGTTCCGCGGGTGATGACAGACTGGGATCGGGTTCAGTGAGTGCTGACAGACTGTGATCGGGTTCAGTGAGTGCTGACAGACTGGGATCTGGTTCAGTGAGTGCTGACAGACTGGGATCGGGTTCAGTGAGTGCTGACAGACTGTGATCGGGTTCAGTGAGTGCTGACAGACTGGGATCGGGTTCAGTGAGTGCTGACAGACTGGGATCGGGTTCAGTGAGTGCTGACAGACTGGGATCTGGTTCAGTGAGTGCTGACAGACTGTGATCGGGTTCAGTGAGTGCTGACAGACTGGGATCGGGTTCAGTGAGTGCTGACTCTGACTGGGATCGGGTTCAGTGAGTGCTGACAGACTGTGATCGGGTTCAGTGAGTGCTGACAGACTGTGATCGGGTTCAGTGAGTGCTGACAGACTGGGATCGGGTTCAGTGAGTGCTGACTCTGACTGGGATCGGGTTCAGTGAGTGCTGACAGACTGTGATCGGGTTCAGTGAGTGCTGACAGACTGGGATCGGGTTCAGTGAGTGCTGACTCAGACTGGGATCGGGTTCAGTGAGTGCTGACTCAGACTGGGATCGGGTTCAGTGAGTGCTGACAGACTGTGATCGGGTTCAGTGGGTGCTGACTCAGACTGGGCTCGGGTTCAGTGAGTGCTGACAGACTGTGATCGGGTTCAGTGAGTGCTGACTCAGACTGGGATCGGGTTCAGTGAGTGCTGACTCAGACTGGGATCGGATTCAGTGGGTGCTGACAGACTGGGATCTGGTTCCAGGTGTGTTTCCGACCTCTGCTGCATCACCAAAGGGGCCATTGCTTATGTCTGCGCTCTTGACAGTGAAAATTGGCAAGCTTTTCAACTTTTGGGGAAGAGGCTCATGACAACTGAGTCCTATCTTGACCACATGGTAATAGAGTCAGCTGTGGCTCAGTGGGTAGCACCCTTGCCTCTGAGTTAGAAGGTTGTGGGTTCAAGTCCCACTCCAGGGACTTGAGCACATAAAGCTAGGCTGACACTCCAGTGGAGCGCTGCACTGTCGGAGGTGGCGTCTTTTGGATGAGATGTTAAACCGAGGCCCCGTTTGCTCTCTCGGGTGGACGTAAAAGATCCCATGGCACTATTACGAAGAAAAGCAGGGGTGTTCTCCCCGGTGTCCTGGCCAATATTTATCCCTCAATCAACATAAACAAAAACAGATTATCTGGTCATTATCACATTGCTGTTTGTGGGAGCTTGCTGTGCGCACGTTGGCTGCCGCGTTTCCCACATTACAACAGTGACTACACTCCAAAAGTACTTCATTGGCTGTAAAGCGCTTTTGGACATCCGGTGGTCATGAAAGGCGCTATATAAATGCAGGTCTGTCTTTCTTTCTATGAATGCTTTCCAGCGAGAAGCAAGACCCCATGCGATTTATGTCCCCCCGGGACCTGAACCTAACTCTAGCATCTCTCCACCCCCGTCCCCCAGCTCCAGCACCCACTACAACAACTGTTCATCAGACTATCAGGAATTGAACCTGTTGGAAATCTGGCTCAGTACCACACCGCACGGTGCATTTAAACACCGAGTCTTTGATGGAGCAGCATTGCTCATGTTTAACGCGTTGAACACCAGCTATGTTTCTTTTTGCTGGAGGGCTCAGTCTAATAAGTGAATTCTTTTCTCAGGGACAAAAATAATCCGCCCAGCCACCCAATCCTCACTTCTGTTTCAAGGCTGTTTAATTACCATCTGGGAACGGTTGTTAAGGGTTCATTTATAATCACTCTTGTCAGGATTCCACGGATTGTTCTTCTGTACGTGCACAGCAGCCTGAAAGGAAAGGTAAGATAAGAGCCAGGGCTGGGATTCATTTCCAGTCCTTTTGATGTTTTTCCAAGATATCCCTTCTGTTTAAAGAAAATGTTACCATTTAAAGTGAAGGTTTTATGTCCCGTGACACAGAGCAATGCATTTCACTGAAGTGTACTTTATAAGATTTTAATGAACTATATAAAATAAAAAGATGGATCCAGTTAAATTCAGCTGCTAATAATATATTTTGTCTTTGATTCTGAATGCTTAGCTTTTATCCAGTCCATTTCTGTTCCAGTAATTGTATCGGCACCAAAGCCCAATATCTGGCGGTGAGGTCGATTATTGATTCTGGACTATTACATTTGTTGTGGGACTGAGGGCAGCTGATGATCATGTGATCTGTTTCCGGTACCAGAATGTCTTGTACCGTGAAATGATTTCCGAATGCGAGATCTCACATTTTTAAACGAGGAATGAAATATTTTCAACGTGAACCACGTGAGCTGTGCTTTAAACAATGTTTTGTTTGTAAAGAGAATTACATTGGATGGTACAGGTCCTGTTGACATCAGTTGAGTGTGAGGGAAATGTTCTCATCCCTGGGGCAAGATGATATTTCCTGTCCTTTCGCGTCAATAAGAGTCCATGCTCGAGTGTGTTCTAATTTAAACAGTGGACGATCACATGTAAGAAGCAGGACGCTGAGGACCAGATGAGTCCGCAGGCACAGTTTGTCACTCAGTACTGTTGTCCTCAGTTCCCTGGTTTGGATCATTTTCCGTCGTTCGTTTTTCTGATGCTTTAAAGTTTCACAAATGGCTCTCCAGTCTGGCAGCAATAACACCGCTTTGAAGAAAGTGATTGGCGAGCACTCTGTTTCGATGCTTTATTCTCCAACAACCACATACACGCACAGTCCTTATTTGTGGACACCAACCGGGCAGATACGTATGAAGTGTCACTTGGTCGTTGCAGTTTTCTCCAATTCCTTCAGTTTTGTCATTTTAAATCTGGAAAGCGCGATGGTTGTGGCAAGTAAGATGGTGATGGGTTAAGATGTTAACCAATCGCGCAAGAGTTCTGTGTGATTGAAGCTGTCGAGTCATTTTTGAAAACTGGAATGCATCAGGAAAAATAAGCAGCAAAAGCTGTACTGGTCCCACCCCTGCTCCCTCTCCTCGCCTTGTGACATTGCGCCATTTCCTTAAACCTTGATTCTGTCGCTCTCCCTCTCCAGTTATCTTGCCCTCATCTGTAGTTTCCCACTTAACATTTTTTTTTGACTCCAGCTTCTGATCCAGAGAAGCTCCATATATTATATTTACGTTTGAACCGATGTTCCAGCTCCCCTAAATCACCTGACTTTGATCTCTCGTGGCTACGAATATCTCTCCCTTGCCTCACTTTATTTTTCTCCCGTCTCTATCGCTTCACTTAAGAATTCTCTAGAACTTTTAACTGTTTGTCAATCAAAAGAAAATTCTGGCAACTCTACCTTCCCCGCTTTCTTGCTGTGTCTGTCTTTGATGTTCGCCATAAGGGACTGGCTCTGCTTCTCTGTTTCTGAGTCTATTTTGCTACCGTGAATGACCTCGAATTAGCCATCAGCCTATCTGATCCCGGATTGACCAGATCGCCTAGATTCTTTCCTCACCCCCCAGTCCCAATGTTTAACATTATAACTGTCTCCTCAATGCTGGGCTCTTCTGAAATATTTATTTATTGCAGAATTCCGTGAAACAACTCTCATTGTGAAAACCAATCTTTTTTTTTGGGGCCCTGCGGGTCTGATTCAGTGGTGTTGTGAATCGGGAACCTGAGGGCATCTACCTAGTGGATGGTACTGTTGGGTAGGCTTACCATGCCAGATTACTTAAAGTGTGCCATCTTCTCTTGCATATGCTCCCCATGTCCTGCAGTTACTGTAGACAACATTGAGCTGGGCTTCCATCTCCTGCCAGGGATAGTGCATTGCTATCCACTCAGGAGGTTCTGGCGTGTCAACAACAGCCCTCCTCACATCCAGATGAGACAGTATGCACATCCGCTGCAAAAGACACCAAACGGGGAGTTGGGGCGGCAAGGCTCAGCCACAGACTCCTTCTCATGCCTCCAGTTTGTATTTTGAATCCTCTCATTCGTGGCTGTGACTTCTTCCTGCTTTTATACAACCTTTACAAAGGCTGAAAAATTGACAGAAGCAGTTTCTTTGGCTCATAAAAAGGCTCCAGTATTTTTTATCCCCCGTGTATAATGGCCATTTACCTTTTTTGTTTGAGCAGTTGTGATATTCTGTGCAGCCCCCTGCACAAGGCTCAAGCTATGGAGGGAGTATATGATCATGGTATTCATGAGCTGACTTTGCAGCATCTGACGAGACCAGCTCATCGCAAAGGTTGTGCACTCTGGCTCTCACGCAGTGGTCCCAGCGGCTGTCTAGCTGGGTTCTTAGAATCGGTCTCTATAAATCAGCCAACTGCGATGGTCTTTAGGAATTTATTGCAACTTTTCCCTGCTCCAAATGCTGCTTACACTCTTCTGACCTTCTGTCTGTGCCAATGAAGTAACTGATGATTTTCTAACTGCCACAGAAGATTTCATATCATCCGTCAGATTTGGTGCACATCTTGGTGTAATCATAATATATTCTACCTGACACCTTGATCCATCTCTACAGATAACTTCTGTTACTCCACAATTAGAGCTGATGAAAGTAACTTTATTGAAAAGAAGTGGCAACTGCTGTCATCCTAACCCTCCAGCAGATACCCCTTCAAATTCAAAATGCCAAACATGTTCTTGTACTTTTTTTGTAAATCTTCCTTTCTACCTCTTCTTCCAGATGGTATAGCTTTTAGTTTGCCTGAAGAGGAAACTGATCTTTTTGGCTCTCTTTTCTCCTCCAGCTGTAACTTCGATGACCTTGTTGAACCTCCCTCCCTTGCTCTATTCTGTTCTACCATTATGATTGACATCAAGTTTCATGTCCAGCGTGTCTATCAGATCCTCTATGTTCTCAATTCCTAAAGTACCTCCTGTCCTGATGGGATCCCTCCCATTGTCCTCAAGATGCATGCCTCCAAACTTACCCTGCTCCTGTGCTGTCTTGTCAATCGCGCTTACTACCAGTGTTCTACTTTCTTGTAGCCCTTATGACTCAAATTACCTATTGCCCTTTTATTGGTACTTTCAAAACTTGTGGAAGCCACTGCCAACAAATAATCCATCACCATGAAAGTTCTGGCCTAATCTATTATCGCCAGTGTGACTTTTTGTTTGACCACTTCACCTGTGATCTTGCTGCCTACGTTCTGCACCTCTGGAACTCGGTTCAGATATCTCTGAAGCCTTTCGCAGAGTCTGCCTCTCATTTTCTTTTTAACTATCTTGCTGGTGTCCTCCATTATGGCCTTGGCTTTGCCTCCTGGTTTTTATCAATTTTTAACTGTCATACCAAACATAAAACCAAGTTCTTATAGAATAATGAGCAGGAGTAACATTTGAGCTGCAAGTGCAGTGGATTTGACGGACTGTTTTGCTCCCTCTTTTAGGACAGTGGCTGTGCCAGATGTCTGGTGAAATGCTGCACGTGCTGTCTCTGCTGTCTGGAAAAGTGGCTGCGATTTTTAAACCAGGTACTTCACTCCCGTAAGAGCTGTTAATGAACTAATGGGGTTTGTGCAATGATCTTTATTCAGGACGAATTGAAAAGGCTTTGTACTTGGGTACAGCAGCAGTCAATGTGTGAAGGTTACACGCTAGATCTGAGAATATTATGTCGACCTGAGATAGACCCTTTCAAAAGTCAGAATGTGATTCTGAGATTGATTAATGCAATTTTTTTGCATGGAATACAAATTCAAAAAGGTTCAAATGATGGCAGTAAACCTGAAAATATCGGTGGTCCCATTATCTGCCTTCTCACTTACCGGTGATGATCTTTGCCAGCGGGAGTCAGGGCTGGTAGTGTTATGGTGGTCAGCGGGAGTCGGGGCTGGTAGTGTTATGGAGACCAGTGGGAGTCGGGGCTGGTAGTGTTATGGAGACCAGCGGGAGTCGGGGCTGGTAGTGTTATGGGGACCAGGGGAGTCAGGGCTGGTAGTGTTATGGGGACCAGCGGGAGTCGGGGCTGGTAGTGTTATGGAGACCAGGGGAGTCGGGGCTGGTAGTGTTATGGGGACCAGGGGAGTCGGGGCTGGTAGTGTTATGGGGACCAGCGGGAGTTGGGGCTGGTAGTGTTATGGAGGCCAGCGGGAGTTGGGGCTGGTAGTGTTATGGAGGCCAGCGGGAGTTGGGGCTGGTAGTGTTATGGAGACCAGCGGGAGTCGGGGCTGGTAGTGTTATGGAGGCCAGCGGGAGTCGGGGCTGGTAGTGTTATGGAGACCAGCGGGAGTCGGGGCTGGTAGTGTTATGGGGACCAGCGGGAGTCGGGGCTGGTAGTGTTATGGGGAACAGCGGGAGTCTGGGCTGGTAGTGGTTTTTTTCATCCCTATTGTTCTGGTTTTACTGACAACAGCTGGACCTGCAGCAGCTGATCTACCAGCTCAATCCTGCGTTGTGCTCCCATCCACAATTCCAGCCATTAGACCCAAGAAAAGCAACTAAAAATGCCACCGAAGTAGCAGAGATGACTCCTGAAGGCAGCATGTGATCACCTCCAGTGATCTTGTCATCAGATTCCTACAGCGCTGATCTCCTGGGAGCCTGACTCTTTAAATGGGCTCCTGTTCTGATGTGTGGTGCACGTTGAATGTAAGAAATGAGCAATTAGCCACTCTGCATTGTTCAGTAAAATTTTCAAAATAACATTACAAGAGTACAAGATGGTTATAGAAATAGGACGAGGATCCTCCCAGTGGGTTGAAAAAGAGAAGTGACCAAGAAATGGAACAAGTAGCCTTTACTTGTTCCTCTTGAATTATCAAAACTTGCAGTAACTTGTGTTTGTATATATGCAATAACTTTTACTTCATTGCTACATTAAACCGTTTATTTTTAAAATCCAGGGGGAAAGATTCGGTTGCTTTGCGCTTCCCGTTATTGACGCAAAGCAACTAGCGCCCGGGCGCGGCGCCGCCAACGCCTCCTGCGAAATTCAGCGGGAGGTTAGCAGCGGCGGTAACTGTTAGCGTGCTGCGCCGCCGGCAATGATGTCATCGCCATACGCAGCGCACCGCTCACGCCCCGGCCGCGATCTTCGGTAGCGCCCCATGAGTTACCGCTGGACGCTATGTCCGACGGGGTCAGGGGGGCCTACCTGCGGCCGGGGAGGCGCTATTTAAAGTCGCGATGCCAGGCCGGCCAATTTTGTTGCTGGCCGCCTGCCAGCACCTGCCCCCGTTGCCATCCCCAGCCCCCCCCCCCCCCCCCCCCGCCCGGCGGAGTGCCGGCTGCACTCTGTGAACCCGGCACTTCTCTTGAGTGCCGGTCTCTTTTGCCGGCACTCTGATCCCTGGTGGCCCAGCTGGGCCCCGGGTCGCGCTGCACAAGGCCCCTCCCCTTTAAGAAGGGGAGGAAGGCCTGCAGTACCGCGGCACGTAGCGCCGTGATATTCCCTCGCAGCGCCCCAAGAGGGAGGCGGGGCACTACTGGAAGCGCCCCGCCTCCCTCTTGGGGCGCTACCGATGAATTTCGGCCGCGGGATGCTAATTTTTTCAGGGTGCTAAAAGTAGCGCCCCGGCAAAGTTAGCGCCCCAAAGGGGGTGCGACTCAATTTCCCCCCCCCCCAGTGTATTCATCTGTTGTACTTGCTTGGTTTAAAAAGTATGTTTGTTGCTTCCGCCACTATATTTGATGTAGCTTTTGTTTAACGCATTTATAAAACTCTTTTAGGTGTTGATATTGCAGCATGTGTGCTGCTGATTTTCACAGTCTGGGGAACTTGGAGGATAAGTTTCACCGAAGAAGGGAGGGAGGGAACTATCTGGAGTCTCTTCCAACATTGCTCACATGTGAACTCTCAAATAGCCCCTATTGAGCAGGATCTTATGCATTTGAAGGGCAGTAAACAAGTCCGCCCACGAGGCAGTCCTTGTCCACGTCATCCTCCAGAAAACGACGACGTGACCTCGCCTGCTTACCTTGTGATACTGTAAGCAAGAATGCTGCTTTGTGATTGAAATACGTGCCATTGCTTAAACTTCAAGGCCAGGTTCCTTTATCTGTGGTTTGGAGGGTGCACAAGGCCAGGCTATTTATCCAGCTCTGCTATTGATGGTTGGGTGGAACCAGCCTGAACAGTAGAAGGTCAGAGGTTTCTCAGGGAGCCAAACACAGCAGGGGAAAGAGGAACCGCTTGAACAACAAAAGATGTGAAGCTGTAATACTACCTTAAGCTTCAAGAACTAAATCAGGTATTTCACTTTTATTCGTTAATGTAATTTTGCTGTTTTATTTATTAGAAGTGGTTTTTTAAAATCTGAAAGTAAAAATGTATTTATTTAAATCTTTTCATGTTTCTGCTAACTTTTTTTACCATTTTAATTTTTAACACCAGCTTTTTAAGTGCATTTCCATGCACTTTGCTTGTTTAAATACATTAAACATTATTACTTTTTTGTTGACCTGTATTTTAAACTAATTGAGATTAGCCTCATGATCTTAATTTCCTTTTTTTTAATAAAGCATCTTAATTTTGCAACCAGTTTGCAATGCTTTTCCTAGCACTTGGTGCTAACCTGTTTCTTATAATCACCTTTCCACGTGTTATTTTCCAGGTCAGTTGAAAATGAACAGTGAGGTTTACATTGAGAATGAAAATGTCATCATGGCAAAGAAGGGACAGAAGAATGAATGCATCAGAGAAGAAACTACACGGTGCAAGATTGTCCAGCTGTTTGTTGTCAGACTACTGAAGCCAGAGACTGCAGTGAAAACTACTGAGGCACAGTGGCCCTAAAGCACTAGACAGACATGAGAATTTTCTACCTCAGACTTAAACTCATGTTGGGCCTCAGTTTCCTTGCAGGAACCTGTCTCGGGCTTTTTACAATGACAGCGTGAAGCACAGCTTCGCCTCTCTGTTTCAGTGTTGGTTATTCCAAGGTATCCTTTCTGGCACCAACACCAAGTTTGTAAAGACATGATCAGCTGTCGCCATGGTAGCCATCTATCCGTGGCCTCAGTGCGTTGCAGTGTATCTCTCATTCTACCACACGGTTCAGCTGCTGCACAAAGCACTGATTATTCACAGCAAGCAGTTCATGGAAAAAGAGGAACTGGAAAAATGCCACAATGCTGTTCTCATGACTCTCACTGGCTGATCTGCTGCCATTGTCATCGCTGGAGACTGGCCAGAAACCTGCGTTTCTATAAACATCCATACTTTTAATAACAAAATTTACAATGAAATAAACGCTCAAACTTTGCACAGTTATTATGGTGCTAGCTCTTTGGTGACAGTTTCTATCGGTGCTCGTCGTTCAGTGTTTGCTCCAGACTGATTTGGATTGTAAACAAAGTTGGCAGTGGAATGGGAGGGAAACAATCGAGCCATTTAAAGAAAAAAATCATTGCACAACTATCTCTTACTTTGTAGTAGACAGCTTGGTTTAATAATTCAGCAAGTTGTTTTCTTCGAAGCGGAAGTATTGAAGACGGAGCCCACCCACTCTATTTTAGCAGGTTGTTAAGGGTCAGCTTTGTGCAGTGCAGTTTACTGTTAATCTACTCCTGCAGCTCAGATCATTCTTCATCCCTGTACCTTTTATAGGTCAGGAAATCAGACGGAGATTTTTCCAACTGAAGCCATAGGACTCTCTCCCTTTTCCCTCTCCGCCCTCTCCCCGTGTCGTATGTAAGTTTTCTCCTTTTTTCAAAAGACTTCAGTTAGTTTGGTGTCACGTCTCAATCTCTTTGCTCCTTCAACCGAAAGAGAAAATATTTGCCATTACTTGATTTGATGTGCCTGTGCCATCCATTGGACCTCCTGAGCATCCTATAAACTTATTTTACTGTTAGGGGAAGGTGGGCACTCCAACAGTGCACTCTTGTGCATAAAAATTAGCCACCCAGGGAGTAGAGCTCGGTGCGATGGAACGTCAGCAATGTAACTTCAGTCTGCTGACTGAGCATCACCCTCTACAGGAGCCAGTTTGAGGCTAGTATCTGTCGTAAACAGATAAATTTGTTTAAAAGCCTGTTGAACATTAATTTACCCAAATTGCAGTTTGTATAAAAAGGGGATTGTCACTAATACCCAAGATATTGGGTGGGTGGGTGGGGGGGAATAAAAATACAACTATCTTCACAATGTCTGTTTTGAAAACTTTCTTGAGCTGAAAATTATTTTCATTACAGTCTCAAGTTTATCATATAATCGTACAGCACAGAAGGAGGTCATTCGGCTCATCGTGGCTGTGCCGGCTCTTGGAAACAGTGATCCGATGAGTCCCACTCCCCTGCTCTTTCTCCGTAGCCCTGCACATTTTCCTTTTCAAGTATCTACCCAGTTCCCTTTTGAAAGTTACCATTGAATCTGCTTCCACCACCCCTTCAGGCAGTGTGTTCCAGATCATAACCACCCACTGCGTGAAAAAATTCTCATCTCCCCTCTGGTTCTTTTGACAATTACCATAAATCTGTGTCCTTTAGTTACTGACCCTCCTGCCAGTGGAAACAGTTTCTCTTTTTATTTACTCTGTCGAAACCCCTCATAATTTTGAACACCTCTATTAAAGCTCCCTTTAACCTGCTCTGCTCTAAGAACAACAATCCCAGCTGCTCCGGTCTCTCCATATAACTGAAATCCCTCATCCCCTGGTAGCATTCTGGTAAATCTTTTCTGCAGCCTCTCCAAGGCCTTGACATCCTTCCTAAAGTGTGGTGCCCAGACTTGGACACAGTACGCCAGCCTGAGACCTAACCAGTGATTTATAAAGGTTTAGCAGAACTTCCTTGCTTTTGTACTCTATGCCTCTATTAAAATTTACTTCATAATTCTAATGAAAAATGCTTGATTCAAATTCCTAGTTTCAAAATATACAGCAACTCTAACTTCCTAGTCACTAGTTATCATAATCAGTGCCTCTGGTTCGGTCTTTCTTCTGCCTGATGATGACTTTGCAACATGCAGATTCTGTCAACACTTGTAGGGCAGGTCAAAGAGAAGAGGCCAAGCAGTTTGATGATCTGAGCAAGTCCAGCATAGCTGGAACAACAGCACCTTTCATAGTTAAACATGAGAAAGACTGAATAGCTGTCAAGGATGACTGCAGCTTTCACTTAGCTAATTTCATAGGGTCCAGATTTTGAACTCTTGGAAGCCAGTCTGTGTCAGGGAAAAATGTACTGAAGTTCAGCAACACTTTTCACATCATAGAGACCAGAGATTATCTCGGAGCCCTGGGGCTGTTCGCAGTGGGCATCGTTTTAGTCCCAGGCATCAAACTTTTCACAAATCCCAACAGCTGAGTCCATTGGCACAAATAACTTCCAATTTGAAATGCTGTGGGCGGATTCTTTCCTGGCAGAGGTCTTGGAGTGATGAAAAGACAGCCAACATTTTGTTATCCCTTACTGTAGCAACCACATCCATCGATTCCCATGTCAGGCATTTACGTTTACAATTAGGAAGCATATTTGGAGAACAGGTAGAAGCGTAAGTCCTGAATTTCCAGGCAGTGAGTTACGTCAATGAGAAAAGGTGGTCCGAATGGGCAGTTACATGATCGTTTCCTGGGGCAGCTTATTTACATAGCCTTTGGAGTAGTCCTTGCCATGAAACGTGTAAAACAGGTGTAATTAGCAGGTGTGTATGGCAACTGAAGTGCAGCCTTTAAAGGGACAGTTCAACCTGCACTCTTCAGTAACAGATGGAGGAACAACCTTGTATTGGAAGGCGCAGTGCTTGGCTCACTCATTTGACTCTTAGATAACTTCATTGCAGGTCTCATCAATCTTTTCATCACACTTTTTGAGAATGCTGTCTACGAACTGTTTGCACCAAGCAGCCAGACAAGGCAGCAGGAGAGAAAAAGCACAAAACTCTACTGCCTTAGACCCTCCTGAAGCAAATTGAAGGCAGGAGGCACCGACTCCTCTGTGTGTCCATGCCAGCAAGCTAGCCAGGAATATCACTTGTAGCACCTACTGGGAGGTAACACTAGCACTAAGTGTCGACTCCCTCACCCCCAGGACTGCAGAACAGTGCCTAAAGAAGCTTAGCAGGGCAGGCAAAGTATCACTTCGCAATCTGTTTTTCTTCCTTGCCCACCCTGGACTCCAGCACACTCTTCACTCTCTTAAAGCAACATTTGCGGAGCGTACCCTTCACAATGCACTCTGGTTAAGAGAGGCTCTAACTCAGGATCTTGCACTGTGGCGCCCCTAACAGCAATTACCTGCGTGTACAATCATAAAACCCCTTCCTCCACTTTAACAGGCTGATACCCCCACATCTCTCTCTTCAGCTCTCCCAGGCAATTTGGCATACACTACTCAACTGCTAGCTTTCCCCTCATGAGCTTAGAAAGTCGGCCGAGCAGCTTCCAATATGTGCTGCCTGCCATATTAGTAAATACCAAAGAGTTAGCGTACAGTGTCCACATCTGAAACAGGTGTTGGGCCCTTTGTATGTGCAAATAGAGGCCGGAGGCCCAATATCGGGGTGCATTGGACCTCAACATTACAATCCCTGCGCGCACCCAATAAAGGGGCCCACCCAAACTTCTAGACCATTACCTATATCCTCTTGCAGGAGAAATTGGCGCACAATACCTTTTCAGAGGCAGGCCGCCAAAGGAGCCAGCTCCACATTTAAACCCCTCACGTCCTGCAAGAAAAAGGCCTTGGAGCTCAAGGGCAAGTCTTGCCGTGGGAGATGGTGAAGTTAAGCGGTTATACTGCTGGTGCCAGGCGAGTGGCTGAATGCTTGCACTGTTACAGAGAGGACCAGCGGGGTTTTAAAGGCACGTTTCTAATGCCTGGACAGGGCAGGGTGGGGTTCCACAGTATGCTCCAGATCCTATATCACAAATAGTTATAGCCTGCTGTGCCACTGGTCCTCACGTCGACATATGCAAATTAGGTCAGTCAAGAAGGTCTGGACATTGATATTGCTGGCAAGGAGGCCCGGCTCTGTTGAAACAGATGTACATGGAGGAGGCCATCACGACGACCCGCACTCAGTAGATCCCTCAGTGACTGCTGCAGTTGGCATCGGATCACATCTTATCACTAAAGTCTTTCCCACTGTGTAACACAGGCTACCTTTGAGACCACAGCCTTGCCAGGCTGAACTTACCCACTGAGCCAATTGGGGATTAAGAGAATTCAATGCAAGTACTGGTTACTATATGAGGCCAGTTTCAGATACATTGCACTGGATGACATCTATAGTCTATTTCGGTTAAAGTAGTTTCCTCTTTGAAAAAATTCAATTATCCAGTGGTTCGAATTAAGAAATTTGAATAAAACAGGACAGGTGAGTTTTACACAATTTCAATTTGAATCAACAGATAACTCAAATTAAGCAATTTCAAGTTAAGAGTATGTGATGTGGAGATGCCGGCGTTGGACTGGGGTGGACAAAAATCAGAAGTCGTCTTTGATGTAGGGAAAGATTTGAATAGATTTTTTCTGTGTTTATATTGTGAATTCTGGGAGATTCTCTCACAGCTACCTTACCTGAAGAAGGAGCGAACAGCTCCGAAAGCTTGTAAAATTAAATAAATCTGTTGGACTATAACCTGGTGTTGTGCGACTTCTGATTTAAGTTAAGAGTAGACTGTATATAGAGTTTCTTCACGCTCTTCCCAAACTTTGTGTGAACTTCACTATAAAGTGACATGGATCTAAATCCTTCAATTCTTGCAGGTGAGATTAGACTAATAGCTATTTACCGTATGACTATTAACATAGGAGCTGACTAAACTAAAGAGATCAGTGTACATCCTTATATTTAAGTATCACAGCTTCAGGTGGTTGTAATAACAAGAAAACAGAACATCTTTCAAAGGTCCGGGGCCGAATTTCCTGTAGTTCCACCAGACTCCCACAAGACCTCGAGGCAGGAGCCTGGCAGAATAACTCAGAAGGTGGTCAAGGCCCAGATACGCTGGGTCCCAACTTGAGTTGGGATTTCCTGCTCGGCCTTATAGCTCACCCCTTACAAAAGCCAGTAGGGAAGAATATTCCACTGACTCCAAACTAGAGAGCCGCAGGTTTGCCATGACTTCGGCGTGTGAAGCGGCTACCATCAGCCCAGTATCCTGCTGCTGACTGCTATCCAGTGACCCCTTCTGAAAAGCGAGTGCATCCAGCGAGGAGAGGATTCAGGCTCGGGTTGATATCCTGCACAGTTTGAATCGCCCGTCGACACTCACTGTCTCGGTTCACGCATGTGACATGGACACTTGGGTGAATCTGCTGGTGGGCTGCTAGCTACCTGATACTGTGAACCGAGGGGCAAAGAAAAGGGAGGAGGTTGGGGCACGGGCAGGGTGGGTTTGTTACATGGGCAAAGCAGTGAGGGCACTTCCTAAACGTACATTTTTGTGGGAAAGTCAGAAAGGGAGGGGATAATTATTTGATTTTTGCACATTGTAAGGTTCTGCTTTACGATGGGCCGTCTGGCCTCCTTCTGCGCTGTAAATTTCTGTGATTCTGTGAAAAGTAATGCAGAATGAGCCACCTGAACTGGTGTTTAGTAAATAGCCCAGTTCTACAAAGTAAGCTTCCCCCTTTCTGTTTCAGAATGCGTACATTGCAGCTGCCATCAACGGGACAAATTTCTGCACCTCAGCCAAAGAAGCTTTCTTCCTGATTGTAAGTAACGCACTGAATGTGGCCGCAATCAACTGCTTTGGCGACTTTCTACTGTTTCTTGGAAAAGTGAGTACTTTGATGCTTATTAAGAGGCTGCCACTTCCTTGTTACACTGCTGATGGATTTTTATACATATTGATGTTTAATATGTATCATTAACAGCATTAGCTTTGCTATTCTCACAACTAAGATTATGTTTCCTGGAATCATTAACACATTCCCAACTTCATTATTACACAGACCTTGGGAGCTGAGAATTATGGTTACAATGGGCTGTCTGCCCCAGTGAATGCTTTATAATATATATCATTATAATTAATCTAATATAATCAAATCTAATATAATATAGAAAACGTTGTCAAATTTTGATAATGCTCCTGGGACGTTTTACCACGTTAAAGGCGCTATGTGAAAGTTGTTGTAGGCCATGGTCCAGGTTGTAACCAAGATGGGACTGTAACTGAGGGTAAAATGCATTCTTCTTGTTGTAGTGCGGGAAGGCTGTGCTTTTCACCATTACCAATAGCCAATTTTAAAATCGAGGAAGGTGATATAGTGAAGCTGCTGCAATCTTCATAATCAGAATGTGTTGGAGCATTTTTAAAGCTGCATCGTTTAGACAAAGACAACTTTGTAGGACCCTATTATTGCAGTATTTTTATGTCACCACTGCAATCCAGAACCCGAATTCCAGTCTAACTCTCCATTGCGGTACTGAGGGAATGCCGCATGGTGAAAGGTGCCGTCCTTCAGATGAGACATTAAACTGAATCCCCGTCTGCCTTTTGCAGTGGTTCAGGTGGATTTTAAAAGTTACAACAACACTATTTGGAGAAGAGGAGGGAGTTCTTCAGGTGTCCTGGCCTTTATTACTCTCTTAACCAAGACTGGTTCAGCTGCGATCCTGTTCTCACCCAACCTCCTCTGAATGCATTTCCAGCTGTGGTCGCTGCAGAGTTATCAGGAATGGCTGAGCTAACCCTCGCTATCCCAGGCCAAGCGTAGCACCCCAAACACCCCTTAGCAAGGAGTCAGAGCCTTCAGGAATGGATGAAAGAAATTGGCCAAGAAAACCTCATTATGTAAATCATCATCACTGATAAGATAATCATCTTGAGTTAGTGGGAGGATTTTGCATGATGTTTGTGTAAGTAATGCACCTCAATGTGTTTTGGTCTTTTCAGGTATTTGTAGTCTGTTTCACAGTCTTTGGAGGCCTCATGGCATTTAACTACAATCGTAATCTGAATGTTTGGGTAATCCCGCTCATAATGGTGTCCTTTTTTGCCTATTTGGTGGCACATTGCTTCTTGTCGGTGTTTGAAATGGTGGTGGATGCCTTGTTCATGTGTTATGCTGTTGATCTGGCAACTAATGATGGGTCGTCAGAAAAACCCTACTTCATGGACAAGGAGTTAATGGTGAGTATTAAAGGCTGACTGTTCTAATCTCCACTCCCTCCTATTTTCTAATAAATGAAAAGTGGGGGGGGGGGGGGGGTTTATATTGTGGCATTTTCTGTATGCAAACATTAACTTAATTAATTAACATAATGCATCAGCAAATTTAACGTCATAGATGTTGCACTTCGTACACTGGGCGCCTTTCCAAACTTTGCGAGCTCAGAAATGCCCAACTGTAACGTCACGGAGTGATGTCTCACCTCAATAACTTGAAATCTCATGGAATTTCATTAAACGCAACAAATGAATTTCCTCTTGCCCTCCTCTGGGATCCTTCCAGATGAGCCTATTAGGAACCATTGATACATTGGACCATGTGTGTCTGTAAACGCTGACATTACTTCAGTAACTTGAAGAAGCAAAGCAAAGCAACTGGGCAGTGAACTGCAACTAATGACCAGTACTTAGCTGTAGCTCACCATCACTTTGAGTGATGAGAGATACTCTGGGGCAGGTCAACCTTCCAACCACTTTGTTCAAGTTGCTCTTTTTTAAATGATTGATCTGTGCTCAACAAGGATAGTCCCGTAAGACCTAGAAATATGTGTGTTGGTCTGCTCTAAGGGGCAGCGGTGTCAGGTGTGGAGAGTCTGTAGGCCTACTTAATAATTGGCAGTGGCTGCATGCGTGCGTGTGTGGTCATCATGCTGTTGTTACAATTACAGGTTCTATTCTGTAGGCATAGAATGATGCTTACATATAAATTGTTGGAATAACTCAAGTCAAGCTTTTATTATTTTGTTGCGGTTTTCTAGGAATTTATGGGCAAAAGCAATAAAAAACCCAAGAGGAGCAGTGGAAGTGACAAAGCAAACCTGGAAAATAACAGAAATGCAGCAGAACTACAGCCAATGGTCAGTGTGGAAAACTGTTCCAGCAGTAAGAGCATGTCAAACTGCTGCACAATAGTTTCACCTCCAAATCCTTCTCCTATAGACATTATGAATGCTGTCTACTTTAAAATATCACACGTCATAACAGGTGGATATAATTTCCTCTGTTACCAAGCAGCAGGTGCAATTCCTGAGTTCTTGATTAAATTAAAAAATATCCTAGCTTCAGCTATGATGAGGTAAGATTTCACTAGAAAAATGTTGCATTTAAATGGGTGATTTGAAGGGAGGGGCAACACAGCTCATCTAATCTACTCGAGATGAAGGCTTGCATTTTTAATGTTAGTCAGCAATATGCTCTAATAGGAAACAGAATTGAACAACAACTTGCATTTATATAGCACCTTCATTATAGGAGACTGATAAAAGTATTCAACTATGCTAAATGGAGAGTTCAAGGAGGAATAATGAACCATGGTTACAGTCACAAAGAATGTCATTGGCGATTTTAACCACAGCAGTCTTGCTGCTGTGGGAGGATGAAAATCGGTCTGAAAGGCTTTAAACAGGCAATTATGGTGAGGTTAGCATGGAACTGGGTGGCAATGGCATATTCAAAGACCTGAGAGAGGAAGGAGAGGTTAGACATGGGCCATGAGCTGGAAAGGTCAAGAGTGGGCTTTTTGAGGATGGGAATGGTGGCTGCCCAAAAGGGGCCATTTTCAATGTCAGCAAGCATTAGGGCACAGAAAGGCAGTTCAGCAATCTGGAGTTGGGTCTCAGTGGAGAAGATCCTACTGGGAGCATGAGGTTCGCAGGGAAGAAGCTACAGAGTTAAGAGTTCAGAGGGGGCTAACAATAGAAGGGAAGGAGGAAGTGGCTGGGTGGGGGGGGGGGGGGAACCGTAAGCACCTCACCCTCTCTGTTGCTGGTGAGGTTGTTTAGGATTCTGCGATTGTCCTTGACCTCCAGGATGACCCTCAAGTAGTAGGACGCATATTATTGTTCGACATGGGTAAGCCAAATCTGACTGTGGACGACTATGCCAAACAAGTTCCAGGTGCGCTTGAGCCTGTAGCCCTCAGACTTGAAGGTAAGAACTGTTCCATGGCAGTGGGTGGGGGGTTTGTTTGGGTGAAGCAGAACGGAGGATGCTGCTGAACAGCTCGAAAGTATTAAACAACTTATGCAGCAAAATCTTATGCAGTACGGCCAAGATTTTCTGATCACCAGTCTGTAATTTTCCTGTCCATTAAAATCAACAGGAGGAAGTCACAGCTGGTGAGCACACAAGTGGAAAACCGCAGTCTGAGATCTTGCCCTAAACACATGAAAATGTTTATCTGGCATAAGTATTTTATACTGTGGTTAGTTAATATGTAGATCAGTACAGCACACCTACAGAATTAAAATTGCAATGTAATTCTCTCATACTTGGCAGGGCCCAAATACAGCATGATGGGACTCCAGTGAACTGGTTATCAACTTTAACATTCCAACAAGGCCTTAACATTACTGCAAGCCAAAAGGAGCGCCGAGCCCTACTGTCAAGTTAGTCTGAATGGTTTGGTCCACGAGAGTATTTTTGTATAATCCTTTTTTAAGAAATGTTTTACTGCTGTTCGGTCTCTTATCATATGCTGGGATCTCTTCACTGTGAACACCAGTAACCATTGCATTGCGGATAGTTCAGCTTATGTTACTTCTGCACACAAACTGCTAATGTAAAACTGAATATTCTTCTATTGAAAGGCAATGCATACAATGATGTTAGCTCTAGGTTGGGACAAAATGTTTCCCCAAATGGCTGTTACCTTCAGTGCTAATGACTGAAAAGAACTTCAATGTTGACATATGTTTCAGATCATTTTTTTTTAAACCTGAAAAGGAATAGTTTTGAAAGTTAATATTAAACAGCTTCTATCTGTATTATGTTTGTAATATTATAGTAAGCCGTTAACATCGCTTATTGATCCTATCTAACCACATGAAGCTCCCCGCCTCCCATCGAGGCTCAAGAGTGGTAGAGCTGCCTGGAGTTCTTCACCTACTTTCCCAACTTTCCTTTTTTATAACCTTCTAAAAACTTAGAGACACTGAGCCTATCTGGTTACTGCTGCTAGAGTGAAGAAAATAAATTTGACGAGATGTAAAAGTTGAAGATTTGCCTGGTAAGAATGGTGCATCCAGTCATTACTTCTAAGACTTAGGACACTACTGCAAAAAAGAGTTGCTCCTTTTTGACAGTCTACATTACAAATATTTCACTTACCAAAAACAAGGGTACGCTTAGATTGAGCGACCTCCATCAATGCTTTTTTATTTGGTTTGAGGATATGAGAGTCAAGATTGAACTATTTTGTTTAGTTTGTAATTTGAAGATTTTGCATTTTAATAGATGAAGCAGTGGCTAAGCCTGTCCATGGAAGTACATTACAATTCATGGTACTGTCTTTAAAAAAAAAAAATTCACTGAACAGATGTATGTACTTTGAGTTGATGCTGACTGGGTGAATCCATTTTTAATGTCCATTGTCACAGAAGAGAGCATAATATTTAAAAACATGTTTATACACCACCAAATCTCATTGTAAAATTAAAAATGTAAATTAAAATGTAAACACTTGAGAAAGTTTGTGATTTTTTTTAAAACTGGATGAATTGGAATGTTCTAGAATTTACATACATCAACACACCATCATCTAGTCATAAGAATAGCACCAAAGTCAGTGTTGAAGATTGAAGACTGTGTGTGGTAATTATTCCTGTATATACAAATGGCATATTGGGTGAGATTTTGTAGGGGTTGAAAAATATGAAATACCCAGCACTGCTTTAAACAGGTTGGTTCAATCACACCAGGAATTATTTGTATGGTATCAAATTCAGATTTTCTTATTATAAAGTGATGAAATTTGAGTGTCCTCTCTAGCAGAGCCCCCACCTACAGTGACCCTAATGCAAATTATTTCCCACTTGTATTCCTTTGGAAAAACAGTACATGTAAAAAAAAAGTTAGTATTCATTTGAAGACAAGGAACTAACAGAAGGACATTCCGGTCCTCTCACTACTGTTAATGTAAGAATTAGGAGCAGGAGTAGACCATACAGCCCCTCGAGCCTGCTCCGCCATTCAATAAGATCATCGCTGATCTTTTACCTCAACTCCACTTTCCTGCCCTGCCCCCATATCCCTTGATTCCCTAGAGTCCAAAAATCTATATCTCAGCCTTGAATATGGTCAACGACTGAGCATCCACAGCCTTCTGGGGTAGAGAATTCCAAAGATTCACGACCCTCAGTGAAGAAATTTCTCATCTCCGTCCTAAACGACCGACCCCTTATCCTGAGACTATGCCCCCTAGTTCTAGCCTCTCCAGCCAGGGGAAACAGCCCCTCAGCATCTACTCCGTCAAGCCCTCTCAGAATCTTGTACGTTTCAATAAGATCACCCCTCATTTTTCTAAACTCTAGGAATATAGGCTTAAGTCTACTCAATCTCCCCCCCCCCCACCCCCCCCCAGGATTTAATCTAGTGAACCTTCGTTGCACGCCCTCTAAGGCAAGTATATCCATCCTTAGGTACGGAGACCAAAACTATACACAGTACTCCAGGTGTGGTCTCACCAAAGCCCTGTACAATTGCAGCATCTTTGCATCTGTGGAACGAAGATTGTTGCAGTAGTGCTGGTTCTGTGCAGCGACACCAATTTTGTGTTCTCTGTAACCTCTAGTGCTTACAACACGAAACAGTTGTCCTGGCTATGCCCAATGAGTGACATCTTGTAGGGGGTAGGGGGGGGGGGGGGGAGCACTGGCTGACAGGGGAGGGAGAGGAGCAGAGCAGACCAGGGAAGTAAAGAAAAGAGCTTGCATTTATAAAGCGCCTTTCATGACCTCGTGACGTCCCAGAGCACTTTACAGCCAATGAAGTACAGTCACTGTTCTAATGTAGGAATCCATATGCATTTAAAACTAGGACTTTGTTCCAGTCACAATCAGCAATGGCTTGAAGCTCAGCTGTTAAATTGTCCCAGGCTGTGGTAAACACTTACAATTGGTGCATTGTTTAGCTTCATTACTACTACAACATCAGAGAGAAAATGGAACTCTAATTTTATCACTCTGCCAGCTAGAACATGGAATTGGCTGGCTCCCAACCCGAGCTGCAACAATGCCTTACTGTGCTACAGAACTTGAAGCACAAATACAACTAGGAAAACATTCAGCGATGGAATGCAAGGTCTTAATTAAAATGCCAATACCCGATTTTGAAACGGTACTGTTTTAATTCCGTTAGCCCTAACCATTTACAGTCTTGCAAGTGGTTTTAAATGACCTCCAATGGAGGAAAACTAAGTGACGAAAAATAGTTTTGGGAAATATTTTCCGAAAGAAAATTCACAAGAGGTTTTAATTATGGAAGCTAAAAAAAAGTGCCCGATTCCAACAGTTGCTTTCATCAGCAAATCACCACATTTGCTGTGTTTACCTAAAAGAGTTCCCAATTAAATTGCCGCTTTAATGCGGATTTAAAACTAGTGAGATTTACATTAAAACACTGATTTAATTGGGGAGAATTCTGTATTGTTCCTGGCTGAAATGGAAGGTTCTAAATATGTTACCTCTCCACCTTCCTGTAGGGGCAGTGCTTTTGTAGCCAATATGATGCACAACAGTAATGTGACTTCTAGAAGCAGTTTGATTAAGAGTTACAAAAGGTGGTAAGCGCTATTTCCACTATGTCACCCAATTTGAACCTCTGACCCTTATCCCATATAATCTATTGTTCCAACAAAAAGAGACCCAACTTTAAATTTCTCTTCATATTTCTATTTCCTCAGAACCAGACAGCAACCTAGTGAATCAGCACTGTATCTTTAAAGCCTCAATATCCTTCCTATAGTTTGCAGCCCAATACAGTACTCAGATGGCTCAACGTAGTTGGGTGCAAGATAGTACTGCAATTAGACCTGGTTACTCTGCTCTTTAAATGTAACTGTGAATGTGTTAGAATTTTTGATAGAACTACGAGTACTTCGAGAAGAAAAACCATTGGATCTCAGTTTTGGTTACGTTCTACTTGTTTGTAAATGAACAGGCTATACTCATCGATTCTTTTGCCCTGATTATTTTAGTACCAAAATTAAACACTGCAGCAACTCGAGTGTTCACTATAGAGTTTACCAACTGAGCATTAGTAGTTGTTATAGTAATGGTGAAAAATGTGAATACTTGACAGATACTTAATATTCAAATAGTCTCTCCATCAATAAAGATGGCCAATTGGATTACATAGGATATACAGTACAGAAACAGGCCATTTGGCCCAACCAGTCCATGCCGGCGTTTATGCTCCACTCAAGCCTCCTCCTGTCTTCCTTATCTAAATCTATCAGCATAGCCCTCTCTTCCCTTCTCCCTCATATGCTTGTCTAGCCTCCCCTTAAATGCATCTATGCTATTTGATTCAACCACTTCCTGTGGTAGTGAGTTCCACATTCTCACCACTCTTTGGGTGAAGAAGTTTCTTCTCAATTCCCTATTGGATTTCCTGGTGACTATCTTATATTGATGGCCTCTAGTTTTGCTCTTCCCCACAAGTGGAAACATTCTCTCTGTATCCACTCTATCAGAACCTTTCATAATTTTAAAGACCTCTCATTTCTGGTATCATCCTTGGCTTATAAGAAGACAACGTTCTCTCATTAAAGGTGCATTCACACTGCAGCTACCAGTTTGAGACCTGTAGCAGAGGTTCAGCTTCCAGCCAGTCAGAGCTTCATTTAGTATGGCTAGCTGGAAAAGTCTTGCCCAGGAGATGAGCTGTGTGCATGCCTGGGGTACAGGCAGGGCGGAGCTCTCTCCCAACAGTTAAAAATGGAACTGTTTAGAAAACAAGGGAGAAAATCCCTGTTGTTTAAACATTTAAAATGGAGTTTAGGCAGGCAGACCACCAAGCACTTTGTAAACCAGGCTCGACACTGCACTGCATTTACCATCCACATCGTGACAAAGTGGTGCACAACAACCCCCGCTAGAGAGAGTCTCACTACACTTTCCTCCAGAGTCGGATCAGATCCGGACTACTTTCTTTCAGGACATTTACATTACCAGTTCAGTGTTTGTGCCAATCCTAAATCACTTTGCACTGATGCTACATTTGCCATCTAAAAATGAACCCAAACTCCTCCGTCTTCCACTAAATGTGGCACGGTTGTGGTTTGAGACTATGTAGTACTTTTGGCTTGTATTGGGCAACAAATACTCACCAATTTAAAAAAAAAAGGTGCAACTAATTCAATTATGTAGGAATGGATTGTATTTGCAGTTCAAACTCTCATCCTGCTCTCCACAGCCCCATGCATATGGAGCAAGTACTGCTCAACAATGAGCTAACTAGTAATTCTCAACCAGAAACCAATCTTTGCGATTATCAGTGCCTCTCAACTGTGTTGCAACCTTGTAACACACTCCCAACCCAGCTACTGTTCTGAATGGTAAAACATGGAAGTGATTCTAAAGTTTTATTCAGAAATATGTAGATTTGAAACATTTGAGATTAAATATTCTGGTTTTTTTTTTTAAGGATTTGATTGCTGGGGAGAATTTAGAAATTCACCCCCCAGCAATCAAAACAACTGTGACTTTTCATTGATTTTTAATCTTGATTACGTTCTAATGGAAGTTTGGTTTTACACTCCTCTTTATAACGAGCATTGTGTGAATCAGTTACACGGTAAGTAAACTGGAATTTGCACCAAAACAGATCATTCACTTGAGTGCATCAAATCTAAACAAACAACTGGCATGATAGAGCACTTTTAACATAGAAAAATGTTCCAAGGCGCTTCAGAGGTGTAATTAAAAAAAAAAGACAAGCTAAGAAAGGAAGAGACAATTATTTCTGTGGACAAGTTGTCTCTATAGTAAATTTTATTCACAAAAATGGACCACACACAAAAGACTTTTATGCCAAAGAAAATGGCAATAAATACAAAAATGAGGAGAGAATTCCTACATGGATAAAATATGGCACATAAGTAAAATACATTTAATCTATAGCAAAAATGAAAAAAAGCATACTGCATTTCGTAAAGTCCCTTTTTAGTACAGATATTTGTTCAATCACCTAGCTTTGCAAATTGTTTCGGTCACTTCATTTGGTTAATGTAATGAAAAGAGTGATTTCGCTTTTCCATCACAAGCTTTAGTCTCTTCATACACACAACATCCCAATGGTTCCAAACAATGTATTACATCAAGATGTATAGTTTTAAACTTATTACCCTACATATTGCATAACTAGTTTTGCTGTTTAACAGTACAGGATGTAAAGGTTTAAGGCATGGTTAACTATTTAAGATTCTTGTCCCAGTACTTGAGCTTTGGGCCCCAAAGCACACTAGTGCTGAACTGCACCTTTTTTTTTATACTTGCAGCTGTTATGGGCCATTGACCATCTGGATGAACAAGATTTTCATAGTTTTTGTGTTCACTTTAGGTTGTGTGTTTAAAAAGGCATTGGTCCCATGCAATAAGGTTATGAAAATTAGAACAAAAATCAGAAGACTAAAAGGATATGACAACCAGCTAGCTGTAGATGCACATTTACACTGGTTTCAGCTCTTAACATTTGCCACTATGTCATAGCCAACAGCAACTTGGTGCAGCAAACATGTGCTGCGTTTGTTTAAAGGAAAATGCCAAGTCCTATTTTAGCAATATTTCTGGCAGCCTCCCAAAATTCAATAAAACATGCCGTGTGTAATTAAAGTCAAAACACCAAATTTTAAAAGTGGGCAGGGGCGCCAGGTATGAGTTCTAAATGATGATTTTAGGATTTTTCCTTCAAGTCAAAAGTGAAACTGAATTATCTCCAGTACTTAAAAATGGTAATTACTGTTACCAGCACATGGCAATAAAGAATAGGAAAGCAAGACAGCAAAATACTGATTTTATGGATTAGCTGTGCACAGAAAAGGCAGCAATCCAATCTTTTGGACCATTAAATTCATGGAAGACTGTGTAGCAAAACCAAAGCTGTCTAGCTAGTTCATGAAGGCGTAATGGGTCATAATACTGCTCATTAATAATCAACACCATGATCGGAATATTCACCGCGGTAATCTCCTTGGTACTCATCCGGATACTCTACGGGATAGTCGTCAGGGTATTCGCCTTGGTATTCACCTTGGTAATCTCCATCACTGTATTCTGAGCCATTTGTTCCCTGGCTTCCATTGTGAATGACGGGCTCAGTTGGGGTGGCACAGTATTTGGAGTCGTACACCTGCCGTCCCAAGCCATACACAGTCATACCTGTTTGAGAGGCCCCTTTATTAGTGCCCATCTGCAGCGATATTGTGGAAGTGTCACATTTCTCTGTCGACACTTTTTGGTCATAGATGTGTCTTCTGGTACCTGGGGCTGTCATACCAGCCTGGAGAGAGAGAGAGAGAGGGGGGGTGGGGAAATTATTCAAGGTGAACAGGGTTTTAATACAGGTATGAAATAGTTGGCAACCACAATTCCAAACTGTAAAACTTCTTGGCAAAAATACAATATCCAAAGATGATTGCCAAAACCTGAAATACAACATCCTGCTTTTGCCAAAATACCAGATTTGGCAAAGTCACAGTCTGCCACCTCACACTGCTCTTCATAAATGGATTAATAAAACATTGTGCAAACACTACTGCATATACTCATGTACAACTTGGAAAATATAGGCCATTGTTTGGGAGTTTAAAGTTTGGGGAGGAGCTATCCTATATATAAGTAATATACACGTAGGCTTTGGATACAGCATGACTGTGTTACTGGAGTCTGTCCCATGTTTATTAAAATCAAAGGGTTCAATGTCTTGCAGTCCGGGGAGCTGTGGTGACCCTTGGGTCAGTTCCGCAGAGTGTGGGAAATCTGAATCTGTTGCTGTTTGAAGGAGCTGAGCAGTTTGTTAAAATACATTCTCCAATCTCAGCAGACCATCTCTCTGGAGTCAGGAATTTGAACTCACCAAAGAAGCTTGGGGGTGGGTGGCGATTCAGAGTAAAAGGAGACACAAGTCGGGGACAGTCACTTGCCAGCTAGAGACTAACCAGGCCATAAAGACTTCAACTAAAAGTTTGCAGACAAACTCCAAATCCCTTTAGTATCACATCTGCTACTAGATATACCCAGATCAGTTGCCTTACAATAAAATAACACTGCATTTCATTTATGCAATAGCTTTGTGGTTTTTTTAAAAATATCTCCAGAGTATCGAATCCACACCATTCTCTGGAACATTACGTTTCTAATATGACTGATGTATTGCATGGTTTGTACTTCAAAAATCTCTCAGCTAAAATGTGTTTTGCTCCCGTATAATGTAACACTGATCCTCATATTATACGTGGATCTGGATTTTTTTGGTCTGGAACGTTGGGTGGGGATAATCACACATGGATCATTTTACACACGAGTATATTTTAAGAATTTCAAGGTTGGCTTCTTCTATACAGAAAAACTGTCTATAGTAGATCAACATACCAAAATCCCAGAATACTGAAACACTTGATGTACCAAACAGCCTTTACATCACCTTTAGCTGCCTGACTGTTCAAGTCCCAAGTCCCAATTCCCCTGAAGGCTTTCACCACTCAACAGCTTAGCTGTAATCAGGACTGTGTGTGAAGTGCTGTGCTCAGACTCTCTGCCCTACTGACCATGGAGGAAGTTACCAACTGCTCACACAGTCCAGATGTGCTCCACTCCACTGACCCGAACTATTTAAAATTAGACTCTGAATTCAAGTGCCAGTAAGCAGACAGCGTTTAAAGCCAGCTATTTACTATATTAGCTCGTAACTTCCTACTTGATCTGGTGAGTGGAGAAGTCTCTGGAGCCATCAGGATTCAGGGGCGAGCAGCTTTCTCTCACACTTCCTACAACACTCGCACAACTTTTTGATTTACTGAACAGATCCAGGTCTGCCAGGGAAGGGGTCTGCCAGGGAAGGGTTCTACTTGGCCCGTAATACCAATGACATCACCTTTCATGGGATTTTTTTTGTGTATTTGTGGGGGGGGGGGGGAGCAAGAGGGCCCAGCGCAAAAATAGTAAGTAGTTGGTTGCATGCAGTAATTGAGCAGGTTACAGAAAGGTTAGAACAAGGAAAGTAAATGTGCCATATTACTGAAGATTCGCACCCTTGCAAGGGTAGAATAGGTTTCAGCTGAGAAAAGATCACATCCAGCTTTAATACACACATTCTTCCCCACACTGGGTTGCTTACCTGACTGGCACCTTTGTTTGTTCCCATCTGGAGACTTATGGTTGTTTGATCGTAGGGTTTCTCAGTATGAGTCTTCGGATCATAAAGATGTCTTCTAGTTCCATAGGCAGTCATACCTGCTTGGCTGGCACACTTGTTGGTTCCCATCTGAAATTAAATTAATCACAAGATTTCCTTTATGGGGGGGATCAAATAGAAACTGATGACATGTGCTCCAATACAAAGAGTACTATCAATATCTCAGTTGAATTTAGATAGCATTAATCTGGCCAGTAGCATTTCAAAAGGACCATTTAAGGGTTGGGACAAGTTTGGTTGGGCTCAGCTTTGATTCTTCCCCACCCCGTCCCCATCAATAATACAACAGGCTACTTACGGGCAAAGCTCACTTTAATAATGGCCACTTGCGAAAGCTACTGAGGGTGACCAGTGCCCATGGAACTACATCCCAGCAAGGAGTCTTTTGGAGGGGAGAGGTGGAAAGGGGGAAAAAATTAGCAGTAACAAAAAAAAATTCTTCCCAAACAGCAGAGAGAGAAAATGGGAACCCAGATACACCTAGGACACTAGTTTCAAGTCAGTTCAGGGCTCAGAGACTATAGAGAGATACGGCAAAATGAGATGATCACAGACAGAAACACAAAATCTCAAACAATTTACAAAAGAAACCAAGATTTTAGGAAGTTCGACAAGTCTGTCAATCTTTAGGTAGAAAAAGAATCAGTTAAGGAAGGATTTTTTTTTTTTTTAAATAGTCAGTAATGCATCCGCAGTATTTTGCTATTGTAAAAACAAAGAACCTTCATTCTAATTCTCATATTTTCATCCTCCCTGAACAGGCAGAAGGAACACACCAGTGTAGCACTGCGGTAACTCTCCTAAATTCCCCTCTTTTTGCACAAGGGCATCTGGCTTCTGTTGACACTTCCCCACACTGATGTGCCGTTGATTTGTAACTCAGCAAAGTGGATGAAAACTATAATGGAATGAAGTCTAGTTACTCTGACACCATGTCTTGCTGCTTTAATGTGGGACAAAGATTCTTTATGCTCACGGACTTAAAACTGCTTGTGATAACATCTAAAGTCAATACATGCATCCAGCTTGGAATTTTTGAGCTTTGCTCTCCATGATCATTCTATTATCGTGTCCAACCAAAATGGGGGAAAATTTTCTCCCCATACAAAAAGTTTGAGGGTACAAACCATCGTGACCTTTTCAGATGGTAGAGCTACAAATTTTATAGCCACAACCAATGCCACTCGGAGCGGTCAACAAGGATACAGATTTTGCAGTTGCTTTCCCATCGAAAGTGGAGTGCATCAGTATTGCAAGGCGTCACACAACCAGAGATCAAAACGGAGGAAACACATTCTAAGTGTTATGCATTGAAGCGACAGGAACTCGGAGACCATCTGGTCAGGAAGCCAACACTGTAACTGGTTGACAACTGCATTATTTTATGCCAATATCAAACATAGCCGATGCTCAACCATCACCGGTTTACAGCATTTCTGTTCCATTCTTGGGAAAATTAGGGTTTTATTCCCTGTATCAAGATACAACAATTTGGCAAACTGAAAAAATACAGATACAAACTTTTTTTTCCAACAAAAAAATCTCAATTAGAATGACCTCTGTTCCCAGTTAATTAGTAGTGGGAAGAGAGAAAAACCTCACTATTTAAATTACCTTGAAAATAATTAATGGGTACCTGAAGTCCGATTACACTTTGTCCAGCCTTCAGTTTTTCTTCCTTGAAGTGCCTTTCTCGTTTATCTGCATATTTAACGCCAATATCCATTCTTGTGAGAAAGCCTTTAGTTTTTGCCTGTTCAAAAGAAATCAAGTATAGCAACTTTGAATGCAAGCCACTGTAACCAAAGGAAACCAACAGTTCAGGCAGTGTTTCCTTTGGAACAATTATAGAAAAGCAACTTACAAAGATGAACAGAAAACCTACATGTGGAACATGGAGACTAAACAAAAATGGGAAGAGAGACAAACAAAATGCAACTCTGCAAAGGAGTTGTCCAAGGAACTGCATCAGAATCTGGAAATTAACTCTGAATCGGAGATATTCCTGGTACATAAATCAATCCTTACTTATCTTGGTCCGGTCAAAATCCATCTTTCGGATCCCCCCCCCTGGTGCTCTCTACTGCCTTACCACATCCCCTCTTTGATTTTCAGCACTAAGGGAGCAATATTGTTACCTTTGCTAATTTTCCTGGAAAATGTCAACATAGATACAAAATAATTAATCCCAACTTTTTCATTTATATTAAGGCGGCAAGAATTTCAAGCTTTCAGATGACAGGAGACATGAATTTACTTAAACACTTGCTCTTTCCTGTTTAGCTGCCTCCCTCATCTTACATAGAATTTACAGCACAGAAACAGGCCATTCGGCTCAAGTGGTTTGTGCCGGTGTTTATGCGCCACACGAGCCTCCTCCCACCCATCTACACATCCTTCTATTCCTTTCTCCTTCATGTGCTTATCTAGCTTCCCCTTAAAGGCAGCTATGCTATTAGCCTCAACTACTCGTTGTGGTAGTAGGTTCCACATTCTAACCACTCTTGGGTAAAGAAGCTTTTCCTGAATTTTTTTTTTTTTTTATTGCATTTATTAATGACTACCTTATATTTATAACCTCTAGTTTTGGACCCCCCGCCACAAGTGGAAACATCTCTATGTCTACCCCATCAAACCCTTTCATAATCTTAAATCCCTCCATTAGGTCACCACCTCTCAGTTCTGGTATCAACCTTGTGAATCTTTTTTGATCCTTCTCCAGTGCTTCTAGATCCTTTTTGTAAGCCAAGTGTGGTCTAACCAAGGTTCGACACAAGTTTAACATAACTTCCCTGCTTTTCAATTCTATTCCTCTTGAAATGAACCCCAGTGCTTTGTTTGCATTTTTTATGGTCTTGTTAGCTTGCGTTGCCACTTTTAGTGACTTGTGAATGTGTACCCCATGATCCCTTTGCTCTCTACCACATTTAGACTCTTGTATTCCAAGGAGTATGTGGCCTCCTTATTCTTCCTACCAAAAATGAACCACCTCACACTTATCTACATCGAAATTCATTTGCCATTTACATGCCCATTCTGCAAGTTTATTAATGTCTTCTTGCAGTTTGTCACAGTCTTCCTCGGTATTGACTATACCTCCCAATTTGGTGTCATCCGCAAATTTTGAAATTGTACTTCCAATTCCAGAGTCCAAATTGTTTATGTAAATTGTGAACAACAGCACCGATTCCTGTGGAACACCACTTCCCACCAGTCTGAGTAACTCTGCTTCTTGAAGCATTTTTGAAACAAGAAGTTTTCAGCCAGTCTTGGTTCATAAATCTTTTAAGCAACTGAGCAAGTTTTGGCCTCACAAGAGTGGCTTACTGTTGACTGACTGCAACAGATTATACATCCATAGTTTATATATATATATTTTTATTTTATTTTTTTGCCCATCTACACCTGATCCAACGCTGGCTAATTCATTTTATTTGTAACTTTATCCAAGTATAAACGTTAATTGTTTCAGCGCTGGCAAGATTTTTTTTCCCTACATAATCAAAGCCAAAACTGAGCATCAAAACTGCTTAAAGGATTAGTGATTCCAAACAGATAGAAACCTGCTTCTTTAAAATACCGCAATATAAAGAATGGGATCGGAAAGGAAAAAGCAAATAGATGCCAAGCAAAATAACTGCCAATTAGAGGGGTAAGACTGAAATTGGGGGGTGCGCGGGAAGAGGAGTAGAGGAAATTGGCAAGCATCCAGAAGAGATTTTGATTTTTGCGACTGCAATGTTCCGAGGGCCACTGGTAGGGTAGAAAAAACAATAATTTAGTCAGAAAATAAGACTCAGACAAGTGAGCAGAGGAAGAGAGAGCAATCAGCAGCAGCACAAAGAACAGATGGACCAAAGTGAATACTCATCCCTGTGTAAGGAATGGGCATTCCAAATAATTCAGATTCATCTAGACCACGGTGGTGATTGATTTGTGATGGTGGAAGTTCCAGTACTTTAGCAACAGATACAATTTCCATTCAGATTTAACCTTTTTTAAACCCTAGCATACTGGGCCAAATTCTATTTGGACTTTCAGAAGGCTTTCGATGAGGTCCCGCATAAGAGATTAGCGTGCAAAGTTAAAGCACATGGGATTGGGGGTAAGGTACTGACTTGGATAGAGAACTGGTTGGCAAACAGGAAGCAAAGAGTTGGAATAAACGAGTCTTTTTCCGAGTGGCAGGCAGTGACTAGTGGGGTACCGCAGGGATCGGTGCTAGGACCCCAGCTATTCACAATATATATTAATGATCTAGACGAGGGAACTAGATGTAATCGCTCTAAGTTTGCAGACGACACAAAGCTGGGTGGGCGTGTGTGCGTGCTGTGAGGAGGATGCAGAGAAACTCCAGTATGATTTGGACAGGTTGGGTGATTGGGCAGATGCAGTATAATGTGGATAAATGCAAGGTTATCCACTTTGGTGGCAAAAACAGGAAGACAGATTATCTGAACGGCAATAAATTGGGAAAAGGGGAAGTGCAACGAGACCTGGGTGTCCTTGTGCACCAGTCGCTGAAGGTAAGCATGCAGATGCAGCAGGCGGTTAAGAAGGCAAATGGTATGTTGGCCTTCATAGCGAGAGGATTAGAGTACAGGAGCAACGATGTCTTGCTGCAGTTGTACAGGGCCTTGGTGTGACCACACCTTGAGTATTGTGTGCAGTTTTGGTCGCCTTATCTGAGAAAGGATGTTCTTGCCATGGAGGGAGTGCAGCGAAGATTCACCAGACTGATACCTGGGATGGCAGGAATGACGTATGAAGAGAGGTTGGGTCGATTAGGCTTATATTCGCTAGAGTTTAGAAGAATGAGAGGGGATCTCATTGAAGCTTATAAAATTCTAACAGGACTAGACAGACTAGATGCAGGAAGGATGTTCCCGATGGCGGAGGAGTCCAGAACCAGGGGTCACAGTCTAAGGATAAGGGGTAAGCCATTTCGGACTGAGATGAGGAGGAATTTCTTCACCCAGAGAGTGGTGAACCTGTGGAATTCTCTACCACAGAAGGCAGTTCAGGCCAATTCATTAAATATATTCAAGAAGGAGTTAGATATATTTCTTAAGGCTAAAGGGATCAAGGGATATGGGGAGAAAGCAGGGACAGGGTACTGAATTTGGATGATCAGCCATGATCTCATTAAATAGCGGAGCAGGCTCGAGGGGCCGAATGGCCTACTCCTATCTTCTATGTTTCTATAGATCAGCGGCATTCACAGTTGGAGCCTCCATTGCGCTGGAGCACATTTTGTAAGTTAATGTTGCATAACAGGAGTTTCAAGTGTGCTAAAGAGCCAAAGAAAGGATTACTGCCCACAGATACAAGAACAACACACTTTCACAGTATTTCCTGTTTTGGAATTAGAAGGTGGTGATGTTATAACTTCGAAAACCCATGTTCAGTTGGGAACCAAGTCTGAGAAAGAAACAAGTGATTAGTATCGCAGTTATACCACTGAAACAGTTGGCGTACAATGGCTGTGATGCCACCATCAGTGTATCTCCTTCTGGTCCAATCTGCAGGAGGCCCACCTTAAACTACTGAGGCAGCAAAAATATACATATTTTTTAAAGCATCAGTCCCAAGGATGCAGTGCACTCATAAAATGTGAGAGGGTGCATGGTCTTTTAATCACCTTGGTGCTAGCACTTCCTTGTACACCGTCATGGGCAGAACTAGACAGACAAGTCAAGTCCTGCATTCATGTAGTGCCCCACGTGACATCCCAAAAGCACTTCACAGCCAATTAATTATTTTTTGAAGTATAGTCACTTAAGTAAAAGCAGCAAAATCCCACTAAAAGACCAGAAACTCTGTTTCAGTGATGTTGGGTGAGGGATAAACATTGGCCAGAAGAGCAGGACCCCTCCCCCTCCCCTACTCTTCTTTGAATAGTCCCATGGGAGCTTTCACTTCCACCTGAACAGGCAGACAGGAACTCTATTTAATATCTCATCCAACAGACAGCACCTTCGACATGGTAGAACTCCCTCAGTACTGCACTGAAGCATTGGCCTAGATTATGTGCGGAGGTCCTGGAGTGGGTCTTGAACCCACAACCTTCTGACTCAGAGGCAAGAGTGCCATCACCAAGTCAAACAACGCTTAGTACCTTAGTAGTTAGACTCCAAAGTAAAAATGTCCAGGTACAAAAGCATTAGTGGGATCTGGGCTGCATTAAGAGCATCCATTAAAAACTTCCTAGATTAGACTCCCTCCACAATCACACTTACCAGACTTGCAAGTGCCAAAAGTGTTGTCTGTACTTGAGTCAGGTTCCCATTCTCAAATAGGTCATTTGCTTCAAAAATGTCATGTGGCTTCATCCCATAACACTGAATGGCTTTAATAAAGTTACCAATATTCTCCAGCTGAAGAAAAATAAACCAAGCAGTTAAATAACATACAGTATATATAGCCCACTTTTGAATTATCTACAGTTTATTAATATGCTAATTTTTCTTCCATCACCACCCTTCTGAATGCACTGACTGTTGGTGGGGTATGGTTCACTGGGCACCTCCATTACCTCGCCCAGCTAGTGGTTCTTCACACGGATCAGGAGGTTATCTCACCATGGAGGGCACCACAGCCAATCCAATCATGCGAGAACATCAAGTGATGGTATTCCTCTGTTTACTCGCTACAATCCAAAATACTTTCTTGCAGGACAGTAAACTATATTGCTAACCACAAACTTTGTAGAAAAGCAATTGTCAGTTTAGGTTTTGCCCAAGTAGGACTACTATGGTAGCATAGTGGCAATGTTACCGGACTAGTAATCCAGAGGCCTGGACTAATGATCCGGAGACAAGAGCTCAAATCCCACCACAGCAGCTGGGGAATTTAAATTAAGTTAATTAAATAAATCTGGAATAAAAAAATGCTAGTATCAGTAATGGTGACCATGTAACTACCGGATTGTCGTAAAAACCCACCTGGTTCACTAATGTCCTTTGGGGGAGGAAATCCCCTGTCCTTACCCGGTCTGGCCTATACGCGACTCCAGATCCACAGGAATGCGGTCGAGTCTTAACTCCCTCCGTTAGTGGCCTAGCAAGCCACTCAGTGTCAAGGTGGCGGCTCACCAGCACCTTCTCAACAGCATTTAGGGATGGGCAAAAAATGCTGGTCTTGCCAGCGACGCCCAACCAACTTTAGAAATTAGTAACCATCTTTTTACAAACTTACAGCTCTGGACTGGCATCCAGAACCAAACAGGACACTGAACCAGGCCAATTAAACCGAACCGCTTCCCCGAGCCTGTGGTTGACATTAGCCCAGCAGCTGTCTGGCAACTTTTCAGTAAGAATGTCAGGCAAAGGAGTTGAAAATGAACCAACTAATAGAGCTCAGCACTCAACTGAGGTACGGCTGACTGGGCGCCTTCCAGTACCCCGCCCAGCTGGCAGTTCATCACAAATATCAGCTAGTTATTTCAACCATGGCGAGGATCACAGCCAATCCAATCATGAGACAGCAGCGAGTGAGAACATGTGCCAAGGTCAGCATTGGGCAGCTCAGAAGAGCCCAAATCATTTACACATTGCTCACAGCTTTACAGATGAAGAACAGGCAAGGCACAGAAAGCACCTGTAGAATCAAACCCCAACATTAGTCAGGGCAGGACTGGTTAAGAACAGTTTAAAGAAAACAATTAAATTTCTTACCTGATGCCAGTTTAATTTGGATTCATTAATTTTCTTGATGGAATTGGGTTGTAGTTTGTTCATGAGCCTGAAAAATTGATCAAGAAGGATTCCGATATGCGATTAAAACAATTCTGCACTGAAGTCAAAAATCTTAATTAAATAAAGGCCCACGAAGCCATTCTAGACTCAATGATCTCGAGTTTGTTACATTAATATCAATTGATGGTATTCCTTCGTTCACACACTACCATCCAAAATACTTTCTTGCAGGACAGTAAACTATACTGCTAGCCAGGAACTTTACTGCAAAGCATTGATCGCTTTAAACATTGCCAGTGTAGGGCTACAAAAGAACTGAACGGTCACCCAACTTTAGCAACTAGTAACCATCTTTTACAAAACCGACTGGGTGGCATCAAAAACCAAACAGGATACTGAAGCAGGCCGATTAAATTGAGCTGCCTTCCCAAACCTGTGGTTGCAGCTGTCTGGCGACTTTTCAATAAGAATGTCAGGGAGTTGAAAATTATCCAACTCGGAGAGAGCTCAACACTTCAAAGCTGTAGAGCTTGGAGCAGGGTCCAGGACTCATCATTCAGAGGCACTACCTCCTGCTTGTGCAACTGGTCAGTTTGCACTTAGGTTGGTTTAACAAATAAATAACCTGGGGGGGGGGGGGGGGAGGGGGGAAAGGGGTGGAAAAGAGACGAATTGTGGAATGAAATCCCCACCAAGGAACATATGGTTGCAACTGCCCCGACCCCTCCATTATGCGATTAGTCACGATGCCCTTGAAGTTGGTGTTTATTCTGCCATATAAAATTTCAAAATGATATTTTAATATGCCAACAAAAAAAACACTCCAGATGCATGCAGCTTCGATCAAGGGAATTGAATAAAGTTCATCAATAGATTTAGATGCAGATATGGCTTCCTTGGGCACATCGGACAGAGCCCAAGCCAACTGTGCAGACAATAAAACTGTTACAGTAATCAGCTGGCAAAAAGCCATTCAAGACAGCAGCTCAGGGCATTAATCCCATAAAATCCTTGTTGGGGAAAAAAAAGTTGAAGAATTTAAAGTTTTCCATCTGAACTCCCGAAGAAGCGGTTCTGTGAGCAGCTCGAAACCAATTTAAAACAACATAGCCAGATGCCCAGAGCCAGTGCAGAAGGCACTTTGCCTTTCTCAAAGTATGCCCAATAAAAAGCAAACACCACATTCCAGGTGATAAAAGTAGGTTTTACTGCACAAGTCAAAAGGCTCAACAGGATGGACTGAAAGGCATGCCATAAAAAGCCTCGTGTAAATCCTGTGTCACGTCTCCACAGCCTGCGATACTGCAGCGGGGCGATGGAGACCGTCTAGACGAAGTGCCAGTTGAAGTTCAAATCGGATGCAGGGCCAAGGGAAACCAGAAGAGGGCTTCGTGGAACCACCCCGAGTTTAGAGGAGTGAAACTTAAGCCAGTTAGGATCGATGTCTAAGTATATCAGAACTGTTCCTGTGGGAAAGAGTTTTGTACATTTAAACAATTTTCTATTAAGAGATGCCGCCTCGTCAATGCACAAAAGATTTAGAAAGTTGCCTTTTTGCCAATTGTTGGCTTTTCCCTTCCCCCATTAGTAACAATCTCCACGTTGGAAACCATACCCTAAAAATCAACGTGTGTATATTTCTCTGGGCATGGTCCCTGGGCACCTTCTGAGAGCAACTTTTGTGCTTCCACTCAGCACGGTTACTCGGAGCTGAGCTACGAATTCACCTTCTTAGAGTTGCTTCTCCAATCGATCTTGACCCTACTTCATTGTACAGGAAACTCTTTATTAACCGGCACCCAAATATCCGGAAATCTCTCTTAACCGGCAAAATTCTTGAGTAGGTAACCGGGGTTTTCCTTCATCTCTCGTTTAAAATTAACTTAAAAAAAACCCCCGAGGCGTTTGCCTTGTATCGGAGCATGTAGACTGGGAGGGGAATGTGCAGCCCGGGTAGGCAGCGGACACGACAGATGGTCAGCTGGCGGTCCCCGGGGAGACGGAGCTCCGAATGCAGGCGCATGTCAGTGTGTACGGGGCTCTCGTACGTTGGGAGATATAACTCTCCGTTATCCGGACTTTTTGATTAACCGGCACCACGCCGGTCCCGTCGGTGCCGGTTAATAAAGAGTTTCCTGTACTGTGCGTCAATGAAGAATGCGTCAATAGAGAATGCTACATCATAGTATGTCACTCAGCATCGGTAAAGAGAAAGACCGGTTGTAATGTTTCAGGTGTGTATCCTTCATCAGAATTTAAATAGCTGCGAGATAAACAGGAATTTTAGCAAGTTTATAAAAACAGATGCTGCCTGGCCTGTTCTTATTTCAGGTTTTCAGCATTTGCAGTATTTCCTTTTTATTTTTAAGAATGCTAGATTACCTGCTTTAAGTACAGGCTTCCTGATTGTATGTGGAGAATGAATGGCATTCAAACTAAGTTACACCCAACTTGTCCTCTGTTTGACATGGCTTAGTTGGAGCCAACTGGGCAAACTAGCATACATGCATTTTATTCAGTGTCATCCTGGCTTGGTGCTAGCACCCCCGCCTCGAGTCTCTGGATGTGGGTTCAAGCCCCACTCCAGAGACTTGAGCACATAATGTCAGCTGTCACTCCAGTGCAGTACTGAAAAAATGCTGTACTGTTGAAGGTGCTGTCTTATGGATGAGACATTAAAATCGAGGCCCCGTCCGCCCTCTCAGGTCGATGTATAAGATCCCGTGGCACTATTCGAAGAAGAGCAGAGAAGTTCTCCCGGTATCCTGGCCAACATTTATCATAACATAAGAATTAGGAGCAGGAGTAGGCCATACAGCCCCTCGAGCCTGCTCCGCCATTCAATAAGATCATGGCTGATCTTCGACCTCAACTCCACTTTCCCGCTCGATCCCCATATCCTTTGATTCCCCATACAGTCCAAAATCTATCTATCTCAGCCTTGAATATACTCAACGACTCAGCATCCACAGCCCTTTCAGGTAGAGAATTCCAAAGAATCACAACCCTCTGAGTGAAGAATTTCCTCCTCATCTCAGTCTTAAATGGCCGACCTCTTATCTTGAGACTATGCCCCCTAGTTCTAGACTCTCCAGCCAGGGGAATCAACCTCTCAGCATCTACCCTGTCAATCCCCCTCAAAATCTTGTGTTGCGATGAGATCACCACTCATTCTTCTAAACTCCAGAGAGTATAGGCCCAATTTACTCAATCACTCCTCATAGGACAACCCTCTCATCCCAGGGATCAATTTAGTGAACCTTTGTTGCACCGCCTCTAAGGCTAATATGTTCTTTCTTAAATAACAAGACCAAAACTGTGTACAGTACTCCAGGTGTGGTCTCAGCAAAGCCCTCTACAATTGTAGCAAGACTTCCTTACTCTTGTACCCCAGCCTCCTTGCAATAAAGGCCAACATGCCATTTGCCTTCCTAATTGCTTGCTGTACCTGCATGGTAACTTTGTGTTTTCTGTATGAGGACACCTAAATTTAATAGTTTCTCACCATTTAAAAAATATTCTGTTTTTCTATTCTTCCTACCAAAGTTAATAACCTCATATTATAGTAAATCTGTCACCTTATTGCCCACTCACTTAACCTGTCTATATCCCTTTGCAGGCTCTTTGTGTTCTCCTCACAGCTTACTTTCCCACCTAGCTTTGAATCGTCAACAAACTTGCATACAATGCACTCAGTCCCTTCATCTAACTCATTAATAGATTGCAAATAGCTGATCCTCGCAGCCCCCCACTAGTTGCAGCCTGCCAACCTGAAAATGACCCGTTTATCCTACTCTCTGTTTTGTCTGTTAACCAATGCTCTATCCATGCTAATATATTACGCCAACCCCCATGAGCCCTTATCTTGCGTAGCAACCTTTTATGTGACACCTTATCGAATGCCTTTTGGAAATCCAAATATACTACATCCACTGGTCCCCCTTTATCTACCCTGATGGTTGCATCCTCAAAAATCTCTAATACATTTTTTAAACACGATCTCCCTTTCAGAAAACCATGTTGACTCTGCCTAATCATAATATGATTTTCTAAGTACCCGGTTACCACTTCCTTAATAATGGATTCCAGCATTTTACCCAATGACTAATGTCAGGCTAACTGGCCTGTAGTTCCCTGTTTTCTCTCTCCCTCCTTTCTTGAATTATCCCTCAACCAACACCTAAAACTGATTATCTGGTCATGTATTTAATTGCTGTTTGTGGGAGCTTGCTGTGCGCAAATTGGCTGTCGCATTTTCTACAATACAAGAGTGGCTACACTTCAAAAAAATAAAGTACTTCATTGGCTGTAAAGTGCTTTGGGACATCCTGAGGTCGCGAAAGGCGCTATATAAATGCAAGTCTTTCTTTCTTTCTATTTAAGCCAGCCCAAGAAAATAAGACTCTCTCTTGGAGGCAATCTTGCTAAAGTCGAGATGAGGTCAGAACTAGAAATATTAAGCACTTTGAAGGCTAGCACAAGGGAAACTGCAACACAGTCCCAATCCCTGAAATGCAATATAGCAGCAGCATAATGTGCACCAGTGGGAACAGGGCTTAGGCAGTTACTTACGTGCAAAGAACGACACCATCCTTAAGGCTGATCTGGAAGTTCTCGCCCAAGCGTTTTCCTGTAACTTCTTCAATCCAGATGCGCAACTCCTCCTCTTTCTGAGGGTCATATTTCTGAAGAATCTAGAAGAAACGAAACCAAAATATGATATACATATGTTACCACGTAATTGAGTCTCCATCTTCTAGGTATTGAGATGATGATTCTGTCATCCTGTGCCCTGAAATTTGAGATTTGTGCAGCACTCCAGACCTAATCAGGTTTCCTATAGAGAATTGCATCATGTTTATCATTGGTATTCCTTTACTCATGGAAAAAGAATGTCATGACCAACTTGCACAAGTTGAAAACAGAAAATGATGGCCCTTTCCTTATAAAATACAAATATTACAATAAGCCCGTTGGAAGCTTCTGGCAGGTTTTCTTTTGTAAAGCCTTTTCACATGAAATACTTGGTCTAGCTTTGAGAACGAATGCTCTCCAAGAAGAATCCAACGCCCTGCAGGCAAGATTAGATCTTGTATGAGGAATCTTGGCAATTAATTGACGTAACGAATGGCACAGTTGCTCACTTCCTTTGAGACCAATTAGTTAATGCTTCAGGTTTGTTAAGAAATATATGAGAGCAAGTTTGTGGAATATATTCCACCAAGCTAATTTTTGCATGACTGACTCTTACTTTGGCAATCTTATTTGTCCACAATTCGCAAAAAAAAGAATGAATGCCTGGACCCTGACCTCACCAACAGCTCTCCCTGAAACCATCATTATGACAAGTGATTCAGGGTTTGACTGGTCCTTTTTGGAAGCTTTGTGTTCCTTGCTTACAGAACCTGGAGAAGCAATTTTACCCAGAGCTAAGTTCTCTCCCATCAGTTTTAGACATTTAACTCCAACAACCTTTTTGCTGAAATATAAACAGAAAATGCTGGAAATACTCTGGTCAGGCAGCATCTGTGGAGAGAGAAACCATTTTGCTGCCCTTTTTCAATTCTTTGTTTGCGTCACAACCCTATCAAAAGTTTGATCCTGTTGCCAATCTGTGTCCTTCACATGACCTCCATCACGTCCTATCTGCCTGCCAGCTTATTTCCAAAAACTTGAAAGGATACAAGAGATGGTAAGTGAGAAAACACAAGGAGGACAGTAAGAAAGCTGCAACAAAAATGGGTGCAACATCCTAAAAACAGCCATAAATGCTAGTGGACGAGGTAGTTAGGGGAAATTCACGAGTTAATCTCGGTACACAAAACCGACGTGTGTTAGAAAAGTATCAGAAGTCCTGGGTTTGGGACTTCTGATACTTTTCTACAGACCAATTTTTTTTTTTTTTGGATAAAACAAGCCCACACAAGACTTCTCCATAATTGAATTTTGTTTGCATAAATAAAACATAATTGGGCTTCACTGCTCATACCCCAGAGTTGGCTCTCATGCAGTTTTCAGCCTTTTCTTGAAAAGTTGGCTTTAGCAAAAGTGATGTAAAACATCCGTCAAGAGACCATCGATCATTAAACAGCGAATTAAAATAAATATTTACACACTTGAGACTGCAATCCTTTGCGAATTTAGAGAGTGCTCCTAGCAGAAGAGATGATGTAGACATTTTCATTGGAGTACAATAGGATTAGAGGCTAGCTGTCATTGCTATAATCATTTTTAATTTGGTCTAAGGAACCATTCAACCCATAGCCAGAGATACTGTTTGGAGTTTCCTGTGGGTATCCACCTGGTCTAAAAACAGCAATGGCACAAAACCAACAGATTGGTGCACTCTAGTATGTACGCTATGACGTAACCTATAACATGACCTGGAGCAAAATTACTTAAGCAAGCCCCTCACTTATTTAGGCTGATCATATGAACTTAGTGGTGAACAATGTATTTTTGCTTAAATGAATCGGATTTCAGCTGCTAACTGATCAATAGTACATGTGGAAATGATGCACTGTTTATACCAAGCATCTGGTAAACAAACAGTCGCTTCCTAAATTCGCCTTTGCTTCCCATGAAGCATATTCTACAGTTTCAGCTTTACATATTTGTTGAAAAAGGAGAAAACCTCTGCACTTGGCGCGGCAAAAGGAACGTTTAGCTGACTGTAGCTGGCGAGTTCCCCGGTACTCCAAATTTCCTTTAATAAGCTGTCACTACAGACATATATACTGCAGGTCAGTAAAATACTGCTATTTGACAAAAGGTTTAGTGTTGAAAAAGATTAAACAGCTGACTTGAAAACCAGACAGAGCTCTTTTGGAAGGGGAAAAAATTGATCCCATGAGCTTGATGGAACAGAAGAATGTGCCAACATTAGCATTTTCAAGGAAGTTAGGAGGCAGCATATTCTTATACACAAAGCATACACATACATACATACACTCTTTTGTATAGCTCAACATTTTAAAATAGATCAGTCCCTTAAAAAAAAAGGGAAAAGTTAAAAACCATTACATTAACAATGAATGCTTGGACACTTGAGCAGTGAGAATCTGATCACTGAACCAGAATCAAGTTACATCACAGGGGTTAAGCAAAGCTGAACTGATCAGGAGCAAGTTTGCGGTTTTCAATTGATCGGATCATTCCTGAACTCACGAATGCCTTATAGTTTTCAACATGGCTATTCCAGTGATGGGTTTGTTGCCCGTTACAAAGCTGTAATCTTGCAAAGGTTTGGTGAATCCTCAGTCAATGCTTCGGACATTTCCAAAATTCGCGGCAGGGTATGGAACTATGCATGTCTATAAAAGATATATGGGCTCACAGAGTTATCTAGTTTCATGGCTATCTGGTTTCTTCTCAAATTGCTCTATAGCTGCAGTTGATGGCTCATCCTCAGCCTCATTTTTTCCCCCATTAATTCAGCAGTTCTCTAGGGTTCTTTTCACTCCCACTCTGTTCCTTCCTACCAATCACCACCTCCGCTCATCATCCAACCACACTTTGGCTGATGTTTCCACGGCACGTTAAGCAAGCTGTGCATCAAATACCCTTAATTCGAGATCCCCAGTCGTCCTGTAGTGTCATGAATAAATAAATACACCTTGATTGCCTCCTTGAATCACATGCAGGCAGTGACAAACTTGTTTCACTTCAAGTTTTCTCTACATATATTGCAAGATAACCAACAAACACCTCTTACACCTTTAATGGTTTCTCGTGGTCCATTTTATACTCAGCATTTTTGTCTTCATAATCTTTAGATCTCAAATTATTCTCCCAAATCTGCCTTTTTTGCCTAATTTTCCAAAATAGCTTAAAAACTTAGTTTCATACTGAATACTTCCTTTCCCCTTCAAATTAACTCTCCCAAATTCAAGCTCATCAAACGTTGGATTACTGTTCCAATATCTGGGGAAGTACTTCTACCAGCTTTCGCATACAAAAAGCAGGATACAAGAAAACCTCATCACCCATTAGGCATTCCTCACACATGATGCGGAGATGCCGGTGTTGGACTGGGGTGGACAAAAGTGAGAAGTCGCACAACACCAGGTTATAGTCCAACAGTTTTATTTGAAATCACAAGCTTTCGGAGCTGCTGCCCCTTCGTCAGGTGAAGTGAAGGAATACGAATCGGCAAAGCATATATGGACAGAGAACAATGCATGTGTAGCGTACAATGTCAGACGACTACATTTAATCCTTCTGACTGTTTCTCTGCCGAGGTGTGACGAAAGGCAGTCAGAAGGATTAAATGTAGTCGTCTGACATTGTACGCTACACATGCATTGTTCTCTGTCTATATATGCTTTGCCGATTCGTATTCCTTCACTTCACCTGACGAAGGGGCAGCAGCTCCGAAATCTTGTGATTTCAAATAAAACTGTTGGACTATAGCCTGGTGTTGTGCGATTCCTCACACACTTCTAGAGTGCAATTTCCCATTCTCTATTCTATTACTACGACAGCTCAGAGCTTCTCTGAACTTTTCTCCTCTAAGCATCAAATACATTCTTCCTCCTTCCCATGCAGTCTTCTACTCACTCATTTTTCCCAGCATCTCAAAATGGTGAAACTCCTTGCCCTCCTTTTACAACCCTGAGGCTGTACAAAATCTTAGTTTACCACCACCTAATCACTTCTTGATTTAATGTGTTCCTCTTTCCGACCTTCGTGGTGCCATAGGCTATGGGCCTCAAGTCCTTCATCTTCTAGTTTTTCCAACTAAAATAAACTTAATTACTGGATTTATTTTTTAAAAAACAGAACTATTGTGCTGTATAAAACTATGCAATGCTCAGTGTAAAACCATACATACAGTTAAACCCATAATACACCAGGTTTGCTCAAGTGATTCCTGCAACCAGGATACGAAGGAATTTGCTGAAGCACCAGTTTTTCCAGAAGACTTATTAAAATCATGGCTGGAAGCAAAAGACGACAAATTGGAATGATAATCAGACTATACGTCTGCACCTGGCAAAAACATTAGATAGATCACTGCATGCCAAAGAACACTGCTACGTTAAAAAACAAACAAATTAGGTTGCCACTGAATTTCACCATCTTGAACTGAAAGTGATTGAAGCAAAAAAAGGGTCCGTTTAAAAAGTAGGACTCAAACAACAACAAAAAAAAAAAATCACAGCTCAAATTATTTTAAATGCGTCGTCAGCTGTGGTTCAGTGGGTAGCACACTCGCCTCAGAGTCAGAAGATTGTGGGTTCAAGTCTCACTCCCGGGACTTGAGCACAAAGATAGGCTGACACTCCAGTGCTGCACTGTCGGAGGTGCCGTCTTTCAGATGAGACGTTAAACCGAGGCCCCGTCTGCTCTCTCAGGTGGACGTAAACGATCCCAAGGCACTATTTCGAAGTGTAGGGGAGTTATCCCCGTTGCCCGGGCCAATATTTATCCCTCAACCAACATAACAAAACAGATTATCTGGTCATTATCACGTTGCTGTTTGTGGGACCTTGCTGTGCGCACATTGGCTGCCGCGTTTCCCCCATTAGAACAGTGACTCCACTTCAAAAAGTACTTCATCGGCTGTAAAGCTCTTTGAGACGTCCAGTGGTCGTGAAAGGCGCTATATAAATGCAAGTCTTTCGTTCTTAAATATTCTGAAGAAACAGATTATGAACTCAGGACTTGATTTCATTAGGGTTTTTTTTTATTTCAACAAACATCAACTCCTTGAGGAGATTAAAGTTTTTAAGCATCTGAAATTAAAAATACTGAAATACATAGTTACAGTTACGGGTCGTTTACCATGGAAGCATTTACAGTTTCCACACTGAGAAACGATGATGAGAAACAGAGTTTACATAAGTTTTTGCAGTCTTAAAACGACAGACTGAAAGTATTTGAACTAAGTAACAAATAGCAATGGTGCATGCAGTTTTGGTCGCCATTCTTCCAAAAAAAAAAGGCATCACATAGATTCTGTTCGGTAAAATGGAGAAGAAAAAAAGTTTTGAAATAATGTGGGCAATGGATGAAATCTTCACATGGGGCAACGAATACTGCAAATCACTGCCGTGAATAGAATCCCGATTCTTTCAAGAGAATACAACAGAACTCAAATACTGGACGTTGCAGATGGATTATAAAGATGAATCTCGTTGAGCTGTGGTTTTGAAGAAATCAAAAGGATAGCAATAGTTCAAGACTGTCTGCAACAAAAGTCCACTGGGCACGCCCGATAAGAAAAGGCTCCTTCGCCTATTCTATAAATTAACATTCAACAATTGGAAGGCTGTTTACCGCTCCAGACTGTGTTACAAAGTACAGTAGTATGAAGCAGGCTCATGTTCATAATTCTCTAAAGGGCAAGCTCCTAATCTTTGACGAGTGTGTAAGAAAGAGAGAGAATGTAACATTTCCAAATTTGCTGATGATACAAAGCTAGGTGGCAGTGTCAGTTGTGAAAAGGATGTGAAGAGGCTTCAAGGGGATCTCGACAGGCTCAGTGAGTGGGCGAGAACATGGCAGATGGAATATAATGTGGATAAATGTGAAGTTATCCACTTTGGTAGAAAAAACAGAAAGGCAGAGTATTTCCTAAATGGTGAAAGATTGGGGAATGCAGATGCTCAAAGGGACCTGGGTGTCCTTGTACATGAGTCACTGAAAGTGAATGTGCAGGTGCAGCAAGCCATTAGGAAGGCAAATGTATGCTGGCCTTCATTACAAGAGGATTTGAGTACAGGAGTAAAGAAGTCTTACTCCAATTATATAGGGCCTTGGTGAGACCACACCTGGAGTACTGTGTACAATTTTGGTCTCCTTACCTAAGGAAGGATATACTTGCCATAGAGGGACTGCAACAAAGGTTCACGAGATTGATGCCTGGGATGGCGAGACTGTCGTACGAGAAGAGATCGAGTAAACTAGGCCTGTATTCTCTTGAATTCAGAGGAATGAGAGGGGATCTCATTGAAGCATACAAAATTATTACAGGGCTTGATAGGGAAACATTCTCCCAGCATCCACCCTTGGCTGGGGAATCTAGAACCAGGGGCCACAGCCTCAGGATAAAGGGTAGGCCATTCAGGACTGAGATGAGAAGACATTTCTTCACACAGAGGGTGGTGAATCTTTGGAATTCTCTACACCAGAGGGCTGTGGAAGCTCAGCCATTGGGTATATTCAAAACAGAAGTCAATAGATTTCTGACTAGTAAGGGCATCAAGGGATATGGCGATAGGGCCGGTGAATGGAGTTGAGGCAGAAGATCAGCCATGATCTCATTGAATGGTGGAGCAGGCTCGAAGGGCCGAATAGCCTACTGCTGCTCCTATTTCTTATGCCAAGTGGAGGTCAGAAGCCCTTCTACAGGGATGGGCCAAAATAAAGGTCAACTAGTGGGCTGCTCTGTGCGCATTCTATTTCATCGGAGCAGCCAAGACCCTTGCAAACTAACGATCCCACTGCCAACCCTAATCCCAAACCTGCTGCTGCCCCTGGTTCCATGGCTGCTATCCTTCCGGGGACGGCAGGATTCAATTGTGGGCCTCAACCAATAATTAGCAAGTACCCCTTTTTCCGAAGTGGTTAGGTCAGTATTAGAAGTGGCCAAAGGCCTTGAAGCATGTTGCCTGCCCACCCTCTGATGTAAAAGCACCCCAGGTTTATAGAAGTCATCTTGACGTACTATTCACTGTTTGTAAAATAATCTCCAGGGCAGCTTCTTGTCCGTCCCAACTGATTCTTCCCTCCGCCAACGACAAAGATAGGCTCCAGTTCATATGCCTCATCGAACCAGCATCCTCCAATATTTCAATTCTCCGTGTCGATTTGACCAGAGAAGGCAACTTTTACGGATTCCAAGTGCTCTTGCTACTAGCTTCATTTCTTAAAACTTTGCGGTCAATTGTAATTTCTAGTAGAATGGGCAATACAAAATGCCCATTTCAAACCAATTCTCTTCCCAAAACCGGAAATTAACTCAACTGCATTATGATTCTCGATATTTAAACCAATATTAAAAACAAAAACAATCATATCCCACATTGCTGCCTGCTTAAAAACCATACTTTGAAGGTTTACCTTGTAACCAAAGCAAGGCAGTCAACAGCAACTATAAGTGGGCTGGAACTACAGAAACAACCACATTCTTGCATTCTAACGCAAACAAACTTTGACCGATACCAAACATATCCCAAAAGAAAATTAGCTATCTTTTTCAATTTAATATTGGTATTTACTTAGTAAAGTGTCAGTCTTGATTATGTGCTCATGGCCTGACTCAGAGGCATCAGTATACCAGGCAAGCCATTTAGTGCCACAACGGACCACTCCAATGCAAAGGACAACGGATAAGTCATTTAATAACTCAAATTATTCATGTTATTTCAACAGCATCTTGAAGAGTTTCCAATACACTCTTCTACGCACTGAAACCTGCAGTTAAGTGGCAATATAACTGGATCACCTCCCCACCATACTTGTGGTGGCTGGCGATGGTCACAAAAGACTTGAAACACTGAAGATTGGTCATATAACATTTTGATATGGTGAGTCGCCAAATGTGAAGAATAACTCTGAGCTCCCCATAGCCGAGTGGGTAAAGGCACTGCCCAGCAAATAGAGCAGATAGACCCAGGTTTGAATTCTAGTCTGCACAGAACTAGCTTATCCAGCCAGGGAAGCAACTGAGATACAACAACTGGACCCACTATCCCTGGATTATGGGGGATTGGGGGGGGGGGGGTGGAGAAGAGAAGAAAAATGAGTGATTTTTTTTAAATGAGGGGTTTACAGTCAGCATTCCCAATCCTGGACATCATGCTTTAGCTCTGGATATACATGTGTACTGTCTTTGGAACAGAAGAGGCTCAGCTGTGATTCTCTCTCCAGTTCAGTAGCCTCCTGGTGGTACTCCCTGTCCAAGCTCACCATTACAACTGAGTATATACATAATGCAACCACACCCACTTTTTCCAAGTATGCCGCAGTGCAACTGTGCGCCAAACCCCAATCTGAGGAGGTAACAAGGCGGGTCGATGAGGGGAGCGCGTTTGATGTAGTCCGCATGGATTTTAGCAAGGCTTTTGACAAGGTCCCACATGGCAGACTGGTCAGAAAAGTAAAAGCCCATGGGATCCAAGGCAAAGTGGCACGTTGGATCCAAAATTGGCTCAGAGGCAGGAAACAAAGGGTAATGGTCGAAGGGTGTTTGTGTGACTGGAAGGCTGTTTCCAGTGGGGTTCCGCAGGGCTCAGTACTGAGTCCCTTGCTTTTTGTGGCATATATCAATGATTTAGACTTCAATGTAGGGGGCATGATTAAGAAGTTTGCAGATGATACAAAAATTGGCCATGTGGTTGATAGTGAGGAAGATAGCTGTAGACTGCAGGAAGACATCAATGGACTGGTCAGGTGGGCAGGAAAGTGGCAAATGGAATTCAATCCAGGAGAAGAGTGAGGTAATGCATTTGGGGAGGGCTAACAAGACAAGGGAATACACAATAAATGGTAGGTTACTGAGAAGTGTAGAGGAACAGAGGGACCTTGGAGTGCATGTCCACAGATCCCTGAAAGTAGCAAGACAGGTAGATAAGGTGGCATACGGATACTTTCCTTTATTAGCTGAGTAATAGAATAAGAGCAGGGAGGTTATGCTTGAACTGTATAAAACACTAGTTAGGCCGCAAATGGAATACTGCGTACAGTTCTGGTCACCACATTACATGAAAGATCTGACTGCACTAGAGAGGGTACAGAGGAGATTTACGAGGATGTTGCCAGGACTGGAGAATTTTAGCTATGAGGAAAGACTGGATAGGCTGGGGTTGTTTTCTTTGGGACAGAGGAGGCTGAAGGGAGACTTAATTGAGGTGGATAAAATTATGAGACGCCTAGATGGAGTGGATAGGAAGGACCTATTTTCCTTAGCAGAGAGGTCAATAACCAGGGGCCACAGAGTTAAAGTAATTAGTAGAAGGATTAGAGGGGAGTTGAGGAGAACTTTTTTCACCCAGAGGATGGTGGGGGTCTGGAACTCACTGCCTGAAAAGGTGGTAGATGCAGAAACCCTCATCGCATTTAAAAAGTACTTGGATATGCACTTGAAGCGCCGCAATCTACAGGGCTATGGACCAAGAGCTAGAAAGTGGGATTAGGCTGGATAACACTTTTACGTCCGGCACAGACACGATGGGCCAAATGGCCTCTTTCTGTGCTGTAAATTTCTATGATTGATTCCATGATTCTAATCTGTGGGCCGCAATATTTAGAGGGCATATAATCCCATGTGGATGTCAGTTCTTCGGGCTCATTCAATTTCCCTTAGTAACCAGTGAGTAAATTGCATCCTGGTCTCATCTGTGACACTAGTCCCACACTGCAAAACACAGATTTTGCCCCAATATTCCCCACAGAGCAAGTCTTCTTTAACCCCCCCCCCCCCCCACCTCAGCTATGCTATGATGTACCTTAACTGAGACACTTGAGAACAGGTCCTGTTACTCCCCTGTACACTGAGGATTCGTGTATGGGGGCGAGGGGGAAGACTAGTTTAACAAGATTATGCTGTAGCTCCATATTCCATCAGGGCAAGAACCATAATCTCAACAGAATAAAACACTTCATACAATAAACCACAATATTTAGCCATAGCATCCAATAGCTTTTCTTTTGAAAACCAGAAAACTTTTTTTCCCCCCCAGAAGTGGACAGATCCCATGACACTCTGAAGAGCAGGGGAGCTCTCCCAGTTTTCTGGCCAATATTTCTCAGTCAAGCACCTCCAAAACATATTAGCTGGCAGTTTATCTCATTGCTATTTGTAACATCTTGCCATGTGTAAATTGGCTGCAACGTTTGCCTACATTACAGTGACTACAGTTCAAACTTAATTCATCAGCTGTGCAACACTTTGAATGTTCCAAGGACATGCAAGGCACCATATAAATGCAAGTTGGTGTTATGATGCACCTTTATAAAACACTGGTCCGGCCTCAACTGGAGTATTGTATCCAATTCTGGGCACCGCACTTTAGGAAGGATGTGAAGGCCTTAGAGAGTTTGCAGAAAAGATTTACGAGAATGGCTCCAGGAATGAGAGACTTCAGTTACATGGATAGACTGGAGAAGCTGGGGTTGTTCTCCATGGAGCAGAGAAGGGCGAGAGGAGATTTGATAGAGGTGTTCAAAATCATGGTGGGTCTAGACAAAGTAGATAGAGAGAAACTGTTCCCATTGGCGGAAGGGTCGAGAACCAGAGGACACAGATTTAAGGTGATTGGCAAAAGAACCTAAGGCGAGATGAGGAAAACTTTTTTACGCAGCGAGTGGTTAGGATCTGGAATGCGCTGCCTGAAAGGGTGGTGGAGGCAGACTCAATCGTGGCTTTCAAAAGGGAATTGGATAAGTACCTGAGGGGAAAAAATTTGCAAGGCTACGGGGGAAAGGGCGGGGGAGTGGGACTAGCTGAGGTGCTCTTGCAGAGAGCTGGCATGGGCTCGATGGGCCGAATGGCCTCCTTCTGTGCTATAACCATTCTATAATTCTTCATTAGGAGTATCTTTGAACATAGATTTTTTTTTTAAAAACAGAAATCACTGATTTGTTTACCATTTATATGTTATTCCAGAAACACTTGCTTAACCATCCCATGCTACCAATAAGTAGCCATGATGCGGAGATGCCGGTGTTGGACTGGGGTGGACAAAAGTGAGAAGTCGCACAACACCAGGTTATAGTCCAACAGTTTTATTTGAAATCACAAGCTTTCGGAGCTGCTGCTCCGAAAGCTTGTGATTTCAAATAAAACTGTTGGACTATAACCTGGTGTTGTGCGACTTCTCACTTTTGACCAATAAGTAGGTTATAGAATAGCTCCCAACAGCGCCTGAAGTGTAGCCATGACAATTCCCAAACAGATAAAAGCTAACCAACGTTAACTTTATTGGAGGTGCCAAGTTAGTGTTTATGTAGTCTTTCCACTTACACACACGTCTTTCTTGTTGCAGCATGTCCATGTGTGCTAGGAATCCAGAGCTCAACATGAAATTCGGGTAAAATCTAATGAGGTATTTGCTCAGAAGGGCCACAAGACAGATTCCGTGTCAGGGGAAGTGAGTTGAGGAAATGTTAGAAAATCCCGTCGGCACTGAAAGGGCGTGAATACAGGGGGGTGAATACAGGGGGACCTTAAAAAAAGATATACAAGATACTAAGTGAAATAAAAAAAAGGCTATTTAAAGACTGACTACAACACAAGAGCAAAAGCAAGTTTAGGATTGATGTCCAGAAGTACATCTTCATGCAGAGTGATCGATCAATACCTGAAACAGTCTTGTAAAAACGACAGCAAGTAAGTCATACAAGAGGCAATTATATGCTGTAATGTGATCGGGGGGGGGGGAGGGGGGTAGAAAGAGAGAAGAGATGGGGCAAATCATATGTTTCTATGCAAGGATGAGCTAGGTGAGCCAAATTACTCGCTCATTTGTCTTCGCCTTTTGTGAAATTTGAGGTGACAAGTCGATATTACAAACAGGCCGTGCAAATAAAGAATTCAGGAGAAACTTCTTTACCTAGAGAGAGACTGACTAGAATGTGGAACTTGTTACCACATGGAGCAGTTGAGGCGAATAGCATCGATGCATTTAAGGGGAAGCTAGATAAGTACACGAGGGAGAAAGGAATAGAAGAGAATGCAGATAGGGTTAGAAGTAGTAGGGTGGGAGGAGGCTCGTGTGGGGCATAAACACCGGCATAGACCAGTTGGGCCGAATGGCAAGTTTCTGTGACTGGTAATTCTATGTAACAAATCCGCCCTTGCTCCAAGCAGCAAGTGGTGTGGAAGAGGATTTAAATCATATGGTGAGCAGTCTGCAAAGACACCAGAAAAACTGGAGAAGTATTGCAGTTTTTTAATGAATTCACCTAATAAATATTGGTAGGAAGAATAGAAAAACAGTATTTTTTAAATGGTGAGAAACTATTAAATGTTGGTGTTCAGAGAGATTTAGGTGTCCTCGTACAGGAAACAGTTAGCATGCAGGTACAGTGAGCAATTAGGAAGGCAAATGGCATGTTGGCCTTTATTGCAAGGGGGTCGGAGTACAAGAGTAAGGAAGTCTTACTACAATTGTACAAGGCTTTGGTGAGACCACACCTGGAGTACTGTGCAGTTTTGGTCTCCTTATCCGAGAAAGGACATACATGCCTTACAGGCGGTGCAACGAAGGTTCACTAGATTGATCCCTGGGATGAGAGGGTTGTCCTATGGAGGAGAGATTGTGTAGATTGGGCCTATACTCTCTGGAGTTTAGAAGAATGAGAGGTGATCTCATTGAAACATGTAAGATTCTGAGGGGGATTGACAGGGTCGATGCTGAGAGATTGTTTCCCCTGGCTGGAGAGTCTAGAAGTAGGGGCCATAGTCTCAAGACAAGAGGTCGGCCATTTAAGACCGAGATGAGGAGGAATTTCTTCACTCAGAGGGTTGTGAATCTTTGGAATTCTCTACCCCAAGGGGCTGTGGATGCTGAGTCTTTGAGTATATTCAAGGCTGAGATCGATAGATTTTTGGACTCTTGGGGAAGCAAGGGATATGGAGATCGGGCGGGAAAGTGGAGTTGAGGTCAAATATCAGCCATGATCTTATTGAATGGCAGAGCAGGTTCGAGGGGCCATATGGCCTACTCCTGCTCCCAATTCTTACGCTCTTATATGCACTTAACGTGAAACCACCTACCTTTAAACACAAAACAGAATAATGTTCCTGCTGAGGGAATTACAATATGCCAAACAATTCGGAGGTTCAAAGTTGCAATCCATTATAAAATGGCCATGTTATACTGCAGGAACCATTTGCGACTGATGCTTGATTTACAGAGTTAGAAGGTTGGCTTCACTCACTGGTGTGCTGGCCTTTCACCAATGTCAATAAAATTCTTAATGTTAGCAAAGGGCTGACAGGATAGAAATTCAGATAGAATTTAAAATTTAAAAAAAAAGTTTGCTTTGCACTGGTTGCAGTTATACTGCAGCTGTGTGTGTATATGTGAAGTTGAACCTGTGGGTGCCATCTCAACATGGCTTCACACTACCTGCCAGAATTCAGTGGGCTGTCAGATCAGCAACTTTACTCTCCAGCAATGCTGCAATTTTGTTTTTGTATTGATGCAATTGGATGTAGCTTTCACGTCGACAAAAACAGCAGTGGGTCTGGACCATGATGCATTAAATCCACACCGTGCCTTCAGAATTTGGAATCACAATGCCATTTGGCATTTTCACACTGTGTCTTCCCCCACTGTCTCACATCAATTGCAAAATGTTAAAGCCCTGATGTGCAACTGCAAGCCTTTTGCTTAATGCATTCAAAAGGGGAGAGTTCCCTTTATATTCCCCCCCACCCCCATCAGTATTTCTCCTTTTCTTAGGGAAGAACCCTGCACTTGGCGGTCTTTGAAAATGCTGAACCTTTGACCCATCAGCGTCTCATTAAAGCCCTGGCAACTTCATAGGTATTCAATTGAAGTGAAAGAATTTATTTCAAGGATGGATTTAAAGAGTCTGCACGCAAGCCAATAAAAGCTTTACTGTTCTAAAGGCAAGGCCAGCTTTTAACTGAAAGGGCATTTGTATGTGGAAGTGTTTTTAAAACTGGAATTTGAAAAAGGTAAACTTTTATTTCCCAAATTAGTTTTAATAAAAAGCACCTGAACTACCTACCTATCTCCTGATGCTTCAGTGGCTAAATGCAGCAGAAAAACTGCAAACTTCAGTGAATTAAATTAATTTTAACCATGGGTGTGAAAATGAATGGTCTAATGCACTGATAGAGCAAAAGGTCTATGCCGAGTTAGCTTATCGCACATGGGGCAGCAGTTACTGCAGTACAATTAAGAGACAGTCAGTAGCCCCAGTCCTCGTCACCATCCAGTGATCTTTGCTGGAAAGTGTGGACATTGGGCTAAGACAGGATCAGGATCATCGGCGGGTGAATGGCCTACCAACAATCAACTGCCTCAGCTCACACAAAGAATGGACTATTGTACAAAATAGCGGTGTCTGTAGAACCAAGAGTCAACAAGAGTGAGCACTTGCAACAACAAGAGTATAGGAGAAAACTGGGGGGGGGGAGAAATACCCTGAATTAATCTCTGCTATGCAGTTTCTAACTGGATAATGCAATATAACATCCTTTAGTGCTTAGTGGGTAGCACTCTCACCTCAGACAGAAGGTTGTGGGTTCAAGTCCCACTCCACAAACTTGAGCGCAAAAATCTAGACTGACACTCCAGTGCAGTACTGAGGGAGTGCTGCATTGCCGGAGGTGCCGTCTTTCGGATGAGACGTTAAACCGAGGCCCCGTCTGCCCTCAGGTGGACGCAAAAGTTCCCATGGCACTATTTCAAGAAAGAGTAGGAGAGTTATCCCGGCCAATATTTATCCCTCAATCAACATCACAAACAGATTATCTGGTCATCATCACATTGCTGTTTGTGGGAGCTTGCTGTGCGCAAATTGGCTGCCGCGTTTCCCACATTACAACAGTGACTACACTTCAAAAAGTACTTCACTGGCTGTAAAGTGCTTTGGGACGTCCCGAGGTCATGATCGGCACTATAGAAATGCAAGACTTTCTTTTTTTTTAAATAACAAGTACAATCTTTGACCAATTAATTTTGAACGTGTTAACGAAAATGAAGCATTTTTACTTTTAGTTTAGCAAGGGTCCCTTTAATTCAAGTACAGTGCACAAGGATTTTTAAAAACCAGCTGCAATCAAAATTATGTCGACAGACTCACTCGATGCAAATGTTGCAAAGATTTGTTCTGTTTGGTTTCCAAGCAGATAGTTTGAAGGATGGAGCCAAGATGCTTTCAAACAGAAACGTACTGTGCGATTTGCTCAGGTATTTGCATGACTGGCAATTACTTTTCAAATTAGCCAACAATTGTTCAAATCCATGAAGCCACAGCAACTGTTTGGGGAATATTTAATTAGGCTGAACTGTTCAAATCACTGACTGGGTTTGGAAATTTCAGAGAAGTTTCAGGCCAGTTAGCAAGACTATAGGAAAGGAAAGTTTAGCAAAGAGACGGCAAGCATTTACTTTTTTCTTTTGAGGAGATAGTAGAATATCGCTATAAATATATATATCCATTATATCACTGCTACTCATTTGCTTGCTCATCTAGTCTTCAAAAAAAGTCTGCTTGGTAGTTGAAGTCTGAAGCTAGACCTGATGTGACAAAGCGTAGAATTGTGTGCAGGCACAGATACATTCGGAAAATAATAAAAATTTTAAAGAAAGCATTTCAGTTTGTTATCTCAGTCAAATTACAAAACATGCCTAGATATCAGGGCCAAAGAAAGAACTCGCAAGGTCTTGAGGAGCCAATAAGTTACCTATTAAAGTAATCTAAAATTACAGGTGAAGAGCGAGCGAGCATGCGACAGAGCGGGCGGGTGAACGAGCGCGAGAGAAAAGGGAGGAAAGAGAGAAAAGGGAGGAAGAGAGAAAAGGGAGGAAAAAGGAGAAACCGAAAAGACATCCCAAAGCACTTTATAGCCAATGTACTTTTTTTTTTGGAAGTGTAGTCATTGTCGTAACATGGGATAGGAAGGGTAGAAAAGACTCAAAACCTAATTAGCATTTGCCAACTCAGTTAAAACATTCAAAATGGATTTAGAAAAGCGGCATTTGTGTCAGCTGTGGCTCAGTTGTTAGCACCTTCGCCTCGGAGTCAAAAAGATTGTGTTCAAGTCTCAGACTGGAGCACAAAAATCTAGGCTGACAATGCCAGTGTAGTACTGAGGGAGTGCTCTTTCGAATGAGACGTTAAATCGAGGCCCCGTCTGCTCTCTCAGGTCGATGTATAAGATCCTATGGCACTATTTCAAAGAGGAGCAGGGGAGTTATCCACGGTGTCCTGGGGCCAATATTTCATCTCTCAATCAACATCACTAAAACAGATTATCTGGTCACCATCACATTCCTGTTTGTGGGAGCTTGCGGTGTGCAAATTGGCTGCTGCATTTCCTACAACAGTGACTACACTTCAAAAAGTACTTAATTGGCTATAAAGTGCTTTGGGACGTCCAGTGGTCATGAAAGGCGCTATAGAAATGCAAGTCTCTTTCTTGCTTCCTTTTGGGAATAGGATAAAGTGGACAGATCAGGTCCCAATGACATGGTGAAAGCAAACTGCCGCCCCCTCATCCTCCACAACTTCACCTCTTCATCTTTGCAACCTCCGCCAGCCCTACTTGCCAGTACATTCCCTTTGCTCTTCCAACTCTGACCTCTTGAGCACCCCATTTCCCCCCACCTACACCTTCAGTGACAGGCCCTTCAGCTAATTTGGCTCTGCACTCAAAACCCGCTCCCCTAATCTCCTCCACCTTGCTACCCGTCTTATTTTTAAAAGCCTCTCTCTGACCCTGCTTTTGGTCACTTCCTCTAACTGTACTACTAATGCTCAGCATCTCTCGTTTTCTCCTGTTAAAAGGCAATGGGATGTTTGCTCAGGTAAAGGCACGATATATAAATGGAAGCCTTTGTTTCTGCATTGTTCTGTTCTTATTTTGATCACTACGACTGCTCCGACACCAAAACATATTTCCAGCATTTGTTCATAAATAGGCTTCAGATTTACTCAGACACAAAGAGAGTCATCCAGAATACTGCTTTAGTTACATCATCCTGGACCTTGCCCACGATGCATTTTCAGGTTACTTACAATTTTGCAACTGGAAACACTCAGTAGCACAGCACATTTTTGACAAAAGAACCTATTATATATATATTTTTTTAAAACATTAAAAATTTGATTATGCACCAGTTTGTGTGTGGGATTTTTGATTGGATATCCTGCTCAGGAAGAGTCTCAATTCATCTAAAAATCACATTTTCATACCATAACTTAGGTTCCCCCAAGGAAGATTTATTTTTCCAAATATAAAATTTCAAGTCCAATAGCGTAGCATTTAATCATTGTAAAGGAATGGCATTTAATGGCCCAATTCTGATATGAATTACATCAGTTGCCAGTACAAATGATGCAAACCTTTCTTCATCAGCATCCTGCAGTAGATATTAAAAGAATAAACCAGGATGTGCCCATGGTAAATCAATACCCAGAGGAAATAGATGAGAATTCGAGCAGCTGGAGCTCATTCCACTTTAGACAATACGCCGATTTATGCTGTCTAGCAATCCCAACAGCATCTGTGGTTTTTTTGTCTAGTATACCCCACACCTTTAAACTGAACCTCATCTGACAGAATTATGAAATTGAAATTTAATCAAAATGTTGTTTTAGCCTTTTTTCACCCCCCAAAAAAATACTGCTTTAGATTTTCTCATTGGATGATTTTTTTTTAATTTTTTTTAAAACCTCTGCTGTCGTATTGCATCTCTGAACGTAGAAGTTATAACATTTGCGCTCAATCTTTTCAGTGGTGTATACTTCATATCCGTTGTGCAAGCAGGCAATAGTACTTGAAAAACAGGACAAAATTTAGGCCAAAAATCAGTAAAACAGCACCTAATCAAAGCAGGCTGGCTAAAAAGTTACTTGAAATTTCCCAATTGTCATACTCACTATAAAAATTATATATTTTTTTGAAGAGTTTGGATCTTTAAACCAAAGTTTGGTGTCACCTAATTAGTGCTCTACCTCTTAATACTTGCAACTATATTCTGTCAGAAAGATTAATTGTAGTCGTCTGACATTGTACGCTACACAGGCATTGTTCTCTGTCTATATATGCTTTGCCGATTCGTATTCCTTCACTTCACCTGACGAAGGGGCAGCAGCTCCGAAAGCTTGTGATTTCAAATAAAACTGTTGGACTATAACCTGGTGTTGTGCGACTTCTCACTTTTGTCCACCCCAGTCCAACACCGGCATCTCCACATCATAACTACATTCTGGTTAAGTCAAAACCTCAAGTATTTTACACAATGAATCAATCACTTTGGAAGTGTAGCGATTGTTATTAAAGTTTTTTTATTCTTCTGAACACTGGTGGTGTTGTACACGATGAGCTTCGGCCCTTCACCTTAAAATAGGTCTTACAAGGATTAGGACACACGTGTAGTTACTACCAAGTTCTTTTACAAAAAGAGGTTGCTTCCATAGGAGGTCACGTTGTCCCATTCCAATACTGTCGAGACTTTTAACTTCAATCCGCAACCCCTCTTCCAACATTGTTCAGAGGTACCAGGTTGGCTGTCGATGTGTTTTGCTGGTCAACCAGAACAGCCCCTTTAGACACATCTACGTGACCCTGAATGAGATTTTAAAACCAGTGCCCACTATTCCAATTTAAAAAAAGAGAATTCGTAACAATTTTGGATATGAAAGGATTAAGTAACTTCATCTCTCCCATCCCCGTTATAAATGTCAACAATCACAGTGCATACTCCCCTGCCTACTCCCACTGCAGCCTTTCTGCCTCCATTCGCATTTGGTCTTGGCTGCCTCCACACAGAGCCCTACTCCTTCCAGGCCTGAGCCCATAGCCCTGCTGCCTTCCCTACCCCAAGGAGCACCACCACCCACATTTTCCCTGCCACAATTCTCACGTATCCCTCTCCGGACCTATGTACTTCCTTCCTCAGCCCAAGCCGCCAAGCTCTTCCCACTGTTGACTCTCTCCTCAGTCCCAGTTTCTTTCATCAGTACATAATCTGGCATTTCCCAGATTTATTCATAGCAGTTAGTGTATTAGCTCCAGATTATCTCAACAGCAATAGACATACCATCTGGCCCATAAAGACATGCATCCACCCCTACTCTTGCCTCCCAGGCCCAGTTCCACTTCACTTTCTTTCTCAGTGCAAGCCACAGCCCACCAGTTTCTCTCACCCAAGGTCCTGTATCTCCTTTCCTAGTCCCAGTATCCACCCCTTACATGTTGGCTACTAATTAATAGATTTTTGGGCAATAAACGTTTGTATGCGTGTCTCAATTACCAACACTTCTGGAATAGTAACGTAGACCTTTCCAAGACTATAATTTTCCACATGTGGCTTTTAAATTATTAAGTTAGCAGAGTAACAAGCAAGAGTCAGAGGATGTTGGCGCTGTAGGGGAAAGAGAGGAGACATAAAAGTGGGAGACAGAATGCAGTCAGAGAAAAAAAGACAACCACAGAATGAGAGAGTCAGAAAGGAGGAGTGGAAGACAAAGAGTGCAGCAGCAGATAGAAAGAATGAGAGAGGGGGACACTATCGAAAAAAGAGACTTTTTTTTTAAAATCCATGAGCAACATGGATTGTTTGAAATATTCAAATAATAGACATTCGACTCAGTGTAGAGCAAAATAATGTTGTTTTCTTTATTATAACGGTGTTAGATGTCAATAAATGAAGTATGCACCCTCCACCCCACCCCCCCACACCCCAAAATAAAACAAAAAGGCAGGAGATTAATTATACTCTAAAATGTGTTTCTGGCTGGACTGGTGACACGATATAAAGTGGTCCTGATTTTGAACACTTCAAAACAAATGATTAAAAACTCAAGTTTGCAGAGAAAAGCCCTTCAATCTGTCACCACTTTCTATCAAGAATTAGCGTCTCTTTGTAATGTTTTTAATTAACTAATGACCTAAATTTGCACTCGTGGTGGAAATTCAGGGACTGCATTTTTCTTTAAAAAAGGTTCGAAATCGCCAAATTTTGTATGAACTGCATTTTCAAAATGGCACTTATATAATTAAAGTTCAAAATGACCTTTAATTAAGGTCAGTGATACTTGAAACCATTGTGAGTTGTATAATGGAAGTTTCATGCAGCTTTGTAAAGAATGTGTAATTTACGCTTGCCAGATTTTTGGGTAATAAACGTTTGTATTCGCATCTCGATGACTAATGCCTCTGGAATACTAACGTGAACCTTTCCAAGACTATATTTTCCATATGTGACTTTTCACACAGAAGCTTCTTTTATGTTTTGACAATGGCTGCAGGATAGAATCTTGCTGGTAATACGTCACATGAAAAATGTTAATATTTAAATAGCGGAAATTGAGCAAGAAGGGATTTTTCACATGAGCTCACAATGGAAAAAATTAGTCTGATTTACCCTGGGAGTCCTGGATTTGAGCCCATTTTATTCTGTCTCTTCCTTTCCCTTTCAGCCGTCTGGAGGTTGCAATGAGAAAGTGGCCTTCACAATACGATTGTGAAACAAGTCACAGCAAACAAATTTTTAAAAATGCTAAAACTCACACGGACCTGTGCAATTCCAGCACTCCGTTTTCAATTTGGACAAGAAATGAGAAATAATGTAAAAAAAAATTCATAAATTTCAACAATTTTAGCCAATCAATATACCATAACTACAGAGGTACTTGTACTTCTTGCAATTTAGTATACTGTATTCGCTGCTCAGGATGCGGTCTCCTCTACAATGGGGAGACCGCTTTGCGGAACACCCCCGTTCAGTCCGTAAGGGTGACCCCGAGCTTCCGGTCGCCTGTCACTTTAATTCTCCGCTCCACGCCCACTTAGACCTCACCGTCCTCGGCCTCTTACACTGTTCCAATGAAGCTCAACGTAAGCTCGAGGAACAGCACCTCATCTTTCGATTAGGCACTTTACAGCCTTCTGGACTCAACATAGAGTTCCACAATTTCAGACCATATCCTCTGCCCCATCTATTTTTTTCCCCCCCATTTTTTTTTCTCTCTCTCCCCCACACAGCAGCTGTCTTTCATTCTGCCAGTGCCATTTACACTTCTAGTGCCATCTTTTGTTTCTTAACTTGTCCCATTACCATCTCCTTTTGCCTTGCACCATCTCTTAATGTCTCTTAATCTCAACTGCCTTCCATCCCATCACAGACCTTCCCTTTTGTTCTTTCCTCCCCTCCCCCCTTTCCCTGTCCCTACACTTGCTTAAAATCTGTTACATCTCCAGCTTTTTCCAGTTCTGACGAAGGGTCATCGACCTGAAACGTTAACTCTGTTTCTCTCGCCACAGGTGCTGCCCGACTTGGAGTATTTCCAGCATTTTCTGTTTTTATACCATAACTACACTTCCCAGATAGGTGTAGGTTAAATTTCCTAAATCTGAGCATTTAACTCGGACTATCACGAACTGAAACTAGAGTGAGGATTTCCTGATATCGGTGAGCTTTGAGAAGTCCACTTGGGAATGAATAAGCCCTCCAAGGTTTCTTCAGGCTCCAGTACACCAGAGAACACTTCAACACAAGCAGCACATGGCACGAGAGGGACAATGTCTTTCAATTAAAACTAATAAAAAACTGAAAAAAAGTTACACGTGCATTGAACAACCCACGTGATGATTATTCAAAAATATATAGTGCCTTCAATATAGCAAAACATCCCACAGTACTTCAAAATGGAGTGGGGCATGGGTACAAGGTGAAGAGAGAAATAAAATCATCAACAATTGGGAGAAGGCTTAGGAGAGCTGCACGTGTATACTCCACATTGGTCACTTGTTGATTTTGGTTTGAACGGCAATAGCATTTCCAAATGACTAGTTTCACATAATACATAGTTCCAGATTGTTCAGGATAGACACATAAAAACATGACACCACAGAACCTGTAGAATTCTACAGTACAGGGGGCTGTGCCAGCTCTTTGCTACAGCAATTTAGGATGAATCCCACTGCCCTGCTTTCTCCCATTATCCCGGCATCTCTGCTTCAGATATTTAATCTAGATTTCCCTTAAAAGATGCAATGGTGCCCTTTGGTGAGCAAGTGATGTATCCCAGTGTTTGGATTCCCAGCATTAAATGGTACCTTGCTTGCAGACATCTAGGATGTTAACAAGACTACTTCCCTATAAAAATGATACGGAATGCAATACCCTTTCTAATCATACCTGGCCCCTCTCATCAATTTATCTTCCATACATTTTATGGGGAATCCACTACGTGTCATTTATCTTTGAACAGACTATTTCGGAGGCTGCATTTTTTGGGGGGAGGGGGGGGAGGGAAAAGCACATTCTGGTTAGAAACAAGACGAAGATCCCCATGAAGGAATCAAAGTGGGAGTCAACTAGAGTGCGAAGACTCCCGAGTGAAAAGTCAAACAGAGTAGATAGTGATGGGCAGGACAGAAATCTTGCAACAAGCTTTGTGCTTTGCATCTACCACTCTACTTATGATACTGCTGGAAATGTACATTTGAGAATAGAACAGGATCAGCTGTGATACACCCATAGCCTGCTGAGACTCACCATTAAGGCTCACACGTCAATGATGGCCATGTAGGCAAGGAACCAAAGGGTGCCTGGCAACCATGGAACTGTACACCAGAACCCAACAAACTTCCGGGAGAGGAGAGAATAAGTTAGCCGAGAAAAAATAAGCTTAAAAAGCTCAATTCACATTCCAGAAAACAAACCGCCCCTTTAACGATTTTATCCAGCACTTCCTATATAGTACTGAGCCAGGACGCTTAGAGAAATCACACTCATTCTGTAAGGTTACAAACAAAACAGAACAAATGCAGTTCAACACTGCAAAGTTTAATACATTTCCAGCAGCTTTCTAAATGGCCATATGCCTTCTATTGAAGCGTTACACAACAAAGTCCACACTTTCCAGTGTTGCCAACAGACTCCCGGCATAGGTTTAAAATACTATAGAGGAAGGCCGAATCTCCAGACAGTGTTACCTTTGTAGGTCACACGCTGACAGCTGAAGTAAGTTTTTCCACTCTCTCAAATAGTTCTTCAGACACGTTGTTAGAATGGTTTCTTGCAGAGTGTCTGGCGTATGTCCAAGGCAAAGAGCCTGCCACCAGATGTCTTGATTAGCAATGGAGTAACGTACAATTGTTTTTGTTTGTACCGAGTTAAAGGAGAAGTCATTAGCCATTGCAGAATAATTGGAACTGAATGGTCCCGAGCTTCCGTTAACTCAGGATAAAAGACCGACACTGGCCATTTGAAGCTGAATGACTCAAATTACCAAATATGGGAAACTCTTCCCCAAATGCAGTCCAACATTCTGAACTCCATTTGTCCTTGCGTGTCTATTAACACTGTTATCGGAATATTCCATACCAGGAAATGCGCATCACAAGTTGCAAAAGGTGTTTCCACCCTCATAAAGAAGCAAAAACGTTACACGAGCTAATAGCGATCACCAAAAAAAGCACTCGATAATAACTGACCCTGTGTTAGTGCTAGAGTGCGTTACAGAAGAAGTCATCGTGTCATAACGCTGGGAAATCTAAAGTATTGAATACAAGCACACTCGAAGTTAGAATGTGGACCTGTTATTAACATACAGTGCAACCACAAAGTCCTGATCATGTGAACAGTTGAATACAGATGTTCACATGCTTCAACAAAATTATTATTTTTTCTTGTATACAAAATAACATGACCACACAGGAAACCAGACATAATACTTTGTTGAATTCACAAACCACCTCAAGTATTTTGCAAAGTCAGATATCGCCAAGCCTTGCAATTTCACTTACATAATGCACAAAATTGCCTCCTCCTCTCTGTGCAGCTAAAGAACTGAACTGTGCTTTCAACACACTAAATAGCAATAAATGACAAAAAGCTCCATTTAAACTACAGCTATACGTTGTCAATGTGCATTTACATGGTACATAGAATAAAAACAGCCATAAACTGTGCAGTTATGTACTTCACTCTTAATTTGGAGCTAAGACTTGCACTTTGGAAACCAGATTTGAAGAGTGCAGCAAATCAGAGCATTCCTATTAGGCTGTTGGAACTTCAGTTCCTATGACGTTATGCAGCAAAAACCATAAATCTAACAAATTATCTTAGAATACAACAACTTGTATTTATATAGCGCCTTTAACGTAGTAAACGTCCCAAGACACTTCACAGGGGCGTCACCAAACTTTTGATGTATCCCAAGTTACTTATAAGCACATTTCTGTTTTTGAAAAGATCACAGAAAAGCATAATCTAACAAGCATCACAATTCTCAATCCTCGTCTTAGGTGAGAGTTTGGTTTAGTTAGTAGCACTTTGAGTCAGAAGGCTTGTGGTTCAAGCTCCATTCAAGGACGTGAGCACATAGTCGATGCTGGCACTTCAGTGTAGCACTGAGGGAATTCTGCATTGTAAGAGGCGCCGTCCTTAGGATGAGTTTAAACCGAGGCCTTGTAGGCCTGCTCAGTGGATGTTAAAAAGATCGCGTGGCAATTATTTAACAAAAAAATGAGCAGCGTGTTCTTGTAGTGTCTGGGCCAACATTCATCCCTCAACCACCACAACAGATTAACTGCTGTGTTACATTTGTTTAATTTACTGTCTGAGCGGCTTTGCTATGTGTATGTTGGCTATCTAACATCATGACTACATTTCAAAAGTAATTAATTAGCTGTGATACATCCTGAATTGGTGAAAGGTGCTATATAAATGTAAATTCTTTCTTGCAACAGATTACAAGAGTGTTCATAGATCATGCTTTTCCTACACAACGCCACCCAAAAAAACGCGCAAGTGAAAATATACCAACAACCTCCATTTATATAGCGTCTTTAATGTAAAAAAAAACTTTCCAAGGTGCTGCACAGATTGGCCTATGGAAAAGGAAAATGAGCCAGCAAAGGAGTGATTAAGAGAGGGGGTCCAGAGCTTGGTCAAAGCAATGAGTGTTGAGCAGGCTTTTAAAGAGAGAGTAGTGCAGAGTTTAGGGAGGAAAAAAATGCCAAGAAAAATATTAAACACAATGAACTCATTTTTACAATTGAACAAAATGTATCAAATTGTCAAGTATGCTTTTAGCAGTCCATAACTTTGAACGATACATGGTACTCAATGTGCCATTTTAGATCTTAGAAGGCAAAGTTGATCAGAATACAAACAGGAACCACATAGGTTATTGATTTGGCAGCAATGCTTCTGGTATCTAACTCAAAACAAGTTTTTCCATGTAAAATACAGGAACCCTGCAGATACAGAAGAATTGTAGATAAAGGGGGTATAGGAGTAAGTGCCTGCTTCAAAGTTTATTTGAATTACAGCCTCAAACCGAGGTGAAGTTTTTGACTATCCAGGTATGTGGTGTGGGGATTGTGACATACTGTTAGAGCCTCGTTATGTAGCCAGTCTTGCTTTTGCAATACATATTCAAAAGTAACCATTCCATTCTGACACTGGGAGAATTAAATGGACCCTTTATTATACATTTCTGACTATACAGCTACTCCTTTCTGGAGTTTATGGCATCTCACATCTCTCTAGTTTATTGAAATTGCATTTAAAACCCCCGTATTCTGACTTTGGTATTGTTTTATTTGGTTTTCCTTCACAATGTGTTCAAACAGTTGCAGAAGACAACAATACCAAGGTATAGGAGCTACTTCTATACATACAGGGAATTTTAATAGCTCTTCACTTAATCACAAGTTGAATTTTTGTTAATGAAAAATAAAATTCTGGCCTAAAAGTTGCCATATCAATTTAAGGCTCTTTTTTTGAAAAAAAAAACAACCCTAGCTCTTGAAATATTTTCCGATTGATCAAAAATATAGGTTTTGATTTGCAACTTTCTTTTGAAAAATGACATCCAGTGTATTTTTAAACTTTACTGTTCTAAAACCTGGCTTTAAATGTATGCAGCTCATACCATCTTTAAAATAGTCATTTCCATCTCCCTTCATTTTCTCTATTCAACAGTAGCAAGACCGAAGAGCTTGCGGCAGGGGCTGAAGACAATGGCTTCAGTCTTCTCCATGTTGAGTTGGAGGAAATATTGACTTATCCACGACTTGATGTCAGCCAGCAGTTTAACAGCTTGGAGATGGTCGAGAGTGGTAGAGCTGGATATCATTAGCATATACAGTATGTGAAAGTTGGCCTCACGCCTGCAACTACATCACGGAGTGGCAGCGTGTTGATAAAGAGGAGGCAAGGATAAATCCTTAGGGAATTCCACAGATGTCTGTGCGGTAAGGGAAGATAGATCATTGCCGCTTCGGTACTGGCTGTTCTCGGCTAAGTAGGGATGGAACTAAGCCAGAGCAGTTTCAGGAGATGCACTATGGAGGAGGGGTGCTGGAGGAGGATGCCATTGTCAACGATACTGAGCTCTGCAGAGGTCAAAGGGGATGAGGAGAAATAAAACACCACAATCACAAAAAGGACACTTTTCATAATTATGGCTAGGGTCGTTTCAACTGGTGTCAAAAGGGTAGAAGCTGGACTGGAGGGATTTGAGCAGGTAATTTTGGGAAAGATGCACAGCACAGTGCTGGGAGGTGACACAATGTTCAAAGACCTTCGGAAAGAGGCTGAAAAAAGTGAAATACGCCCCAACTTCGAGTGCCTTCATAACTAATTCCTCATCCCCGGAAACACCTGGTAAATTTACCTTATCCATTACTTTTATATTCCTATGATAGGGTGCCACAAAACAGTACGCAATACTCAAACTGCAGCGTAACTTAAGTTCTTGTACAAGTTCAACGTTACTTCCTAACTTCTGTATTCTATGCCTCTACATATAAAACAAGGACTTGGCTTGCCCTTTTTATGGTATACAGGTTCTGCAGATAGCATCATGCATCTGTAAAGTTTTATCTATAGTCTCTTGGAATACACCAAAATGTAAACAAGCACAACAGTATAATCCTTTGAGTAATGATGGCAACATACTAACAGGCATTGGAAACTAAGGGGCTTGCAAACCCTGATTTATGGTAACTTTAATCACCGCAAGTTCTAATACCACTAGAATCATGCATAGTGCACCGACGATTCATTCCTCCCCCCCCCCCAAATCAGCCTTCTAGCCTGATTCAGCTCCTGAATTATTATTATTTTTTTAAATATAAAAAGCTGGGGGCGGGGGGGGTTAAATAAAAAGCAGTTACAGACTTGGATGAAAGAAATTCAGCGTGGCATCTGTTTTTCATCTCGCAATTTACCTTTGTTGCCAGGCAGTCATACTGCGTCAAATACTGCATACTTCAATAATAAGTGTGCGTTTTTGGTCCGTCAATTCTTTTGTTAAATTAACGGTATAAGTGGCCATAAGTTTCTTCAAATAAAGCTAGGCTGCTACTTCAAACAGTACGAGAAATGAAGTCAGGCCTCTGATCCTCATGCCACAAATGATAAGCACCACCTGCCCTGTATATGATTTTAAAACAATATCTTGGGAGTGGATAATGAAGCTCCGGAGTCTAATACCTTTAACAACTTTTATTCACAATTTACAGTGTGATAAAAGTTTCAGAGTTTGCCTCAGATTCCAACAACTTAAGACTAAAAAAAGGATCACTCCTTTTCCCAGCCGATTTAATGTCATTACGAGAGCCAAAACACTGGCTTTCCTCTCTGCTAATTGTGGCAATATTTTCAGGTTTTGTTTAAACCAGTGATTTTCTGCACTTCTTGCTTCCATTACACACTTGAATCCTCATTTCTCAAGGATTTTCAAGTTTTGTTTTTCTCAGTTTAGTTGGAACACTTTCTACTTACACGTCCAAGCTCATTATTTGGATGGAGTGTTTCTTAGCAACATCTGCAATTTTATCTGCATATGATATTCTTCCAATCTGCTGATGGCAAAACCTTCTGGAAATTCCACATTCTTCCCATGGTACCATACTGATTTAATTCTGTACCTTCAGTAACTTCAAATACGTTCCCATCATCAGTTTGCAGAGTTTTTTTTTATTAGTTTTAGTGAAGTCTTTTCTGGACTTTCAGTTTTTTTTAAAAAATTCGTTCATGGGATGTGGGCATCGCTGGCAAGGCCAACATTTATTGCCCATCCCTAATTGCCCTTGAAAAGGTGGTGGTGAGCCACCTTCTTAAACCGCTGCAGTCCGTGTGGTGAAGGTACTCCCACAGTGCTGCAGCTAATCCCACAGTGCTGTTGGAGAGGGAGTTCCAGGATTTTGACCCAACGACAATGAAGGAACGGTGATATACTTCTAAGTCAGGATGGTGCGAGACTTGGGAGGTGGTGATGTTCCCATGTGCCTGCTGCCCTCGTCCTTCTCCTTCTAGGTGGGAGAGGTCACAAGTTTGGGAGGTGCTGTCGAAGCAGCCTTGGCAAGTTGCTGCAGTGCATCTTGTAGATGGTACACACTGCAGCCAGTGTGCCGGTAGTGGAGAGAGTGAATGTTTATGGTGGCGGATGGGGTGCCAATCAAGCGGGCTGCTTTGTCCTGGATGGTGTCAAGCTTCTTGAGTGCTGTTGGAATACTCTCCACTTGCTTGATGACTGCAGCTCCACCACATTCCTTACTTGTGCCTTGTAGACGGTGGAAAGGCTTTGGGGAGTCAGGAGGAGAGTCACTCGCCGCAGAATACCCAGTCTCTGACCTGCTCTTGTAGCCACAGTATTTATGTGGCTGGTTCAGTTAAGTTTCTGGTCAATAGTGACCCCCAGGATGTTGTTGGTGGGGGGATTTAGACGATGGTAATGCCATTGAATGTCATGGGGAGGTGGTTAAACTCTCTCTTGTTGGAGATCATCATTGCCTGGCATGAATGTTACTTGCCACTGATCAGCCCAAGCCTGAATGTTGTCCAGGTCTTGCTGCATACAGGCATGGACTGCTTCTTTATCTGAGGAATTGCGAATGGAACTGAGCACTGCGCAATCCCCACTTCTGACCTTATGATGGAGGGACGGTCACTAATGAAACAGCGGAAGATGGTTAGGCTGAGGACCTCCTGCAGCAATGCCCTGGGGCTCAGATGATTGGCCTCCAACAACCACAACCATCTTCCTCTGTGCTAGGTATGACTCTGGTCAGAGGAGTTTTCCCGATTCCCATTTACTTCAATTTTACTAGGGCTCCTTGATGCCATACTCTGTCAAATGCTGCCTTGATGTCAATGGCGGTCACTCTCACCTCACCTCTGGAATTCAGCTCTTTTGTCCATGTTTGGACCAAGGCTGTAATGAGTTCTGGAGCAGAGTGGTCCTGGCGGAACCCAAACTGAACACCGGTGAGTATGTTATTGGTGAATAAGTGCTGCTTAATAGCACTGTCAATGATCCCTTCCATCACTTTGCTGATAATTGATGGGGCGGTAATTGGCCGGATTGGATTTATCCTGTTTTTTATGGAGAGGACATACCTGGGCAATTTTCCACTTTGTCGGGTAGATGCCAGTGTTGTAGCTGTACTGGAACAGCTTGGCTAGAGGCGCAGCTAGTTCTGGAGCACAAGTCTTTAGGCCCCAACAACATCCTGGGTGTCGTGCTGAAGCCTTTGCTGCATTCAGTGTGCTCAGCCGTTTCTTGATAGCACATGGAGTGAAGACTGGCTTTTGTGATGGTAGGGACCTCAGGAGGAGGTCGAGATGGATCATCCACTCGGCATTTGTGGCTGAAGATGGTTGCATATGCTGCAGCCTTGTCGTTTGCAAGCCTCATTAACATAACCAATACCAAAGAAACTTAAGTTGCTTGGAGACATAACAGGCAGAGCTTAAATACAGCATGCACGCACTGGTATACAACTTAACTGAGTGATCCTTCAAAGTCATCTCTCGAAGTGGAAACAGCATTGCCACGTCACAATCGTCTAGCCAAGATCAGGCACTCAATGAGGTAGAACACTGACACAGCCTCCTCATCCACCACTGATGGTATAGCAGAAGATCATCATGACTGAAATACTAGAGATAGTGACCTTGCAGTCCATTTACACTTAATATTACAGGAGAAAAAAATTAAAGCGGTCATCTGTAGCTCAGTGGTAACACTCGCACCCGAGTCAGATCATGAGTTTAAGCCCCAGTTGCAACATCCCCACCCTTTCAGCAGAAGTGTGCATGCTGATGAGCAACACCCAAGAGCAGACGGTGGAAGAGGAGACAGGCAAGCAAAACAATTTTGGTTTTTTTTTTTTTAAATGCCATACACGCGCTTCCTACTTGTCCTAAAATGGTTTTAAATCTCGCCACTTTACTGGCCAAATTTCACTAATCTAAAAAAACATTTAATGCACAGCACAATAGCCTGCCTTGGTAATTGGAGGGGGGGGGGGGGGCTGGTGGCAGAATTTATAACTACCATTCTAACTGTAAAACATCATCTAGGCCTTAATGCTCTATTTGGATTGGCTATGTAATAACTTACAATACACACATCATGTATACCCAAGTGTCATCATCATGTTGTTCTAGTTCCACATTACTCAAGAGCTGGATCAATGAAATATGCACACCAAATAAATCAAGAAGCAATCGTGATAAAAGGTGCTCTTCCTCTTTGTTGTATCCAAGCTCCTTTTTAAAAAGAACTGTTGTCAAGTAAGAGCTTAACTACCTCTCACTATTGTGTACTCTCAAAATCAGAATGCAAAGTATTAAAAACAGGTGACGCCACAGTACTGTTGTGTAGGTAGCATCAGAATTACAAATATATCCACGCTTGATTTGCCCACAAGAACTAACTATTCTTTTGTGGGCATCTGGCTTCCTAAGTGACACTTACTCAACCGAACAAGCATCTTTGCCCTGTAGTCCTTTGTTTTTGTGTGGCTCTTAGGTCAACCATGCATGTTGTCTTTTCCAAATCCATGAATGCATGAGTAGCCTCAAGTCATGCAATTTGGTTTATTGTACATCGGGATTTGCTTTTATAACATCCAGCCATTTGGAGGATGGCAAATAAATGCTATATAGTTAGAGTTATAATTAACAAATGAACTGTTGATGCTTTGATGTTGTAGTCTGAAGAGAAGTTACAAATATTCCATTTAGAGAAAAATTTGTGAAACACACACAGTTGTCACTATATTCACCTTGAATTCTAAAAAAAACAATTTACATGAAATCCACCTCTTGGGCTTCTCAAGTTAAAATATTAGATGTAGTTCTTCTGTTGTTCATTACAAACTATTAGTTAGGAAAGGCGAGATCAGTGTATGACAAAACACAGCCAGCAACCCAACTGGCCAAAGGAGCGAAGTACATCCTATAACCACATTCTGGTTTTGTGGCTCCCATCATTTGATTTTATTTTTGGGTGGGGTGGCGAGAAGAACCCAAAAAAATTAGAATTGCACATGCACCAACAAGCTGGTGCCAGACACGTTCCTTAGTTAGAAATGTTAACATTTAACTGGTCGATTTACCTGTACCAAATAAGTAAATATAAACAAAAAAGTGCGTATATGTGTGAGGGCAGAAGAGGCGATATTTAGTACAAAGCTTATTCTTTGAATGGCAAACTATAAATATTGCACATCAGCCATTTTAAATGAGCAATCAATAGAACAGAACCAGATGCAAGCTCAATGTGTTTTTCAGTAGCTCAATGCTACTCAGTACTCTTTAGGGGTGTAATAAAGAACAACATACTGGGTAGTGATCAGAGCTTAAACAAGAGTATATCTTTTAAGACTGTGCTGTAAAGTTCAGAGTCTACTTTAGTCTACTCTGGTCTTCAACAAATGGATGTAATAGCAAATATCAGCAAATGAATGTTGTCATTATGAATGAGGCCATTGTTCAGTGTAATTTAATAATCACTAAAGTTTTACCATGTGATAATCAACAGCTTGATAAATAGAAGAGAGCACCCTTCTACATCCCACCTCCTCCATTCTACCCAGAGAGATTATAAATAAAAAGGAAAGCATTGTCTTTTTATATGTTATCAGCATAATTATTCCAACCCTCAGAACAGTTTATGTACACAGGGACACAAAACCCAAAAGACATCTTGGGAAAACAGCTGTAAAAGGTAATGTAAAAGGGTTAAAGCAGTGTGTGGGTTCTTGATGAAGTTTGCAGTATGTTTTGGCATAATGTAATCAACTTATTTTCTTTTAACTCTGCATGCAATGCAGCTTAAGAAACACAAATTAAAAAGGCCTACAAACAAATGTGACGCCCACGGTTCACAACTGATCTTTCCACATTGCTGAATAAGAAGTGGGATGGGATTTCTATACTAACTGAAGATGGCAGCTGCATGAACTCAGGACAAATAATACCATATCAGTAACATTTGACAGCATAATGGAGAGTCTTGCAAGGCAACACACAGCCTTTTAAATTCTAATTTTTCAAAACTAGAGCTGCGTTTTTCCCGCTGGGTTAAACCCTGGGAATCTAACATTTTTGAAATTACAAATACAAAACTAGAAGGAATGCAAAAACTCTGTGCAACCAAGTGCTCGTTAGTAGAAGCCAGACTATATAAACAAAGTAAATCCTGGTGATTTTGTACAAACTTCACAATGAACAGATTTCAGCTCGCTCTTTGGCTACAAGAGTGGAGTAGCAGAACATTTAAATTTTGAGACTGGATGAAATAAACTTCCTACTTTATTAGCTAAATAAGTCACCACCAAGGGATTTGAGGCTGGGTCGTTCACTCTGCCTATTTTACACCCCGTACCCCTGCCCAGGCCTGCCACTTTGTCTATTCCCAGTCTTCTATTATTCTTCCTGATACCACAGTTTTTCTTGCTCTTAATGTACGTACCACACTCCCAGTGCTTCCATTTTCCTCAGGTAACAGCAGGAGGTGAAGAACAGTGGGAGGCAAGCCAAGCAGTTCGTTAAAGCAGAATTGAGCCAGAGCACAGGCTGGGAGGGAAACTTGCTGTACTGTCTCGTCCTTGCATAACATTCCTTTACTGCTACTGGACCCGAATACCATTCGCAATATTATGATGTCCACCTACTTGCTATTTTTATGTAGGCGGTCACCCACAAAACAGTTTCTTAAAATTCACATGAACTCATTAAGCTTTCATTCACTAATATCACCAATGTAACTTTTAGGCTTTGGTCTCAAAATGATAGCATATTTGAAGAGTGTTAAAAAAGCTCTTCATTACAATGATTGGCTCAGAGCATTAAAATCTTGGTCAGAAGATGTCCGCCTGCAGCACCTTGACCTTGTGTTATTTGCCGTCTTGCACTTATGCAGCCTCTTGTACTTTTCTGGATTCCACAAGGGAATGAGGTGGTCCATTCAGGTTCAAAACTTGAGACTTGCCACTTTTGATACGAGGAATAGGTTTGATTGCAATTTCTCTTTGCCGCAATTATTCTACCCCTTCATTAATATGTAACTACAAAATTGCAACTTAATTAAAATTAAGTGGATCAATTTGCTCACTGAGCTATACTATAAAGTTTCATCTGAAAAAAGCATTCAATGACAGCCATGCATTCCAGCAAAGGCTAGAACAGTCAAGGACGAGATGTTCCTAAACCATTCATCAGATGTCGCCATTACATTTTATGGAAGTCTTACTCATTTTTGGATTTAGAATAGCCATTGACCAATCCCACAGGCAACCCCTCTGTCTACATCCCAGAGTGCATTTACTACGTAATTTTTTTAATGCCCCAGGATTGAACAAAGGACTCGTAACTTTTTCATCTTAATGATTTTATCACATGGCCTCGCATGATCTTCTCTGACTTTGGAAGGCAGCACAGTAAGACTATAATGTAGGTTTTAGAGGGAGAAAGAGGAGAAAGAGAGTTTGGTCGGGCAGGAGCAGACCGAAGGAAACAATCCATGTACAAGGACAGTCTTCTTTGCGTAGCTTGGGGGAATGGTAGAAGCCACTCAACTCTCTCAACTATGTAAAAAAGTATTTAATGGCATAGATAAAGTGAACCCAGAATACTACTTTGTTGCCAGTTCGCTTGGCTAGAAGAACAATAAAATTAAATTAGTGAAAAGTAAATTTAGTTCAGATTTTAGGAAAAAGGCACAGTAAACATTTGGAATGATCTTCCAGATCAGGTAGATGCAGCTGGATGCTTGACTGGGCAAGCTAACATGCTGGATTGATGAGCTCTTTTTGACTTTTCTGATGCCCTTATTTGGTAATTTGTTCTATGAAGTGCTCTGAGATGCTAAAGGCACTTTAGAATTATATGTTTCTTAAAAGGAAATATGGATTTCCCTGCATCCCTGGCACATAAACAGCATGAAAGAAAGTCTAATCACATTGCTCTCATTAAAAAAGTGTCTAGTTGCAGTGGGACCAATGGAGCAGCCACTGGAGACCTGCTTCATATATTGGCTGAGTGACTCTTTTCTTGCTGGGAGCAATGAACTGGTTGGTAGATGTCCTGCAGACTGCTGAGTGTGACTCAGAAAAATTGGAATTTATCTAAAAAAAAGAAAAAAGGTAAAACAAAGGGGGGAGGGGTCTTTTAATTCCAAAGTACTTGCTATGTCTTACCCATCCATTGTCCCATTGTTCTTCAAAATGAGCTTACAAGCAAAATGCTTTGGATCAATAAAACTTTTGCACAACATACTACTGCTGCACAATGTGTAGTTATATGTTACACCCATTTTAGTACTGATCGGCCTCTATAGTCTTGGCTTTCAGAATTATTTATCCTAGACACATTTTAAATCGGTTATGTCAAATACAGTGGATGATACCAGAGTAGTGGCAGACTAAATTTGCAAGGTCAGGATTACTGCATATCATTTTCATTTGCATCTGGGTCGTGATTAAAAACCATCAACTGTGTAAACCAAACTTCAGCAAAATGTTGACATTAACGGCTTTGAGCCGAGAAGTACTCGCAGAATCTCTTTTGATTAACACAAGAGCAAGTGCACCCCACCGAGCAGCACTAAATCAAAACTCCTCATTCAAATCACACAAACCATTCTTCGACAAAACTATTCACTCCTCTCAAGTCCTATTCTTTCTCTCTCTCTCTCTCTCTCCTCCCTCCCAACTCTTTCCTCTGGTTTTGCTGAATAAGGAAAATGGACAAAAACTCACGTCGACCAATTTGGTCTCCATTCCCCAAGGAATTTGCTCCAAACATCAAAGGGCCCTGGCGCCCTCAGACAATAGAGCTGGAAATGGGAGACCCTGAGAAGCGCCCGTTAACTCGCAGCATTTTTCAACACATTTAAGTCCTTACTTTAATACGTGCAACAGCAAAAAGGGAAATGAATGTTCTGTCCTTCTTATAGCAAAAAAAAATTGCCAAATTATTTAAGCGACCGTTATTATCTTTTGTTCGCAAACCCATTATTTCTGCGTCACACACCCACACAAACAAAAAAGTTCGATTGCAACCGTTTCCCCCCCCATCACGTCCACCAAAGCAATGGCTTGGATTACCGGCGGCGCGGTTGCATTTTTTATTTCGCTAAAGGCTGTTAATATTTACCTTGTTTCGCACTTCGGCGGTCAGCCCGTACGCGGGACCTCTGTTGAAGTGAGCCATTGTGTGTGTGTGAGAGAGAGAGTGTGTGTGGTGAGGGAGGGGGAAGAGAGCGAGACTGAATGGAACGGACAGAAAGGTTACAATCCCGGGGCAACAGCGCGTTCTAGAACCCGGGGTGGATTGTCGATGGAACGTTGTTAAAGGCCGGGGCGACTCTCGATGTTCCAACGCTCCAAGCTGCCCCGTCTCGTGCGGACACTGCCTCTCATCAATCGCTCGCTCTCTCACACACACACAATGCGAATACAGGGTGCAGAGGCTCTGCCCCTCGCGATTGGAGCAGCCACCCGACCAATCGCTTTCCCAGCCTTGGAAGCCCCCGCAGCTGGCAGGCTGCCACTAATCAAGAGCCACTCCCGCCGGGGACCTTTGGTGGCCGGGGTGGAGAGGATGAGGAGCCAGCTCCTGTCTGTCTGTCTGGGCTGGGGGGGAGAGGGAGAAGTACAGCAGCTGGGCAGTGAGCTCCTTTGTGTTTTAGTGGGGGGTGACAAGGGAAGGACCCCGGGGGCTGGGTAGGCAGCACCCTCCCCTCCCCCTGTTGAGGATCCAGGGACGGGCTTACTGTCCAAGGGATAACGAGAGGCAGAGGAGCCAGGCAGCAAGTCTCGATCTCCCCCGCCCCATGTGGGGACAGGAAAACCCAGCTCCCTCTGGAGAGAGATAGGCAAATGTTCTTTCCCCAGAGTTCAGGATATTCCGGGAATTTTTTTAAATTTTGTTTAGGAATCTTATACCCGGTAGATCTTTGTTTCTGCTGGTTGTATTCTACTGACAGATACCCTGGTTTATATGCTTGCCCTACGTGGCAATCGGAACAGAACTTTCAGATTTTGCTCAGATCCTTGTTAATTTCGCGTGTTCAAATTTTCACTACATCTAACATTCCTAAATAAACTTCACATTGTTTTCCTTGTAATACATTTTGAAAATGAATGTGCTGAAAATAGAATGCTGCACTATATTACTGGATGAGTGGAGTGTAAGTCAGGATATGTCATGCTGAAACTGTTATCGAGTGCTTTGGTTAGACAGCAGCTTGAGTACTGTCTAGTGTTAGTCACAAAAACACAAGGAAGGTACAGTATTCAATTCTTCAAGGAGATAAGAGAACACTGATCCTTAATAAAAACAGAAAATGCTGGAAATACTCAGGTCAGGCAGCATCTGTGGAGAGAGAAACAGAGTTAACGTTTCAGGTCAATGACCATTGGTCAGAACTGGAAAAAGTTAGAGATGTAACAGATTTTAAGCAAGTGCAGAGGCAAGGAAAGGAGAGAGGGGAGGAAAGAACAAAAGGGAAGGTCTGTAATAGGGTGGAAGGCAGGAGAGATTGAATGACAAAAGGGATGATTGTATAAAGCAAAAGGAGATGGTAATGAAACAAGTAAAGAAACAAAAGATGTGTCTAGAAGAGGTGTAAATGGGAATGGCAGAATCATCAACAGCTGCTGTCTGAAAAAAAATAGGGGCAGCTGTAAAAGCGAGTTTTGGTAGATACCTGATCAAACACGAGAAGGGAAACAGAAAGCAATGAAGATGAACAAGGTAAAAGAGACAAATGGAAATCCCGTTGGAGAGAAGAGCGGAACATCTTCAAGGTGGGCATTCCTACAAGAGAAGTGGCAGTGAGTTAAACACTGGGCCAAAAATTCATCCGGCGACGCGAGAGTACGCACTGCGTACTCTCGCGTATTCTCTCTTCAATTGCCGGTTTTCTGCATGCCCTGCGCATGCGCTGAAAACCGGCACTTGATCTTTTGAAAAGGGGGCGGTTCCTCGGTGCATCGCGTGCGTGCTACAGGCTGCGCGCACGCTGTGCACTTCATGCTTTGGACGCGCAGGTAAGTACGGAAGATTTTAGAAATGGAAAAAGGAGGAGTAAGACCCACTTTTAACAAGGTAAGTAGTGAATTAAGTGTTTTTTTGAATTTTTTTTAACAGGTATATCTTTTTTAGAGACTTTAAAGACAGGTAAGTTTATTTTTATAACTTTTTAAAAGATTTTAAATTTTTTCAAAAATTTAATTTTTTATTTAAAATGGTTAATTTATTTAACTATACTTATTTTATTAATGTGATGGTTTTTTTTTTATTTAATTGAGGTTTAGCTGTTATTTTGGGGGGGTGTAAGATTCATAGATTTCACAGCACGTATGTGAAACTTATGAATGGAAGATGGTGTGCTGCCATTGGCTCTAACTGAGTCACGTGATCCCACAGCTCGCACGAATTCACTACGCCGGTGGGATACGCAAGCACTGCCCAGCTGATGTCTAGAACATCAAGTTCGTGCGAGCTGGATCTGAAAAAGCACAAGCGGAGTGAGAGATCGCGGGGAAGCCTTACCCCCGCGGGAACAGAGCGAGATCAATTTCTGGGCCATGAATACAAAAGCAAAATACTGCGGATGCTGAAAATCTGTAATAAAAACAGAAAATACTGGAAATGCTCAGCAGTTCATAAGAAAATAAAAATTAGGAGTGGGAGTAGGCCATACGGCCCCTCGAGCCTGCTCCGCCATTCAGTAAGATCATGGCTGATCTTCATCCTCAACTCCACTTTCCTGCACTATCCTCATATCCCTTGATTCCCCTAGAGTTCAAAAATCTATCTATCTCTACCTTGAATATACTGAACGACTGAACATCCACAACCCTTTGGGGCAGAGAATTCCAAAGATTCACAACCCTCTGAGTGAAGAAGTCCCTCCTCATCACAGTTTTAAAAGGCCAACCCCTTATCCTGAGACTATGCCCCCTAGTTCTGGACTCTCCAGTCACGGTAAGCAATCTCTCAGCACCTATCCTGTCAATCCCCCTCAGAATCTTATACGTTTCAATGAGATCTCCTCTCATTCTTCTAAATTCCAAAGCGTATAGGCCTAATCTACACAATCTCTCCTCATAGGACAACCCTCTCATCCCAGGGATTAGTCTAGTGAACCTTCGTTGAACCGCCTCTAAGGCAAGTATATCCTTCCTTAGCTAAGGAGACCAAAACTGTACACAATACTCCAGGTGTGGGCTCACCAAAGCCCTGTACAATTGTAGCAAGACTTCCTTACTCTTACTCTAACCCCCTAGTAATAAAGACCAACGTGCCATTTGCCGTCCTAATTGCTTGCTGTACCTGCATGCTAACTTTCTGTGTTTCCTGTACGAGGACACCTAAATCTCTCTGAACACCAACATTTAATAGTTTCTCACCATTTAAAAAATATTCTGTTTTTCTATTCTTCCTACCAAAGTGAATAACCTCACATTTCCCTACATTATACTCCACCTGCCACCTTACTGCCCACTCACTTAACCTGTCTATATCCCTTTGCAGGCTCTTTGTGTCCTCCTCACAGCTTACTTTCCCACCTAGCTTTGTATCATCAGCAAACTTGGATACATTACACTCTGTCCCTTCATTTAAGTTATTAATATAGATTGTAAGTAGCTGAGGCCCAAGCACTGATCCTTGCGGCACCCCACTAGTTGCAGCCTGCCAATCTGAAAATGATCCGTTTACCCCAACTCTCTGCTTTCTGTCCATTATCCAATCCGCTATCCATGCTAATACCTTACCTCCAACCCCTTGAGCCCTTGTATTGCATAACAACCTTTTATGTGGCACCTTATCGAATGCCTTTTGGAAATCCAAATATACTACATCCACTGGTTCCCCTTTATCTGCCCTGCTAGTTACATCCTCAAAAAACTCTAATAAATTTGTCAAACACGATTTCCCTTTCATAAAACCATGTTGACTCTGCCTAATCATATTATGATTTTCTAAGTGCCCTGTTACCACTTCCTTAATAATGGATTCCAGCATTTTCCCGAGTACTGATGTCAGGCTGACTGGCCCGTAGTTCCCTGTTTTCTCTCTCCCTCCTTTCTTGAATAGCGGGGTTATATTAGCTATCTTCCAATCTATTGGGACCTTTCCAGAATCTAGGGAATTTTGGAAGATCACAACCAATGCATCCACTATCTCTGCAGCCACCTTTTTTAGAACCCTAGGATGTAGTCCATCAGGTCCAGCGGATTTGTCGGCTTTTAGTCCCGTTAGTTTCCCAAGTACTTTTTCTCTACTGATATTAACTACTTTAAGTTCCTCACTCTTATTAGCCCCTTGGTTCCCCATTATTTTTGGTATACATTTTGTGTCTTCTACTGTGAAGACAGATACAAAATATTTATTTAAGGTCACCGTCATTGCCTTGTTCCCCAATATAAGTTCTCCTGTCTCAACCTCTAAAGGACCAATGCTTGCATTTGCTACTCTCTTCCTTTTAAAATACTTGTAGAAGCTCTTACAATCTGTTCTTATATTTCTTGCTAATATTCCATTTTCCCCTTTATATCAATTTTTTGGTCATCCTTTGCTGGTTTCTAAAGCTCTCCCAATCATCAGGCTTACTACTATTCTTCGCAACATGGATCACTGGTCCTGTGGATTTTTTATTTCTCAATGGGATGTATATTCGTTGAGAATATTGGGGGGGGGGGGGTGGCAAACAGTGAGGATGATACCAATCGACTGCAACAGGACATAGAAAGGCTAGCAGAATGGGCAGACAAGTGGCAGATGGAATTTAATACAGAGAAGTGTGAGATGATGCATTTTGGCAGAAGGAACAGGGAGAGGCAATATACACTTAATGGCACAGTTTTAAAGAGTGTGCAGGGACAGAGGGACCTGGGAGTTTATGTGCATAGGTCCCTGAATCTGGCAGGACATATTGAGAGAGTGGTTAACAAAGCATATGGGATCTTGGGCTTCATAAATAGAAGTATTGAGTACAACAGTAGAGAAGTTACGCTGAACCTTTATAAAGCACTGGTTAGGCCACAACTGGAGTATTGCGTCCAGTTCTGGTCACCACACTTTAGGAAGGATGTGAAGGCCCTTCCTTGAGAGGGTGCAGAGGAGATTTACCAGAATGGTTCCGGGGATGGGAGATCTTAGCTACAAGGACAGGTTGGAGAAGCTGGATTTGTTTTCATTAGAGCAAAGGAGGTTGAGGGGTGATTTGATAGAGGTGTACAAGATTATGACGGGTTTGGATAGGCTAGACGGGGAAAGGCTGTTCCCACTAATTTATGCTACAAGGACTAGGGGACACAGATTTAAGGTTTTGGACAAGAGATAAAGGGGGGATGTGAGGAAAAACTTTTTTACACAGCGAGTGGTGATGACCTGGAATTCGCTGCCGACGGAAGTGGTGGAAGCAGAGACACTCAATGTTTTCAAGGGGAGACTGGATAGGCACTTGAGGGAAATAAATTGCAGGGCTACAGGGATAGAGCAGGGAAATGGGACTGACTGGAATGCTCTACAGAGAGCTGGCATGGACTCGATGGGACGAATGACCTCCTTCTGTGCCGTTATGACTCTATGATTTCTTTAAATGTTTTCCACTGCTTATCTACCGTCATACCTTTTAATCTAGTTTCCCAATCTACCTTAGCCAACTCACCCCTCATACCTACGTAATTGGCTTTATTTAAGTTTAAGACTATAGTTTTGGATTTAAGAATGTCACTCTCAAACTTAATGTGAAATTCTATCATATTATGATCACTCTTCCCTAGAGGATTCTTTACTATGAGATTACTAATTAACCCTGTCTCATTACACAAAACTAGATCCAAAATAACCTGTTCCCTGGTCAATTCCATAACATATTGTTCTAGGAAACTGTCTCGAATGCATTATATGAACTCGTCCTCCAGACTACAATTGCCAATTTGATTTGCCCAATCTATTTGAAGATTAAAGTTCCCCATGATTATTGCATTACCTTTGTTACAAGCTCCTATTATTTCTCGATTAATACTCTGTCCTACGGTATAGCTACTGTTAGGGGGCCTATAACCTACTCCCACTACTGTTTGCTGCCCCTTGTTATTTCTTCTCTCCACCCATATCAATTCTACTTCCTGATCTTCTGAGCCAAGATCCTTTCTCGCTACTGTCCTTAAGTCATCCTTAATTATCAGGGCTACCCCACATCCTGTTCTAGCCTGCCTGTCTTTTTCAAACGTCAAGTACCCTGGAATATTTAATTCCCAACCTTGGCTGCCTTGCAACCATGTCTCTGTAGCAGAATGGATAGCTAGCTGGCTTCAAGACAGAAAGCAGAGAGTAGGGGTAAAGGGTAGCTATTCACAGTGGCAGAAGGTGGGAAATGGTGTTCCACAAGGATCAGTGCTGGGACCACTGCTGTTCACAATTTATATTAATGATTTAGACCTTGGAATCAAAAACACAATTTCTAAATTTGCAGATGACACCAAATTGGGGGCATAGCCAATACTGAGGAGGACTGCAACAAATTATAAGAAACATTAATAAACTTGCAGAATAGGCAATTAATTGGCAAATGAAATTCAACACAGATAAATGTGAGGTATTACATTTTGGTAAGAGAAATAGGGAGGTCACATATTACTTGGAAATGTATCCCAGGCTGCTGTGTGAGGCAAGGGAGGAGATTTCAGGGGCTCTGATACAAATTTTCAGAACCTCTCTGGCCACAGGGGCGGTGCCAGAGGACTGGAGAACAGCTAACGTAGTATCATTGTTCAAGAAGGGTAGCAGGGATAAACCAGGGAATTACAGGCCAGTGAGCCTAACATCAGTGGTAGGGAAATTATTGGAAAAAGTTCTGAGGGACAGAATTAGTCTCCACTTGGAGAGGCAAGGATTAATCAAGGATAGTCAGCATGGCTTTGTCAGGGGGAGATCATGTCTGACCAATTTGATTGAATTTTTCGAGGGGGTGACTAGGTGTGTGGATGAGGGTAGTGCAGTTGATGTGGTCTACATGGACTTCAGTAAGGCTTTTGATAAAGTCCCGCATGGGAGACTGGTCAAGAAGGTAAGAGCCCATGGGATCCAGGGCAATTTGGCACATTGGATCCAAAATTGGCTTAGTGGCAGGAGGCAGAGGGTGATGGTCGAAGGTTGTTTTTGTGACTGGAAGCCTGTGTCCAGTGGTGTACCGCAGGGATCGGTGCTGGGTCCTTTGCTGTTTGTAGTGTACATTAATGATTTAGATATGAATGTAGGAGGTATGATCAGTAAGTTCGCAGATGACACGAAAATTGGTGGGGTGGTAAATAGCGAGGAGGGAAGCCTCAGGCTACAGGACGATATAGATGGGTTGGTCAGATGGGCAGAACAGTGGCAAATGGAATTTAACCCTGAAAAGTGTGAGGTGATGCATTTTGGGAGGACTAACAAGGCAAGGGAATACACAATGAATGGTAGGACCCTAGGAAGGACAGAGGATCAGAGGGACCTTGGTGTGCATGTACATAGATCCCTGAAGGCAGCAGGACAGGTAGATAAGGTGGTTAAAAAGGCATATGGGATACTTGCCTTCATTAACCGAGGCATAGAATATAAGAGCAGGGAGGTTATGATGGAGCTGTACAAAATGCTAGTTAGGCCACAGCTGGAAAACTGTGTGCAGTTCTGGTCGCCACACTATAGGAAGGATGTGATTGCATTGGAGAGGGTGCAGAGGAGATTCACCAGGATGTTACCTGGGCTGCAGCGCTTCAGCTATGAAGAGAGACTGACAGGCTGGGGTTGTTTTCCTTAGAGCAGAGAAGGCTAAGGGGGTCCTGATTGAGGTGTACAAAATTATGAGGGGCATAGATAGGGTAGATAGAAAGGAACTTTTCCCCTTAGTAGTGGGGTCAATAACCAGGGGCCATAGTTTCAAGGTAAGGGGCAGGAGGTTTAGAGGGGATTTGAGGGAAAACTTTTTCACCCAGAGGGTGGTTGGAATCTGGAACTCACTGCCTGAAAGGGTGGTAGAGGCAGGAACCCTCACAACATTCAAGAAGCATTTAGATGAGCACTTGAAACGCCATAGCATACAAGGCTACGGACCAAGTGCTGGAAAATGGGATTAGAATAGACAGGGCTTGATGGCTGGCGCGGACACGATGGGCCAAAGGGCCTCTTTCTGTGCTGTATAACTCTATGACTCTATGACTCTAAGAATCTAAAGGAACAAAGGGATCTAGGAGTACAAATACACAAATAACTAAAAGTATCGATACAGCTTAACAAGCCCATAAAAAAAGCAAACCAAGCACTAGGGTTTATTTCTCGAGGGATAGAATTGAAAAGTAGTGAAGTTATGCTAAACTTGTATCGAACCTTGGTTAGACCACACTTGGAGTACTGTGTGCAATTCTGGTCGCCATATTATAAAAAGAATATAGAGGCACTGGAGAGGGTGCAGAGAAGATTTACAAGGATGATACCAGAAATACGAGGGTAAACCTATCAGGAAAGGATGAAAAGAGAAGGCTGAGGGGTGAGCTAATAGAGGTCTTTAAAATCATGAAAGGTTTTGATAGAGTAGATACAGAGAGAATGTTTCCACTTGTGGGGAAGAGCAAAACTAGAAGCCATCAATATAAGATAGTCACCAAAAAATCAAATAGGGAATTCAGAAGAAACTTCTTTACCAGAGAGTGCTGAGAATGTGGAACTCGCTACCACACTGAGTGGTTGAAGCAAATAGTATAGATGCATTTAAGGGGAGGCTAGATAAGCATGTGCGGGAGAAGGGAATAGAGGGTTATGCTGATAGGGTTAGATAAGGAAAGACGGGAGGAGGCTCGAGTGGAGCATAAACACTGGCATGGACTGGTTGGGCCAAATGGCCTGTTTCTGTGCTGTATATCCTATGTAATCCTATGTAATGGCTATTATATCAAAGCCATTTATCTCTATTTGTGCCATTAATTCATCTATCTTGTTACGGATGCTTCATGCATTCAGATAAAGGGCCTTTAATTTTAACTTTTTACCAGTATTCCCTGCTTTGACCTTATTTGCTGATGCACTATTACCTTTAAACTCTCTGTCCCTTCCTGTCCCACACTGCTTAATTTTACCCAATTCACTGCACTGCTCTATTTCCTTGACTTTTCTCTTTAGATTACTAAATTTCGCCTCACCTGCCCCCTCCCCCCAACTTTTTAGTTTAAAGCCCTATCGACAGCCCTAGTTACAGCCCTGGTTTCCCACATTACAACAGTGACTCCACTTCAAAAGTACTTCATTGGCTGTAAAGTGCTTTGAGCCGTCCGGTGGTCGTGAAAGGAGCTATATAAATGCAAGTCGTTCAAGTCATTCGTTCTAGTTATTCAATTCACCAGGACACTGGTCCCAGCCTGGCTTAAGTGTAGCCCATCCCAATGGAACAGCTCCCTCTTTCCCCAGTACTGGTGCCAGTGCCCCATGAATTGAAACCCCTTCCTCCCACACCACTCTGAGCCACACATTTAAACCTCTAATCTGTTTGTCCCTATGCCAATTTGCGCATGGCTCAGGTAACAATCCAGAGATTATTACCTTTGAGATTCTGCTTATTAATTTAGACCCTATCTCCTCAGACTCCCTCAGCAGAACCTCGTTCTTAGTTCTACCTCTGTTGTTGATTCCTATGTGGACCACGACAACTGGATCCTCCCCCTCCCACTCCAAGTTCTTCTCCAGCCGTGAGGAGATATCCTTAACCCTGGCACCGGGCAGGCAACACAGCCTTCGGTACTCCCTGTCACGGCTGCAGAGAACAGGCAGCATCTGTGGAGAGAGAAACAGGGTTAACATTTCAGGTCGATTACCTTTTGTCAGAACTGGAAAAAATTAGAGATGTAACAGATTTTAAGCAAGTGCAGGGGCAGAGAAAGAGGGGAGGGAAGGAAAGAACAAAAGGGAAGGTATGTGATAGGGTGGAAGGCAGGAAAGAATAAATGACAAAAGGGATGATTGTACACTGATCCTTATTGTATGGAATGCAGAAAAGACCAACAAAAATGATTCAGAGTAGAATAGAGATGAATCGTGAGAAAAGGTTAAAATGTCAATCGACAACCTAGAGAAATGAGGGTAAAGGGGAGTCTCCTTGAAGTTCATAAAACAATAAATAATGAGGGGAATCTTGAATATTACTTTAAAATAAAATGGGGCAATAGGATCAGAGGTCATAAAATAGTGAAAAACACAATTAGAAAAAATAACAGAAGGAACTTCTTCGTGCTGGAAAAAAATGCATTTATATATTGTTTTAGTTCAACTTTTAGAAAGGTCTCCAAATGCCTCACGTACAATAAACTACTATGAGATGCAGTTGCTGACATTGCAGTCATTTTATGCATAACAACATACCAAAATTAGCAATTGGAAGAATGAACAGATAATTTTTGTTGTGGGTGTTGTTTGAGGGAGAAGTGCTGGGAAAGATAAAGGGAGAACTTTCTGCTCTTCTTCAAATACGGTTTGCACCTGAACCAGAGGGGCACCAATATCCTGGGAGGGAAATTTGCTACGGCTCTTCGGGGGGGTTTAAACTAATTTGTCAGGGGGATGGGAAAAAGGGCTGTAGTCCAGGAGCCAGTGGTGAGTGTAGGGAGGTACTGAGGAGGGTATCAAGGTCGCAGGAATGTACCGGCGACAGGAAGATGGCTTGAAGTGTGTCTACTTCAATGCAAGGAGCATCCGGAATAAGGTAGGAGAACTTGGAGCGTGGATTGGTACTTGGGACTACGATGTGGTGGCCATTACGGAGACATGGTTAGAACAGGGACAGGAATGGTTGTTGGAAGTTCCGGGGTATAGATGTTTCAGTAAGAGTAGGGAAGTTGGTAAGAAAGGTGGAGGAGTAGCATTGTTAATCAAGGATAGTTTAACAGCGGCAGAAAGGCAGTTCGAGGGGGATCTGCCGTCTGAGGTAATATGGGCTGAAGTTAGAAATAGGAAAGGAGCGGTCACGTTGTTAGGAGTTTTCTACAGGCCCCCAAATAGTAATAGAGATGTGGAGGAAGAAATTGCAAAGCAGATTATGAATAGGTGTGGAGGTCACAGAGTAGTTGTCATGGGTGACTTCAACTTTCCAAATATTGATTGGAACCTTTATAGGTCAAACAGTTCGGATGGGATAGTTTTTGCACAGTGTGTGCAGGAGGGTTTCCTGACACAATATGTGGATAGGCCGACAAGAGCTGGGGCCACGTTGGATTTGGTACTGGGTAATGAACCGGGCCAAGTGTTTGATTTGTATGTGGGAGAGCACTTTGGAGATAGTGACCACAATTCGGTAACTTTCACTATTGCAATGGAGAGGGATAGGGCCATACGGCAGGGCAGAGTTTATAATTGGGGGAGGGGTAATTATGATGCGATTAGGCAAGAATTAGGGAGTATAAGATGGGAACAGAAACTATCAGGGAAAGGCACAAACGAAAAGTGGAGCTTTTTCATGGAGCAATTACTGCGTGTCCTTGATAGGTATGTCCCTGTCAGGCAGGGAGGAAATGGCCGAGTGAGAGAACCACGGTTCACAAAAGAGGTTGAATGTCTAGTCAAGAGGATAAAGGAAGCGTATGTAAGGATGAGAAAACAAGGTTCAGTTGGGTCGATTGAGGGGTACAAGGTAGCAAGGAATGAGCTAAAAAAAGAGCTTAGGAGAGCTAGGAGGGGGCATGAGAAGTCCTTGGTGGGTCGGATCAAGGAAAACCCCAAGGCTTTTTACTCTTATGTGAGAAATAAAAGAATGACCAGGGTGAGGGTAGGGCCGGTCAAGGACAGTAGTGGGAACTTGTGCATGGAGTCAGAAGAGATAGGAGAGGTGATGAATGAATACTTTTCGTCAGTGTTCACCGAGGAGAGGGGCCATGTTCTTGAGGATGAGAGTGTGATAAAGGTGGATAGGCTGGAGGTGGTAGATGTTCTGAGGGAAGATGTTTTAGCAATTTTGAAGAACCTGAGGGTCGATAAGTCCCCTGGGCCAGATGGGATATATCCTAGGATTCTTTGGGAGGCAAGGGAGGAGATTGCAGAGCCTCTGGCTTTGATCTTTGGGTCCTCACTGTCCACGGGAATGGTGCCAGAGGACTGGAGAGTGGCGAATGTTGTTCCTCTCTTCAAGAAAGGAAATAGGAATGACCCTGGTAATTATAGGCCGGTTAGTCTTACTTCGGTGGTTGGTAAGATAATGGAAAAGGTCCTGAGGGATAGGATTTATGACCATTTGGAAAGGGGCAACTTAATCAGGGATAGTCAACACGGATTCGTGAAGGGTGAGTCTTGCCTAACAAATTTGATTGAATTCTTTGAGGAGGTAACTAAGTGTGTAGATGAAGGTAGAGCAGTTGATGTCGTATACATGGATTTTAGTAAGGCGTTTGATAAGGTTCCCCATGGTCGGCTCATGAAGAAAGTAAGGAGTTGTGGGATAGAGGGAAATTTGGCCGATTGGATAAGTAACTGGCTATCTCATAGAAGGCAGAGGGTGGTGGTGGATGGAACATTTTCGGACTGGAGACCAGTTACCAGCGGTGTGCCACAGGGGTCGGTGCTGGGTCCTCTGCTGTTTGTGATTTTTATCAATGACTTGGAGGAGGGGACTGAAGGGTGGATCAGTAAATTTGCTGACGACACCAAGATTGGTGGAGCAGTGGATGAGGTGGAGGGCTGTTGTAGGCTGCAAAGAGACATTGATAGGATGCAGAGCTGGGCCGAAAAATGGCAGATGGAATTTAACCCTGATAAGTGCGAGGTGATTCATTTTGGTAGGGCAAATTTGAATAAGGATTACAGGGTCAACGGCAGGGTTCTGAGGAACGTGGAGGAGCAGAGGGATCTGGGGGTTCATATCCACAGATCTCTGAAGGTTGCCACTCAAGTGGATAGAGCAGTAAAGAAGGCCTATGGTGTGTTGGCGTTTATTAACAGAGGTTTTGAGTTTAAGAACCGTGAGGTTATGCTGCAACTGTACAGGACCTTGGTGAGACCACATTTGGAATATTGTGTGCAGTTCTGGTCACCTCACTATAGGAAGGACGTGGAAGCATTGGAAAGAGTGCAAAGGAGATTTACCAGGATGCTGCCTGGTTTGGGGGGGAGGTCTTATGAGGAAAGATTGAGGGAGTTGGGGCTTTTCTCTTTAGAGCGGAGGAGGATGAGAGGCGACTTAATAGAGGTTTATAAGATGATGAGGGGGATAGATAGAGTGGATGTTCAGAGACTATTTCCTCGGGTAGAGGCAGCTGTTACAAGGGGGCATAACTATAAGGTGCATGGGGGGAGATATAGAAGGGATGTCCGAGGTAGATTCTTTACTCAGAGAGTGGTTGGGTGTGGAATGGACTGCCTGCTGTGATAGTGGAGTCGGACACTTTAGGAACATTCAAGCGGTTATTGGATAAGCACATGGAGCACACCAGAGTGATAGGGAGTGTGATAGCTTGATCTTGGTCTCGGACAATGCTCGGCACAACATCGAGGGCCGAAGGGCCTGTACTGTGCTGTACTGTTCTATGTTCTATGTTCTATGTTTAAATAGTACCATGGGATCTTTAATATTCATCCAAACCACTGGAATCGTTTAACATTTCATCCAAAGCATGAAACCATTACAAATGAAACACCTCTGCTGGACTGCACTAGAATGTTAGCTTTCTATGGTCAAACTCATGTGTGGGCTTCAAACCCAAACCTAGTTGAATGTTGGCTGTGTGAGCTTGAATACTAGAGGGATGGTCGTCATCGGTCCAAATGGCCTTTTCTTGTTCTCAAGTTGTCTTTTGTTTTTCCTGTAGATGTAGGAATATTAGCTTAGCAGAACAGTTACTAAATAACCGCCCTACTGATCTTTCAACATTTCCAATATTGTATTGTCAATTAATTGCTCTTTTTAAATTTTAGTAATTGGCCCGGAATTTGCGGTTGGGATGACGATGAACTGGCAGCATTCGCCGTCATTCTGCCTTTGAAATTGACCGTGACTTAGGGATTTGGCAAAATCTACAATGCCTCCCAGTTACCCCATGCTGCAAATTTAAAAATAAAACTCCTTATTCCTGTAGCCTCCTCCACTCCTATAAATACTCCATTCCTCTGAGTACAGCCTATGTGTAAAATATAGTCAAAAAAACAATTAAACCATTCACATATTGGAGACTACTTAAACTCTATAATGATTTAACTACCAGGGTTCAATTTAATAATTAAGCAACTGAATGGAATAATACCTGTTTTGAAAGTTAAAATGCTGATCTACCATTGTAAAGAAAATGGAATGAAACTTAGATTAATGCAAATTGGGCCCCATTGTTTCCATAGTTACAGAAAATATCATGGCAATGGAAAAGATGATTGCAGAGCTATAAAAGAAGGCTCTGGAAATGAAATTTATTCTCAATGGAAAAATAAGAAAAATGGAAGGTAGACATGATGTAAGTTTCTAAAACATTGAAGGGAACTGAAAATATGGCAGAAGACAGGAATTTTGTGTCCAACCAGAAAAGGGAATCAAAGACCATAAACTACATATAAGTTGAGGAGTAATTTCTTCATGCCAAGAGCAATCAACCGATAGAGCTTTGTGCCATCTAGTGCAGTAAGTTTGGAGCATTCAAAAAGGAATTGTTTTAATTTCTACTTTCTGCTAAAGGAAAATTATGAAAAATGGTCAGATTGGGTCCTGAAGCAAAAGTTGAACGACAGAAATCTGGACCAGTGGAACGGCCTTTTTGCTCATTTCGATGTGGTTTATGAAACTGCCTCACTATTAGGACTGCTTCTAAAAATAACCAGTTATAAAAGATTCTTCTGATGAAAGGTTATCAACCTGAAACGTTAACTCTGTTTCTCTCTCCACAGATGCTATCTGGCCTGTTAAATGTTTCCAGCATTTTCTGTTTTTATTATAAAAGATTGGGAATGATTTTAATATTTCTTTGATTTATGTTATATTTTTATTTGTTTGAACAATGAATATTGACACATCAGAGAATGACTCAGATACACTATTGACCGAAAACTATGAGGAAACAGAATTAAAATGCCTCAATGTGTAGCCCCTCAATTTAATCATGGTATCAATTACTGTTAATTCAATTCTCTTACATTATTGGAATCAACAAAATCTCACAGCTTCGCCGAGAGCAGAACTCACTATTAATTTAAACAACAATGTTAGCAAAAACAGGAATAAACAGAAATCAGACAGGCTGTTAAGTAAACCATAACTCTTTCCAACAGTTTGATTCTTTAATACTGGAGTTACAGTCGCACATACTTATTTACTCTTTAGACTGACTCCTTTATTGGCTTTTCAAAAGCATTTATTTAACTTTATAGGAAATGGTAATTGTCCTTTCTTCAATTTATCAAACAATACAGCAATAATTCCATCATGTGATAACTTATCCAGTGGCACTTCTGGCAAGCAGGATTTTACTTTAAAAGGATTCCATGATATTTGATTGGGAAGGGAAAATGTCAAGCTTATACAGTTCAATTTATCAAACCATAGCATAGCTGTGCCAATTCCAACTATTGCCACCACCCATCACCCATGTTGGGTTATTGGTTGGCTCATAGGCTTCCTGTCACTTCAATCTGCTTAGATTTGTCATTAGCTTTCAGTCTGCTCACTGGATGAAGTGCCACACACAAAGTAAGGTGTTCCACCTGGGCAGTAGAGTGAGGAAAAATTGACACTGATGATTATAATTAGATTTAATAGAGATGTTCAAAATTATGAGGGGTTTTGATAAAGTAAACAAGGAGAATCTGTTGGTAACCAGAGGACTACAGATTTAAGATATTTGGCAAAAGAACCAGAAGCGAGTTGCTTTGCTTTGGAATGCACTGCCTGAAAGGGTGGTGGAAGCAGATTCAATTGTAACTTTCAAAAGAGAATTGTATATATACTTCAAAATGAAAAATCTGCAGGGCTATGGGGAAAGAACAGGGGAGTGGGACTAATTGGATAGCTCTTTCAAAGAGCCAGCACAGGTACAATGGGCTGAATGGCCTCTTTCCATGCTGTATGATTCTATGATGATTTCACTTCAGTTGAATTTCTCATCTGCATGTTGCCCCTTGGCGACATCATCCAAAAACACAGCGTCAGTTTCCACGTGTACGCTGACGACACCCAGCTTTACCTCACTACCACTTCTCTTGACCCCTCCACGGTCTCTAAATTGTCAGACTGCTTGTCCGATATCCAGTTCTGGATGAGCAGGAATTTTCTCCAATTAAATATTGGGAAGACCGAAGCCATTGTTCTCGGTCCCCACCACAAACTCCATTCCCTAGCCACTGACTCCATCCCTCTCCCTAACATCTGTCTGAAGCTGAACCTTGGGGCTGGATTTTGCCAATGGGGAGCTTTTGGATGCTGGACTCCCACTTGTCGGGTTTCAGTCCCGCCTCCATCAACTTCTGGCCAACCCGCGCTATTTTCCCTTGATTGACCTTGTTAAGCCCGCCCAGCGGGCTTAGCAGGCCAATTAAGGGAAAAGCCGGTTACAGAGAACGTCAACGTATGACGTTTCATCTGTCAAACATTTTTGATGCAACGTCATCGTTTGACAGCTCTGTGAAGCTGTCAAACAGTGACATTCTCTGTAGTTTCATGAGTTCTTGAATTCAAGACCTCATCAAACCTCTTTCTTTTGCAGAAATTAGATGGTTGTTGCATTGGAGAATGCAACAGCCATCTGTCATCTCTGCCGTGGAGGTGCGAGACCTAACTGTTGAAGCCTGCAGGAAGAAACAAAGGTAAGTAAACTTTTTCTAACACTTTCCACTCACCTCACATACTTACCTCTCCACACTTGCACCCATCACTTATCTTCACAGCGCACTTTTGCACCCCTCCGACCCCCGCAGATCCACTGCTCGCCTCGGTGACCCTGGCGGGGTTCGGAGCCTTCGGGAAGCCCGCACATGTGTGGGCAAAATGGGGATAATCCTCTTATCTGCCTGTTAACTACCTGTTAACAGGCAGTTAAGTGGCACTAATCACCTTCCCGCCTCCAAGGAGACGGGACCCGGCGCGGGTCGGCTACCCGCCTCCTGGCAAGATGGCACGGAGGCGGGTTGGGGGTGGGTTGGGCACCCGCCCCCAAATTCTGCCATATTCCCGGCAGTCCCCAGGGCTGGCAAGATCGCGCTGCTAGTGTCATATTTGACCCTGAAATGAGCTTCCGACCACATATCCGCAGCATAACAAAGACCGCCTATTTCCACCTCTGCAACATCGCCCGTCTCTGCCCTTGCCTCAGCTCATCCGCTGCTGAAACCCTCATCCATGCCTTTGTTACCTCTAGACTTGACTATTCCAACGCAGTCCTGGCTGGTCTCCCAAATTCTAACCTACGTAAAACTTAAGGTGATCCAAAACTCGGCTGCCCGTGTCCTAACTCGCACCAAGTCCCATTCACCCATCACCCCTGTGCTCACTGACCTACATTGGCTTCTAGTTAAGCAATGCTTCGATTTCAAAATTCTCATCCTTGTTTTCAAATCCCTCCATGGCCTCGCCCCTCCCTATCTCTGTAATCTCCTTCAGCCCCACAACCCCCCGAGATAGCTGCGCTCCTCTAATTCTGCCCTCTTGAGCATCCCTGATTATAATCGCTCAACCATTGGTGGCCGTGCCTTCTGTTGCCTGGGCCCTTAGGTCTGGAATTCCCTGCCGAAACTTCTCTGCCTCTCTACCTCTCTTTCCTCCTTTAAGACGCTCCTTAAAACCTACCTCTTTGACTAAGCTTTTGGTCACCTGCCCTAATTTCTCCTTATGTGGCTTGGTGTCGAATTTATTTTGTCTTATAATACTCCTGTGCAGCGCCTTGAGACGTTTTACTACGTTAAAGGCGCTATATAAATACAACTTGTTGTTGTTGTTGAATTCTATCACTTCTGACAGATTACTGAAACACAGAGCACCTACAGTGAAGTTTGCAGTTCAAACTAGCTCATATTCTCATCTGAAGGCATATGCTTGGCAATAGGCAACTTCCATGGGATTTTAAAAAAGGAGAAAAAATATAGATCTAAATACGAAAGGGCAGGGGAGCGGGAATAACTGGATAGCTCTTTCAAGGAGCCGGCACAGGCACGATGGGCTGAAAGGCCTCCTTCTGTGTGGTATCATTCGATGATTCTACTTTTTGCACAATTGCATAATAAAGCAAGAGTAACAAACTATATACTGATTAAGATTCATTATGTTAAGGATAAAATTAATGCAATTGTTTATGTAAAAAGATAGATTAGGAAAACAGTAAACTTGTATTTTATCTTCTGTGGTGTGGATGATTTCCTGATAGCGGAGGTAGGCAGACAGGCAGATAGAAAGCCACCCCGAATGACTTACTTGAGAATGGCATTATGGGCTTACCTCCAATTTCCCCTCTCTTTTCAGCGCCCCAGCTGAGAGCAGCACTGCACTGTGGGACAGTGTTGCTGGGGAAAACTTGCATTTTTAAAAATTATTCGTTCCTGGGATATGGGCGTTGCTGGCAAGGCCAGCATTTATTGCCCAGCCCTAGTTGCCCTTGAGAAGGTGGTGGTTAGCCGCCTTCTTGAACCGCTGCAGTCTGTGAGGTGAAGGTACTCCCACAGTGCTGTTAGGGAGGGAGTTCCAGGATTTTGACCCAGCGATATTTCCAAGTCAGGATGGTGTGTAACTTGGAGGGGAACTTGCAGGTGGTGGTGTTACCAGGTGTCTGCTGCTCTTGTCCTTCTAGGTGGTAGAGGTCGCGGGTTTGGGAGATGCTGTCGAAGAAGCCTTGGCGAGTTGCTGCAGTGCATCTTGTACATGGTACACACTGCAGCCACGGTGCGCCGGGGGTGGAGGGAGTGAAATTTTTAGGTGGTGGATGGGGTGCCAATCAAGCAGGCTGCTTTGTCCTGGATGGTGTCGAGCTTCTTGAGTGTTGTTGGAGCTGTACTCATACAGGCAAATGGAGAGTATTCCATCACACTCCTTAATTGTGCCTTGTAGATGGTGGAAAGGCTTTGGGGAGTAAGAAGGTGAGACACTCGTCATAGAATACCCAGCCTCTGACCTGCTCTTGTAGCCATAGTATTTATGTGGCTGGTCCAGTTAAGTTTCTGGTCAATGGTGACCCCTAGGATGTTGATGGTGGGGGATTCGGCAATGATAATGCCGTTGAATGTCAAGGGGCGGTGGTTAGACTCTCTCTTGTTGGAGATAGTCATTGTCTGGCACTTGTGTGGCGCGAATGTTACCTGCCACTTATCGGCCCAAGCCTGAATGTTGTCCAGGTCTTGCTGCATGCGGGCATGGACAGCTTCATTATCTGGGGAGTTGCGAATGGAACTGAACACTGAGCAATCATCAGTGAACATCCCCACTTCTGACCTTATGATGGAGAAAAGGTCATTGATGAAACAGCTGGAGACGGTTGGGCCTAGGATGCTGCCCTGAGGAACTCCTGCAGCGATGACCTGGGGCTGAGATGATTGACCTCCAACAACCACAACCATCTTCCTTCGTGCTAGGTATGACTCCAGAGAGTTTTTCCCTTGATTCCCATTGACTTCAATTTTACTAGGGCTTCTTGATGCCACACTCGGTCAAATGCTGCCTTGATGCCAAGGGTAGTCACTCTCACCTCATCTCTGGAATTCAGCTCCTTTGTCCATGTTTGGACCAAGGCTGTAATGAGGTCTGGAGCCGAGTGGTCCTGGCAGAACCCAAACTGGGCATCAGTGAGCAGGTTATTAGTAAGTAAGTGCCGCTTGATAGCACTGTCGATGACACCTTCCATCACTTTGCTGATGATTCAGAGTAGACTGATGTGGCGATAATTGGCCGGATTGGATGTGTCCTGCTTTTTGTGGATAGGACATACCTGGGCAGTTTTCCACATTGTCAGGTAGATGCCAGTGTTGTAGCTGTACTGGAACAGCTTGGCTAGAGGCGTGGCTAGTTCTGGAGCGCAAGTCTTTGGCACGACAGCCGGGATGTTGTTAGGCCCAAAGCCTTTGCTGTATCCAGTGCGCTCAGCTGTTTCTTGATATCACGTGGAGTGAATCGAATTGGCTGAAGACTGGCTTCTGTGATGGTGGGGAGGTCAGGAGGAGGCCAATATGGATCATACACTTGGCACTTCTGGCTGAAGATGGTTGCAAACGCTTCAGCCTTGTATTTTGCACTCGCATGCTGGGCTCCGCCAGCATTGACTAGGAGAGTATTTTTAAATGTATATATCTACATTTTTGTGACAGACCAGCTTTTATACTTATGCCAAGTTTAACGGCTGGCAAAAATAATAAAACTGTGAAAACTGGTGAATGATATACAAAGATCGTCTTAGTCAAGCAATGAGAAGACATTAAAAAAAACATGAAAATAATGAAGTAAGGCAGTGAAAAAGGCTCAGGAAAAATATACACAAAACACCTCCAAAATGGAGGTGAACAAAGTGGAAGGTAGATGGGAGGATGATCAAAAAAAAATATCAATTGCTAAAGTCAATGGCTGGAATCTTCTGGGGTCCATGCGGGTGGGAATGGAGGAGGGTCGGGTGGGAAATTTGAAAAAAGTGGGAGCGGGTCGGGTACGCACCGTCATCCCGCCCCCACGTGCCTTTCTCTTGGACGCGTTTGCCAGTGCGGCAGCGACCCGACCAGCCGAGGCAGGCGGCCTAATTCAAATCATTTTAACCTTGTTTACAGACACTTAAGAGCCTTTATCCCCCTACATTTTAGATTTCCCTGCATGGCCACGGGATTCACACAGCTTGGGAACCACATCTGTCAAGCCTGAGGCGGGAGTTGAGTGGCCATTGCTCCAACTGATTATTTGATAGCATCAAATGTAGTTTAAAAGATCCCACTTGACAGCTGATCGCTTTCCTCAGGCAGAAGCTGTTGCTGACTGCATTCCCAGCACAGATTGAGCTTTCTGCAGGCTGCAAGTCTTTCCAGCAAAATCTCCATCCAATGTCACCTCATTGGAAGAACCTCTCTCACCATTGACAGATCGCTTCTGTCATCTCTACTTCACCTGCCATCTATTCCATCAGCATGGGTGCCATTTATACTGTCTCACCTTGGTCCTCAGAATCTGATCAGGATGAGCCCCAACACTAACAGCATCAGGCACACCAACAGCACCAACAACACCACCAACCTTCTCCGCAATCACCTGATGCTGCACAGGACACAGGGCATCAGCACCTGACCACATTGCTGCCCAGGGGGCCAGGGATGGCCTCATCATTGCCAGATTTAGTTAACTTTACGCTGTACACCCATATGACTGCCACATGATGCGCCAGGTTGGCACCACCCCACACCAACACCATAAAGCATCCCTACAATGACCAAGCCATTCCTTTCACACTCACCACCATTGCTGGAGGTACCGTTATGTCTCACCATTCACTGCAACTCACTAAGCCACTTCCAAAGGTGCACTCAAATGTCTCCAAGATGGGAAAGTGGTGAAAATAAGGATTTTTATGTTTGACAGCACATTAACGGAAACTTTACATAAACATTGGATAAAACACCCAAGTGCCTACCCTTGTGAAACTACTTGTGTAAAATCTTTCTCTTCCATGTGCTTCTACGAGGTGCTTGCCCTGTGGCTTCAGCAGAGGTAGCGGCAACCTGCTCACTTACCTGCTGCCAAGGAGCTGGAGAGTATCTTGCTGCATATCAGTGGGGCCATGAGGACCCACGACTACGCTGACATCCCTCCTAGAGAGGAGGTCTATGAGCCTCTGCCATCTGTCCTCCATAGATAGCCACCTATTCTCCATAGAGACCATGTGCTCCTATGAGTGGCGCATTAGCTACTCTATGTAGGTGGCCATTCTATCCATGGAGGAGCCTACAGCCACCATCGCCTGCGACACGGTGGTGCTCATGTTGGAGATGGACTCCTCCATTCTCTGAACATTTGCAGACATCGCGGTCGCAAAACCTGTCACAGGCTCCTGCACTTCTTCCTGCACCTCCAGGATCGCTCTCTTTCTGGATGGCCCCCGAGGTTCAGTGTCTGCATGCAGCTGAGCAGAGCTGGGAGCATCCTGCGCCCTCCAGCGAGGAGTCTCCACTGCTGTCCCTGTATCCACCGTCTGCTCTTGCTCACTTGTGAGTTGTGAGACACCAGGTGACAATACTACTCTATCACGCATGGGACCCACCCAGGTGCGCGTATCTGCGCTGGTGCTGGGTGCGCTTAAGTCTGCTGACAGTGCACCCTCAGAGGCTGGAGGCTGCTCTGAGGAGTCGTCTTCCTCTTCCTCCTGGACAGTGGTGGGGGGGCTCTTGATGGATCTGTGGGAGAGTAAAGAGACGAGTTAGATATGTCATATCAAGAATGGGTACAGATACCATTATGCACATGATGACCATTCACTGGCTGCTGACATCAGTCCCCCTATGAGTGGCTGATGTATGCCATGTAGCTGTTTGATATGTAATTCTGTCACCAGGTTGCTGAGATATCCCTCTCTCTCCATCTCCCACTTCCAGCTGCTTGACGACTCTAGATATTTGTAAAGCAGCCTCCTCTGCTATTGTAAGGTTTGCAAATGATGGAGGGCCACCGCTGGTTCTCCCCCTCTCCCTCTTATTTTGGGCTCTCTTTTCCTGCAAGGAGGGAAAGAAGAAAAGGTTGAGTGAGAGTGATGGAATGAGTGTAAGGAATGGATGGGTTAGATCTTTAGAGGGAGACTATGATGGAGTGAGGTGCCAAAGCCAAGTGGCCCCCTTGTGTGTTGTTAGTTGGTATGATTGCAGTAGGATGAGGGTGAGTGTGTGGGGTGGCTAGTGAGATGGGGATGTGATAATGTAGATAGAGAGGGATGGATGGACATGCAAGATATGTTGGTGTGAGTAAGGATGTGCAAGAGTAGGGTTGGGAAGGCAAAGTGATGGGGACGTGATGAGAGGCACAGCAGGATGTATTTGAGTGTGGCTTTGTACTCACGTTTCCTGATCTAATGAGATTATTGAAATGTTTGCGACACTGCACCCAGGTCCTCCTGACCACATCCCTGCTGGTGACCTCTGCAATCTGCAACCAGGCTGTTTTGGTCTCCTGGGGAGATCTCTTCTGCCCATTGGAAGGGAAGAGGACCTCCCTGTGTTCTCTGACTCTCTCCATAAGCATATGGAGCGAGTCATGCGAGAACCTGGATACAGCCCTTTCCCTCTGTGCAGTCATTGTCAGTGTTTGCAGCACTCCAATGCTATAGTGCACTGACAGCAATATGTTACAATAACCTTCAAATGTAATGTGACCATGGCCCCTTTAAAGATCCTGGCTGAAAACGTGTCACCAGACCTGCACCATTCAATTGAGCCAGGTAACGCGCAGGGCTTAACTGGACCAGCCACATAAATACTGTGGTCACAAGAGCAGGTCAGAGGCTGGGTATTCTGCAACAAGTGTCTCACCTCCTGACTCCCCAAAGCCTTTCCACCATCTACTAGGCACAAGTACGGAGTGTGATGGAATACTCTCCACTTGCCTGGATGTGTGCAGCTCCAACAACACTCAAGAAGCTCGACACCATCCAAGACAAAGCAGCCCATTTGATTGGCACCCCATACACCACCTTAAACAGTCACTCCCTCCACCACCGGCGTACCGTGGCTGCAGTGTGTGCCATCTACAAGATGCACTGCAGCAACTCGCCAAGGCTTCTTCGGAGCACCTCCCAAACCAGCGACCTCTTCCACCTAGAAGAACAAGGGCAGCAGGCGTATGGGAACACCACCACCTTTAAGTTCCCCTCCAAGTCACACACCATCCTGACTTAGAAGTATATCGCCGATCCTTCATCGTCGCTGGGTCAAAATCCTGGAACTCCCTACCTAACAGCACTGTGGGAGTACCTTCACGACACAGGACTGCAGCGGTTCAAGAAGGCGGCTCACCACCACCTTCTCAAGGGCAATTAGGGATGGGCAATAAATGCTGGCCTTGCCAGCGACGCCCACATCCCATAAACGAATAAAAAAAAAGGGCGGGCTTGATAGGCCCTATTAATGTAAAGTCGTTCTGTGGAGCGGGATGGAGCCAGCAATGGGGTTGCAACCCTGCCATGGCCACCGCCCGCATCAGACCTGCCCGGGTAGGGAAAATTCCGGCCAATATGTATCCTAGAGGGGTGCACTGCGCCCAAGAGGAAGATTAGGTATTGTTCTTGAAGGTTATGTTGAGCTCATTTAGAACAGTGTGGGAGGCCAAAGAGAAGTTTGAGTGGGAATAGGAGGAGGAGTTGAAATGGTGAGCCGTAGGAATGTGAGCATCACAGTTGCAGACAAAAACTGAGAAACTTGGATGCATTTTCTTTTGATGGAATAACTGCATAATAAGCAAAGCCTGGAGTTCAAATTCATAAATAGGTATTGCGATAAATGTCACTGTGGGGTGAAAGAAGACCAAAAGAATGATATAAGAAATCATTGCAGACCGATGGGGATATTCTTAACTTAGAAAAGTAACAAGTGGCACCATTTATTTTTATGTAGATGCAATATATTTAATTTTGAAATGTAATTTTATTGGAGCTTTGAGGAATCTGAAGAGTTTGTGAAATGTGAGGGAAATAAAACATTTCCTACTGTTAAAGGATCCTAGGGTTCTAAAAGAGGTGGCTGAAGAGATAGTGGATGCATTGGCTTTGATCTTCCAAAATTCCCTAGATTCTAGAGAGGTTCCAGCGGATTGGAAGGTCGCAAATGTAATACCGCTATTCAAGAAAGGAGAGAGAGAAAAAACAGGGAACTACAGGCCAGTTAGCCTGACATCAGTCATCAGGAAAATGCTGGAATCCATTGTTAAGGACGTGGTATCAGGGCACTTAGAAAATCATAACATGATTAGGCAGCGTCAACATGGTTTTATGAAAGGGAAATCATGTTTGACAAATTTATTAGAGTTTTTTGAGGATGTAACTAGCAGGGTAGATAAAGGGGAACCAGCGGATGTAGTATATTTGGATTTCCAAAAGGCATTCGATAAGTTGCCACATAAAATATTATTACACAATATTAGGGCTCATGGGGTTGGGGGTAATATAGTAGCATGGATAGAAGATTGGTTAACGGACAGAAAACAGAGAGTAGGGATAAACGGATCTTTTTCAGGTTGGCAGGCTGTAACTAGTGGGGTGCCGCAAGGATCAGTGTTGGGGCCTCAGCTATTTACAATCTATATTAATGACCTAGATGAAGGGACCGAGTGTAATGTATCCAAGTTTGCTGATGATACAAAGCTAGGTGGGACAGTAAGCTGTGAGGAGAACACAAAGGGCTGGATTTTCATTGACCCGTGGAGGCGGGTTTGGAGGCGTGTGTGGGGTTAAAATTGCAAAAACATGCGGGCGGGCACAAGTCCGCCTCCATCCCGCCTCCACGCAATTTTCATGAAATCGTGTCTGCTGGTCCCGACTCCGTCCCGCCTCTAAGAGACGGGATAGGCTGTTAAGGCCCTTAACAAGCACTAAATTGGCTCTATAATGCCATTTTGAAAGGCCTTTGTGATTTTAACCCTTGTTCTACGTGAAGCACGCCTGTTCTGAACCATGTTTGTGAAACCTGGCGGGAGCACATTTGGCTGGCTGGATCTCTCTCTCTCTCTGTGGTGGTGTAAAAATATCTGGGAGCAGACTTAGGGCTGCTGCTGCTCATTTTGCATCCAGGTCCTCTCACAGCATAGGCCAGGCAGTCTCTGAAGACCTTCAATGCAGCAGCAATGATGACATCATCAGAGGCGACTTTCAGACTGAAAACACTAATTGGTTCATGGGTTCCCACATGCTGGAACTCAATTGCCCAATTAGGTGAAAATTGCATCAATCTCCCACATCAAATTGCAGTCGGGTGGATAACGCGACCCCAACCCACCCCAGTATCAAAATCCAGCCCAAAGAGTCTGCAAAGGGATATAGATAGACTAAGTGAGTGGGCAGTAAGGTGGCAGATGGAGTATAATGTAGCGAAATGTGAGGTTATTCACTTTGGTAGAATATTTTTTAAATGGTGAGAAACTTTCAAATGTTGGTGTTCAGAGAGATTTGGGTGTCCTCATGCAAAAAACACAGAAAGCTAGCATACAGGTTCAGCCAGCAATAAGGAAGGCAAATGGCATGTTGGCCTTTATTACAAGGGGGTTGGAGTATAGGAGTAAGGAAGTCTTGCTACAATTGTTACAGGCCCTTGGTGAGACCACACCTGGAGCACTGTGCACAGTTCTGGTCTCCTTATCTAAGGAAGGATATACTTGCCTTGGAGGTGGTGCAGTGAAGGTTCACTAGATTGATTCCTGGGATGAGAGGGCTGTCCTATGATGAGAAATTGTGTAGAATGGGCCTATACTCTCTGGAGTTTAGAAGAATGAGAAGTGATCTCATTGAAACATACACGATTCTGAAGGGGATTGACAGGGTAGATGCTGAGAGGTTGTTTCCCCTGGCTGGAGTGTCTAGAACTAGGGGTCACAGTCTCAGGATAAGGGGTAGGCCATTTAAGGCTGAGATGAGGAGGAATTTCTTCACTCAGAGGGTTGTGAATATTTGGAATTCTCTGCCCCAGAGGGCTGTGATGCTGAGTCTTTGAGTATATTCAAGGCTGAGATAGATAGATTTTTGGACTCTAGGGGAATTAAGGGATATGGAGATGGGGCGGGAAAGTGGAGTTGAGGTCGATGATCAGCCATGATCTTATTGAATGGCGGAGCAGGCTCGAGGGGCCGTATGTTCTACTCCTGCTTTTACTTCTTATGTTCTTATGTAAAGGGGTTAATTTTCAGAAATCTGAGGAGTGCCAGACATTAAATGCCTGATATGTTCTTGACAGGTGAATAGCAAAGGAATTCTAAACTAGAAGGTCCATTTATCTTGTTGTGCATTAGCACAGATGAAAAAATAGATTTTAAGTGTTGGCTGATTTTAATGGAAAATGAAGCCAAATTTGAATTGAGCATAAATATCCTGAGATGTTCAGAGTATGATATAGAGCAAAATAATCTATTGGAGTAGCTGGCTGACACAAACAAGTGTACAAAATATTTAGTTTTAATGCAATCCGAGTGTAAAAAGTGATGCAAACATTACATTTAAATGCGAACACATTATTTAAATAATTTCCGTCAGGCATATTTTGTGGATGCTTCCAAAGGCTCAGTAAATATCATAAGGATATCTTGTATTTCAGACTGAACTGCTGCATTCGTTAAACTAATTTGTCAGCAGGTCTTTCTCTGGAGTATTTCAAACCCATGTCAGTGTCTCTCGCAATCCTTAATATAAGTCTCTTACCTCAGTCTGGAATTTAGCCAGATCAAAGTCAATAATTCTCCTTCTTACCCAGCTGTATTTAATTACTGTGAAAACGCACGGCTTCAGTAACTTTGGAATTTATGTAGGTATTTTGCAGAGCTGCCAACACTAACACGCAGTGCATTTCAGCAGCTGGCAATCTTCAGAAATACTGTTCCTGGCTATTTCATTATCAGGCAGCGAGACACTGTGTACAGTAGACTTTTGAGTCAGCACATCTCATTGCATAGAAAAACCAGGTCTAAAGAGTGGTCATCAAGGGTCCGATGTGAAGGAAACTTAGTAGCAAGCATTTAGTAATGTGAATTAAGTACAATAACTGAGCCAGGAGTGTACTACAGCACTATTTCATTGGCCTACAAGTATGAAAACTATGTAAATCAGATTTGAACATAAATCTTATTTTATGGTGTAAAACTATGTTGGAATATGTAGGAACAACTTGTACTTCCAGTGGTGCCTGCCACTGGTTAGAAGGGATGGCTCACATGTATGTGAGAACTGCTCCATGCACATTAATGGAATCTAGCACTTTGGGCCAGCCTGTAAGCCTTTGCAGAGCTGCCTGACATCCTGACATCCTGAAGCTTTCTATTGACTTGTGTATGCAGCAGTACTTATTCTTTATGTTATTACTGTCTAGGGTTGTGCAGCTCTGGATTGATTCCCAGCCAGTCCAAAGTAGTATCCCATTGGAGCTGGACTGAGACCATCCAAACACTTCATTTCAGAACTTCACAGTCTTGAGAGAGAGAGGGGATACTTTCCCTCTCTGTCTAAATTGGATTTGAGCCCAAGTCCTAGAAACTGAGGGACAGCATCTAACCCACTGCACCACCAAGTTTATAAATCAAGATTTACATGTTAAAATATAATATAGTCTATGACACCACAGTGCCGACAGCAATATTGGGATTACCTGATACATAAAGTTATATATGGTCTGAACAAATCAACATTTTAGTTATTGCAAATACGTGCTCTTCACATTTTTTATTTGTATTTGCAAGCAAGGATCCTAAATCTGAAGATGCCCAACACAGGTTCTCTCATTAAATTGATTGTACCAAAAATAGTTTGCACAGATAGGTAAAAAAATAGAAAAACATAGAAAAATAGGAGCAGGAGTAGGCCATTCGGCCCTTCGAGCCTGCTCTGCCATTCAATATGATCATGGCTGATCCTCTATCTCAATACCATATTCCCGCTCTCTCCCCATACCCCTTGATGCCTTTGCAGCACATTACATTGTTGACCATGTAAATCTGTGTGAATACTGATTAGGTACAGTTTCAAACACAGGAGCAGCAACTTTTCAGCACAGCCATGAATGCTGGATATTTGAAAAAAGAATTCCTCCAAGAAGACATTGTAGTCCCATTGCACTATTCTGAAAAAGAGCAGGGGCGTTCTCCTGGTGACCTGGCCAATAGTTATTCCTCAACCAACACCATAAGAACAAATTATCTGGTCAGTAACTCACTGCTGCTTTATATATTGGCTGCCGTGGTTGTCCACATAACAACAGTGACTGCACTTCAAAAGTACTTCATTGGCTGTGAAGTGCTTTGGGATATGATTGCGAAAGGTGTGATTTAAATGCAAGCTCTTTCTTTTTTAGTTAGCCTGTTAGTTGACTAATTCATAACAAAATACTGCCGAAATGGTTTACAGCAGATAATTGTTAGAGCATGGAATGCTTTGCTACGCGTACGGGTTGAGGCCAAGGCTACTGCCTCTTTTAAGGGAAGTGTAGATAAACATTTGAAGCAGAGGAAGATACAGGACTATGCGATTAATTGAATTGCTCTGGCAAAGTCATGATGGGCCAAATGGCTTCCCTCGGTGCTGTAAACTTGTATGGTTCTACAGGTAAATACAAATTTTACAAACCTTGAAAGTCTGTGAGAGGGGAATATTACTCATCAGTGCAACTCTTGTTTCTCTAAAGAAGAGTTTTTCATACACAAAGAGTTACATCGACACAGCTCAGGAAAGAATTGTAAATCACATCACTTGTGATATGTCAAACAGCAGATACTTTCCCTATATAAATCAGGGCTGTTGGAATGTACTACATTCCAAGAACCACCTACATAAAAAGGTATTTAGAGGAAGGGAAGAAGGGTAAAGGGTCCTTGTGTGTGGAAGAGCCTCCTTCAGAGAAATAGGAATGACTACAATGAGTAGCATTTGCTTGTCCTTCAGATTGCATTTTTCCCCACACAAACACTATATGTCGGCGCCAAAGCAGTTTTACTTGGGAGAAAGGCTGTAATAAATGAATGCTGGTCATGGGAACATCGGAATGTACAGGACTGGAAGAACATTTCAGCAAATTTGGCCCGTGCCAAAGTTCAAACAAGATACACAGTTCACTCCCTATATCTCTCAATTGGTTTTCTACTCAACTGCCCCTCCTATTCTGTCTCAAAATGACTGATGTTATAATCCTTGATCGCCTCACTGAGCAGTCCATTCCAAACATTCACCACCCACTGAATTAAAATTCTGCATAAAGTAACTATTTATAAGCAGTTGTAAGCACTTCTAATACTGCAATCCTTGAAATATCCTGTAAAGCAAGATTAGGACATTATGTTTAGTGAAAGTACTTTAGGAAGACCATAGCTATTTCTTTCCATGGGGCTTCATTCTGCATTCTTCAAGTAGGATGAATCTTGATGCCGAGTGAGTAACGCCTACCACCACCCATAGATGCTGTGAGGTTACAGTCCAAACCCATTTTGAAACTACCTGTTCAGGGATAGTGTGTCTTACTTAAATTTCTTTAAAGGAAGTGGGCATCAAAGAGCATGACTAATCGATGCCATGGTTCAATACCATGAAAAATCTTATGTATATACTGTTGCTGGTTCAAACAGATGTGATTGATTTTATATATCACCAAGTTTAGAGCCCTGATTGTAAAGATTGGCCAGTAGTTAGTACAGAAATGCACCTTTTAAGAGATATATATTTTATGATTTAAAAAAAAATTAAATGAAAGTGAAGGATCTCAATGCACTTGTTACAACTGTTGATAGCAATACAACACAAATGCTTACAGAATATTCTTGCCATTGTATGGACATACTCTAGGGGGGCAATTTTAGCCCTACTTGCTCTGCAGAAACTTGGCGGGTGGGGAGTTAAAATGGCCCTGGCACTTACCTGTCCAAAAGCCGCCATGATCGCAACATCTGCAATTTTAACCTGCTCTCATGAGCAGGCAGCAAGGACACGCGCCCGGAACCAACAGGGTCCTTCTTTGCAGATGCATGTTGCGGCCCGATGACATCATTGAGACCCGATTGTAATTTTAACTCAGGCCTGAGTGGGGAATCCACCTGGAGTTAAAATCGGGGCCTTCTGGCAACACAGTTGGGCAGGCTTTACAGGCCTAGGCCGCCCGCCCCAGTTATAGAGTCATAACGGCACAGAAGGAGGCCATTCGGCCCATCGAGTCCATGCGGCTCTCTGTAGAGCAATCCAGTCAGTCCCATTCCCCCCGCTCTATCCCCATAGCCCGGCAAGTTTATTTCCCTCAAGTGCCTATCCAGTCTCCCCTTGAAATCATTGAGTGTCTCCGCTTCCACAACTGCCGTCGGCAGTGAGTTCCAGGTCCTCACCACTCGCTGCGTAAAAAAGTTTTTCCTCACATTCCCCCAGTATCTCTTGCCCAAAATTTAAATCTGTGTCACCTAGCCCTTGTACCATCAACTAGTCTAGCCTATCCAAACCCGTCATAATCTTGTACACCTCTATCAAATCACCCCTCAACCTCCTTTGCTCTAATGAAAACAAATCCAGCTTCTCCAACTTGTCCTTGTAGCCAAAATCCCTCATCCCCGGAACCATTCTGGTAAATCTCCTCTGCACCCTCTCAAGGGCCTTCACATCCTTCCTAAAGTGTGGTGACCAGAACTGGACGTAATACTCCAGTTGAGGCCTAACCAGTGCTTTATAAAGGTTCAGCATAGCTTCTCTACTTTTTTATACTCAATACCTCTATTTATGAAGCCCAAGATCCCATATGCTTTGCTAACTACTCTCTCAGTATGTCCTGCCACCTTCAGGGACCTATGCACATTAACTCCCAGGTCCCTCTGTCCCTGCACACTCTTTAAAATTGTGCCATTAAGTGTATATTGCCTCTCCCTTAGTTATTCTAATTACTCCATCCCTGCGATTTAGGAATGGGGTTTATACGAGCTCAAAGCGATGGATTAAAGTCTTGCTCCACCACAATTCCCCCACCGTGGACAGGTTTGCTGATGTTCTAGACTGGGTTCTTCAATTTTGTTTCTAATTGAATAAAAGTGATCTAGAAGTTAAGTGAGGTGTCTGTGAACTGTGTCAATAATTGTGCATGGTCATTTACATTTATTCTTCTTATTTAAACCTCTTCGCTTGTTTTCTTTAGTTTTAGCAATATTCAAAACAATTTTTTTTTTTACTGATTTCCCTGAAGTTAGGGCTCAATTTCGCCCCCCCACCCCCCAACAATTTTCTTCCTTTTAAAAAAAATAAAATCTGAAAATAAAGACCAAGGTTTAGAAATTGGCATTGAATACTGACCTTAATAATCCTTACTTACAGAGTGGCACTTTATGGTCATCATCAATGCCATATCATTAAATTTTAAAAAGCCCCAAAACTCAGAATTAATTTACGTGGCATGTGACTATATTTTGGAGACTCTTAGCAATTTTCACACTGTATTGCCAACCCTGTGCTGGCATTGCAAAGTGCGCACATTTGTGTATGGGGTTGGGAGGTAAACAGATACTACTTCGTGGAACACTGCTCTGTAGGCTTGAGAGGGCACAAGAGGGCACATTTTCCAATCAGCAAAGTTCACACACAATTGCTTAATGTGCTCATATTTCATTCCTCTCTGCTATTTTTAGGCAGGCGCTGATGCACTCAGAAGAATCTCACACATGACCGAGCATTAAGTGTTTGTGCAGAAACTTCACCGATCGGAAAATATATCCTGATATGTCAATAATAACTTCATAATTATTTCCAACAGAACTAACACTGCAACAGTTGCTCACTTGTGGGAAATTATATCCTGGCTCTGCTGCTTTTGCCTTCTTCAAGCTCATCAGTCATGTGACAATGAAAGGATCTTTTTTTTAACTATTAAATGCCAATGATTTTTCATAGAATCAGAAACAATTTAGCATAGAGACCATTCATCCCAGGATACCTGTGCCAGCTTCACATTGGAGCTATTTATTCCAATACCAGTCACCTGCTCTTTCCCCATCCCCTTTAATATCTTGTCTCCTCTTATCTAATTCCCTTAAATACTGTGATTAACACAAACACACAAACTTGCATTTATATAGCGCCTTTCACAACCTCAAGACATTCCCAAAGCACTTTATAGCCAATGAAGTACTTTTGAAGCGTAGTCACTGTTGTAATGCATGAAATGCGGCAGCCAATTTGCACACAGCAAGGACCCACAAACAGCAATGAGATAATGAGCAGATAATCTGTTTTAGTGATGTTGTTCGAGGATAAATATTGGCCAGGACACCGGGGAGAACTCCCGTACTCTTCTGTAAAATAGTGTCATGAGATCTTTTACTTCTACCTGAGAGGGCATCGGTTTAGCATCTCATCCGAAAGACGGCACCTCTGACAGTGCAACACTCCCTCATACTGCATTGAGTGGCAGCCTAGGTTATGTGCTCAAGTCTCTGGAGTGGGGCTTGAACCCACAACCTTCTGACTTAGAAGCGAGTGTGTTACCAACTGAGCCACAGCTGACATCTGACTTGGCTTCAATAGTCACTTGTGGTAATATACTCAATATTATAATAATCTTTTGTATGAAAAATATCTTCTAGACTTCCCCTTTATATTTTTATTAGGTCACTGGTTTACTAACCAGTGGAAATAACCTTTCACTATTTACCCTCCAAAACCCTTGCCCTCTCTGCTCTGCTGAATATAGACCTAGTTTTTTGAGTTTCAGTTCATAACTTCTCATTCCTGGTATTTTCCTGGTAAATCTACGTCACCCCTTTTCCATGACTCCAACATCCTTTCCATAATGAGGTGCCAAACCTGTGGACAGTACTCCAAAGTAATCTAACTAATGCAGACTAATTATCTGTTTGCTTTTGTGTTCAAGATCTCTACTTTAAATCCAGAATCCATTTGCCTATTTTATGGATTTTTCCTTCAGTTTTTAAAGATTTGTGCATTTACTTCCTTAAATCTGTTTTTCCGCTCGATTGAGAAGAGTAGTTTGTTATACTTTGATTCTGTTCTTTTTCTCAAAATGAATTATCTACAGTGAATTGCATAATTTACCACATATCTGTCCAAGTCCTCCTGCAGTCCCTCGAAGAATTTGATTAGTTATACATAACCTGCACTTCACAAATTCATATTGGCTTTCCTTGATTAGCCCATATCTTTATAAGTGCTAAAATAACAACAGAAAATGCTGGAAATACTCAGCAGGCCAGGCAGCATCCGTGGAGAGAGAAACAGAGTTAACGTTTCAGGTCTGGGACCCTTCATCAGAACTGGAAAAAGCTGGAGATGTAACAGATATTAAGCAGGTGCAGAGACAGGGGGGGGGGGGGGGGGGGGTTTAGGAGGGGAGGAAGGAGTTGAAAGAACATACTGTGCTTATGTAAGAGGCAGGAAAGATAAAATGTTGCAAATGGGAATGGCAAAATCATACAGCATGAAAAATGGGGGCAGGGATTATTGTCTGAAATTGTTGAACTCGATGTTAAGTCCGGAAGGCTGTAAAGTGCCTAATCGAAAGATGAGGTGCTGTTTCTCGAGCTTACGTTGAGCTTCATTGGAACAATGTAATAGGCCGAGGACAGAGAGATCAGAGTGGGAGTGAAGCGGAGAATTAAAGTGACAGGCGACCGGAAGCTCAGGGTCACCCTTACGGACTGAATGGAGGTGTTCCGCAAAGCGGTCACCCAATCTGCGTTTGGTTCCCCAATGTAGAGGAGACCGCATCGTGAGCATCGAATACAGTATATTAAATTGCAAGAATTACAAGTAAATCGCTGTTTCACCTGGAAGGGGTGTTTGGGGCCCTGGACAGTGGGAAGGCAGGAGGTAAAAGGGCATGTGTTGCATCTCCTGCGCTTGCACGGGAAGGTGCCAGGCGAAGGAGAAGGGCTGTTAGGGGTGATTGAGGAGTGGACCAGGGTGTCGCGGAGGGAGCGGTCCCTACGGAATGCTGAAAGGGGAGGTGAGGGGAAGATGTGTTTGGTGGTGGGATCACGTTGGAGGTGGCGGAAATGGTGGCGGATTATCTGTTGAATGTGGAGGCTGGTGGGATGAAAGGTGAGGACAAGGGGAACCCTATCGTGGTTCTGGGAGGGAGGGGAAGGGGTGAGAGCAGAAGTGCGGGAAATGGAACGGACACGGTCAAGGGCCGTGTCAACCACAGTAGAGGGGAATCCTCGGTTGAGGAAAAAGGAAGACATGTCGGAAGCACTGGTATGCAAGGCGGAGACGGAGAAACTGGGAGAATGGAATAGAGTCCTTACAGGAAGCGGGGTGGGAGGAAGTGTAGTCCAGGTAGCTGTGGGAGTCAGTGGGCTTTTAGTGGATGTTTGTCGAAAGCCGATCGCCAGAAATGGAGACGGAGAAGTCAAGGAAGGGAAGGGAAGAGATGGACCATGTGAAGGTGAGGGAAGGGTGGAAATTGGAAGTAAAGTGAATGAACTTATCTAGTTCAGGTCGAGAGCAGGAAACGGCACCGATACAGTCATCGATGTACCGGAAAAAGAGGTGAGGGAGTGGACCTGAGTAGGACTGGAACAAAGAATGTTCCACATATCCCATGAACAGGCAGGCATAGCTAGGGCCCATGCGGGTTCCTATAGCAACACCTTTAATTTGGAGGAAGTGACTGGAGTCAAAGGAGAAGTTGTTCAATGTGAGAACAAGTTCAGCCAGGCGGAGGAGGGTGGTGGTGGATGGGGACTGGTTGGGCCTCTGTTCAAGGAAGAAACGGAGCGCCCTCAGGCCGTCCTGGTGGGGGATGGAGGTGTAGAGGGATTGGACGTCCATTGTGAAAAGGAGACGGTTGGGGCCAGGAAACTGGAAACTGTTAAAGTGACGGAGGGCGTCGGAAGAGTCGCGAATGTAGGTGGGAAGAGACTGGACAAGGGGAGAAAAAAGAGTCGAGATAGGAAGAGATAAGTTCCGTGGGGCAAGAACAGGCTGAAACGATGGGTCTACCAAGGCAGTCCTGTTTGTGGATCTTGGGAAGGAGGTAGAAGCGGGCTGTGCGAGGTTGGGGGACTATGAGGTTGGCGGCCATGGAGGGAAGATCTCCAGAGGAGATGAGGTCAGTGACAGTCTTGGAAACAATGGCCTGATGTTTGCTAGTGGGGTCATGGTCCAGGCAGAGGTAGGAGGAGGTGTCGGAGAGTTGGCGTTCAGCTTCCGCACGGTAGAGGTCGGTTCGCCAAACAACAACAGAACCACCCTTATCAGCAGGTTTAATAATAATGTTAGGGTTGGATCGGAGAGAACGGAGTGCTGCAAGTTCAGAGGGAGGTAGGTTGGAGTGAGAGAGGGGAGCAGAGAAATTGAGACGGCCGATGTCATGTCGGCAGTTAGCAATGAAAAGATCTAGAGAGGGTAAGAGGCCAGATGGAGGGGTCCAAGTAGAGCGAGAATTTAGAAAGCGGGAGAAAGGGTCAGCCGTGCGGGGGGAAGACTCCTGGCCAAAGAAGTGGGCACGGAGACGAAGGCGACGGAAAGAGCTCAGCATCGTGCCGAGCTCGAAATTCATTAAGATGGGGGCGTAAGGGGATGAAGCTCAGGCCTTTGCTGAGGACTAATCGTTCGGGGTCAGAGAGGGGAAGGTCAGAGGGGATAGTGAAAACGCGGCAGGGGGTGAGATTGGGAGAAGGGGGTTCAGAGGAAAGTGAAGGGGAAGAAGGTTCCGGAGGGGCGTTGGTGTCCAAGAGTTGATGAAGCTTGTGATCCTTGACATCAGAAAGGAAGAAAAAAAGTTTTTTGTTGAAGCGTCGGATGAGTCGAAGGATGAAATGAAACTGTGGACCCGGACAGCTCTAAGATAGAGTGCGTCGGTGCTTTATAAGTGCTCTCTACTATTATCTCTCATGAGCTCTTGCAGTTTTACTACTATCAATATGAAGTTAACTCATCTAGTTACCTGGCTACTGCTTTCTCTTTTATTGAACAATTTGCATTTATATAGCGCCTTTAACATAGTAAAACGCCCCAAGGCACTTCACAGAAGCGTTATTACACACAATTTGACACCGAGGCACATGGAGATATTAGGACAGGTGCAATGTTCCCTTTCATTTTTCTTTGGGTGTGCGGCCCCTTTAACGGGCTGCGCAGCCCACTCAAATTCCCAAGCATGCGTGGTTTTTCCTACTGTAAAGCTGGCAAACGGCCTGCACGGGAGCTCCAGACAGCTGCGCAGCTTAAAGGGAACATTGGACAGGTGACCAAGGTAAGTTTTAAGGAGCATCTTAGAGGAAAGAGAGGTGGAGAGAGTCAGAGAGGTTTAGGGAGAGAATTCCAGAGCTTAGGGCCTAGGCAGCTGAGCGATGGAAATTTGGGATGTGCAAGAGGCCAGAATTGGAGGAGTGTAGAGATCTCGGAGAGTTGTAGTCACTCGCCAGTCCTTTGGGACAATTCCTATTTCCTCAACATTCGAAGGTGTAGCCTAAACAGGCTTGCGGTATTATCCACCTCATATTCCATTAACTCTTCCATTAGTTATTTCCCAGCTCCTTCTCCTATGGTACTCTTTTCTTCATCCTCCTCGCTACATGCAGAAGCACAGTATTTGTTAAGTATCTCTGCTATTCCTTTATTCTCCACTATAAGATTTTCCTTTTCGACCCTCGGTGACCCACCCCATTTTAAATGTTTGATGTACTTACAAAAGCCTTCACTATTACCATTTCTGTTGACTGCAGTCTTTCTCACTTTCTTTGAGCGTTTCTACTCTCCCTTTTTAATTCCTATAGTTTTGGTATTTCTTCTGTATTAGCAGCCTTACATTTATCCAATGCCTCCTTCTTAGACTTTATATTTGCCTTAATCTCCTTATTTATCTACGGAACTTTACCAAACTTCTCCACTCCTGGTCGGAATATTTTTTAGTCTGTCTCCTATCATGTTGGCTGAGTGGTACAAATCTTGTCTCAGAGTCAAAATGTTCTGGGTTCAAGCCCTACTGCAGGATTTCAGCACATAGTCTAGATCGAAACTTCAATGCAGTAGTGAGGGAGTGTTGCATTGTCTCTTGGATGAGATGTTAACTAACAGGCTTGAGAGGATTCCAATGTTCCTTAATGATCCATCTTCCTACTCGGGTGGAGATAAAAGATCCCATGGATTTCTTTTCAAAGCAGAGCAGGGATTTTCCCAGTGTCCTGGCCAATATTAACTGCTCATTCATTTTGTCGCTGTTGTGGGACCTTGCTGTGTGCAAATTGACCCCCATCTTTGCCTGCAAAATAGTGACTACATTTCAAAAGTAAATTCTTAGTTGTGTAGTGCTTTGGTTTGCCCTGAGGATTGGAAAGGTGTTATATAAATGCAAATTATTGCTTTTTTTCTTCATCCATCTCATTTCACTGCTGCAAGTGTTGGTTTATGTGCAAAATTTTGCATCCAGTTAATTTGGATTATGGCCCTTTCATCCTACTAAAATTGCTGTTTTGTAAACTTGAGGTCATCCAAAACTCAGCAGCCCGTGTCCTAACTCGCACCAAGTCCCATTCGTCCATCCCCCGTGCTCGCTGACCTACATTGGCTCCCGGTTAAGCAGCGCCTCGATTTCAAAATTCTCATCCTTGTTTTCAAATCCCTCAATGGCCTCGCCCCATCCTGTCTCTGTAATCTCCTTCAGCCCCACAAACCTCCCCCCCCGCCCCCCCCCACCCCCCGCCCCGCCCCGGAGATATCTGCGCTCCTCTAATTCTGCCTTCTTGAGCATCCCTGATTATAATTGCTCAACCTTTGGTGGCCGTGCCTTCTGTTGCCTAGGCCCTAAGCTCTGGAATTCCCTGCCTAAACCTCTCCACCTCACTACCTCTCTTTCCTCCTTTAAGGCGCTCCTTAAAACCTACCTCTTTGACCAGGCATAATTTATCCTTATGTGGATCGGTGTCAAATTTTTTGTCTTAAAATACTCCTGTGCAGCACCTTGGGACGTTTTACTACATTAAAGGCGCTATATAAATACAAGTAGTTGTTGTTGTTTTCCATTCCAACACCTTTGTTTTTGACAGGTATTTTTTATTGAGTTCTGACTCAACATTATTGCGCTATGAACACTGGTCCTTAAATGTTCTCCTACCTTCAAGTCACTTACTTATCCCAGTTCATTACCCAAAACCAGGTCTAAAACTGCATCCTTCCTCACTGGATTTGTAATATACCGAGTTAGTAAACAGTTCTAAATACATTCTGCAAACTGCTCCCCATGTTGACCACCATTGTTAATGTTATCCCAGTCTAACCTCTGGAGAGTTGAGAGTTCTTCATTGTGACAGCCTCTTCTGCAAACCCCTGAATTGTCTTGAACTGAGCAGCAAGTTTGAATTGTCTACAATTCTTCTGCTCAATTTGCTGTTTAACAGCCGACAATGGACGCCCAATATTGTTGCAGAGCCTTTTATTATTTTTCCAATTCAATCCACTACGATTCAGTCTAACGCCACCTTCGATAGTGGCCCTTTTTCCCCCTAATTGTATTGTTAGTCAGTGGACCATTTAGGAACTTAATGATGGGATCTAACCAAGTCCATCATTAAAGTGTACAGTAGCATAAATACAAATACATTGCCGTTGAAATCCTGAAGTGATTTTCAGACTGCAGCTGCAGCAAGCATAAATCAGGGTTCGCGAGACAAACCTGCTTTTGTGAAGATCCAGCTGAAAGGGCCCACCCTTTAAATTCTCGTCTGTGGCAGTGTCAGTTCAGAATGCAGATAAATGGAATTTGCATTTGACAGAAAATAAACATGACACATTGAGGTCAGGGTAGGAATTTGCGCACCAATACATTTACGATACGATTACAATAACTAGACGACACGATGAAAGAAAGGAAACTGGCTGCTGCATATGAATTATTGTTGCATTCTGTACACACTGATTTGGTGGTAATTGTCTTGCTGCCAAGTTCAAGACAGATTTCTAAACCAGCACATATACAGAACCTAAAATAACCTTAACACTAGTCTTTGCTTTTCTTTTTGTTTCTTTCTTTTAAAAAAAAGATTGTTTCTCTCCTTGAAGTTGTTCACCACTGTGGATGTTTTCCCAGCAGGTGATGGGTATAATTATCTGGGTTACAGAGGTGAAGTCCGAGTCAGAGAAAGTTAAATCATCCAGGACTGAATATTTACTTTCTGCATGGCGTTTCCTACATTACAAGAGTGACTACACTTCAAAAGTGCTTCATTAGCTGTAAAGCGCATTGGGACATCCTGAGGTCGTGAAAGGCGCTTTATAAATGCAAGTCTTTCTTTCTTTATTTAACACTGGAACCTCAATCATCTGCCATAATGGAGGGGATGACAGGCCCCACCTTCCCATCCCAGTGATGAATAATTGAGAATCGCCCAATTTTCTTTCAACAGGTGCAGTGAGAAGAGTGAGGAGGAGAAGCAATGGTAGAGGATAAAAACACCCTAGAAAGGAACAAAGGAATAGCAGAGAGTTGAGTAAGACACAAGAATAAACACGGGCCAAAAAGAAAACCGGCAGTGTTGAGCATCACAGAAAAATAATGACAAGAGTAAACAGTTCTAAATATCATAGTAAGATTTCAGATAAAATACATGTATGTATGCACATAAAGTATGCCAACATTTGTATTGCTTCTTTACCTTTGGTGTTTTGAAAATCATAGGTAGATAGAAAGCATAATTAAGTGAGAAAATCTGGTCATAACATGGGCATCTGACAGCTCAGTAAAGAAAAACATGCCCTACAAAACAAAGGGAGTTGAAATGATATCTGAAATAAAAACAGAAAATGCTGGAAATACTCAGCAGGTCAGGCAGCATCTGTGGAGAGAGAAACAGAGTTAACGTTTCAGGTCGATGACCCTTCGTCAGAACTGGAAAAAGCTGGAGATGGAACAGGTTTTTAAGCAAGTGTAGGAGCAGGGAAAAGGGGGAGGGGAGGAAAGAACAAAAGGGAAGGTCTGTGATAGGATGGAAGGCAGGAGAAATTAAGAGACAAAAGGAATGATGGTGCAAGACAAAAGGAGATGGTAATGGGACAAGTTAAGAAACAAAAGATGGCTCTAGATGAACTGTAAATGGCACTGGCAGAATGAAAGACAGCTGCCATGTGAGAGAGAAAAAAAAATAAATGGAAAAAAAGATAGGGGCAGAGGTTATGGTCTGAAATTGTTGAACATGATGTTGAGTCCAGAAGGCTGTAAAGTGCCTAATCGAAAGATGAGGTACTGTTCCTCGAGCTTACGTTGAGCTTCATTAGAACAGTGTAAAAGGCCAAGGACGGTGAGGTCTGAGTGGGAGTGGAGCGGAGAATTAAAGTGATAGGCGACCGGAAGCTTGGGGTCACCCTTACGGACTCTGGTTGGGAGTCAAGTACACTGCAACACGAACCTTTGATGTGCATTCACGATAAACGTAAATTAAATGGAGATCCATTTTAGCATGTAAGCAATAATACTACAATTTCTTCAGATTAATTTTTGCAGTCTGAAATGTATTCATGCACTGAATTTACAATTAAAAAGATGAACTGTGCAAGAAAGAGAGTTGAAGAATAGCAACTTGCATCTGAAGACGATGGGCCGAATGGCTGTAAGATTCTATGATTCTAAATTTGCAACCTGTTCCATTGAGGTGTGCACATTGTGTTGCGTGGCAACCTAGTGTCGTTCAGGGACAGAGGTATATAGTGAGAAGATAAGATAGGGTTGATCCACTGAAATGGATGGGCTTGTTGGGTCTAATGGCCTTTTCCTATTGTTAAAAATTAGGCTCTCTGGCAAGAAAATGGAGAGCCAGGCATGGAAGAAAATCTCATTAGAAGGGGAGTAATGGAGAGTCACAAATATTTGTTTTGAAATCATTAGCAGTAGGGGGGAGAGGACCGAGGAGTCTAAGTACTTGAAGCAGCCAACACCATTCTAACAACTTTATAAGATCATTTATACGGGAGTTGAGTCCCTCACACTCTGGATGTACGTGCCTCGTACTTTGTTCTCTGGCCTAGCAATAGTCACGTGACTACAAATTCAAATCTCGTAAGATCTGCCCCCAACACCATAAGTTTTCACAGAATTTTTCCTTTCAGCATGTATTTTTCCCTTTGCAGAGATGAGGTCCAATATACAATGTCTGGAATGTCTATTTATTCTGCATAGCTGCTGCTTCCTGACATCTGCGTACAAATGTTACCGACACAATCATTGTCCCAGTCTGCAGGGGTAGTTCAAACTAGTCGACCAAGGTAGATTGCTTTGGGATATTTCTTCTGTAGCACTGACCACTGAACAAAAAAGTAATCTGACAAATGGTACAGTATCTTTCCAGAAAGAGACAAGGTTTCCACTCGGCAGATGCTCTCTACGTAGATAATCAACACTTTCTTCACTCCGAATATTCCGAGCATCAGAGCAGATATACAGAGGGGCACACATGTTCCTGGTCCGTTGCACATCACCTGCATAGAAACACAAAAGGGTCATATGCATGACTTATAGGTGTTTGAGATTTTAGTGCAGCCAGTGTGGATCATTAACTCACGGCCATTCTAGTATTGGTGGTAGGGTCTTCACTGCGACGGTCCAGAATGGAACATAATTTTAGAAATATCACTGGGAAGGGGATTGAGATGAAGCGGGAGATAAAGAGGGAGGGGGAGAGAGAGAGAGAGAGAGAGAGGGCTGGGGGGGGAGGAGGGAGGCGGGGGGGGAGGAGGGAGGCGGGGGGGGAGGAGGGAGGCGGGGGGGGAGGAGGGAGGCGGGGGGGGAGGAGGGAGGCGGGGGGGGAGGAGGAGGCGGGGGGGAGGAGAGAGGCGGGGGGGAGGGGAGAGGCGGGGGGGGGAGGAGAGAGGCGGGGGGGGAGGAGAGAGGCGGGGGGGAGGAGAGAGGCGGGGGGGGAGAGAGGAGAGAGAGAGAGAGAGAGGAGAGAGAGAGGGGGCTGGGGGGGAGGAGAGAGGCGGGGGGGAGGAGAGAGGCGGGGGGGAGGAGAGAGGCGGGGGGGAGGAGAGAGGCGGGGGGGGAGGAGAGAGGCGGGGGGGAGGAGAGAGGCGGGGGGGGAGGAGAGAGGCGGGGGGGAGGAGAGAGGCGGGGGGGAGGAGAGAGGCGGGGGGGGAGGAGAGAGGCGGGGGGGAGGAGAGAGGCGGGGGGAGGAGAGAGGCGGGGGGGAGAGGAGAGAGGCGGGGGGAGGAGAGAGGCGGGGGGGAGGAGAGAGGCGGGGGGGAGGAGAGAGAGTGGGAGAGAGGAGAGAGAGTGGGAGAGAGGAGAGAGAGTGGGAGAGAGGGAGAAGGAGAGAGAGGGAGGGGGAAAGAGATATTTTTTATACTTTGCTTATATTTTTGAAATATCCATACAAGAATCTTGTACCAAACTTTGTCTAATACACAGAATGTTTCAAGACAGTTGTGATTGAGAAGATTAGAGCCACCATGACAATGCACGGTGTGGTTCTGAGCCGTACAGGGCACTTGGTTCGATCCCTGGTCTGAGCCATGACAGTGGTGGGGCTTTTGGAAGTGAAGTGAGAAGAATTCTGCCAGGACTCCCACTCCAATGATCCCTGATGGAAAGTTCACACAAGTGGATGTCTAGAAAGGACACAATCAGCTTGGCTGTGCTGCCTGTTCCACCCCCGCTGTCTAGGCTCACACAAGAAGAACGGGCACTCGGGCAAAGTACCCAAGGGCTGCCGGCACTCGTGGAACTGCCGCCAAACAGGAGTCACCAACTTTAGGGGCAATGTAAAAGGGAGAGAAGATCCAAAAATGATTTAAAATTGCATAACTTTACTAAGCCAACAACAGTGCTGTACTTTCCAGATAATGATCTAATTCAGCTATGCCAGCCAAGAATAAACCACTAACTAAGGAAAACATTTTGTTACATTCCACACATGCACAGTGTAAATGACAAATGTTATACTGTAAAAGAATGATCTAATTTCATTGATGTGTTAGATGAAGTAATGGTGTGAAATTAGATCTCCATCAATGGCTCTCACTTTTAAACATTCTTACAGTCACTCTAAAGAGCGATGTGAGAAGTCGCACAACACCAGGTTATAGTCCAACAGTTTTATTTGAAATCACAAGCTTTCGGAGCGCTGCTCCTTCGTCAGGTGAAGTCTAAAGTGCAGCAACATTAGACCTCAAAGATAAAAGATTTATTTTGTAATTCAAAAATGATATGGGCTGGCTCCCCACCCCCACCCCGCGGTTCAAGATTGCTATCTTGCTCCATATCCCCAAAACTGATACTGTCTCTCAACTTAGAAAGTATAAAAAGCACTCCAACCCCCTCCTCACTCTCTTCTCTTCCCCCTTCCCTTTCCCCAGGCTCCCGCATAGCTGGGTTTACCGTGCTGATCTTACTGGTTGCAGCAATGCAGCTCCTTCTTCGGGGCTCTAGCCTTGCTCCATCATCCTCCAATTCTCTCTCTTTCTGACCCACTTGCTCTAACCTCATGCTCTATCTTTCCCCTCTCTTGTCACCAGCCTCAAACCCTACTCTACCTTCCCTCCTCCTCCTCCGCCCAACCTCGAGCCCTGCTCAACCTTCCCACCCTGCTCATGGCCCCTAACCTTCCTTTACCTTCATCCTTTCCCAGCCTTGACCTCTCCTTTACTTTTCGCCTTACTGCTTTGCCTTAACCCTCGAACCTCTATCAAAACACTCCTCCCTCAGCCCTGGTCCAATTATTCCCCCCATCCATTAGCTTTGCTGGATCTAAAAAGTGCACATAGTCTTCACTCCACGTGTGAAAGAAAGGACTTGCATTTACATAGCGCCTTTCACAACCTCAGGAAGTCCCAAAGCACTTTATAGCCAATTAAGTACCTTTGACGTGTAGTCACTGTTGTAATGTAGGAAACGTGGCAGCCAATTTGTGCACAGCAAGCTCCCACAAACAGCTATGAGATAATGACCAGATAAACGGTTTTATGATGTAATTTGAGATATAAATATTGGCCAGCAGACCGGGGAGAATTCCCCAACTCTTCTTCAAAATAGTGCCATGCCATTTTTAACACCCAGCTGAGAAGACAGGGCTTCAGTTTAAAATCTCATCCGAAAGAAGGCACCTCCAACAGTTTCCCACGGTACTGCACCGAAGTGTCAACCTAGATTATGTGCTAAGTCTCTGGAGTGGGTCTTGAACCCACAGCCTTCTACTCAGAGGCAAGAGTGCTACCACTGAGCCAACACTGACTCCCAAACAGGGGATCAACTTCCAAAAGCAAAGAATTCATCCCAATTTAGGTTGATTGCCCGTCAAGACAAAATGGCTTGTCTGTTTAAGCAGAAGATGATGTCATTTAGGACCGAGCCAGTTGTATTGCTTAATAAAAGGCAACAAATGCCAAATTCGTCCAGGTGATGGAAATAATATTGATCACCAGGCTGTCACATGCCAACTTTTACAGTCTGTGATGCTTGTAGTTGTCCTTTGAGCAGGACTCTCACACTTTTCCTTGGTTTTGAAGATGTGTGTACTGCTCATTAAGATTCTGAGGGGCCACCCTGGTTTAGAAATCAATTTTCGATTGATAATTCTGATTAAATTGTGAAGGTACCATTTTATCTTCCTTTCGTATTATCTAACATCAAAAGGGAAGAAAGGCTCATAAACCAGATGTGTGCTCATGTTCTTTCTTGCTGTTGGCTAAGTGGGCCAGAGGCAAATGGAGATTGGTGTGTGTTGATTTTTCACAGAAACTTTTCCTTGCAGACGCGCAATCCAAGAGTAGGAGAATTAATACGGCTTCAGGACTTTGTTTTAAGCAGCTGAAGAAATTTTTTTTGCAGAGCTACGGGGAAAGGGCGTGGGAGTGGGACTAGCTGAGGTGCTCTTGCAGAGAGCCGGCACGGGCTCGACGGGCCGAATGGCCTCCTTCTGTGCTGTTACCATTCTATGATTCTATATATCTTTTAAGAACTAGCAAGTAAACAAGAATTATATTGCAGTACTGATTCTGCTCATTCATTTATTCTGTCTCTTCATAATTAGTACTTTTCTGCCAATTTCAGAGTTACAGGCGAAATCCATAGCGCTTCCAGTGTAAATATGCCCCGAGCACGATATGTCCTAGATACTGTGTTCATAAGGTCAAGTTTCAATTGACAGGAAGCATGTGCTTGCCTAGGGAAACAGACTATTGTGTGGCGCACCGGTGAAAAATATCTGGAGAGGGACCGAATCATAACACAGCCCAATAGCATTGTGTAACCAACATATACATGTCCCCAGCCTCAGTCATTACTGACAATTTGATCCAAACAGATTATTTATTTATTTTTTTTAAAAAGGAAAATTATATGGGAATTGACACGAATTAAAACGGATGCAACAACTCATCCAAAAACCATCACTTATAACAAGGATGTTGACTTCTCAAGATAGGTTTGGATGAAGGTGGACCTTGACTTATTTGATTTAATTCTTCCGGAATATGACCGCTCCTCACAACACATTCGAGCTGCTGATCCCACTCTGCGAAAAGAAATATTTCCTGCCTCTGTCCTAAGCTTACCTTTCACAACCCTGATTGTTTTGCCGTGACACGTATGAAAATACTGCCCTGGGTTCACTTTCTCTCTGCCATTAAGTGGCTTGTATCCTTCTGTAAACATGGTCTCTTTTTGAGGCTGAAGACCTGTAGTTTATCTAGTTCTTCTTCGCATTCTTCTGGTGCCTTGCCCAAGTTGCATTCTTCACACATGAGCTCAGTGAAAGCAGTTTGTGCTCGGTGAGAGCCTGCGATACTCAGACACGTTATTTCCAACAAGTAAAATCAACTTTCTGAAGAACTAATTTCGAATCAGGATCATTAAAAGAAAAAAAATACAAAAATGATTCACATGAAACAATTCCAGAAGTCCCACGCTCTTGGTATATGGTTAATCTGACAAATATTGAAAGGGCCAAACAGTCCACTGAGTACTTTCTCTTTAAATTACCTCTTCAAGGAGGTAACTGCTCTCTGAAATGGCCCAGCAAGCCACTCAGTTGTAACAAACCGCTACGAAAATGTCAGCATTGTGGGAGTACCTTCACATGGACTGCAGCGGTTCAAGAAGGTGGCTCAACACCATCTTCTCGAGGGTAATTAGGGATGGGCAATAAATACCGGCCTTGCCAGCGACGCCCACATCCCATGAACGAATAAGTTTAAAAAAACATCCAGCAGGAAGAAATAGGCAGCAAATATATTTCTGTCTTTTCAAAAGATGTATCCAAATTCATTGCCTGATGGAGACCTGCTCAGTTCCGGTGTTCCTGTCTCCAGATCTGCTCGGATGACTTCATGAACCGGGTGTGTCCCAGAGCAGCTCCGTTGATTTAAATGGGGGGACAGAATATTCAGACTGGCCCAGGAGCCAGTCCAAGGTCGTTGGGGAGCCAGAAGGGTATGCTGCGTACTTTCAGGCAGCTCTGGGTCGTCTTCCAAGCCAATCCAGTCCAGACTGGCTTTGGAGGCACGGAGATCCAGTAAAGCAATAAATTGCGACGATGGCTTTGTAAAAGTAGATTGTTCTTTTGACAATACTTTTCCGATCAGAAGTTGGGAGGGTAACTCTAAACAGAAAGTAGTCGACTGGACTTTCCTTCTCCTTTAAATACAGTCCCATAAGAAGTTAGGAAGAGGAATAACGTCACATTTATACAATGCTGCAGAATACAGATATACACGCTCACATTAAAGCTCCATTAATACGCCAGTTACTGCAATTATATAGGGCCCTGGTGAGACCACACCTGCAGTATTGTGTGCAATTTTGGTCTCCTTACCTAAGGAAGGATATACTTGCCATAGAGGGAGTGCAACGAAGGTTCACCAGACTGGTTCCTGGGATGGCGGGGATTGTCCTATGAGGAGAGATTGAGTAGACTAGGCCTATACTCTCTAGAGTTTAGAAGAATGAGAGGTGATCTCATTGAAACGTACAAAATTCTTACAGGGCTTGACAGGGGTAGATGCAGGGAGGCTGTTTCCCCTGGCTGGGAAGTCTAGAACACACGGGGTCACAGTCTCAGAATAAGGGGTCGGCCATTTAGGACTGAGATGAGGAGAAATTTCTTCACTCAGAGGGTGGTGAATCTTTGGAATTCTCTACACCAGGGGGCTGTGGAGGCTCAGTCGTTGAGTATATTCAAGACAGAGATCGATAGATTTTTAAATATTAAGGGAATCAAGGGATATGGGGATAGTGCAGGAAAGTGGAGTTGAGGTAGAAGATCAGCCATGATCTTGTTGAATGGCGGAACAGGCTCGAGGGGCCAAATGGCCTACTCCTGCTCCTATTTCTTATGTTCTTATTAACTTGACGTCTATGTATTTCTTTCAAATGGAAATACTGTAACCTTCTTTTCTTACCTTCTACATAGTAATAAACTTCAGCAAATTCTTTGCGTTTAGGACCAATTGGTTTTGATTGACATTTATACCAGGGCCTGTTAAAACCCAGCTATGAAACTCAGATGGAACATTCTTGAATGGGTCTTTAATGTAAATAAGTAATATATTAAAATTTTACTACAACTATTCAGCCATGTCTTTTGTAAATCCCACTCCCTACAATTAAAGGAAATTGCAGAAAGCACAGAGCTCCCATCACTTACTTTCTTGCTCAACTTTCGGCTTGATTAACCTTAGAACAAGTGTAGATATTCAGTCGAATATTTTCATCATTAAAATATCTTAATAGTTTTCCCAAGATACAAAGGCTGATAAGAGATTCTTTGAAATTCATTCAACCTATCCCCAAACCCTTTCAAATGTTTATTTTGCAAATATTTATCTTTATCCACTTCCCTCTTAAAAGCTATTATGGATGCTGCTTTCACTACTGTTTCTGGTAGGTCAATTCCTATCCCAACAACGCTCTGCATAAAGAAAAATTCTCCTAACCTCTCTTTGTTCTTTTGATGATAATCTTAAATATCATCCCAAATCACAAAGATCTTCCACCTCCATAACCTCGCACGTCTCCGGCTCGCCTCAGCTCATCTGCTGCTGAAACCCTCATCAATGCTTTTATCATCTCCAGACTTGAAGATTTCAATGCTCTCCTGGTCAGCTTTCTACCTTGCAGCTTCCGTAAACTTGAGCTCATCCAAAACTCTGCTGGCCGTATCCTAACCCGCACCATCCTGCTTACCCACCACCCCCTTGTGCTCACTGAACTACACTGGCACCCGGTCCACCAAAATCTCCATTTCAAAAATTCTCATCCTCGTGTTCAAATCCCTCTGTGGCCTCGCGCCCCCCCCCACCTGATCTCTGTGACCCGCTACAGCCCTACCATTGTCCAAGAACTCCAACTCTGGCCACTTGCGCATCCCCCACTTCCCTTGCCCTACCACTGATGCCTAGCCGGCCGCAAGCATGGTCATGCTTTTAAAGTCTTACGAGCTAGCCTTTCTAATGCTAGAGAGCACCGTGTCTACCTAATATAAAAGCAAAATACTGCGGATGCTGGAAATCTTAAATAAAAACAGAAAATGCTGGATATACTCAGCAGGTCAGGCAGCATCTGTGGAGAGAGAAACAGAGTTAACGTTTCAGGTCGATGACCCTTCGTCAGAACTGGAAAAAGCTGGAGATCGAACAGGTTTTTAAGCAAGTGCAGGGGCAGGGAAAGGGGGGAGTGGAGGAAAGAACAAAAGGGAAGGTCTGTGATAGGATGGAAGGCAGGAGAGATTAAATGACATTAAGAGAGATTAAGAGATGGTGCAAGGCAAAAGGAGATGGTAATGGGACAAGTTAAGAAACAAAACATGGCTCTAGATGAAGTGTAAATGGCACTGGCAGAATGAAAGACAGCTGCCATGTGGGAGAGAGAAAAAAATAAAATAAAATAAATGGAAAAAAAAGGATAGGGGCAGAGGTTATGGTCTGACCGTGTCTACCTAGTTAAGTGAACCGGTTGACAACATTTGGTTCAGTATTACGTATGATGACATTTGATTTGGTGTCGTGCTTTCCAGGGACTGGGTGATGCATGAACTCCATTTTCTCTGTTACAATAAGGCCATAGTTATTAGAAGCTGTGGCAAACCATTTGGCAATAAACTGCAGAGCCTCCTGAATGTGTCCCTCTAGTGCCCAACCATCTACAAACAAAAGCTCATGTAGGACCTCCTCACTGACTTTTGAGGAGACCTATTCACACTGAGGTTGAAGAGCTTCCTGGGTGTGAGAAAGCATCCGCGACCCACCGATGTCTAGGCCTCTTGTTGCATCATCAAATATAAATCACAGAATCCAAAGCTACTAGGTGCAAGCACACATTCTTATTTGGCTTCATAAAAAGTAATACAGACTCATTTATGGTAAGCTGACTCGAAAGATCTGCACCTCTGGGAGCAGCAGGTGTGACAGAAGATGCTCCAGATTGTACTTCTTTGTACTGTGAATAATTAGGAATCCTTATGGTTTGTTCGAACCAAACTTTGATTCAATATAAAAGGCAACATTCAATTATTCCAAAGCCAAGTCTACACACAGTCATGATGCGGAGATGCCGGTGTTGGACTGGGGTGGACAAAAATGAGAAGTCGCACAACGCCAGGTTATAGTCCAACAGTTTTATTTGAAATTATGAGCTTTCGGAGCGCTGCTCCTTCGTCAGGTACAGTGAGGGAATACAAATCAGCAAAGCATATATAGACAGAGAACAATGTGTCTGCAGAAATACAATCTCGGTTTCATGTCACGCTACAGGACGTGACTCGACGTCGTTGTCTTGTTCACAGATGTGATTTCCAGTTTTAAAAAAAAGTAAAAAGCTTAACTGCAGACTGCAGCATTTGACACGTTGGACCCCCTGTGACCCCACCTCATTGTCTCAGGTGTATTCTGCTGTGCCTTTGATGTAATGCCTCCCTGACGGATTGTATCTCTGCAGACACATTGTTCTCTGTCTATATGTGCTTTGTAACCGATTTGTATTCCCTCACTGTACCTGACGAAGGGGCAGCAGCTCCGAAAGCTCGTAATTTCAAATAAAACTGTTGGACTATAACCTGGTGTTGTGCGACTTCTCATTTTTGTCTACACACAGTAGCAGATACAAACTGCCAGTTAACCCGAGTAAATGTCGTAGTGCTTTGTTTTATTTAGGTGGCGTGGTTAGTAACTATCAAATTCCAAACCCTCACAATCAAATGCAACTTCAATGGATGCAATTTAGTTTGGGTGAACGAGTCGAAGGAACAGATCTTCATGGGTCACCTTTTGAAAGAAGGAAGCAGGGTCATGGGAGACGGGGATGGGGGTCAGGGGGATGTATCTTGACCTTTTTTTTTAACGAATAAGAGAAACCCGCATGCCCTTTGGGACAATGCATGCTCTCCCTAATTACTGCAGAACAAACACAGCAACATAGATGCACTGTACCACACAACATTCTTAAAAATTCAATGGGGAACCTGCCGCGGCCTGGTCCAAAGGTATCTCTAGAAGTGGCAGTGCCAAATTCCTCAAGAACAGATGGAGAGTCGAGCTGAACTCGCCCTTTGGCAGAACTATAGTTCCATGTTAAATAAGCAAAGGCTTGGCTGAACCATCACTGCACTTAAGGCAGTGTCCTTGGTGTCTCAACAAATCAGACGAAGCATTCATTTTGCTGTTTCCATAAAGGATATCCTGTCTTATTTGTGGTAATTATAAGCTGACATTGAAAGCTGGGGATTTCAAATATTCTGCTATTTTGGGTTTAAGCAATACTTAGCAAGAATTCGAATCGATTTTGTTGCAGCAAAGGCAAGAAAATGAGTACTGCCAAGGATGACTACCTGTTTGGTTTTGACCCAGTTAAATTTAGTGGGTGGTTGCCCAGTAAACTTTGGTCATTGAAAATTGTATAATAAAAAGTTTGTTTTTGTTCGCTTCCTTTTGAAAATCCTATTTATAAGTAAAATCAAGCTTTCCTACAGAAATGTGGAAATTACAGGACAGAAGACAACCACTTGGCTCTGTCACCTATGTGGGTAATAGCTCTCCAGCTATTTGCTCTCATCCCATTCCCTGTTTATTTTTATATTCTCTCTTCAAAGCCTCATGCAATTCTCTTTTAATTAATGTTACAGTCTCTGCCTCAATACCCACTTGTAAAGCATAAATAATTCCTTGCATGAAAAATATTCCAACTTCCCCTTCCATTTTTTTCTACTGAGAACCTTCAGTCTATGCCCCCTTGGTACCGATTCACCAACCAGCGGAAGGAATCTATTACTTACCATTTGAAAACATGTCCTCATTTTTAAAATTTCCATTAGATTTCCCGAAACGTCTCTGTTCCTGTGGGGAAACAAAACAATTTTTCAAGCCTTCTTCATAAATATAACCGTTCATTCTTGGTGTCAATCTAGTCCAGGGGAGTCAAACTCAATTTACATGGTGGGCCTGATCCAACATCCTTACACTTGGCATGGGCCACGTTCAGCAAAGGTTATTTGGAAACACTGGGGTAGAAATTGGTGGGGTTCTTGCCCGTTTTTTTAGGTGTAAAATGGGTGCAATGTGTATCAATTTCTGGGTGTGAGGTCCTGCACCTAAGCTGCGTTGGTGGCATGGCCGCCACCATATTCTTTCTCGTCAGTCCCAGACTGCCCCCCAGTCTCCCGACCAGACGCAGTTCCAGTTCCAATCTCTACAGTCCTAATCCCAATGTCACAACCTTCTCAGTGCCAGTCTCCCGACCACGCCCCCTCCCAGTCCCAATCTCCCGACGCCCGCAGTCCCAGTCTCCTAACCAGCCCCAATCTCCCGACCCCTGCAGCCCCGATCTTAATCTCCCGTGTTCTGATCATTCCATGTGTGTACTGGCTCTCTGGTGGCTGGAGGGAGGGGGAGTTGAGGTCACGGTGTGGGAGTGGGGGGCAATGCTGCACCGTGAAGTTTAAAAGGCTCACTTCATGTCCCATTCCAGGACATATGACAACCTTCAGCTCAACACACGTAGGCCAGATCCGGCCCAAGGGGCGAATACATGGTGATGGCTGTTTAACAACAACCACCACCTCCTTTTATATAGGAAAACCGCTTCACGGAAGCACAAAGGAAAAAATATGGATGTCAAGCCAAAGGAGACGCGAGAAAGGGGTGGTCAAAGAGGTGGGATTTAAGTAGGGTCTTAAAGGAGGAGAGCAAAGTGAAGAGACAGAGGTTTTGGAAGGAATTCCAGGGCTGAAGACACAGCAAAGGGCAAAGGGAGGGGGTAATCACAAAAGGCTGGATTCAAAGGAATGCTGAGTTCAGGGGATCATATTGCTGGAGGAGTTTAGCGATGGGGAGGGGCAATACCATAGAGATGCAAGAGGTTTAGTGTTTCCTACATTACAACAGTGACTACACTTCAAAAGTACTTAATTGGCTGTAAAGTGCTTTGGGACATCTCGAGGTCATGAAAGGTGCTTTATAAATAAAAGATTTTTTTCTTTTCTTTTTTTTCCATTATTTAAATACACTTACCATTGTATCTGGAAATAATCCTTCCTTCATATATCAACAAGTGTAAACCACAACACACAGACTTCAGTAAATATCTTAACTAGAAATCGCACACTTGATACCATATGCAGTCCAATAAATATGAATGGTTCCAAATACAGTTTAATTTGGTCTTTCTCTGGCAGCAGCTGCTGTTTTCTGCAGGCAGTGCACTGTAGTTTAACATAAGAACATAAGAAGTAGGAGCAGGAGTAGGCCATATGGCCCCTCGGGCCTGCTCCGCCATTCAATAGGATCTGTGGCTGATCCGAACCTAGACTCACGTCCACTTCCCTGCCCGCTCCCCATAACCCTTAATTCCCTTATCAGCTAGGAAACTGTCTATCTCCGTTTTAAATTTATTTAATGTCGCAGCTTCCACAGCTCTCTGAGGTAGCAAAATTCCATAGATTTACTACCCTCTGAGTGAAGAAGTTTCTCCTCATCTCAGTTTTGAAACGGCAGCCCCTTATTCTAAGATTATGCCCCCTAGTTCTAGTCTCATCCATCAGTGGAAACATCCTCCCCGCCTCCACCCGATCAAGCCCCCTCACAATCTTATATGTTTCGATAAGATCGCCTCTCATTCTTCTGAATTCCAATGAGTAGAGGCCCAACCTACTCAACCTTTCCTCATAAGTCAACCCCCTCATCTCCGGAATCAACCGAGTGAACCTTCTCTGAACTGCCTCGAGAGCAAGTATATCTTTTCTTAAATATGGAAACCAAAACTGTACGCAGTATTCCAGGTGTGGCCTCACCAGTACCTTATATAACTGAAGCAAGACTTCCCTGCTTTTATACTCCATCCCCCTTGCAATAAAAGCCAAGATTCCATTGGCCTTCCTGATCACCTGCTGTACCTGCATACTAACCTTCTGTGTTTCATGCACCAGGACCCCCAGATCCCTTTGTACTGTAGCACTTTGCAGTTTCTTTCCATTTAGATAATAACTTGCTCTTTGATTTTTTCTGCCAAAGTGCATAACCTCACACTTTCCAACATTATATTCTATCTGCCAAATTTCCGCCCACTCACTTAGCCTGTCTGTGTCCTTTTGCAGGTTTTTTATGTCCTCCTCACTCACTGCTTTTCCTCCCATCTTTGTATCGTCAGCAAACTTGGATACGTTGCACTTGGTCCCCTCCTCCAAATCGTTAATATAGATTGTAAAGAGTTGGGGTCCCAGCACTGACCCTTGCGGAACACCACTAGTTACTGATTGCCAACCCGAGAATGAACCATTTATCCCAACTCTCTGTTTTCTGTTAGATAGCCAATCTTCCACCCATGCCAGTATATTACCCCCAATCCCGTGATTTTTTATCTTGTGCAGTAATCTTTTGTGTGGCACCTTATGAAATGCCTTTTGGAAGTCCAAATACACCACATCCACTGGTTCCCCTTTATCCACCCTGTTTGTTACGTCCTCAAAGAATTCGAGCAAATTTGTCAAGCATGATTTCCCCTTCATAAAACCATGCTGACTCTGTCCGATTAAATTATGCTTATCCAAATGTCCTGTTACTGCTTCCTTAATAATGGACTCCAACATTTTACCAACCACAGATGTTAGGCTAACTGGTCTATAGTTTCCAGCCTTTTGTCTACCTCCCTTTTTAAATAAGGGCGTTACATTAGCAGTTTTCCAATCTGCTGGGATCTTTCCCGAATCCAGTGAGTTTTCGAAAATTACCACCAATGCATCCGCAATCCCTACCGCTGCTTCTCTCAAGACCCTAGGATGTAAGCCATCAGGTCCAGGGGATTTATCCGCCTTAAGTCCCATTATCTTACCGAGTACCATCTCCTTAGTGATTTTAATCATGTTTAGCTCCTCCCCCCCTATAGCCCCCCGTTTGTCCAGTGTTGGGATATTTTTAGTATCCTCTACTGTAAAGACTGATACAAAATATTTGTTCAGCGTATTTGTCATCTCCGTGTTCCCCACTACTAATTTCCCGGTCTCGTCCTCTAAGGGACCAACATTCACTTTAGCCACCCTTTTTCTTTTTATATAACTGTAGAAACTCTTGCTATCTGTTTTTATATTTTTTGCTAGTTTACTTTCATAATCTATCTTCCCCTTCTTAATTAATCTTTTAGTTATTCTTTGCTGGCTTTTAAATGCTTCCCAATCTTCTATCCTCCCACTAGATTTGGCTACTTTACATGCCCTTGTTTTCAGTCGGATACTATCCTTTATTACTTTACTTAGCCACGGATGGCTGTCTTTTCTTTTACGCCCCTTTTCCCTCAGTGGAAGATATTTTTCTTGAAAGTTGTGAAATACCTCCTTGAATGTACACCACTGCTCCTGTACCGTCTTACACCTTAATCTATTTTCCCAGTCCACTTTAGTCAACTCTGCTCTCATACCTTCATAGTCTCCTTTATTTAAGCTTAGTACGCTGGTTTGAGATCCAACTCTCTCACCCTCCAACTGAATTTGGAATTCAACCATGTTATGGTCACTCATTCCAAGGGGATCCTTTACTAGGACATTTTTTATTAATCCTGTCTCATTACACAGGACCGGATCAAAGATTGCCTGCCCCCTGGTTGGTTCAGTAACATACTGCTCAAGGAACCCGTCCCTAATGCACTCTATGAACTCTTCCTCAAGGCTGCCCTGCCCAATTTGATTTGTCCAGTCAATATGAAAGTTAAAATCTCCCATGATTATAGCTGTTCCCTTATTACAAGCCCCAACTATTTCCTGATTTATACTCCGACCAATAGAGTTACAACTGTTAGGAGGCCTATAGACTACGCCCACTAGTGACTTTTCCCCCTTATTATTCCTTATCTCCACCCAAACTGTTTCACTATCCTGATCCTTTGACCCAATATCATTTCTCACTATTGCAGTGATTCCATCCTTTATTAACATAGCCACCCCACCTCCCTTTCCTTCCTGTCTGTCCTTCCTAATAGTCAAATACCCCTGGATGTTTAGATCCCAGTCATGGTCACCTCGAAGCCATGTTTCTGTAATGGCCACCAGATCATACCCGTGTGTAGTTATTTGTACTGTCAACTTGTCTATTTTGTTACGAATGCTGCGTGCATTCAGATAAAGAACTTTTAAACATGTTTTGTGACAATTTATTCCTGCTTTTACCCCCTTTACTACTTTACCTTTATCTTTATATATTCTGTCCCTTCCTGACACGCTCTGGTTTTTAATTTCCCCACTGCTAATTTGCTCTATTGCCTTCTCCGCTGACATATTTATTCTTCGCTTTCTTGAAACCTCCCCCCCACTAATTAGTTTAAAGCCCTCTCTACAGCCCTAGTTATTCGATTCGCCAGGATTCTAGTCCCAGCACTGGCCAAGTGAAGTCCGTCCCAATGGAACAGCTCTCTCCCGTCCCAGTACTGGTGCCAGTGTCCCAAGAAGCAAAACCCATTTCTCCCACACCAGTCTTTGAGCCACGCATTTAACTCTCTGATTTTATTTACCCTAGCCAAATTTGCTCGTGGCTCAGGTAGTAATCCAGAGATTATTACCCTTGTAGAACACAATAGCACTTTAAAACTATTCAGCATACATATATCATTCATTTTTTGGTAGTTTCCCTCAAATATAAACTTCTATTACACTGTTCTGATGAAATGTGATGAAATCAGATTTGTACAAGAATGCATCATTTTTCTATCTCAAAAATAAACATGAAATGAGAAACTAAAACCTTGACTATTGCCCGGATTTTATCGAAGGAACGTCATTCACCTCGCTGACAGCTGCCCAAAAAGTTTTCGCAGGCTTTAGAGCGCAGACTTGCTCTAATCCGGCATCTGATCTAGTGCGTTGCCCTCTACAGGGCATCTGTGGCATCCGTGAGGTCAAGAAACAGCGAGGCTCTTTAACAAATCAGATTGAAGAATCCTCATTGAGACATGCAGTATCCAAACCAGGAAGTATAAAGCAGGAACTATAAATTAGATTTAAATCATGTAGAGAAAGCAAAATAAAGATTGGGAAATGCAGATGGGATTAACAGAGTGAAATAAAAAAGACAGACAGAAAAAGTAAAAAAAACTTTAATTTTTTTTAAAGATCTCCAACACTTATTAACTTCTGAAGGAATGAGACTCCACACTTGTAAAATTACATTTTCAGGGCCAGAGAGGTTGTTTGGCAGTAATTATCATGCCGTTAAAAACTCACTTACTCCTGAATGCAGCAGCCCTAACTTTTTCTGGCGTCTTTAGTGGGGAACTAATGGGAAGGTACAGCAAGTTCACGCTGTTGCATTCATTTCAGTGCCGAGTCTATCGGCAAGAGTTGCAATGGCGCACCTTGTGGAGGAGCAGGGTATCTCTGACAGCAACTTCCAGATTTCCGTGTTTAACTGCGTATGTGCAGACGTCAGAAGTTGCTGTCCGATTTACCCAGTTACAACGGTGAGCGCTGTTAGACTCACCATTACTCTTATCGCAAAATCCAGCCCTATATTTCTGTAGTTTAAAAAAAAAAGAGAACTCACACTTGCTGGACACTAAAAAGAAATGTGAGAAGTCGCACAACACCAGGTTATAGTCCAACAGCTTTATTTGAAATCACAAGCTTTCGGAGCACTGTTCCTTCGTCAGGTGAAGTGAAGAGTTGCCTGTTTGGACACCATCCACACCTTTGATTGCCGTGATTGTCTCTCTGCCGAGGTGTGATAAAGGGCAGTTGGAAAGATTAACTGTAATCATCTGGCAGTGTTCTCTGACTATATATGCTGTGCCTATATGCATCTCTTCACTTCACCTGACGAAGGAGCAGCGCTCCGAAAGCTTGTGATTTCAAATAAAGCTGTTGGACTATAACCTGGTGTTGTGCGACTTCTCACATTTGTCCACCCCAGTCCAACACCAGCATCTCCACATCATGACTAAAAAGAAAGACTTGCATTTATATAACGCCTTTCACGACCACCGGACGTCTCAAAGCGCTTTACAGCCAATGAAGTACTTTTGAAGTGTAGTCACTGATGTAATGTGGGAAACGTGGCAGCCAATTTGCGCACACAAACAGCAATGTGATAATGACCAGATAATCTGTTTTAGTGATGTTGGTTGAGGGATAAATATTGGCCAGGACACCGGGGATAACTCTCCTGCTCTTCTTCGAAATAGAGCCATGGGAATCTTTTACGTCCACCTGAGAGAGCAGACAGGGCCTTGGTTTAACGTCTCATCCGAAAGATGGCACCTCCGATAATACAGCACTCCCTCAGCACTGCACTGGAGTGCCAGCCTAGATTTATGCGCTGTTACTATTTAATACCGCTGAGGTATTGCACACAAGTATTTTCCCCTCTCCTTTCCTGAGGACAGTAACCGAGGGCCACATTCTATGGGCACTAATAGCTCTCTTCCACTTTGCCTATATGGCATTTCTTAGGAAAAAAACCCACAGCAGGCCAATCAGTATCGGAAAAGAAAACAAGCTGTTTCGGGTAAAGACACCTCGGCAGAACTGAATGCAAAAGCAGGAAAACCCTTTACAGTCTGATCAAACAAGGTGGGAGAGGAAAACAGGTTAGAAGTCAATGTGCTAAAAAGGAACAAAGAGGCAGCGAAGTGGGTTCCATAAACTGTACTATGTTTTAATACATAAAAGTGCCGGAAAGAGGTGAAAAGTCCTCAATGATAAACAAAGGTCATCTGAGCCAGACTGCAAAAAGGCAGTAGAAAGACAAAAGGCAAGTCAAACAGCTCCAAAATAGAGGCGAGCAAAGTGGAATGCGAGGAGGAGAAATTGACAGGAAGTAGGATAGACCGATAAGATAAGATCTGAAGTGGCTAAAGTCAGTGCTCACAGACTATTAAACCCAGGAACTGCTTTTTTTGGTTCTAAGAGTTTGCATCTTGTGACCATCGTCTGTTCTCCCTTCCACCTATGTTTTGGTCAGTCAAATAATGGGATTCTTCTCCCATTAACGGTTCTGGCAAAGGGTCTCCACCCAAAATGCCAACTTGTCTTTTCTCTTTTCAGATTCTCACAGACCCGTGTTTCCAGTATTTTCTTGCATTCATTTCATATTTCCAACATCTATCACTTTTTTCTCTTTTTGCAAGAGAACACCGATCTGAATCCATCGAACTAGAGAGATTAAGATCGATATTAAGACACACACGGACAATTATGCTCGAACCAGGAACGGGAACAATTGTTAACTTGGCTGCTGTGCTTTGAGTCAGTTCGACTGAAAGCTCTGAGACCTAAAGCCTCCGACGTGACCTTCCTAAGGATGTTTATGCGTGCAGTCCTGTGATCTCAGCATATTGAAATGTTAGATACCGTCACTACCCCAAAGACAAATAAACTCCAAGCAGGAAAGCACACAACTTTAGAAATGTCCTCGGGACACTCTGAAGGCAAAAATGTGAAAACTTTAAAAACTGGTACTGTACGTGGAATTACGGTAACGTGGAACAAATAGAAAGCAATTGAGATATTCAGATAACACGGTGAGCTGCAAGAGCAAATTTAGAGACATTCATACTCAGCATCTCAACTCCAAGATTGTGTGGGTGTTATTTTAAGAGTAGCATTTGTTTTATTATTAAATTAAGCATTTTAAACTCCCAGAACTTTACCAGCCTCAGTAAAGGTCTAAAAACACAAGTGTGCTATCAGTGACTATGTACAACAAGCCCGAATGCAGAATATCACATCCACTGAATATTAGACCAATACTATAAAAAGGTATTTATTATTACTCTTTTTTCTATCTTATTTGATTCTATGATATGGACTCTCTCTTCCATCTCAGTCTCCTTTTCTATTAATAACAGATCACCACAGCAACTACAATTCATCACTAGTGGGGTATATTCTCTCCTTTGAAATAGTGCACACATCAAAAAATATTCACATATCTGTCGAAATTACAGGTCTTGCATCTGGCATGCACGTCCCGTTTCTCACCCTTCCTGCTGTCACACTTAGGAAGTCACACTTTTTTCGTAATGATTTGTGATTAAAACAGTAGTACATCTGAACTGAAATAGTAGAGAACATACAAATCAAGAGTCAGGAAAAGTGGGTGGAAAGCTGCCAATGAGAAACTACCGAGGTGTCAGCCGTGGCTCAGCGACGGCAGTCGCGCCTCTGAGTCAGAAGGTTGTGGTTACAGCCCCACCTCAGAGACTTGAGCACATAATCTGAACTGGCACTTCAGTGCAGTGCTGCGGGAGTGCTGCACTGCTGGGGGTGCTGTCTTTTGGATGAGGCCCTGTCTGCCCTCTCAGGTGAGGTAAAATATCCCATGGGACTATTCCAAGAGGAGCAGGGCAGTTCCCCCAGTATCCTGGCCAATATTTAGCCCTCAACCAACTTCACTAAAACAAATTATCTGACGCAGGACAACAGTGACTACGCCTCATAAGGACTTCACTGGTTGGGAAGCGTTTTGGGATGTGCGGAGGTTATGAAAGATGCTAATTAAATGCCAGTTCTTCTTTTTTTTCCCCCCCCCAAAGCACCGGTAAAAATCCCAGAGTACCTTGTAATAAAAAAGGGAATTTGACTTATTGGGTGGGACAGCACTCATTCTTATCTATCTAATCGTAGCCAAAGAATCATCTGCAACGGCTTCTCTTCCCGCTCCCGCATCGTTACCTCTGGTGTCCCCCAAGGATCTATCCTTGGCCCCTTCCTATTTCTCATCTACATGCTGCCCCTCAGCGACATCATCCGAAAACACAGGGCTGGATTTTGAATGACCCATGGAGTCGGGTTTGGAGGCGTGTGGGGGGTTAAATTTGCGGGGTCGGGGGTCCCGACCCCATCCCGACTCCATCCCGCCTCCACGCAATTTTGACAAAATCAGTCGCGGGGTTCCCGACTCCGTCCCGCCTCCAAGAGGCGGGAGAGGCCATTAAAGCCCTTAACAAGCCCTAAATTGGCTCTGTAATGCCATTTTGAAACGTTTTAGCTAGTTTAACCCTTTTCCGACGTGAAGTACGCCTGATGTGAAACACTCCAGTGAAACCTGGCGGGAGCACAAGTGGACAGCTGACTATCAGCTGCAGGTCCACTATTACAACGGAGTAGTAGTAGGTCTGAAAGTCGCCTCTGATGCTGCTTCTTTGAATGTCTTCAGAGACTGCATGGCCTTTGCTGTGAGAGGACTTGGATGCAAAAAAATTCTCTCTCTCTCCAACACCAGACAGTCTCTGAGACCAAGCAGTCAGCAATGATGACATCATCAGAGGCGACTTTCAGACTGAAACCACTAATTAGTTCATGGGTTCCCACATGCTGGAACTCAATTGCCCAATTAAGTGAAAATTGCATCATTCATCCACATTAATCTGGAGTCAGGGTGGGGGGGGGGGGGGAACACGAAATACGGATGACATGACCCCAACCCGACCCCAAGACAAAATCCAGCCCACAGAGTGAGTTTCCACATGTACACTGACGACACCCAGCTTTACCTCACCACCAATTCTCGCAACCCCTCCACTGTCTCTAAATTGTCAGACTGCCTGTCCGACAGAGTACTGGATGAGCAGAAATTTCCTCCAAATAAATATTGGGTAGATCAAAGCCATTGGCTTTGGTCCCCGCCACAAACTACGTTCCCTAGCCACCTGACTCCATCCCTCTCCCTAGCATCTGTCTGAGGCTGAACCAGACTGTTCGCAACCTTGGTGTCATTTGACCCTGACATATCTGTGCCATAACTAAGGCTGCCTACTTCCACCTCCGTAACATTGCCTGACTCCACCCCTGCCTCAGCTCATCCGCTGCTGAAACACTCATCCATGGCCTTTGTTACCTCTAGACTTGACTATTCCAACGCACTCCTGGCTGGCCTCCCACGTTCTATCCTACGTAAATTTGAGGTCATCCAAAACTCGGCTGTCCGTGTCCTAACACACACCAAGTCCCGTTCACCCATCACCCCTGTGCTCGCTGACCTACATTGGCTCCCGGTTAAGCGACGTCTCGATTTTAAAATTCCCATCCTTGTTTTGAAATCCCTCCATGGCCTTGCCCCTCCCTATCTTTGTAATCTCCTCCAGCCCCACAACCCCTCCACCCAGAGATATCTGTGCTCCTCTAATTCTGCCCTCTTGAGCATCCCTGATTATAAATCGCTCCACCATTGGTGGCCGTGCCGTCTGTTGCCAAGGCCCTAAGCTCTAGAATTCCCTCCCTAAACCTCTCTGCCTCTCTACCCTCCTTTAAGATGCTTCTTAAAACCTACCTCTTTGACCAAGCTTTTGGTCATCTGCCCTAATTACTCTTATGAGGCTCAGTGTCAAATTTTGTTTGATAGCACTCCTGTGAAACGCCTTGGGACGGTTTACTACATTAAAGGCGCTATATAAATACAAGTTGTTGTTGTTATTCAGTAACCTAATTCAAAGACCCTGATGTTTGGCATAAGGCCACATTGTTATAAAACTGCATATCCCCGAACCCAAATGAACAATGCCACGGGAGATCTGCTGATAACATTAAACTGCTATGCTGATTTCTGTCATGCTTCAAATTTCCTATTTATTACACTGAACTGTGATCCAGTCCTCCGAGCTCAGTTCTCGAGATGGCATGGTATAATTAGTGGGGTGCCGCAAGGATCAGTGCTTGGGCCTCAGCTATTTAAAATCCATATCAATGACTTAGATGAGGGGGCCGAGTGCAAGGTATCCAAGTTTGCTGGTGATACAAAGCTAGGAGGAAAAGTGAGGGATACAGATCTGTTAAGTGATTGGGCAAGAAGGTGGGAGATGGAGTATAGTGTGGGGAAGTGTGAAATTATCCACTTTGGCAGGAAGAATGGAAACGCAGAATATTTTTTTTAAAAGGTGATGAACTAGCAAATGCTGGTATTCAGAGGGATTTGGCTGTCCTTTTACATGAATCACAAAGTTAACATGCAGGTACAGCAAGCAATGAGGAAGGCAAATGGTATGTCAGCCTTTATTACAAGGGGGTTGCAGTATAAGAGTAAGAAAGTCTTGCAGCAATTATATAGCACTTTGGTGAGACCACACCTGAGTACGGTCACAGAATCACAGAATCCCCACAGTGCAGATAGAGGCCATTTCGGCCCATCGAGCCTGCACCGACACATATCCCACCCTATCCCCGTAATCCCACGTATTTAATCCCCCTAACACTAAGGGTCAATTTATCATAGCCAAATCAACCTAACCCGCACATCTTTGGACTGTGGGAGGAAACCGGAGCACCCGGAGGAAACCCACGCAGACACGGGGAGAATGTACAAACTCCACACAGACAGTCACCCGAGGCCGGATTCGAACCCGAGGCCGGATTCGAACCCGGGTCCCTGGCGCTGTGAGGCAACAGTGCTAACCACTATGCCACCGTGTACACAGTTTTGGTCTCCTTACCTTAGAGGGAGTGCAACGAAGGTTCACGAGATTGATTCCTGGAATGAGAGGGCTGTCCTATGAGGAGAGATTGAATAGAATGGCCTTTTTAAAAAAATTCATTCACGGCCAGCATTTATTGCCCATCCCTAATTGCCCTCGAGAAGGTGGTGGTGAGCCGCCTTCTTGAACCGCTGCAGTCCGCATGGTGAAGGTACTCGCACAGTGCTGTTAGGTAGGGTGATCCAGGATTCTGACCCAGCGACAATGAAAGAACAGCGATATATTTCCAAGTCAGGATGGTGTGTGACTTGGAGGTGATGGTGTTCCAATGCGCCTGCTACCCTTGTCCTTCTAGGTGCTTGGGAGCTGCTGCAGTGCATCTTGTAGATGGCAGACATGGTCCGCCAGTGGGGAAGGCAGTGAACATTTAAGGTGGTGGATGGGGTGCCAATCAAGCGGGCTGCTTTGTCCTGGATGGTGTCGAGCTTCTTGAGTGTTGTTGGTGCTGCACTCATCCAGGCCAGTGGAGAGTATTCCATCACACTCCTGACTTGTGCCTTGTAGATGGTGGAAAGGCTTTGGGGAGTCAGGAGGTGAGTCACTCGTCACAGAATACACAGCCTCTGACCTGCTCTTGTAGCCACAGTATTTATGTGGCTGGTCCAGTTAGGTTTCTGGTCAATGGTGACTCCCAGGATATTGATGGTGGGGGGTTCGACAAAGGTAATGCCATTGAATGTCAAGGGGAAGTGGTTAGACTTTCTCTTGTTGGAGATGCTCATTGTCTGGCACTTGTGTGGCGCAAATGTCACTATCCACTTATCAGTCCAAGCCCGAATGTTGTCCAGTGTCTTGCTGCATGCGGGCATAAGTAGGAGCAGGATTGGCCATACGGCCCCTTTAAGCCTGCTCCGCCATTCACTAAGATCATGGCTGATCTTCGACCTCAACTCCACTTTTCTGCCCGATCGCCATATCCCTTGATTCCCCTAGAGTCCAAAAATCTATCGATCTCAGCCTTGAATATAGTCAACGATTCAGCATCCATACCCTCTGGGGTCGAGAATTCCAAAGATTCACAACCGTCTGAGTGAAGAAATTTCTATTCATCTCAGTCCTAAATGGCTGACCCCTTATCCTGAGACGATCACTCCTAGTTTTAGACTCTCCAGCCAGGGGACACAGCCTCTCAGCATCTACCCTGTCAAGCCCTCTAAGAATTTTATATGTTTCAATGAGATCACCTCATTCTTCTAAACTCCAGAGAATATAGGCCCAATCTACACAATCTCTCCTCATAGGTCAGCTCTCTCATCCCAGGAATCAATCTGGTGAACCTTCACTGCACCCCCTCCAAGGCAAGTATATCCTTCCTTGGGTAAGGAGAACAAAACTGTGCACAGTACCCCAGGTGTGGTCTCACCTAAGCTCTATATAATTGCAGCAAGACTTCCTTATTCTTATACTCCAACCCCCTTGCAATAAAGGTTAACACACTATTTACCTTCTTAATTGCTTGCTGTACCTGCATGCTAAGCTTATGTGATTCGTGTACAAGGACACCCAGGTTCCTCTGAACACCAACATTTACTATAGAAAATGCTGGAAACACTCAGCAGGCCAGGCAGCATCCGTGGAGAGAGAAACAGAGTTAACGTTTCAGGTCTGGGACCCTTCGTCACAGACCTGAAACGTTAACTCTGTTTCTCTCTCCGCAGATGCTGCCTGGCCTGCTGAGTGTTTCCAGCATTTTCTGTTATTATTTCAGATTACCAGCAACCGCAGTATTTTGCTATTGTACCAACAGTTACTAGTCTCTGACCTTTTCAAAAATATTCTGCTTTTCCATTCTTCCGACCAAAGTGGATAATTTCACACTTCCCCACATTATACTCCATCTGCCACCTTCTTGCCCAATCACGTAACCAGTTTATATCCCTTTGCAGCCTCTTTGCGTCCTCCTCACAGCTTACTTTCCCATCTAGCTTTGTATAGTCAGCAACATTACACTCGGTCCCCTCATCTAAGTCATTGATATAGATAGCAAATAGCTGAGGCCCAAACACTGATCCTTGCGGCACACCATTAGTTACATCCTGCGATCCCGAAAATTACCTGTTTATTCCTACTCTGTTTTTTGTCTGTTAACCAATCCATGCTAACATTACCCCAATCCCATGAGCCCTAATCTTGTGCAACAACCTCTGATGTGGCACCTTATCGAATGCCTTCTGAAAATCCAAAAATACTGCATCCACTTGTTCCCCCTTATCTACCCTGCTAGTTACACCCTGAAAAAGCTCTAATAGATTTATCAAACACAATTTCCCTTTCATAAACCCATGTTGACTCTGCCTAATCATAGTGATTTTCCAAGTGCCCTGTTACCATATTCTTAATAATGGATTCTAGCATTTTCCCTCCTACTGATGTCAGGCTATCTGGCCTATAGTGCCCTGTTTTCACTCTCCCTCCTTTCTTTCTTGAACAGCGTGGTTACATTTGCTACCTTCCAATCCACGGGGACCGTTCTATAACGGTCTAGGCTGACACTTCAGTGCAGTATTGTGAGAGTGCTGCACCTTTGGAAGTCCCTACTTTCAGATGAGACTTTAAACTGAGGCCCCGTCTTTCTTCTCAGGTGGGTGTTAAAGATCGCACGACACTATTATGAAGAAGAGTAGGACAATTCTCTCTGGTGTCCTGGACAATATTTATCCTTCAACTGATATCACTCAAACAGATTATCTGCTCATTATCACATTGCTGTTTGTGGGAGCTTGCTGTGCGCTGATCGGCTGCCGCGTTTCCTACATTGACTACACTTCAAAAGTACTTTGGTGGCTGCAAAGCGCTTTGGGACGTCCTGAAAGGTGCTATATAAATGCAAGCCTTTCTTAGTAAAGCAGCTCTCCATGAGCATTGCCATGGGAGATTTGCCAGTATACATTTAAAACGTCTACTCCAGTGTTGGAAATTGCACCAAATAAAATGTCACAATCAAGATTTTCTGGGAGAGTTTTCCCTCAGACCCTCCGCCTGCCAGGAATGTAAAGCCCACACCTGATGCACAGTACATCCACCTCCACCCATTGCCACTGCACTGCTGTCTTCTATTATTCAGCATCTGGACTCACATATAATGAGTGCTGACTTTGGCAAAGATGCGAGAGAGCTTTCACTGCTGGTGAAACCATATCCCGACGTGAGTCACCATCTTTAGGAGGCGATGGGAGAAAACTGGAAGGGGAAAGAAATGATGGTCTTTGTTCCAGTTCAAAGCATTATTGTTTGTCCAAACCTTCAACAAGCTACGCAAACCTGTTTCCTGAACAGCATTCACTGAAGCAGCTATCATTCAATCTAAAATGTCCCAGTCCAATAGAATCTCAATTGTGAACTCCAATAGGCTGATCACCATGGGCAACAGTGTTTTCTTATACTAGTAACACTGCAGCTTCTGTGGTTTGTCAAGCTGTAACTTGCCAGTGTCCTCATTTAGAACGCTCTAGAGAAAAGCAAGATCTTCCGCTGGAAGCCACCCAATCTAGGGGCGGTAATCGGACAGGCAGCAGTGGGAAATGGGGCGGAGATGTGTTTCATCAGATCTCTGCTCGTTTTAGTGCCCAATCCATATTCTGCTGTTAATTCTAGCGGCTAGGGGGTAGCACCTGTGTCAAACAGGCAGGAACTTCATTTAAATATTGATTTGGGGGGCAGGGATGTCCGACACATCATTTCCCAACTTTCTGATGTGCAGCAGGTTAGATGTAAATGACACCCATGTGAAATGGATGCCCAGGGTTGCTAGGGCAGCAGTAATTTTATGGAAGGTCGTGGAAAGTACACTTGGATGTCAAGGTAAACTAGTTTCCTTCTTTAACCGTTTCTCTTTATTTTTTTGTTGTTTTGTTTCCTGCTGGGCATTAGATTCTCTTGGGCCTTTGTGCCAATTGTTAGAATTGTTTTGTTCCCAGCACAATGACTTGCACCAGTGGGTTTCCCAATGGCAATTCCCCAATCTGATCTGGAGGACCGACACAAGGATGTCAAACAAGTCTGGCTGAAGATAGGTGCTCTGTGCTCACGCACCAATACCCACACAACTGCATCTGCAGACAGAAGTGAGCATTGCTTTGGCAGATGATTAGTGCCGCCTGATAACCCTTTCCAAACCTTGCCAAGAACAATGGCCTGGATTTACCAGTCAACAGCGAAGGAATGCCGCTTGCCGTTCACTACGCTTACAGCTGCCCACAGACTTTTCGTGGCAACTTGTGGTCATTGGGCGTCTGATACGATACACAAAAGGAAAAGCGGCCCAACCATGGCTAACAAAAGAAATTAAGGATACTATTAGATCCAAAGAGGAGTCATATAAAGTTGCCAGAAAAAGTAGCAAGCCTGAGGATTGGGAGCAGTTTAGAGTTCAGCAAAAAAGGACAAAGAGATTGATTAAGAGGGGAAAAATAGAGTATGAGAGTAAACTTGCAAGGAACATAAAAGCGGACTGTAAAAGCTTCTACAAGTATGTAAAAAGAAAAAGATTAGTGAAGACAAATGTAGGTCCCTTACAGTCAGAAACGGGAGAATTTATAATGGGGAACAAGGAAATGGCAGAGCAATTAACCAAATACTTTGGTTCTGTCTTCACGGAAGAGGACACAAATAACTTCCCAGAAATGCTAGGGAACCAAGGGTCGAGTGAGAAGGAGGAATTAAAAGAAATTAGTATTAGTAAAAAAATAGTGCTGGAGAAATTAATGGGACTGAAAGCCGATAAATCCCCAGGGCCTGATAATCTGTATCCCAGAGTACTAAAAGAGGTAGCCATGGAAATAGTGGATACATTGGTTGTCATCTTCCAAAATTCTATAGATTATGGAACAGTTCCTGCAGATTGGAGGGTGGCAAATGTAACCCCACTATTTAAAAAAGGGAGAGAGAGAGAAAACAGGGAACTACAGATCGGTTAGCCAAACATCAGTAGTAACATCAGTAAATGCTAGAGTCTATTATAAAGGATGTGGTAAGAGGACACTTAGAAAATATCAATGGGATTAGAAAAAGTCAACATGGATTTATGAAAGGGAAATCGTGTTTGACAAGTCTACTGGAGTTTTTTGAGGATGTAACTGGTAGAATAGACAATGGAGAACCAGTGGATGTGGTGTATTTGGATTTTCAGAAGGCCTTTGATAAAGTCCCACGTAAGAGGTTAATGTGCAAAATTAAAGCACATGGGATTGGGGGTAATATACTGGCATGGATTGAAAATTGGTTAACAGACAGGAAACAGAGAGTAGGAATAAATGGGTCTTTTTCAGGGTGGCAGGCGGTGACTAGTGGGGTACCACAGGGATCAGTGCTTGGGCCCCAGCTATTCACAATATATATCAATGATTTGGATGAGGGAACCAAATGTAATATTTCCAAGTTTGCTGATGACACGAATCTAGGTGGGATTGAGAGTTGTGAGGAGGATGCAAAAAGGCTTCAAGGTGATTTAGACAAGTAGAGTGAGTGGGCAAATACATGGCAGATGCAGTATAACGTGGATAAATGTGAAGTTATCCACTTCGGTAGGAAAAACAGAAAGGCAGAGTATTATTTAAATGGTGATAGACTGGGAAATGTTGATGTACAAAGGGACCTGGGTGTCCTTGCACACCAGTCACTGAAAGCAAACGTGCAGGTGCAGCAAGCAGTTAGGAAGGCAAATGGTATGTTGGCCTTCATTGCAAGAGGATTTGAGTACAGGAGCAAGGATGTCTTACTACAGTTATTCAGGGCCTTGGTGAGACCACACCTGGAGTAGTGTGTGCAGTTTTGGTCTCCTTACCGAAGAAAGGATATACTTGCCATAGAGGGAGTGCAGCGAAGGTTCACCAGACTGATTCCTGGGATGGCAGGACTGTCATATGAGGAGAGATTGGGTCAACTAGGCCTGTATTCACTAGAGTTTAGAAGAATGAGAGGGGATCTCATTGAAACGTATAAAATTCTGACAGGGCTAGACAGACTGGATGCAGGGAGGATGTTTCCCCTGGCTGGGGGGGTCGAGAACGAGGGGTCACAGTCTCAGGATACAGGGTAGGACATTTAGGACTGAGATTAGGAGAAATTTCTTCACTCAGAAGGTGGTGAACCTGTGGAATTCTCGACCACAGAAGGCTGTGGAAGCCAAGTCACTGAATATATTTAAGAAAGAGATAGATAGATTTCTAGACACAAAAGGCATCAAGGGGTATGGGGGGAGAGGGGGAATATGGTTTTGAGATAGAGGATCAGCCATGATCATATTAAATCAGGCTCGAAGGGCCGAATGGCCTACTTCTGCTCCTATTTTTCTATGTTTCTATGATACAGTGTGGTTCTTCAACCAATCAGATTGAAGAATCCTCACTGAGACACACAGTCTACACCAGGAAGTGCAAGTTAGAATATTTAATTCAATGCAAAATCATGTACAGAAAGTGAAATAAAGTGAGGGAAAGAAAGATGGGATTAAGAGAGAGATAAGAGACAGAAAGAAAAAGTTAAAAAAAATTTTAATTAAAAAAAATCTCCAACACTAACTTCTGAAGGAATGAGACTCCACACTTATAAAATTGAAATTTACAATGCCAGAGGTTGATTGGCAGTAATTCTGAATTATCACGCAGTTAAAAATTCACTTTCACCTGAATGCACCAGCCCCAACTTTTTCTGGTTTGTTTAAAAGACTTGCATTTATATAGCGCCTTTCGCGACCACTAGACATCTCAAAGCGTTTTACAGCCAATTAAGTACTCTTTGAAGTGGAGTTACTGTTGTAATGTGGGAAACGCAGCAGCCAATTTGCGCACAGCAAGCTCCCACAAACAGCAATGTGATAATGACCAGATAATCTGTTTTTGTTATGTTGGTTGAGGGATAAATATTGGCCAGCACACCGGGGATAACTCCCCTACTCTTCTTCGAAATAATGCCATGGGATCTTTTACGTCCACCTGAGAGAACAGACGGGGCCTTGGTTTAATGTCTCATCCAAAAGACGGCACCTCCGACAGTGCAGCACTCCCTCAGCACTGTACTGGAGTGTCAGTTTATTTAGTGGGTAACTAGTGGGTAAGTACAGCAACTTCACACCCTTACATGGATTTCAATGCAGAGTCTAATCAGCGAGGTTCCGTTATAGCGCAGCTTGTGGAGGAGCAGGGCAAATCGGACAGAAACGTCCGGATATCCGTGTTTAACTGCACATGTGCGGACTCGGGAAGTTGCTGTCCGATTTACTCCTTAATAACAGTGAGCGCTGTTAATCTCACCGTTATTATTACCGCAAAATGCAGGCCAATGTCTGCATGCAAAGACAAGTTCAATTAGAAACTATGTTGGGTGCCTCACAGAATCCCCACAGTACAGATAGAGGCCATTTCGGCCCATCGAGCCTGCACCGACACATATCCCACCCTATCCCCGTAACCCCACGTATTTAATCCCCCCTAACACTAAGGGTTAATTTATCATAGCCAAATCAACCTAACCCGCACATCTTTGGACTGTGGGAGGAAACCGGAGCACCCGGAGGAAACCCACGCAGACACGGGGAGAATGTGCAAACTCCACACAGACAGTCACCCGAGGCCGGATTCGAACCCGGGTCCCTGGCACTGTGAGGCAACAGTGCTAACCACTATGCCACCGCCTGCCTAGTTCTTCCAACCACTGCGCTTCCCCTTGCTATCAGTGTGTGAAGAACGTGCTCTTATGCTAAACTGTGCTTCTCTTGTGCTATCACAATGTCAAGAGTGTGGCTGGCTGCTCGCTTGCTGTTGGAGCCTCCTTGGATTGAGGTGACCCTTGTTTTATGGCAGCTAAGTCACAAGATGGACCTGTTGCAAGCCATAACACTTGTGCTGCCAAATGCCCTACTGTCTTTTCGTCACATGTGCAGGCCTTGGAGGGGGCTGGTGGAAGGACCTGCATGTGCTGTTATCTTAAAAGGCAGCACAATCAATAAAAACATGCATTTATTTTGTGCTTTTAACATAGAACCCTGCCCCCACTAAATGGGTCATAATGGCACAAGAAGAAAATGCATGTCAAGGAGAGATTAGGAGCAGTGACCAATAGCTTGCTCAGAGTTGGGTATTAAAGAGAATCTTAAAAGGAGAAGAGTGAAGTGGAGAGGCAGAGATTTTAGGGAGGGAGTCCCAAAGTGTGGGGCCAATGTAGCTGAAGCCACAGCCACCAATGAGGGAGCAATGGGAGGGGGATGAACAAGAGGCTGAGTCAGAGAAATATAGAGTTTGGGGGGGGGGAGGGGGGGGGTGGTGCGGGCAGCTGTAGTGTTAGAGAACGTTAGAGATAGAGAGGAGTGAGGCCATGGAAGGATTTAAATACAAGGATGATCATTTTAAATTTGAGGCATTGGGGTCCGAGGAGCCAATGCAGGTCAGTGAGGACAGGGCTGACAGATGAACAGGATCTGGTGTGGAGTGGCCATATATGGGCAGCTAAGTTTTTGGATCAGGTGCAGTTTATGGAAGGTGGAGGATGGGAGGCTAGACACTGAAATAGTCGGAGTTTGGAGGCGTCAAAGGCATCGATGAGGGTATCAACAGCAGAAAGGCTGAGGTACAGGCAGAGGTGGGTGATATTACCAAAAGTAACTAATTAAAATCTTCAGTGTTGTCATGGGAAAGGGTTGAATAGGTTTGGGAAACTCCTGATTCCAGAGTTTTTACTGTCTGCTTAATCAACAAGGACATGAAGATGCTCACCTTCATATTCTGTACAGTTCCAAAGATATTAACGCAGTTATAGGTTGCTCTGGCTGCTTGAATATTGCGGACTGCCAATTGCTAATTTCGGGTGTAGAAAAACATTTTCATTTGGCTAAGTAGCTGGCAAACAAACTGGGTAGTTTAAATTACACATAGGGCAGAATTTTCATTGAGCTGTGGAGGCGGGTTTGGAGGCGGGACTGGATTGAAAATATCTGAATCGGGGGTCCCGACCCCATCCCGCCTCCATGCCAGTTTCGCTGGAGGCGGGTACCCGACCTGTGCTGGGACCCGCCTCGCCGAGGCGGGAAGGGGATTAGTGGCAATAAACTGCCTGTTAACAGGTAGTTAACAAGCAGTTTTTTGCCTAATCCCTATTTTTATGCCTGAAATGTGGGCTCTCCGACAGGTCCCAACCACGCCGATTTAGCGAGGCGGACCGTGGGTCTGCAGGGGTCGGAGGGGTCGATATGTCCGGTGGGCAGGTGAGTGATGGGTGCATGTGTGCAGAGGTAAGTGTGTAAGGTAAGTGTAAAGTGTGGAAAAAAGTTTTACTTACCTTAACTTCCTCCTGCAGGTGTCAGCCCTTCAGGTCTTGGGAGTCAGAAATCTCACCGGCACAGAAAGCAGAATGGCCGTTGTGCTGTCAAAAGCTGCAGCCTCTGCTTTTTGTTCTGCAGAGATCTCTAAATCACCCCGAGAGGAAGGAATTAACTTAGAGTACAGATTGTCAGTGTTTGACAGCTTCAAAGAGCTGTCAAATGCTGATATTTCATCTGTCAAAAGCTCTTGACAGATGAAATGTCAATCTGTGACGTCACCTGTTGCCGGGTGGCCCTTAATTGGCCTGCTGAGCCCGATGGGCGGGCTCAACAAGGTCAATCAAGTGAAAATACAGTGGGTTGGCCACAAGTCGATGGAGGCGGGACTACAACCCAAAAAGTGGGAGTCCCGCCTCCATCCCGTCCCCAGTTTCAAAATCCAGCCCATAATATCTTAAGGTAACTGATAAGTTCCCTCAGGAAGCTATCCTTACTTGCAGCACCTCTCTTAACTGCTGTACTGCCCTATGCATAGTTGATGCTGACATGCATTTATGTAGCACCTTTCACAACCTCTGGACATCGAAGTTCTTTACAGCCAATTAAGTTCTTTTTGAAGTGTAGTCACTGTTGCACTGTAGGAAACACGGCGACCAATTTTCACACAGCAAGGCCCCACGAACAGCAGCATGATAATGACCAGATAATCTGTTTTAGTGATGTTACTTGATAGATAAATGTTGGTCAGGACACAGCGGAGAATTCTCCTGCTCTGCTTTGAAATAGTGCCATGGGATCTTTTACGTCCACTTGAGAGGGCAGACATCTCATCTGAAAGACAGCAACTCCGACAGTGCTGCACGCCCTCGGTTCTGCACTGGAGTGTTGGAAGGAGAGCCAATTGATACATCTCTCCCAGCAGCATGGAATGGTACGGGGAACAAAAGAAGGAAATATGCATTGGCCGTAATAATTCAGCAATCACAAGAAAGATCTGCGAGGAGGAGAGAAAGAAAACCCTTTCACTTACACGCATATGTTTTCTTTGTAAATGCACTTGAAGGTAGTCATGAAAACAAAAGCGGTTAAGAAGAGTAAGGCGAGAAAAATATTGCCATTGAAAAGAGCGATGTACGAGAGGGAATAAAGAGGAGAAAAAAAACCCCAGAATATAATGTCGAACCTTTTAAAGGAAATAAAAAGTAAAACAAGGCCATGAAGTTAAGAGAGCTGACACAAGCATGGGAGAAATTAAGAATAAAAGGAAAGGAGTTTGGAAGGGGAAAACTGAAGGTCAACAGGGAAGAAAAAGTGACAGCAGGGGAGGTGGGAAATCAATTTTTGAGAAGATTCATTATGTTCAGAGAGAGAGAAAAAGAAAGAGAGAGCAAAAGCAAAAGAAAAGCAAACAAAGTATAAAGAAACCTGAAACAGCAGTTTCCCAGTCCAATAAATCTTCATTTGGAGACTCCAACAGGCTTATCACCAAAGGCAGCGGTGTCCTTTTACACTGTAACAACACTGCAGATTCTTTGGTTTGTTGTGTTATAAATTCATTGTCTGTATCCCCAGCGAGTTACAATACTCTTAAGGTGCTTCTACTCCACAGGAATGCAGCCGGCTGCAGACGTGTAGTTCTCCTGCCATTGGCTCCACATCTTAACTATAAACAATCTCACCCACAGGAAACCAGTGGATTGTAGACGCAAGAAAATACAAACCTGCCATTGAGTTAAGGCTCCTGTTGGAGAATTCTAATCACTTGGAGCCAGTCCCTCAGGCCTCAGATCAGACAATCAGGCCTCTGGAGAGCAGCAACCAAAGTGTGTGTGTGGAGGTTGCTTTTTCCAATGAGAGAAAATAATAATAAAAGCACATTTACAGATGAAAAGCTGATGCGTCTCTTTCTAGACCCCCCCTTCCAAAAACACTGACAAAAGAATAATGCCATGTACGGTACCAATGGGTTAACAACCGAACTGATAATGTCACAGCTAATGACGAGACCATTTAAACTGCAGTCAGTGATCTCACGCAACAGACCTGAGCACGGGCGCCCCTCACACGCTCCTAGTTTATTCAGAGGAATTCTTTAATGACGGAACTACTGTAAATCAGGACGCTGTCAGTCAAATTTGACTGCAAGTGCCCACTTAAATTTATCGCAAGTTCAGAATTACCATGTTTGCCACAAATTTCTCTCAATAAAAGTACCGGCAGTCTTAAATGGCACATAAGATTCTTTGCACTCCCCCCCCCCCCCCCTCGATTTACAGTACACAGATGAAGCTGTGTATTTGCTGGGAATTGACATTTCGCTCCTCGGATTAGGTCTCAGCAAAATATAAATGGCTGCAGAGTAGAAAAATAGAATTCCGAGCTCAGTCTCTTGACTCAGCCCCATCATCCTCCCACTGAGGGGAGAAAACCAAATCCCATTTCTCAAAAGCTTTCAGACTTGAGACTGGCAGCTGGCCAAGAGGTCTGTGAATGCAGCCTGTGAACACAGCACTTCTGTTCTGGTAAAATGGTCCGAATCACTGGGGACCAGTCACAAGGCCCGCGGCTTTAACTCGTTGTCAGGGCCACAGAGTGCAGCAACATCCTTCTCACAGGCCACGGATATTCATCCGCTGCCACACTGCAGTGAAAGCACTCGTACAGATCACAATCATTTCAAAGAGCTGCAGACAACACTCTCTCTCTCTCTCTGCAAGTGGCCTAATTTGTGGGCAAATGAACAATTTTCCTCCACGCAGTCCCAAACCCGACTGATGTCTCGGAGGTGCCGCCTTTCGGATCAGACGTTAAACCGAGGCCCCGTCTGCCCTCTCAGGTGGATGTAAAAGACCCCGTGGCACTATTTCAAAAAAGAGCAGGGGAGTTTTCCCTGGTGTCCTGGCCGATATTTATCCCTCAACCAACATCACTAAAAAAAAACCAGATTAACTAATCATTTATCTCAATGCTGTTTGTGGGACCTTGCTGTGCACAAATTGGCTGCCGCGTTTCCTGCAGTACAACAGTGACTGCACTGCAAAAAGTAATTCATTAGCTGTAAAGCATTTTGGGACGTCCTGAGTTCGTGATAGGTGCTATATAAATGCAAGTTTTTCTTTATGATGATAATATCTTCTCCATAGCAAACTCTAACTAGCTACATGGACAAATGTGAGAAGTCGCACAACACCAGGTTATAGTCCAACAGTTTTATTTGGAATCACAAGCTTTCGGAGCGCTGCTCCTTCACCTGACGAAGGAGCAGCAGCTCCGAAAGCTTGTGATTTCAAATAAAACTGTTGGACTATAACCTGGTGTTGTGCGACTTCTCACATTTGTCCACCCCAGTCCAACACCGGCATCTCCACATCGTAGCTACATGGAGTTATGGAGTGATATTACAATTGATGATTCCAAGAATAGCAATCATGCAGTAAATCAAGCTGAATTAAGCTGTGGGCGGGGAGATTAATCGACAGCGGCTTTTATTCTGTATGACGCATAACCAAGTTTTAAAAGTAGGATTGATGGCTCATTGGATTTATCCTGCAATTAACTGGGGAGGGAGTGACAGCAACACCACAATTGGCCTCAGCTTCCCTGGGTTACGCATGGGAAAAGTCAGCCAGAGCTCCCGCTCCTGGTCCGTTCAGCACAACCCCTGTTGAAAGTGCAGGTGTACGGGTGTCGGCTGCAATGTTTTCCCTTCATGTGGTTGAATGGCCTGCCAATACTCACTGTTAAGGCACACAAGTGGGAAATAGTTTGGCGGGGTACTGGAGGATGGCCAGCACCAATAGAACCCATACCCCAACACCATCAGGAGAGAGGGGAAAAAATTGGCAAGAGAAACATTAAACATGAATTGATCTCCCGAGACCGGAGTAATCCAAGAATTATTGCAAGCGCGCCGTCAGTACCAGCAATCGGTAGGGGAAACGAGAGGCAAACAATGAAAGGCAGGATGGTCCAGGTGCTTCAAGGACAGTCTTAAAAAGTTGTGACCTGGCAAAGAAAGAACTTGCATTTATATAGCGCCTTTCACAACCTCAGGACATCCCAAAGCGCTTCACAGCCAATGAAGTACTTTTTAGGTGAAGTCACTTTTGTAGTTTAATCATTCTCAAATATATTGGCATTCCATTATGAAGTACAGTGGCAAGACATACAATAGTAGATAGTTAAGATTTGTACAGTTACCCTGAACAGGCTTGGTTATTTTAATATGCAGTATCTCTCTATGATGATCAATCCTTTGGCATGAAAGCACATACAGCACACCTGGTTTACAGCTCTCTTACTGATAAGGAAGTCAAAGTAAAGCACTCCCTCTGCAGAGGACGCGAGTTCATAGCTGTGATTCACCACACACTGAGTTCACAATCTCAGTTATCATCGAGGTTCCTGATACATAGAAACATAGAAGATAGGAGCAGGAGTAGGCCATTCGGCCCCTCGAGCCTGCTCCACCATTCGATGAGATCATGGCTGATCATCTAAACTCAGTACCCTGTACCTGCCTTCTCCCCATATCCCTTGATACCTTTAGCTTTAAGAAATATATCTAACTCATCCTTGAATATATTTAATGACTTCGCCTCAACTACCTTCTGTGGTAGAGAATTCCACAGGTTCACCACTCTCTGGGTGAAGAAATTCTTCCTCATTTCTGTCCTAAATGGTTTACCCGTTATCCGTAGATTATGACCCCTGGTTCTGGACTCTCCGACCATCGGGAACATTCTTCCTGCATCTAGTTTGTCCAGACCTGTCAGAATTTTATATGTTTCGATGAGATCCCCTCTCATTCTTCTATACTCCAGTGAGTATAAGCCCAATCGACCCAATCTCTCCTCATATGTCATTCCTGCCATCCCAGGTATCAGCCTTGTGAATCTTCGCTGAACTCCTTCCATGGCAAGAACATCCTTCCTCAGATAAGGCGACCAAAACTGCACACAGTACTCAAGGTGTGGTCTCACCAAGGCCCTGTACAACTGCAGCAGGACATCCCTGTTCCTATACTCAAACCCTTTCGCTATGAAGGCCAACATACCATTTGCCTTCTTCACCGCCTGCTGCACCTGCATGCTTACTTTCAGCGACTGGTGCACAAGGACACCCAGGTCTCGTTGCACTTCCCCTTCTCCCAATCTATTGCCATTCAGATAATAGTCTGCCTTTCTGTTTTTGACACCAAATTGGATAACCTCGCACTTATCCACGTTATATTGCATCTGCCACGCTTCTGCCCACTCACCCAACCTGTCCAGATCATCCTGGAGTTTCTCGCTATCCTCCTCGCTGCACACACTCCCACCCAGCTTTGTGTCATCTGCAAACTTGGAGATATTACATTTAATTCCCTTATCTAGATCATTAATGTATATTGTGAATAGCTGGGGCCCAAGGACCGATCCCTGCGGTACCCCACTAGTCACTGCTTGCCACTCGGAAAAAGACCCATTAATTCCTACTCTCTGCTTTCTGTCCGCCAACCAGTTCTCTATCCAAGTCAATACCTTGCCCCCAATCCCATGTGCCTTAACTTTACCCGCTAATCTCTTATGCGGGACCTTATCGAAAGCCTTTTGAAAGTCCAAATACACCACATCTACTGGTTCTCCCTTATCTATTTTCCCAGTTACATCCTCAAAAAATTCCAGTAGATTAGTCAAGCACGATTTACCTTTTGTAAAACCATGTTGACTTTGTCCGATCCTGTCACTGTTTTTCAAATGCTCAGCTATTACATCCTTTATAATGGACTCTAGCATTTTCCCCACTACCGATGTCAGGCTTACCGGTCTGTAATTCCCCGCTTTCTCTCTACCACCCTTTTTGAATAGTGGGGTAACATTAGCTACCCTCCAATCCATGGGTACAGTTCCAGATTCCATCGAATGTTGGAAGATGATCAGCAATGCATCTACTATTTCTAGGGCCACTTCCTTAAGTACCCTAGGATGTAGATTATCAGGCCCTGGGGATTTATCGGCCTTCAATACCGTCAATTTCCCTAACACCATTTCCCTGCAAATACTGATTTCTTTCAGTTCCTCCCTTTCATCAGACCGTATGTTCTCCAACATCTCTGGGAGGTTATTTGTGTCCTCCTTTGTGAAGACAGAACCAAAATATGCATTTAATTGGGCTGCCATTTCTTTGTTCCCCATCTGGCTACTTGGTGAATAAAAGCCTCATTTCCCCTCCTTCCCTGGCCTGTCTCTCTAACAAATACAGAGATGGAAAGGCGGAATGCAATTTCCAAAAATACTGATTTAAGAAAAATAATCCTGGAATCGCACGCAATAAAAACCGATTCTGATTATTCAGTCACCATAAACCAGTGATTCCCGCCAATGGGAAATTCTGGGTGCAAATGTGTGACACAGTTACTGAAGAACCACCAGGAAAAACACAATTTAAGAAACAAGATAAGCTGAAATTTTGCCAAGATCTGAATCCCAAGGGTTTTTCCAGGGAGCATACCCAGGGATCTGCGCTTTGTGTGGATTTCATATTGACGAACAAGACTGGCTCATAACTCAGTGAGCAGGGTATGGTGAGGCTACAAATTAACCTACACTCACGTCAGAATGTTCAATATTATGAAACTCATTTTTTTAAAAAGTTTTTCAACCAACTGTTACAATGACCAGTCTATAAATTACAATTTTTTTTTTATTGTTACAGTTCGAGGACAACAGGAGTGTTAAAAATATGTAGTAACATAACAAAGTGTGTCTGATTATATCACACAATATAGAAATTGTACTTCCACGTCCTACAATCTATATGAACCCTCAGATTGTGTCTTGTGACGATCATTTTCTTGTCATTTTCTCCCTGCATCTTTTGAAGGACCTGAGTTTTGCTGGAGTAAATCTCCGCAGGAACTGTCAGCCATCCGGCACCTTGACATAATCGGCCCATTCTTCGTTTGTGAGCCTCGACAGCCGAGTTTCAGCAGGTTAGACATCTGTGGGAGCCCCCAAGTCCAATCCTGCCTATGTCTAGACACCCGCACTTTTCAGCAGGGATTAAGAAACAGCAACCAAGAGGCACCAATTTTTCCTTTCCTTAACCTATGGGGTGCTGAGGTAAATGTGGCAACCAACTAGTGCTGACCTGGGGGAATTTTTTTTTAAGCAAAACTCCAGGGATCAAAATAACAACAGAAAACGCTGGAAAAACTCAGCAGGCGAGGCAGCATCCGTGGAGAGAGAAACAGAGTTAACGTTTCAGGTCGATGACCTTTCGTCAGAACTGGAAAGAGCCGGAAATCAAATAGATTTAAGGCAAGGATAAGGCTGGGAAAAGGGGGAGGGGATGAAAGAACAAAAGGGGAGATTAAGAGACATTAAGAGACATTAAGAGATGATCAAGGCAAGAGGTGGTGTTAATGTGACAGGTTATGGTTGAAAGAAGTGTGAAATGCACAGGCAGAATGAAGGACAGCTGCCAGCTTCGAGGAGGGGGGGAAAAAAAGGGGGGGGGGGCCAAATAAAAGGGTGGATGAAAAAATAAAATATAAATGTGATTGGAGCTAAGGTTATGATCTAAAATTGTTGAACTCGATATAGAGTCCAGAGGGCTGTAGCGTGCCTAAACGAAAGATGAGGTGCTGTTCCTCGAGCTTACGCTGCGCTTCCGTGGAACAGTGTAATAGGCCGAGGACGGTGAGGTCAGAGTGGGAGTGAAGCGGTGAATTAAAGTGACAGGCAACCGGGAGCTCGGGGTCCCCCTTACGGACTGAACGGAGGTGTTCCGCAAAGCGGTCACCCAATCTGCGTTTGGTCTCCCCAATGTAGAGGAGACCACATCGTGAGCAGCGAATACAGTATACTAAATTGCAGGAAGTGCAAGTAAATCGCTGTTTCACCTGGAAGGGGTGTTTGGGGCCCTGGAGAGTGGGAAGAGGGGAGGTATAAGGGCATGTGTTGCATCTCCTGCGCTTGCACGGGAAGGTGCCGGGCGAAGGGGAAGGGGTGCTGGGGGTGATAGAGGAGTGGACTAGGGTGTCGCGGAGGGAGCGGTCCCTGCGGAATGCTGAAAGGGGAGGTGAGGGGAAGATGCGTTTGGTGGTGGGATCACGCTGGAGGTGGCGGAAATGGCGGAGGATGATCCGTTGAATGTGGAGGCTGGTGGGGTGAAAGGTGAGGACAAGGGGAACTCTATCGTGGTTCCAGGAGGGAGGGGCAGGGGGGAGGGCAGAAGTGCGGGAGATAGAACGGACACGGTCGAGGGCCGTGTCGACGACGGTAGAGGGGAATCCTCGGTTGAGGAAAAAGGAAGACATGTCGGAAGCACTGGTATGGAAGGTGGCATCATCAGAGCAGATGCGGCGGAGACGGAGAAACTGGGAGAATGGAATAGAGTCCATACAGGAGGCGGGGTGGGAGGAAGTGTAGTCCAGGTAGCTGTGGGAGTCAGTGGGCTTGTAGTGAATGTTAGTCAATAACCTATCCCCAGAGATGGAGACGGAGAAGTCGAGGAAGGGAAGGGAAGAGTCGGAGATGGACCATGTGAAGGTGAGGGAAGGGTGGAAATTGGAAGCATAGTGAATGAAATGTTCTAGTTCCGGGCGAGAGCAGGAGACGGCACCGATACAGTCATCAATGTACCGGAAAAAGAGGTGAGGGAGGGGACCCGAGTAGGGCTGGAACAAAGAGTGTTCCACATATCCCACGAAAAGGCAGGCATAGCTTGGACCCATGCGGGTACCCATAGCAACACCTTTGATTTGGAGGAAATGGGTAGATTCAAAGGAGAAGTTGTTCAATGTGAGAACAAGTTCAGCCAGGCGGAGGAGGGTGGTGGTGGATGGGGACTGGTTGGGCCTCTGTTCAAGGAAGAAGCGGAGCGCCCTCAGGCCATCCTGGTGGGGAATGGAGGTGTAGAGGGATTGTACGTCCATAGTGAAGAGGAGACGGTTGGGGCCGGGAAACTGGAAACTGTTAAAATGGCGGAGGGCGTCGGAAGAGTCGCGGATGTAGGTGGGAAGAGACTGGACAAGGGGAGAAAAAATAGAATCGAGATAGGAAGAGATAAGTTCCGTGGGGCAAGAACAGGCTGAAACGATGGGTCTACCGGGGCAGTCCTGTTTGTGGATCTTGGGAAGGAGGTAGAAGCAGGCTGTGCGGGGTTGGGGAACTATGAGGTTGGCAGCCGTGGATCAAACTCTGGTTTGTACGGCTTCGTGCTACAACGGGCAGGGTCTTTACCCACATTCACATTTTGTCAGGTAATGTAAAAGTTGGTTTCATGCTACAACAACAACAACAACTTGTATTTATATAGCACCTTTAACGTAGTAAAATGTCCCAAGGCGCTGCACAGGAGTATTTTAAGACAAAAAAATGTGACACCGAGCCACATAAGGATAAATTAGGGCAGGTGACCAAAAGCTTGGTCAAAGAGGTAGGTTTTAAGGAGCGTCTTAAAGGAGGAAAGAGAGGTAACGAGGCGGACAGGTTTAGGCAGGGAATTGCAGAGCTTAGGGCCCAGGCAACAGAAGGCACGGCCACCAAAGGTTGAGCGATTATAATCAGGGATGCTCAAGAGGGCAGAATTAGAGGAGCGCAGATATCTCGGGGGGTTGTGGGGCTGGAGGAGATTACAGAGATAGGAAGGGGCGAGGCCATGGAGGGATTTGAAAACAAGGATGAGAATTTTGAAATCGAGGCGCTGCCTAACCGAGAGCCAATGTAGGTAAAGTAAAGACTTTATTAAACTGATTAATGAAAGTTACAGGATTCAAAATATCAGCACAAGAAGGAAGTGCTAAGTTATTGCATGGATCTACCAAAACATTCAACTTTTTCTTTGATTCACCACTGTGTTGGACATGATGCATCGGTGCAAGATCTTCTCAAACAAAATGGCTAAATGTGTTTCCTCAATGTTCACAAATACACTGTAAGGTTTTGTTACAGTGCTGTAAAACATAGAGCTAATTGAACACACACATTATTGAGAAGTTCTATGGGTCCTCCTGTTTAGAAAGAGGTTTTGTCCAAATGCAAGAATGTCACAGAAGCCGGAACGCGAATGACTGAATCAAATGTGACTATGAACTCTCGCAAAATATCAAGAGGTCATAAGCTGCCTTTCTCAAAGAGAAGGAAAAAATCATGACAGCATCACCCTTTCAAAAATTACTTCAATCTGTGCGTGGATGTTGAGTGAGAAGAGGGTCGGGTTTGGCTACAATGCCTCCCTATGGTCAAATAACTTGCAAAGACTCGCTGTCAAGGCTCACACAAATAATAACCACTGGGTAAAGCCCAAGGAACCAATCCTCAGTAAAGAGTCAAAACCTTCAGGGGATGAGAGAGGAGATTGGCAAAAACCAATCTAAACTGACCATAGTTACATGGGTGGTCCTTGTTTGCATAAGCACTCGTGGGAAAGCAATGACTAACTCGGCACTCATGGGATATTTTCCTGAGCAATATTTCACAATGAATATCAAGTTCCATATATCTTTAAAAGGTAACATGATTCTCAAGTGGATACTTAAAAGACTGCAAACACCAGGATCACATTATTAATACGTGTAATGTTAACAACTTACATTTATGCAGCACCTCTGACATAATAAATATCCTGACATGCTTCCAAATCCTGCCTAAACTATATTTAGGTAAGGTTTCCTCTGTCTGCAATTTGTGACAAGACTGTAAATGGGAGTATAAATGACATTAAAAACTTATACTGCACCACATATTTATTCCTGCATACCGCAGCACAATTTTCGTACCAAATATACTGTCTGAGGAAAATAAAATAACATGGCTTAGAAATTTGGCCGCTCAGCACTCATTTTTCAGGCGCTAAAAGGCCTTCTAAGCCTCCAATATGGCGGGCAGAAAGCACACGCTCATTACAAGGAAGTGCGTCACCCACCATATTGGTAAAGGATAAAAAAAAATCAGCGTGCACTGCTCACACCCGAAACAGACTTCTAGGCCCTTTGCACACGCCGGCGGCACTCAGGAAAACCAGGTCTACATGCGACCCAACATGCGGTCCTTCAAAGAACTGCTGCAGGCTGCACCCAACAAGGTAACTGTTTAAAATATGCTTAGCTGAATGTGGAGCCGGGAGGAGCAGGAGTGTTTCTCCCGACCCCACATTCAAAGCACATGGGTGGCTGCCAGCCGCCACTACCTCCCGAACAGGTGGCGCACCCCCCTCCGCCCCCTTCATTATTTATCGGAGGGCCGCTGCTAGTGTTGCAGCAGCCCGATCTTCAACCCCGCTTCGCCAGCGAGTTGCCTGTTACTGTCCACAGCTCGCCGGCTTGATGGCAATGAGGCGCGAAGCCCAATATTGGGTCAGCTTGGGGCCTCACCATTCAGGCGCAGGCACGCCCAAATTTCTAGGCCAATGTATCAATATGTACGCTGGGCGGGCCATTCAAAATACCGCGCATGCATGGTTTTGGATTGAAAAGCCGGCTGCGTGGGCTCCCTGGAGCGCTGCACAGCCTACAGGGAACATTGGTGGGATTGCTGGGGAGGTCAATTGGGAGAAATCCCTGCCCTTCTTTAAGTTAGTGCCATGGGATCCTGAACCACCAAAATAAAATGGCAAACAGTTTAAAATGTCATTGGAAGGAAGTTAAAACAAGGGAGAGTCGGTAACAAAGGAAAGGTCTTTAAAAGAGGAGATTAAATTCAAAAACAGAAGTGGAGAGAATGAGAAACATTGGACAGAACAAGTGGAAGGCAGATGGTGGAGAGCGACGGAGAGTGCGACCAAAATACACAGGAGCAGAGCTTACATACGAGTTTCTCTTTCAAACTGCTTTTACATCTTTTGTTCTGCACATATCCTCTTCAGCTTGACCTGCTTTCACCTCGAGTCAGAAGGTTGATTAAGCCCCACTACAGAACTCGAGTACCCAATCTGGGCTGAAACATCAGAGGGAGTGTGGTATTGTTGGAGGTGCCACCTTTTGGGGGGAACATTAAACCGAGACCCCGTCTGCCAAAGATTCCACGGCACTTTTCCCCCAAAGAGCAGGGAGTTCTCCCGGTGTTCTGGCCAACAATCATCCCTCAACCAACGTTACCAAAATAAATGAACTGGACATTTGTCTCACTGCTGTTTGCGGGAACTTCCTATGTGCAAATTGACTGCCGTGTTTGCCGACAAACCATCAGTGACCATACTTCAATAGAAGAGCGCTATATCAATGCAAGGTCATTCTTTCTCATTCCCCAGTTTCGTTTCTCCTGATTTTCTTTATGTATTTCCCCTTTGTATTTTGTCGCACTCTTTATTTTGTTCTCTTCAGTTGCCTCCCCAACTTCAAATTAAATTGATTAGAAGTAGTTTTTAAATAGATACTGGGAAGAACTTCTTTGTTCAAAGAGAACTAAAACACGGAGAACAATCTGTCGGGTAGGGCAGAAGAGCCAAAAAAATTATGGGAATTCAAAACACTGCTGGGTGCTATAATGGGAAAGTTAGAAGGGATGAGCTTCAATGGAACAAATGGCCTTTTTGCATTCTTCTCTTCTCTCATGCTATTGTCTATTTTCTGAGCTTTGCTCACTAGTAATCCCCAGTGGCCTTGCTTATTTTCCCCTCATTTTGAAACAAATCATTTTACTTTCTCCTGCAGCAGCAACTGACTTACCGCTGGGATCATCAATTCATCAAAATCAACAACTCTCCGTCTCTGGCTGACCTTCGTTCACAAGTCGTTGACTTTTCTGGCTTTCATTTTTCACGAGACGGCTATGCTTTCTGCCTGACTGGCTGACACTGCCCTTCGCATAATTACTATTTTGCCCCATTCACACAGACAACATCTACCTCCAAGAGCTTCTCTGCTTTTGTTGAATCAGCTGCCAAAATATTTAGCGACGGATTAAAGGGTCATCTGGAGGTGCTTTACTCTTTGTCAGTGTCAGCTGTGGCTCAGTTGGTAGCACACTCGCCTCTAAGTCAGAAGGTTGTGGGTTCAAGTCCCACTCCCGGGACTTGAGAACATTAAAAAAAAATCTAGGCTGACACTCCAGTGCAGTGCTGAGGGAGAGCTGCACTGTTGGAGGTGCCGTCTTTCAGATGAGATGTTAAACCGAGGCCCCGTCTGCGCTCTCAGGTGGACGTAAAAAATCCCAAGGCACTATTTTGAAGAGGAGCAGGGGAGTTATCCCCGGTGTCCTGGCCAATATTTACCCCTCAATCAACATAACAGAAACGGATTATCTGGTCATTTTCACATTGCTGTTTGTGGGAGCTTGCTGTGCGCAAATTGGCTGCTGCGTTTCTCACATTACAAGTGACTACACTCCAAAAGTACTTCATTGGCTGTAAAGTACTTTGAGACGTCCGGTAGTCGTAAAGGGCGCTATATAAATGTAAAGTCTTCTTTTGTGGTGGACAACTTTTAAAAAAAATCCGGATTGGCAGTACCACAATTAGTATTTTTTTGTCCACATGGCTGAGGATTGCACACAATTAATATTCACTGCAAAAATATAAACACTAGTTTCCCAGTGTTCAGTGCACCATCCTCACTCATGCACAGGAATCAGGAATGTACAGATTCAGTTCAACTCCCATTACAACTTGCAAAATCTTCCATAAAAACATGTTGTGCACACTCAAAATGGAAGAACGAGAATACTTTGGCCCAGAAATTGATCTCGCTCTGTTCCCGCGGGGGTAAGCCTTCCCCGCGATCTCTCACCTCGCTTGTGCTTTTTCAGATCCAGCTCGCACGAACTTGATGTTCCAGACATCAGCTGGGCAGTGCTTGCGTATCCCACCGGCGTAGTGAATTCGTGCGAGCTGTGGGATCACGTGACTCAGTTAGAGCCAATGGCAGCACACCATCTTCCATTCATAAGTTTCACAGCACGGCTGTGCTGTGAAATCTATGAATCTTACACCCCCCCCAAAATAACAGCTAAACCTCAATTAAATTTTAAAAAAAAACCATCACATTAATAAAATAAGTATAGTTAAATAAATTAACCATTTTAAATAAAAAATTAAATTTTTGAAAAAATTTAAAATCTTTTAAAAAGTTATAAAAATAAACTTACCTGTCTTTAAAGTCTCTAAAAAAGATATACCTGTAAAAAAAAATTCAAAAAAATACTTAATTCACTACTTACCTTGTTAAAAGTGGGTCTTACTCCTCCTTTTTACATTTCTAAAATCTTCAGTACTTACCTGCGCGTCCAAAGCATGAAGTGCACAGCGTGCGCGCAGCCTGCAGCGCGCACGCGATGCACCGAGGAACCGCCCCCTTTTCCAAAGAGCAATTGCCGGTTTTCAGCGTATGCGCAGGGCATGCAGAAAACCGGCAATTGCAGAGGGAATACGCGAGAGTAGGGGATGAATTTTTGGGCCAATTGTATTATTTTACTTGTGCAATTCTTACCCACGTAGATTGGTGGGAAACCAGGTCAAAGCATGTAACAATCGAAGCTGACCCTTCAGCACTTGTTCGTGTTCACACAGCAGTAATGGCAGTGGGGGGAATTTTCATCGTCGCCCGAGCGGTAATCTGGCGGAGCGGATCGCCCGCCTGTTGTAGAAACCTGGCCGAGTTTCATCCCCTTGAAATCCAATCGGGCATAGGAACAGGAGTAGGCCATTCAGCCCTTGGAGCCTGTTCTGCCATTCAATTTGATCATGGCTGGTCTGTACCACAACTCCATTCACCCTCGATGATCCATAATCCCTTGATACCCTTCCCTAACCGAAATCTAGCGATCTCAGTCTTGAGAAAATTTCAATTGTCCCAGCATCCACAGCTTTTTGGGGGAGAGCGCGTTCCAGATTTCCACTACCCTTTGTGTGAAAAAGTGTTTCTGGATCTCACTGCTGAACGGCCTGGCTCTAATTTTAAGATTATACCCCCTTGTTTTGGATTCTTCACCAGAGGAAATAGTTTCTCTCTCTCTACCCTATTGAATCCCTTTTACATTTTAAACACCTCAATTAGTTCACCCCTCAGCCTTTTAAAAGGTAATACAAGCCAAGTTTATGTAACCTGTCCTCCTAATTTAATCCTTTAAACCCTGGTATTATTCTGGTGAATCTGCGATGTACCCCCTCCAAGGTCAGTATATCTTTCCTGAGGTGCATTGCCCAAAATTGAATGCAGTACTCCAGATGGGGTCTGACCAAAGCTCTGTACAACAGAATCATAACTTCCTCCCCTTAGTGTTCCAATCCCCTTAAAGATAAAGGCCAATATCTCATTAGCCTTTTCGATTACTTTTTGTACCTCTGCATTAGGTTTTAGTGATTTGTGTACATGATAGAAACATAGAAGATAGGAGCAGGAGTAGGCCATTCGGCCCCTCGAGCCTGCTCCGCCATTTGATGAGATCATGGCTGATCATCCAAACTCAGTACCATGTCCCTGCCTTATCCCCATATCCCTTGATACCTTTAGCCTTAAGAAATCTATCTAACTCCTTCTTGAATATATTTACTGACTTGGCCTCAACTGCCTTCTGTGGTAGAGAATTCCACAGGTTCACCACTCTCTGGGTGAAGAAATTCCTCCTCATCTCTGTCCTAAATGGCTTACCCCTTATCTTTAGACTGTGACCTCTTGTTCGGGACTCACCCGCCATCGGGAACATCCTTCCTGCATCCAGTCTGTCTAGCCCGGTTAGAATTTTATAAGTTTCAATGAGATCCCCTCTCATTCTTCTAAACTCCAGCGAGTATAAGCCCAATCGACCCAATCTCTCCTCGTACGTCATTCCTGCCATCCCAGGTATCAGTCTGGTGAATCTTCGCTGCACTCCCTCCATGGCAAGAACATCCTTCCTCAGATAAGGCGACCAAAACTGCACACAATACTCAAGCTGTGGTCTCACCAAGGCCCTGTACAGCTACAGCAAGACATCCTTGCTCCTGTACTCAAACCCTCTCGCTACGAAGGCCAACATACCATTTGCCTTCTTAACCGCCTACTGCACCTGCATGCTTACCTTCAGCGACTGGCGCACAAGGACACCCAGGTCTCGTTGCACTTCCCCTTCTCCCAATCTATTGCCGTTCAGATAATGATCATCCAAATTCCTCTACTCCTCCACAGTTCTTAGCCTATCATTAAGAACATATTCTGATTTATCTTTCTCGGAAACAAAGTGGATGACCTCACACTTCCCCACATTGAACTCCACCTACCACTGTTTTGCCCACTCACTTAATCTGCCCATATCCCTTTGTAACTTCCTGCTCCCATCTACGCAACTTACTGTGCCTCTTAATTTAAGTGTCATCTACAAACTTGGATACACAACTCTCTACTCCTACATCCAAGTCATTGATGTACATATTGTTAAATGAAAAGCTAAAGCCCCAGTACAGATCCCTGAGGACCACTCGTCACATCCCGCCGATCAGAGAATGTTCCCTTTGTCCCTCCCTACTCTCTGCCTCCTACCTCCCAACTAATTACCAACCCATGTCACAAGGTTACCTCCTATTGCGAGCACTTTTATTTTTTTGCTAATAATCTCTTGTGCGGAATCTTATTAATTGCCTTCTGGACGTCCAGATAGACAACATCAATCGACACTCCCCTGTCCATGTGAGTGACCTCCTCAAAAAGTTTAACTGACGTGACCTACCCTTCAGAAATCCATGCAGGTTCTACAACGGGTGGGCAATACACTCCGCCAGATTACCGCACAGTGAAGGTGAAAATTATTCCTAGTGTTTCTAGAGCGAACTACACGAGTTTAAATTCCTGCTTCTGTCGGACCTCAACTTGCAGCTAGTTCACAGAATGAGCTCCAACATTCAGCAAACAGGGTGGAGTTACTGTGCAGTCACTAATGCGGAGTAAAAACACATTTCCCTTTGCGGATTTAAACTGTGCAGTGAAGCAGGAGGTTTACATTAGGCTCCAATACGCAAAGCAGCAAGATTGCTTCTCTTGTGGTAATCTAGCACTCATGCACCACTTAAGGTAACAAAATGGTATACCTCGGGCATTAAGGGGTCATGGTAGAAGCACTATCACCAAATCAATTTTTAAGTTGTCACAATTTAATTTTTGTGGGGGGGTGGGGGGGCGGGGGGGGGAGGGCAAGAATTCAAAATCTGAGTCACATTTCCATTATGCTACAAGGGCACAATTTTCAATAACGACAACTTGTATTTATAAAGCGCCTTTAATGTAGTAAAACGTCCCAAGGCGCTTCACAGGAGCGTTATCAAACAAAATTTGACGCCGAGACACACAGGAGATATTAGGGCAGATGACCAAAAGCTTGCTCAAAGAGGTAGGTTTTAAGGAGCGTCTTAAACAAGGAAAGAGAGGTAGAAAGTTTTAGGCAGGGAATTCCAGAGCTTAGGGCCTTGACAGCTGAAGGCACGGCCACCAATGGTAGAGCGATTAAAATCGGGGATGCTCAAGAGGCCAGAATTGGAGGAGTGCAGAGATCTGAGGGTTGTGGGGCTGGAGGAGATTACAGAGATAGTGAGGGGCGAGGCCATAGAGGGATTTGAAAACAAGGATGAGAATTTTAAAATCGAGGTGTTGCTTAACTGGGAGCCAATGTAGGTCAGCGAGCACAGGAGTGATAGGTGAACGGGACTTGGTGCGAGTTAGGACACGGGCAGCCGAGTTTTAAATGACCTCAAGTTTACGGAGGGTAGAACGTGGGAGGCCGGCCAGGAGTGCGTTGGAATGGTCAAGTCTAGAGGTAACAAAGTTATGGATGAGGGTTTCAGCAGCAGATGAGTTGAGGCAGGGGCGGAGCCAGGCAATGTTCCAGAGTTGGAAATAGGCAGCCCTAGTAATGGCGTGGATACGTGGTCGGAAGCTGATTTCGGGTTCAAGTATAACACCCAGGTTGCGAACAGTGTGGTTCAGCCTCAGACAGTTGCCAGGAAGAGGGATGGAGTTGGTGGCTAGGGAACGGAGTTTGTGGCGGGGACCGAAGACAATGGCTTCAGTCTTCCCAATATTTAGTTGGAGGAAATTTCTGCTCATCCAATACTGGATGTCAGACAAGCAGTTTGACAATTTAGTGACAGTGGAGGGGTCGAGAGAAGTGGTGGTGAGGTAGACCTGGATGGGCTAAGGGGACTGCAGTTACGTGCTCCTGCCCAGCTGCAGTCCGACCCCCATTTCCTTGGCAGCGAATATTACAAAGACAAAAATGGTAGGCTTACCATCGCTGGCACTCACCATAGCATGGAAACGGGAACAGCGATGAGTGGGCTAGATTAGACGAAGGGTAATCCAGTGGAACAGTTATCAAATATTCTAAAATCATTATTAGGTCAAAAGGAGAATAATGGTTAGCTTAGGAATGGCTCCAAGGCAGTGATCCCATCAAGTGGCTCAAGACAGCATAAACCATAGTAGAGTTGATCACCATCATTTGAACCAGGAGACCAGACAAAGTTACTCCTAAGCACTTTCTTTTAATAATCTATACTACAGAGGTCATGGTGGCTTTTCTCTGGGTTTTCTTCTGCCAGCAGCAGGTAATCACTGCAAGTTCCTTGACTGAAAATCCACACACAAGAGAAAATAACATCAGTATATTGTAACTCACAAGGTTTATGGACTAAAATGTTGCGACAGTCATTGTTAATATCAATTTGGTCAATGAATTGAATCAGGGTGCATGAAAACAGAAATACTGGAAGATCGTATTCCCATTGGATGATGCTGGCCGGAACTACCACAGATACGAGTGTATACAGCACATCGTGCTGGTGTAAAACTCATACAACCAAACCGGCAGGTCAAAAGTCCTGACAACATTTTGTACCCTTTTAAAGCTAACTGCGATATTTTAATGCAAGAGCTTTATGCGTTCTGATAAAGGATCACTGGGATACGGAATGCTTCATCGCAACTGGCGACTGAAGCAGATCCACTCACAACATTTCAGAGTACATAAACATTCAGCGAAAAAATATGTTAAAAGGGGACTGGGAACAAACGAGCAGGAACATTGGATTCAAGTGGAAAGCTCCAATAGGGAAAGCAGGCTGTATTGAAACAGGCACGATTGGCTGCAAGGCCTCCTTTCGAGCTGAAGTGTCTGCACAATTAAACAGCTGTTTCACGCACGTAACCCATGTGCGACAGGCAACATCTTTTACAGCAACGGAATCCAAAAACACTAAATCTGGGTGTTATCCATGTAAAACAAAAAGGGGTGAGGCCGAATGCTGATTGTGGTTTAAGCTGAAATCAGCAAAATACCAGAGCCACTCACTGTCGTCACAAATGTTCAATTTAGCAACTTACAGTGCAACTGCCCAACTCTACAAGATGTTTCAACTAAAACGTTTGATGTTAAATTTTTCAGCAACAAATAAATGAGTAAGTCTATGTAGTCAGTGTATCAGCTATAGGTTGTGAAGGCTTAAATAGATCCCAGTGTTGGTTTGGTTATACGTACCACATCAGGTTTCAGCTGGAATACCAGTGGGATGGAATACAGCAGTGAATATATTGTAGATACCACTGAAGAAGTCCAGGACTGACAAACCTCACGACTACGAGGAATCCGGTGAATGGTATACTGTAAAACAAGTGGTACAAGGGAGTCATGCTGATGAAGATTTTTGGCACCAGAAGTAGTAAGTAGTAAGTGTGTGAAACACTCACTCTACCAATGCTAAATATATTTACCTTCAATTCAATTACTCAATAATTGCACTGGTTTGCACTGAATCCTAACTGGACCAGAATGCAGCACATTTTAACCCAAACAGTCCAAAACTCCCCACCATAAATACCAAAACCACCACCTCTTCTCTCGTCAAGACCGTTAGCTATCCCTTTCCGAGAGTCCCCCACCCCCCCCAACTTTTCCAGGATCCTTAACTCCAGTTTCATACAAGTAAAAATCACAAAAGATCCACCAAGTCACCAGATGATTTTTGAGCCACACACACTTCACATCAGGAAGGACAGTATTACTGCTCCCGTCGAGTGGTTTTAACCCCGAAATCAGGAATGGATAATCTGATCAGGTCTTCTGAACTCTAATCTGTCATGCTTGCATTCATTTAGTGTTTTCCACAACCTCAAGACGACCCAAAGCTCTTCACAGCCAACAAAGTACTTTAGAAGTGTTCACTGTTATAATGTAGGCAACGCGGCAGCCAATTTGCGCACAGCAAGCTCCCACGAACAGCAATGCGATAATGGCCAGATAATCAGTTTTAGTGAGGGATAAATATTGGCCAGAACACCGGGAGAACTCTCCTTCCAAATAGTGCGTTGGGATCTTTTATGTCCATCTGAGAGGTTGAACGTCTCATCTGAAAGTCGGCACCCCTGCCAGTGCAGCTGTCAGCTGAGAGTTTGTGTTCAAGTCTCTGGAGTGGGACTTGAACCCACAAACTTCTGACTCAGAGGCAGGAGTGCTGGCCACTGGCTGACACTGCACACCCAGACCACAACATGCTGCACGTCAAAGAATGAGAAGACTTCTATTCTGACTGCATTCTCATCGCTAATCGGAATTGCGTTAAAATGAAAACAATTTCACAGCACTGGCAGTGAGGTCCTCCATCTGGCGTAGAGTTGAAGTTCCCTTCACGGTGTAGTGGGTAAATACACCACCCAGCGGGTATCGAGCCATGCAGATTGTCAACATTGCATGACCAGTCCCCAGCTTGTGCTGAGCCAGTTGATCTCAGCCGCCGTGGTGGAAAAGGGCCGTCAGTATCTATACATGGGGGGGAAAGAGAGCGGGGTGGTGAGAAAATGACCCAGGAAGATTCTGCTTCGGATCGCTATCAGTGACTCCTGCTAGAACTGATAAAAAGAAAAATGACCAAAGTTGCAAATCAGAAAGGAAAAGAAAAAAAAATGTTGGAAATACAGAGCCTCTGAAGAAAGAAAAGGCAGGTTAACACTTCAGTCAGAGCCCCTTGGTCAGAACTCCTGCTGGTAAAAGTGGGGATGTCGGATTAAGGGTTTAGCTGTGACGCCCCCTCAGTGGTCAAATAGCTGACTAATGCTCGGTGTCAAGACTCACAGATGGAGAATGACCACTGGACTGGGGGAGGTAGTGGAGAGCTGCTGGCTCCCGTGGTACCAGGCTCCAGCATGAGTCAGCAGGGAGAAAAGAAAACAAAGGGGGGAGGGGGAGGGGGGAGAAGGGGGAGGGAGAGAGAGAGGGAATCGGAGGGAGGAGAGAGGGAATCGGAGGGAGGAATCGGAGGGAGGAGAGAGGGAATCGGAGGGAGGAGAGAGGGAATCGGAGGGAGGAATCGGAGGGAGGAGAGAGGGAATCGGAGGGAGGAATCGGAGGGAGGAGAGGGAGGAATCGGAGGGAGGAGAGGGAGGAATCGGAGGGAGGAGAGGGGGAATCGGAGGGAGGAGAGGGGGAATCGGAGGGAGGAGAGGGGGAATCGGAGGGAGGAGAGGGGGAATCGGAGGGAGGAGAGGGGGAATCGGAGGGAGGAGAGAGGGAATCGGAGGGAGGAGAGGGGGAATCGGAGGGAGGAGAGGGGGAATCGGAGGGAGGAGAGGGGGAATCGGAGGGAGGAGAGGGGGAATCGGAGGGAGGAGAGGGGGAATCGGAGGGAGGAGAGAGAGAGTAGGTCAGGAACTCGGTGGGGTGGGGGGTAAAGAGTACGGAGAGCACAGTGGGGATGGGAGAAGAACATGCTCTAGGTCTAAAGGGGTTGGGGAGTGAAAGCGAGAACGTGATCCAGATGGTAAGACGGATCACGTTCTTCCAACCTCACCCCTTTTACACCCGCACCACGTTCTCCCTCTCCTTCCCCCAGACCTGGTTGATTTCTCGGAAAGCTCGGTGCGCGTGTGGCAAGTGACATCATTGGACTGGACGAAATCCGGAAGTCATGACACTGTCAGTATTCATTTCATACCCAATAAACCTGTTAACAATCTGTGACCGACACACACAATGCCCCATCTATGCCGGAGGGGGGGGAAAGGTCAGGAACTTGTTGGGGGGGGGGGGGGGGGGGGTGGAGATGGTCATGAATCTGGAGGGGAGGAATTTGGGCAGCGGAAGGTGGTTAGGAACTTGGGATGGGGGAGGAGGACAAGAAGCCGGGGTGGGAGGGAGAAGGTCAGGAACTTGGGCGGGGGAGGTCATGAACTTGGGCGGTGGGGGCAGGAACTTGTTTGGGGGGTGGGAGAAGGTCTTAACCCGTGAGGGTGAGCCCTGTCTGTTCCAAGTGAGCTCTGTTCTGTCTGGAGTCCGCAGTCAGAATGGCTCGAATTACACTTTGCAAAGTAACTGATTACATAGGCAGGGAGGATCTAATTACACATTCCAGAGGAACTGCTGGGTGTGTCTTGTCCTCCAAGGGGACCAATCAGGACTTGTCATCCAAGGGGACCAATCAGAGCTTTTGGTGTTGCGAATAAACACGTCCAAAAGAAAAACTACTCCACTTGCCCAACACAAACCACCTCTAAAGACAGGCAATTGTTTGATAAACAAACTCGTTCATGTAACCCATTTCGAGCAAGATTACAATTACAGCAATGGAAACAGTTTTTAGTTGGATCAGAAGTTTTGTAAATTATAATTGCATAACTAGTCTACATCAGAGAGGCAAGCACATACAAAGAGTTGGGGGCTTCCAGAGCAATCGCAGGATTTGCTATGAGGGGGGGAGAGGAAGATATAATTCATGGAATTAAAAAATTTGAGTGGGAACACATCCACCTCACCCCGCCCCCAACCCAACATCGATAGATAATATGTATATAATGTTGCGCCTCCATTTTTAAACACAGAAAAATGTTAACCACGGTAAGATTTTGATTTTACCCCCATCTCCTCATCTAACAGAAAACTCATGAGCTGATTGCATAGCAGCACTTGGGGCTGCTGTTAAGAAATCCAGAACCGAAGGCATGTGGGGGATGGGTTAAAAAAAGAGTAGCCTAATGCTTATTCATAACTCTGAAGTTCCATTCTCTCTTCACTTAAAGTGTGCGACTTTCACATTACATCATTACAATAAATTTTGTAGCACTGTAGACTCTCTTGTGCATTTATTAAAATGCAATTCAGTTTCCGAGAGCCCTTTAATATTTCTGTCTATTTTTCTCTTTTCTGTAAATTCAAATCGCGTTGCAATCCAGGCTCTCCCGAGTCTTTGTACTCATACTCAAAGCAAAAGTCAGCTCCTGTTGGCAAGGACACATTTCCTATGAAACTTAACCTTATACACAAAGCATCTAGGATGCAGTATTACCAGGGGCATGGAGGCTGGAAAATGGTATAATTTTCTTCTGTAACTGCTGATCTCTCTGGAATCAGTAGAAAATAACAAGCTAACAGACCATATCATTCAGGCTGAAAACCACTCATTTACATTTATTACGAGACTGAAAGAACACAGAAGCAAAATAGATCAGAATGGGTACAGTGGTAGAAATCTGATGCCTCAACAGTACTTTAAAATCATTCCAAAACAAGGAAAGTCCCATAACCCTAGGTGTTCTTGCAGTAACTTTTGTAATTTGGATTACACGTCCCTGATCAAAACTTCTACATGAGAAAGACACTTCGTGGCCTCCAGCCAGTATAATAGTACAGCAAAACGAAGAACATGTGCTGACAGTCCCAGTTATATGCTCTCTGTTCCCTTTGATCCAGGCTGGTACAAAGGAAGACTGACATCATATTCACAATTCGTAGCCGTCAATCAAAATAGATTTCAACGTCACCAATAATACATCATTTCTGAAGAAATAGACTGTTGACAATCTGGTGAATAGCTCCATCACCAGGGTGCACTTTACATCTTCCAACACTTGCTAAGCAATTCAAGGCTGAATATAGCCACTATTCCCGGCCAGAATGAAGATGATTGGGAAATTCCCCAGTCAATCACGCCTGGAGACTGCACTGCTGTAAGTGACTGGGATTGATTTTGCGCACATAACTATCCTCCACTCACTGCCTCCTGCTGGAGAAATCACCCTGCTTTTATCGGGAGAAGTTGCGGTAGTTTCGGTCATGAGTTCTGTTTGCTGCAGCTCATAGAGACTCTTTTTAAATAGACTCTGTAAATAGACTTAGTTTGCTTTGGTAATAACAACAGAAAATGCTGGAAAAACTCAGCAGGCCAGGCAGCATCCGTGGAGAGAGAAACAGAGTTAACGTTTCAGGTCGAAGACCTTTCGTCAGAACTGGAAAAAAGCTGGAAATGAAATAGATTTAAAGCAAGTATAATGCTGGGAAAAGGGGGTGGGGATGAAAGAACAAAAGGCAAGGTCAGTGGTGGGATAGAAAGCAGGAGAGAGTAAGAGACATAAAGAGATAATCAAGGCAAGAGGAGGTGGTAATGTGACAGGTTGAGGAAGAAAAAAAGGCCAAACAAAAGGGTGGATAAAAAAATATATATATGATGGGGCCGGGGTTATGATCTGAAATTGTTGAACTCTATGTTGAGTCCAGAGGGCTGTAGAGTGCCTAAACAGCGCCTCATCTTTCGTTTAGGCACTGTATCTTTCGTTTAGGCACTGAAACGTTAACTCTGTTTCTCTCTCCACGGATGCTGCCTGGCCTGCTGAGTTTTTCCAGCATTTTCTGTTGTTATTTCGGATTTCCAGCATCCGTAGTATTTTGCTATCGTATTAGTTTGCTTTGGTGTTTACTGAGCAAATGGACTTTGCTTGTTGTAAAATACACTGTTTGCTGGAAGTCTACCCCGCCTCCAATTTATTGGCTGGCACAGTCGTGTCAATTGACACTCTGGCATTCAACTAGCTAAATCCCAAATGACTATATATGTCTACTATAAATCAGGAGGCATCCAGATACAATGCGATTGGCTTTTGAAAAAAACCCACAAAGCTCATTTTGATACCTCAGCCATGAGGGATAATGATAGCAGTGGCAATCTTACATACATTAACAGATCACAAGCCTGGGGCACTTGGTCAAACAATCTCGATCCGATGAAGGATTAAGATGTAAACAAAAGGGCAGACTGACCCTGCCCGCCCTCCCCACCCCCACTCAATGTCACCCATACAGATTGCAGTCTCTCCCAGAAAGCAGTCACCGAAGACTCTTGAACAGCTGATGTTGGCACAGCTGCACTGTCCCATATGAAAAAAAAATAAAGATTTGTATGACCTGAAGTAGGGCAGATCTCTGATCGGATATGTACACGGAGACATGAAAGGGTCAGGCGATGCCTTCTCCCCACGCACCGATTGAGAGACACGCTACATTTTGTTTCATTTTCCCCAAGATGTTATTATCCCGCCCCCTCCTGTTCTTGGCCAGCCATGCAAACGTGATTAAAGTTCCACTTAATTAAAAATGTGACCCTGTTCATAAAAGCAAGAGTTGAGAGAGTCACAAACCCAACAGCATGGTGGCTAGTTCAACTTTCTGTTCAAATAATTTATGTTTTTATTCTCTGAAAAACAGCAAAGAGCAGTCCTACTTTAGATCAAACTTGCACTGAATACACTGGAAAGCTATGGCCCCTTCTAAAGAAAATGAGTGCTATTTTAGGGAAGGGGGCAGTTATATATTATGTAAGCACTTGCAAAACAATTTGCTCACTGAATTTAATCTGACAAAAACTCGGGGGGGGGGGGGGGGGGGGGGGCGGGGGGGGAGGGGGGCAGCGAGTCCTAGGGTGATTAGTAGGCCAGCAGGGACCATCGTGTCCCACACTGAAGTAAGCAGGAGGCTACAGATCAGCACGGAAATTGTAGCTCAATCATTCATCATCAGTCCTGCAATCAGATGTTCAGCTGACTGGGTTGTAATACAATAAATGATATGAAACTCCAGTGAAGGGAGAGTAAATCACACTTTATTTTGAATAAAGAACGTTTAAGACCTGTGTCCTCATCTATAAATCCCGATATGACCTCACTGCACCCTGTCTCTGCAATCTACTCCAGCCCCCTGACTCTGTGGTCTTCTGTGCATTCCTCCGATCCCACCCCTCCCCCACTCCACTGACAGCAGAGTATGCAGCTGCCTGTGTCCTACTTTTTGGAGATCCCTCCTTAAACTTCTCTATCTCTCTCTCCCCACCTCCAACAACTGAGGGAGTGGCACACTGTCGGATAAGGTGGACGTAAAAGATCCCAAGGCACTATTTTGAAGAGAAGCAGGGGTGTTTCTCCCTGGTGTCCTGGCCAATCCTTCAACCAACATCACTTAACAGAAACAGATTATCTGGTCATTACCCCATTGTTGTTTGTGGGAGCTTGCCGTGTGCAAATTGACTGCCGCCTGTCCTTACATTACAACGGTGACTGCACTCAAGTACTTCATTGGCTGCAAAACGCATTGAACCATCCTGAGGTCGTGAAAGGCGCTATATAAATGCAAGTCTATCTATTTTCCTTTATGTCCACATTTATAACAGGAACAGCCAATGTAAACTTCTCGCACTGTAGTCACATTCTCCCTCCAGTGGAGGCACTGCAGCATCACCACTGGCAAGAGGATGTAATCACAGCACAAGATGCTAACATCGAAGGTTCCAACGTCTCCCGTAATTTTTTTTCGATGCATGGCCCCTTTAAGGGGCTGTGCGGCCCATTAAAAATACCGCGCACGTGTGTTTATTCCTATTTAAAAGCCGGTTTGCCAGCTGCGCGGGAGCTACTGCGCAGCTTAAAGGGAACATTGGATGGTTCCGATTATAAATGTGGAATTAAGAATTTATAATAGCAATGTAGAAATCAGGACAGAATGTACAACTTTAAAATGGGGACGGTTACATCTGCGTGCTCTGATCCAATTATCCCCGCCTCCTAATCCTGCTTCAACTGAGAACTACACTGAGAACGACTCCGTGTATTATGGCATGGATGATCAACCAATAAAATATACATGCGAATGTACTTTCTTGAGAATCCAATCTATATATTTTTTTAAAAATCAAAAAAGAAAATAACAACCCACAGAAGATAAAGCAGCCTGCATGTACTTAAAACCATTATAGTGTCACACAGCCATGGCTTAATTCATTTTGTCAGGCAGGTTTGGCACAGTTCGAAGTAAACTGTCTGACCCCACAATTTTCCAGGAGTAATATCGTGAACTCCTGACCCCCCCCCTCCTTCCCTGCCAAAACAAAAAATTTGAAACAATTTGGTTCCATTTGAAAGATATGAGTTTAGAATAAGAAAAACACAATCCCATTTTATTTATGGCCAAATTAATTTCATCCATCCTCACGAGAGAAGAAAAACCTCCTCTAGCCCGATCTTTCATGCCATGACACACAGCGAGTTGAGGCCAACTGCAGTTTTCAGGTGAGGCAGGGTTAGAAGTCGGGGATAACTGGAACAGAGCACGGAGGTGTAACAGTCCCCATTTTAAAGTTGCACATTCTGTCCTTATTTCCTGTCCTACAGCTGACAGGAAAAAGAAATACAACAATTTCAGGCCGGGTTTCTGCTGGGTGTTGCATGAATGAATTCATGGCTACAAAATTGTGGCCAAGGGAAACATGTGAACATATTTTTATTTCCACTTTCCCCAACCGCGCGCTTCACCTCAGCTGATGTGGCATTCCATCTGTGTAGCCATATAGCGCTAGAAGAACCACGTCGCCCTCATCAAGTAGACATTTCCCCTACTGCTGCCCAAATTTGAAGATATTTTGTAGACCAAAAAGAAAACTAAGCGGATATCCAGACGCCTGTCCCTACATGGATACGGCGCTGGTTACGCGGTTTGTTATTTTGGTAAAGACTTTGGTCATGATGTGCACACTGCTTGACGCAGGTCTGACCCACGTACTTCGTTTCAGTTCAGGCTCTCTCCCAACCCTCTTTACTTGTGTACACAGCACAAAGGCAGTTTCCATAAACTGACTCTCGTCTCCTATGAACTGAAACTTGCTCTCTTATATGGTGATATGAATGGAACAGAGTAATAGGTTTAGTATTGACCCTTTCCCAAAGTATCTTGCACTGGAGACTATGTGGTTTTCCCACTACATTATCATGCCCACATTAAAAAACACTATTCTGGCAGCCCACTGTGTACAGGCTAAACTTAAAGAGTCAAATTTATTTGCAAGAAAAAGGATTACATAGAGACAAATGACTACAGCAACCAATCTTTAGCATAATTCTTGACTTGTACAATACTTCAACTGTTCGGTAAAATAAGTTAAAAATCTTGGTGGTTCTTTCTATACTGTTTCAACAAAGTCTCTGACAGTACATTATATGGCAAAGACTTTCCACAGAGCCTCTCCCTCACAATCTTGACTTGGAAATTGGCAGTCAAATAAGAAACTGGAGACAGGGGAAAATTCCACACTCATTATACAGGTCTTCTGGGACTCCAGGGCAGATTACGCAACTCAAGATCAAAGGAAGGCTTCCTCAATAGCCAGGTAATTATGTTATCCATCAATTTGATCATTCAAATAGATAGAGTAAAAGAACAGCAGTCATTGTGTTGCTTTTGTTTGCTTTTCCCACCTGACATCAACATCAAACAGGCTAGCCTGCTCTCACAGCCAGTTTGGGCTCCAATAGAACACTGCAGGCTCACATCTCAAAAGGATGAGGACATCGCTGATGCAATTCACTTGTGGATATGTGTGACTTTCTGTGGGACGCTGATCGTACCAGATAGCCCGGATATAAAATGTAGATATCCCTAGACACTACTTCTGTGCTGGCTTTTCTCCTCCAAAAAGGACAAAAAAAACCCTCTCAAGAATACAGATAACTAAAGTCCATTTTAAATTCACAATGAAATCATATGGGTAAACAAAAGTTAACAACGTAGATGTCAGGACAGGCAAGAGTGACACCTGGTACACGGAAACATTTTCTCCTTTACTAAACTCCGTGCTCGGTCATTGTTTTTAATAATATAAATGGAAATACATTTTGCGCTTTAGCCAGGTGCACAGCTGGTTTTATGCTTCTTTCGACTGCAAATACTTTGCCCATGAACACATGAATTCCCTATTTCTGTAACCTTTTTGCAGCAGATTTCTGCTTTTTTTCCTGTACTTGTTGACTTACTGGGAAAGAAGAAAGAACTTGCATATATATATATATAGTGCCTTTCAGGACCACCTGTTTGAAGTGTAGTCATTGTTGTAAGGTAGGGAAATGAGGCAGCCAATTTGTGCACAGCAAGCTCCCACAACAGCAATGAGGCAAATGACCAGATAATCTGTTTTAGTGGCGTTGATGAGTAATGACTTTGCAAGTTAATGCCATCAATTTATTCTGTTTTCCTTTGGGTAGTCAACATTGCCTTTTGGAAGTTGGGCAGGAGATCCCTAAAAACGTTTGTCAATATTTGCAGTATGTCCCCCTCACGGAAAGGTTTGAAAACCACTGCAGCATGCTTCTCCTTGAAGACAGTAGCTTTTGGAAGGAAACTGGATGAACCATTTCCCCCAGGAATCAACACTGCTGGAGAATGACCTCGTGCCTGTCACTTTAATTCTCCGCTCCACTCCCACTCTGACCTCGGCCTCTTATACTGTTCCAACGAAGCTCAACGTAAGCTCGAGAAACAGCACCATCACCTTTCGATTAGGCACTTTACAGCCTTCTGGACTCAACATCGAGTTCAACAATTTCAGGCCATAACCTCCGCCCCTATTTTTCCCCCCAGACGGCAGCTGTTGATGATTCTGCCATTCCCATTTGCAGCATTTAATCTCTCCTGCCTTCCACCCTATCACAGACCGTCCCTTTTGTTCTTTCCTCCCCTACCCACCCCACCTTTCCCTGCCCCTACACCTGGTTAAAATCGGTTACATCTCTAACTTTTTCCAGTTCTGACGAAGGGTCATCGACCTGAAACGTGAACTCTGTTTCCCTCTCCACAGATGCTGCCTGACCTGCTGAGTATTCCCAGCATTTCCTGTTTTTATTTCAGATCTCCAGCATCCGCAGTATTTTGCTTTTGTATACATTAAGTTATTGGTTACGGCAGTCGTCAACTTCTGGTGGTCAGGCTTCACATCGCACTGCCAGAATAATGACGATCAGAGACATCTGCGCTTTTTGTGCTTGCAAAGGTTGCTAGGTTACGGGTTCCCCCCCCCCCCCCCAGGGCACTTCTTATCTTGTGAACTGGAGACCAGTGTCCGACTATATTCAAAAGAAACCAATGAAGCAGGTCACAGGGAGAATTTGGAAAGTTAACACATTTACCATCCCCGCCTGCCTCAGTTTCTGCCTCACTGACGGCTCTTCTGCCATCTGGTGGCGGGGCTGAACTCAATCCTTTCCTTTTTCTTCACTAACAATTATTTATCTGAAATGCAGGACAATCTGAAACTGCAGAACTACAGTATGCTTAACCTTGGGCCCCCCCCCAAGCTTCTCACACTAGCAGAGAAACGCCACGTTCCTGTAAAAAAAAACAAAGTACTCCAGATGCTGGGAATCTGAAACAAGAACAGGAAATATTGGGAACACACAGCAAGGTCAGTCGACACTTGCGGAGAGAACAGGCAGGTTTATGCTTTGGATGCAGACTCTGCAACCTCAGGCCTGATCACTGCCTTCAGTAACTTTAGACTTCAGCCAGATCCTCATTTTCAAACCTGTTCTAATTTCATACCTGACCCCAAGGTTTTCCACCTCTCCCACTTCCCAAGGCCTCCCGCTTCCTTGGCTACTTGCACATACTTTGCTCCTTAAATGTCGAATGCTTCTGTCCATTGCTTGACTGAGAGGATCTGTCACATCATCCACCCCCGATTCCTCTCTCCTTGTTATTTACATTTACCCCCCCCTCCCCCCTGGTTTTTGATTTTATTCATTAATCAGGGGAATTTTAATTTTCCCCTGATCGGCGAGAAAGGAGGGGGAGGGACGGGTAAAATGGAGCAGCTCCAATTCCTGTTCTGTTCTCGCCAATTCCACATTTTAACGCAGCCGGTTTTAGCAGCAGACCGAGGCTCCTGCTGGACTCCGACGGCAGCCTCATTAATAAATGCAAATCGGGGTCCCATGATGTACATGGCATTTTTACCCGATCTTGAGCAGGGTACCTGGCCCGCCAGGTAAAGCTATCGGTAAGCCAGCAAGGTCCTCTTTAAAAAAAAAACCTTTCCTTTCTGGGGCCAGGAAGAGCAGGAGTGAGGAAGGTCGGGGCCTCCATCGCCCCGGGCAACCCCCACCAAGCCCTCCTCAGCCACGAAACCCTTGCAGCAACCCCCTCCTGAACTCACCTTGCTGCCCTGCCGGCTAGCCTTCTTTCTGTTGGTGCCGACGGGCAGGCTCTGGCCCGCTTCACCTTTGTCCCCCCACCTGCCAGCCATTCGCAGGAGGCACGGTGGTTAAAATCTGGCGAGCCTCCGACGGAGACGCCCACGCTGGCTTGACGTCCGCGCTCCCCGGCTTCCCGCCGGCGCGGAAAAATCAGCCCTAATAATTTCTGGCCACCTCTTACCAACCCAAAACATAAACTTGCCTGCTCTCTCCAGAGATGCTGACTGGCCTGCTGCGTATTGCCACCATTTTTCGTTCCGTGCCCAGCCTCACAAACATGGAATTCATCTTTCAGGAGATAATTAGCAGATTTAATTGAGTTTAACCTTAAAAATCAGAGAACTTAACAGGCAACTCACTGAACAGATGACATCAAGTTCTATTAACTGGCAACTCTGCAGGAGCATATCTGCCATCACTGACAGTCAAGAGTGGTATTCCTACCAGTTATAAGCCATGATGTTGGACTGGGGTGGACAAATGTGAGAAGTCGCACAACACCAGGTTATAGTCCAACAGCTTTATCTGAAATCACAAGCTTTCGGAGCGCTGCTCCTTCATCAGGTGAAGTGAAGAGATGTATATCGGCACAGCATATATAGTCAGAGAACACTGCCAGACGATTACAGTTAATCTTTCTAACTGCCCTTTATCACACCTCGGCAGAGAGACAATCACGGCAATCAAAGGTGTGGATGGTGTCCAAACAGGTCAGTCAGGAAAACATTACATCAAAGACAATGAGGTGGGGTCACAAGGAGTCAAATGTGGGGGTGATTGAGGAGCGGACCAGGGTGTTGCAAAGGGAGCGGTCCCTTCGGAATGCTGAAAGAGGAGCGGAGGGAAAGATGCGTTTGGTGGAGGGATCACGCTAGAAATGGCGGAGGATGATCCGTTGAATGTGGAGGCTGGTGGGGTGAAAGCTGAGGACAAGGGGAACTCTATCATGGTTCTGGGACTAAACAGACATCTACCACTTTCCAGTACCTCCATCAACTTGGGGTGTGGGCTTGGACAGCGAGTCTCTGCAAGCTCTCCGACTGTGAGGCCCATCACGGTCAAGTCTATCTGCCTCTGATGTCCATATACAGCCATTTTTCCAGCAAAGATTGCTGCATCGTAAGTAGGAGCGAGAATCTAGCATGGCTCCACGTTTGATTCAGTCTTTGCTAAGTTATCTGATCTTAGCTACAACTGGCCTCACTGGGTTGGGGTGGGGGGGGTAAAGGAGAAGAAATCTACCAGTTCCCACTACTGATTGCTAACCAGCGACCTCTGCTGGACATGCTCATAGGTGCACAACAGGCAATGACATCAGCCTGGAATTTGCAGCCAGCGGTGAAGCAAAGGCTGGAAACACTCAGCAGGCCAGGCAGCATCCGTGGAGAGAGAAACAGAGTTAACGTTTAAGGTCTGTGACCCTTTGTCAGAACTGGAAAAAGTTAGAGATGTAACAGGTTTTAAGCAAGTGCAGAGGCAGGGAAAGGGGTGGGGGGGGGGGGGGGAGAAGAATAAAAGGAACGGACTGTGGAAGGCAGTAGTGGTTAAATCTTGCAAATGGGGATGGCAGAATCATCAACAGCTGCCATGTGAAAAAATAGGGGCAGAGGTTATGATCTGAAATTGTTGAACTCAGTGTTAAGTCCAGAAGGCTGTAAAGTGCCTAATCGAAAGACGATGTGTTGTTCCTCGAGCTTACGTTGAGCTTCATTGGAACAGTGTAATAGGCCGAGGACAGAGAGGTCAGAGTGGGAGTGGAGCGGAGAATTAAAGTGACAGGCGACCGGAAGCTCGGGGTCACCCTTACGGACTGAACAGAGGTGTTCCGCAAAGCGGTCACCCAATCTGCGTTTGGTCTCCCCAATGTAGAGGAGACCACATCGTGGTCTTCCGATATGTCTTCCTTTTTCCTCAACCGACGATTCCCCTCTACCGTGGTTGGCATGGCCCTCGACCGTGTCCGTTCCATTTCCCGCACTTCTGCTCTCACCCCTTCTCCCTCCCGGAACCACGATAGAGTTCCCCTTGTCCTCAGCTTTCACCCCACCAGCCTCCACATTCAACGGATCATCCTCCGCCATTTCTAGCGTGATCCCTCCACCAAACGCATCTTTCCCTCCGCTCCTCTTTCAGCATTCCGTAGGGACCGCTCCCTCCGCGACATCCTGGTCCACCTCAATCACCCCCAACAGCCGCTCCCCTCCCCACGGCACCTTCCCGTGCAAGCGCAGGAGATGCAACACCTGCCCATTTACCTCCTCCCTTCCCACTGTCCAGGGCTCCAAACACCCCTTTCAGGTGAAACAGCGATTTACTTGTACTTCTTGCAATTTAGTATACTGTATTCGCTGCTCACGATGTGGCTCCTCCACATTGGGGAACCAAACGCAGATTGGGTGACCGCTTTGCGGAACACCTCCGTTCAGTCCGTAAGGGTGACCCCGAGCTTCCGGTCACTTGTCACTTTAATTCTCCGCTCCACTCCCACTCTGACCTCTGTTCTCGGCCTCTTACACTGTTCCAATGAAACTCAACGTAAGCTCGAGGAACAGCACCTCATCTTTTGATTGGGCACTTTACAGCCTTCTGGACTCAACATCGAGTTCAACAATTTCAGACTATAACCCCTGCCCCTATTTTTTCCACATGGCAGTTGTTCATGATTCTGCCATCCCCATTTGCAACATTTAACTACTCCTGCCTTCCACCCTAGCACAGGCTGTTCCTTTTATTCTTTCTTCTCCTTCCTCCCCCTTTCCCTGCCTCTGCACCTGCTTAAAACCTGTTACAGCTCTAACTTTTTCCAGTTCTCATAGAATCATAGAAGATAGGAGCAGGAGTAGGCCATTCGGCCCCTCTAGCCTGCTCCGCCATTCAATGCGATCATGGCTGATCATCCAAATTCAGTACCCTGTCCCTGCTTTCTCCCCATATCCCTTGATCCCTTTAGCCTCAAGAAATATATCCAACTCCTTCTTGAATCTATTTAATGAATTGGCCTCTACTGCCTTCTGTGGCAGAGAATTCCACAGGTTCACCACTCTCTGGGTGAAGAAATTCCTCCTCATTTCTGTCCTAAATGGCTTACTCCTTAGACTGTGACCCCTGGTTCTGGACTCCCTGACCATCGGGAACATCCTTCCTGCATCTAATTTGTCCTGTCCTGTCAGAATTTTATAAGTTTCAATGAGATCCCCTCTCATTCTTCTAAACTCCAGCGAGTATAAGCCCAATCGACCCAATCTCTCTTCATACGTCATTCCTGCTATCCCAGGTATCAGTCTTGTGAATCTTCGCTGAACTCCTTCCATGGCAAGAATATCCTTCCTCAGATAAGGCGACCAAAACTGCACACAATACTCAAGGTGTGGTCTCACCAAGGCCCTGTACAACTGCAGCAAGACATCCTTGTTCCTGTACTCAAACCCTCTCGCTATGAAGGCCAACATACCATTTACCTTCTTAACCGCCTGCTGCACCTGCATGCTTACCTTCAGCGACTGGTGCACAAGGACACCCAGGTCTCGTTGCACTTCCCCTTCTCCCAATCGATTGCCATTCAAATAATAATCTGCCTTTCTGTTTTTGACACCAAAGTGGATAACCTCGCATTTATCCACGTTATATTGCATCTGCCACGCTTCTGCCCAATCACCCAACCTGTCCAAATCATCCTGGAGTTTCTCGACATCCTCCTCGCAGCACACACGCCCACCCAGTTTTGTGTCGTCTGCAAACTTGGAGATATTACATCTAGTTCCCTTGTCTAGATCATTAATATATATTGTGAATAGCTGGGGTCCAAGGACCGATCCCTGCGGTACCCCACTAGTCACTGCCTGCCACTCGGAAAAAGACCCGTTTATTCCAACTCTTTGCTTTCTGTCTGCCAACCAGTTCACTATCCAAGTCAATACCTTGCCCCAATCCCATGTGCCTTAACTTTACACGCTAATCTCTTATGCGGTACCTTATCAAAAGGGTCACAGACCTGAAACGTTGACTCTGTTTCTCTCTCCACGGATGCTGCCTGACCTGCTGAATGTTTCCAGCAATTTCTGTTATTTCAGATTTCCAGCATCCGCAGTATTTTGCTACTGTGTTTGTGTGAAGCAAAGGCGTTCACCCCGGCCCCGAAGAAAGCTGCCCAGAGAGATCTCGTGATCTCTGTGGTGAGAAGTTTGCCTGTTTCGGCGGGCAAGTGATTTCAGTGCCGTGTAATGGGGATTCCCTAGTGCGGTCTATTGCAACGTCAACAAGCTGTCTAAGCAGCCAATCACATTGCAGAATTCTCACAGACAGGGAACCAGGAAATGAAGAAGCTTCTTTTATTCAGACTTTTTAAAAAAGGTTACAGAGAGCAAAACAAAGATTGGGGCTCTCACATGGGGATAAGGTAGAATCTGAAATATCATGAACAAACTTTAAAAATGTTTTCTTTGAAGTTTATTAATTATAATTTTTATCATAATGGAGAAATTTGACACTGCAAAATTAAAATGAGATTTTCAGGGCCATAACTTTTGTTTAGCAGTCAATACACTTATGTTCTTGTGTCCTAAAACTACAGTTACACCTAATCCAACAAGGCCTAACATTTAATGGGGTATTTAACAGTGTTATTACCGCGGAAAGGTCCAAGTTTTCGTCAGTTTCACTGATTTCCCTGATTACACTGAATGCCGGCTTTGGGGGGGCGGGGAGGGGGCCACCGCACAGCCGGTGTCGGAGCAGTGAACGACTGACCGCAACTTCAGGATTTCCGCATTTAGATACGCTACATCCTGAAGTTGCGGTCAGTTTCAAAGTGGTAATAACGCCAAGCGTTGACAGTTCACCGTTATTACCCACCACAAATTCTGGCCCATCATCGGGCTTAGCGGTATTCATAATACTTCTTCTATTGGCAGAAAATACGAAATAAGACACAATAACAATGAAAGGCTGTACCTCCAGCCCATGTTAACACTTACTTGAGGTTCAGTATTTTCTTCAGTTCTCGCAGCCTCAAGGAGGCGGACTTTCTCTTCACTCATCCTGTCTGTATTAGCAATGACATAATGCCTGGGAGCATACGAGGCAGAGAGGCTGCCCATTAGCCTGAGAATTTCTGTTGTGTGTCCCCCTGAGAAAAAAAGAGTCAGGCATGAAGCACGCTGCTGGGTCAAATGAGTCACAATCGATTAGTTTTGCCACAGGAGTTCTGTAACCACTACGACAACAATTTGCATTTATATAGAGCCTTAAACGTAGTAAAAAAACACCCAAGGCGCATCACAGGAGCGTTATCGGACAAAATTTGACACCGAGCCACATAAAGAGATATTAGGACAGGTGGTCGAAGAGCTAGGTTTTAAGGATGGTCTTAAAGGAGGAGAGGTAGAGAGGCTCAGAGGTTTAAGGAAGGGATTCCAGAGCTTCGGACCAAGCCAGCTGAAGGCACGGCCGGCAATGGTGGGGCGATTAAAATGGGGGATGATCAGGAGGCCAGAATTGGAGGAGCGCAGAGCTCTCAGAGGGTTGTCGGGCTAGAAGAGGCTACAGAAGTAGTTTGGGGCAGCACGCAGATGAGAAATAGGATGGTAAATCTTATGACACATCTAGGAGTAGGGCGAATGAGAACATGGGCGGTTTAAATTTGAAGAATTACACACAGTACATGAGTAATAGCACTAATGATAACTATGATCAAAGGCTATGGCTTGACGAGCACTATATTTATTGTGGGGAAGGCCACAACAAGTTCTCCAATTGTCTGATCACACTAACAAACACTTCACATTTGTTTAGGATAGTAAAAAGCTCAGTTGTTTTCATTTGAAAGCGAGTGACGGAGGGTAGGCGATACCTCATGAACTGAATTGAGTGCAGGCCTAGGATTTTAAAGTGCTGAAGCTTCCACGTTTTAGGGCATTAGATTAGAATAGAGTCGAGAGGAAACTGTTTTGTGGATGTGGGAAGGGGTGTCTTTCCGTGCACACGAGTCTTGTACATTGGTGGAATCAGATGCAGCTCACTCACTGGTTTTGCCAAGTGCCTTTGGTCAGCAGCTCCAAACGATTGGATGTCTCTGGTTGACAAACTCTTGTCTCGGAATAGCATTTTTTCCAAAGCCAAGACTGATATTTAAAACGTTAATGAAGTGACTCTTTTCAAATCAGACTGGAGGACCGTATCGGTCAGACGGGGCTGGAATATGCTCTGATGAGAATTAGCTGTTCTTTTCAACAGGTTTTGAATTGAATTTTAGATGTCGCATAAATATTGCACGTATACACTTTTTACAACAACATTCTAGCACATAACATAGAAACATAGAAACTAGGAGCAGGAGTAGGCCATTCGGCCCGTCGAGCCTGCTCCACCATTCAATACGATCATGGCTGATCATCCAAATCCAGTACCCTGTCCCTGCTTTCTCACACAGAATCCCCATCGAGCCTGCACCGACACATATCCCACCCTATCCCCGTAACCCCACGTAATTAATTCCCCCTAACATATCCCATCCTATCCCTGTAAACCCACATATTTAATCCCCCCCTAACACTAAGGGTCAATTTATCATAGCCAAATCAACCTAACCCGCACATTTTTGGACTGTGGGAGGAAACCGGAGCACCCGGAGGAAACCCACGCAGACACGGGGAGAATAACATATATAAAATTTAAAAACAGATGACCATGAAAGACTCAGGTGAGACAGCTTCAATATACTTTATCACGAGTAGGAACATGCACCGATCACCATGATTCTTTAGATGGCTCATGCTCAATGGCTACCCACTCTTCTCTTCTCTTCTTCTCAGGCAGTCCCTCGGAACCGAGAATGACTTGCTCCCACACTAGGTGACTGATGAGTCCAATGTGGGACCTACAGTCTCTGTCACAGGTGGGGCAGACGGTGGGTGGGGTGCTTGGGTTGACGTGCACTCCTTGCGCTGCCTGCGCTTGCTCCCGGCGAAGAGACTCGAGGTGTTCGGCGCCTTCCCGGATGCTTCTCCTCCACTTTGTGCGGTCTTGGGCCAGGGATTCCCAGGTGTCGGTGGGGATGTTGCACTTTTTCAAGGAGGCTTTGAGGGTGTCCTTGAAGTGTTTCCTCTGCCCACCTGGGGCTCTCTTGCCGTGCCGGAGCTCCGAGTAGAGCGCTTGTTTTGGGAGTCCCGTATCGGGCATGCGGATGATGTGACCCGTCCATCGGAGCTGATCGAGCGTGGTCAAAGCTTCAATGCTGGGGATGTTGGCCTGAGCGAGAACACTGACGTTGGTGCGCCTATCCTGCCAATGCATTTGCAGGATCTTGCGGAGGTAGCATTGGAGTTACCTCTCCAGTGCTTTGAGGTGCCTGCTGTACATGGTCCATGTCTCTGAGGCATACAGCAGGGCGGGTATCACTGCTGCTCTGTAGACCATGAGCTTGGTGCCGGGTTTGAGGTCCTGGTCTTCAAACACTCTCTTCCTCAGGCGACCGAAGGCTGCACTGGCACACTGAAGGCGGTGTTGGACTTCATCATCGACGTCTGCCCTTGTTGACAGTAGGCTCCCGAGGTATGGAAAGTGGTCCACGTTGTCCAAGGCCTTGTCGTGGATTTTGATTATCGGGGGGGCAGTACTGTGTGGCGGGGGCAGGTTGGTAGAGGACCTTTGTCTTACATATGTTTAGTGTAAGGCCCATACTCTCATACGCTTCGGTGAAGGTGTTAACAATGGTTTGGAGTTCGACCTCCGAGTGTGCACAGATGCAAGCGTCGTCTGCATACTGTAATTCGACGACAGAGAAAGGGACGACCTTGGATCTGGACTGGAGGCAACGGAGGTTGAACAGTTTCCGTTTGTTCTGTAAATTAGCTCCACTCCAGCGGGGAGCTTACTGAGGGCGAGATGGAGCATTGCCGCAAGGAAGATCGAGAAGAGCGTTGGTGCGATGACACAGCCTTTCTTTTCCCCGGTCCGTACATGAATTGGGTCTGTGGTGGAACCGTTGGTCAGGATCACGGCTTGCATGTCGTCGTGAAGTAGGCGGAGGATGGTGGCAAACTTTTGAGGGCAGCCGAATTTGAGGACGACACTCCATAATCCCTCACGGTTGACAGTGTCAAAGGCCTTTGTGAGGTCAAAGAGGCCATGTACAGCGGTTGGTGCTGTTCCCTGCATTTCTCTTGTAATTGGCGCGCGGTGAAGATCATGTCCATTGTGCCCCTTAGTGGGCGGAATCCGCATTGCGACTCTGGGAGGAGCTCTTCAGCCACTGGGAGAAGGCAATTGAGGAGGATTCTTGCAATGACTTTTCCTGTGGCAGACAGCGGGGAAACTCCTCTGTAATTACCGCAATCGGACTTGTCACCTTTCTTGAAGATGGTCACAATTACGGCGTCTCCGAGATCTCCTTGCATGCTCTCCTCCTTCCAGATAAGAGAAATTAGTTCATGAATTTGCGCCAGTAGTGCTTCTCCGGCATGCTTTAGTGCCTCGGCAGGGATTCCACCTGCTCCTGAGGCCTTGTTGTTTTTCAGTTGTCGGATGGCCTTTTCAACCTCATGCCGGGCTGGGGTTGTGCTGAGATGGTGGCGGGTAGCATGCTGCGGGATGGAGTTGAGGACACTCTCGTCGAAGACAGAGTCTTGGTTAAGGAGATCTTCGAAGTGCTCCTTCCAGCGGGCACTGACTGCCTCCCTGTCCTTGATGAGTACCTCTCCGTTCTTGGCCCGCAGTGGGGTAGGACCTTGGGTGCTCGGGCCGTAGATGGTCTTGACTGCGCTAAAGAATCCACGCACGTGGTGGTTGTCGGCTAGCTGCTGGATCTCCTGCGCTTTCTCCACCCACCACCTGTTCTTTAGGTCGTGAGTTTTTTGTTGGACCTCGGCCTTCAGGCGTCTGTAGAGCTGCTTTCTTGATCTCAAGTTCTGTTGCTGTTTCCAGATCAGGAATGCCTTGCGCTTGCGGCTTATTAGCTCCTGGATCTCCTGGTCGTTCTCATCGAACCTGTCTTGGTGTTTCCTGGTCGAGTGATCGAGCGTCTCTTCACAGGTGCTGATTATGCAGGCCTTGAGTGCAGACCAGGCGCTGTGGACACTCTGTGTCTTTGCATCACTGGGAGTCGTCAGGTTGTTTGAGGCGCAGGCTGAATAGGGCTTTCTTAGCGGGGTCTTTGAGTGCTCCAGCGTTGATTTTCCTGCGGCATTGTTTCTGTTGCCGCCGCTGTTTTGGGGCTACATTGATGGAGATGACAGAGCGGATTAGGTGGTGGTCTGTCCAGCAATCGTCAGCTCCTGTCATGGCGTGGGTGGTACCCACTAGATAAGGAGACAAGCACCAAGAGAGGTCACAAGTGGTTGTCAGTGATTTGGGCAAAGGTGAAAGGAGACGGGGAGAAGAATTGAAAGGTGTGTCATCAATTGATACTCTCCCCTAGCAGTCAGAAAGAACTTCAATTTATATAGCGCCTTTCACAACCTCAGGACATCCCAAAGCGCTTCACAACCAATGAAGTACTTTTGAATTACAGTCACTGTTGCAATGTAGGGAAATACGACAGCCAATGTGTGCACAGCAAGGTCCCACAAACAGCAATGAGATAAATGAGCAATTAAACTGTTTGTGATGTTGGTTGAGGTATAAATATTGATCAGTGCACCTGAAGAACTCTCCTGCACTTCTCTGAATAGTGCCATGCGATCTATTAAGCCTGCCTGAGAGAGTAGACATGACTTTGGTTTAACATCTCATTCAAAAAGACAGCACCACTGACAGTGCAACACTCCTTCAGTACTGCACTGAGTGTCAGTCTAGATTATTCGTTCAAGTTCTGGAGTGTGGCTTGACCTTCTGACTCAGAGATAAGGGTGCGACCACTGAGTCAAGGCAAGTCAGCTCAAGGGCAGAAGAGTCTTGAAGCACCACTTGTTATCCACTCTCTGATATCCAGGGAAATTAAGAGCATCAACATTGGGAAATGTTCAGAGTAACATTTACCATCAGCGAAAATGATAAATTATAAACTGGTTTAGATCTCGGGTCCCAGCTTCGATCCTCAATGGGTGTTGAGCTGACTGATCTCAAATGGGGTAGCAGTCGGGAGATTACAACTGGCCTCAGCACCCCTGGGTTAGGGAGAGCAAGAATCAAGGCTTTCAGGAAACATTGAAAGAATATGGCAGAAAAACAGAAATGGTGACATGCGTCAGAACAGGTCACATTTTTAAACCATAAAATTTGATCATCACCCCTAAGTGGCAAAGCTGGGGAAACAGGAGAGGGGGGGGAAGTTATATTAATACATTTTTATTTTTCAACAAGTAATAATAATGATATTTTTAATACTGCCACACTTAGCATTTACTTTCCACTATATATAAAATGTATGTTAAATGAATTATGTGCTTGCTACATGCTGTTAATGCTTAGAAATAAAGTAAAAGTGGTTTGATCATTTTCAGATCATGATGCGGAGATGCCGGTGTTGGACTGGGGTGGACAAAATTGAGAGGTCGCACAACACCAGGTTATAGTCCAACAGTTTTATTTGAAATCACAAGCTTTCGGAGCTGCTGACTGAGGAGCAGCAGCAGCAGAGTGGTGGTCTCTGTGGCCAGGAAGAGGAGAAGGAGAAGGAGACCAGACAGCAGACCACAACCAACACAACCAACAACTACAACTGAGGTGCCTGGAGAGAGAGGACAGGAGAGGAGAAAGAAAAGAAAGGAAGGCCAAGGCCAATAACACCAGAGGAGAGGCCTTTTCCATCACTGCCTCCTCAATTGGCCTCCATTTTAGGAGAGGGAGAGAGGGGAGAAAACAACAAAACATCCATCATCTGTTTGGAAGGAGGAAGGAAGGAAAGAACAACAGCTACAGGTGGGTGTGATTCTGGTGCACTCTCCCAGAGACTTTGTTTTGTAGGTGGGGGGAGGAAAGAAGAAAAAGAAGGAGGCCGGAACATCTAAGGGGTGTGTGTGTGAGTGTGTGTGGCTTCTGTAAAAGCTAGGCCGCACACACCATATTAAACACCCCTTTCCCATTGCCTGACCTGGGACAGCTGGAGCTGCCTAGGTGAAGTCCCCAATTAATTTAATCTAATTGGGCATCGTTAAGACCTGGTGCAGGACTGAGCCTGGGCATCTCCAGCTATCCCAGGTGAAGACATCTTCTCCCCCCACCAGAAGACCACCACCAAAGACTTTTATTACATCGGAGAGTGCACCCCCCTGCCAACACCCACCCACCCACCATCCTGAGTGGCGACCCTGCCCTTGCGGCTTCCCTCCTTCCCACCCCCCCTCTCTCTCTCTCTTTGTCTCTTGTCTCTCTCTGCCTCTCTCTCTAAGAGGCACCTCAATCTACTTTTAATTAAGTACCCATTGAGCAGAGGGGAGAAGGCCCCTCTCCCAATTCAATCAACTAAAGGGAGAGGTGTGCCTTCAATTTAAGAGCTCCCTCTGCTCAGGGGAAACCAGAAATAAAAAAACCGAGGCCATTAACACCTTCAGGCCTGTGACTTGGGGTGAGTGTAGCCCTTAAAGAACCCGTCCATTATGGCGACCACATCTTCGCCGGTGGCGGGGGCAGCGAGGACGTACGCGAGCGTGGCAGCCGCGGCCACGGCCGCAGCCACGAGTCCTCCTGTTACCCCGTCACCTTTTACCCTCCTTACGAGGAAGAATGGGGTCAAGAGCTACACTCACCCCAACATGACTATAGAGGCGTGTGTAAAAGCCATGGCTGGGGTTGTCGGCCCTTCAGCCATCGTCGCCGCCTCTAAAATGTACGGCAAGGCTGTGTTCTTCCTGGGGTCGGAGCGGGCGGTGTCCCTGGCCATCGAGAAGGGGCTCACCGTGGGCGGGACCTTCCTGCCGGTGGACCCCCTTGAGGCCACCGCGCAAAGGATTGTGGTTTCCAACGTCCCGCCCTTTGTTCCGGGTGAGCTCCTCCTCCCCCACCTACGTCAACTGGGGGAGGTGAGGTCGGGGATCACACCCATCCCGCTCGGCTTCCGGGAAGCCAGCCTTCGGCACGTCTTCTCCTTCCGGCGCCAGCTTTTCGTCCGGCTGGCGCGGGAGGAGGACGCGGACGGCGCGTTCACGGTGCTCCACGGGGGGACCGCCCACCGCGTCTTCTGGACCTCGGACGGCGTGCGGTGCTAAGCCTGTAAGGAGGTGGGGCACGTCCGCAAAAACTGCCCCGCCTCCAAGGCCGCCACGACACCTAGCGCGGCCAGGGCTGGCGCCGCCGCCCCCCCTCCCCCTGATACTGTCCGCGCGTCGACGACAACGCATGCGCGGTCGAAATCGGAGGCCAACGCCATCACGGCCTCCGGCGGGGGAGGAGGGAGAGCGTCCGAGGGGAAGGAAGGCGCTTAGAAAACTAAACACCTAAGGGCGGATCCCCTCGTGGAGGAAACATCCGAGTTGACCGAACTCACGCCCGAGTACATCGCGGAGTTGATCGGGACGCATGAGACTGGGGGGGTCCTCGTGCCCGGGCCCGTGACCGTGACCGCAACTGCTGAGGCAGCTGAATCAAGACCTGCGGCCGGGCTCGGGCCCGAGGGGCCCAAGAAACCCAGTCGTCGGAAGGGGGCAGAGAGGGAGGCCCCAGCAGACATGGAGGCCTCCCCCTCTCCGGGCCCCAATACGTTAAAAAGAAAGCTCCGCCCCCAGCAGGAGAGACTGCGAGGAGGAAGGTCCCTCCGCAAAAGGGGGGGCAGTCGCCCGCCGCGGGTGCTGCGCCCCACCCCACCACCGTCATCGTCGCGCGCGATCGGCAGGGGTCGTCTGTCCCTCGGGAGGGTGAGACAGCCGAGTCTGTCCGACCTGTGCCTCCCGGGGATGGGGAAGAGACCCTGCCCGTGGGGGGGGGCGCGGAACAACCCGCGGAAGAAAATGTAGAACCTGAACCGTTGCTCCTCGCCGGGTCGGGCGTCCTGGGGACTGGGGCGGGCGAGGCCAAAGAGGCTGAAGCCGAGCCCGCCTTTTATAACCCAGATATCTCCCAGGGACTGCTCGACCTGGTGGAGGAGTGTAGCAATCCCCAGCCCGCTGGGTCGGAGGTTGGTGGCGGGGAGACGGAAAGCCCCCTGACTCCGTCTCTGTTGTTGGCGCCGGACGTGCTGGAGGAATTTGGGATTATTTTCTCCCCGGTTTCTCCGGTCGCCCCGGCGCCTGAGGCGGGGGGGGGCCCCGAACCGCCGCCGCCGCCTCCCGGCCCGGCGCACCTGAAGGAGCCCAGGGTGGACTCCTCTGCCACCGATCCTGGGGGTGGGATCGTGACGGAGGCGGGGCCGGCCGGTGCGGCCGAGCCGTTCGCTGCACCCTGTGTGACGGACGGGTTGGCCGCCGGTGACGACCTCCCGGAGGAGGACGGGGACTCGGTGGGGGGCATCGAGGACGATTTGGAGTCCATCGGCAGCGAGGCGATGGACGCCCTCGTGCCCTTCACCGACTCTCCCCTCATCCCCGTAGGGGAACTCCGGGATTTTATGGCCATGAGCCAGGGTCGTCACAAGAAGATCCGGCTGGCCCTCGACAAGTGGTCGGAGCTGACGCTGCTCGTCGTGTCCGTCCGCGCCGCCGTTAAAATCATGGGCGCGGACAAGGACGTTGGCCGGCTCGAGCTGCGTCGGCTCAAGACGTTCCACACTGGGCTGCTGAGGGAGTGGCGGTCGTCAGTGACCGCGCTCCCTCCCCTCCGTTAGGTAGAGGTTGCACTATGCTTCTGAGATGAAGATAACCATAGCCAGCCTCAACATCAACGGCAGCAGGGAGGCGCGCCGTAGATTCAATAACTTCTCGGTCCTTCGGGACGGGAAATATGCGGTGTGCTTCCTGCAAGAAACCCACACCGTTCCGGGAGACGAGGCCACGTGGCTCCTGGAGTGGCAAGGAGGGGTCAGCATGAGTCACCTCTCCAACAATTCCTGCGGGGTGGCTGTCTTGCTGGCCCCGCATTTTCAGCCGGAGATCTTGAGGGTCAAGGAGCACGTGCCGGGCCGCTTGCTCCAGGTCACTGTTCGCCTGGGAGGCGTGCCGCTCCATTTAGTGAACGTGTACGCCCCCCGGACCGGTGCGCAGCAAGTGCGCTTCTTCGGAGAAGTGTCCGCTCTTCTGGGCTCCATCGACGTGGGCGAGTGCGTCATCCTCGGGGGGGATTTCAATTGTACCCTCGAGGCGCGGGACCGGTCGGGTCCCCCGCGAAGCCCGGCGGCGATGGAGAAGTTGCGGGACCTGGTCGGGTCCTTCGACTTGGTGGACGTCTGGCGAAATCTCCATCCCGACTCCAGCGCCTTCACGAGCGTGAGGTCTGGAGGAGGAAGGTCCAGAATCGACCGCCTTTACATTTCCCGGGCGTACGTCTCCTGCGTCCCGGCGGCTTCCATGCGGCCGGTGCCGTGCACGGACCACCACCTGGTGTGGGCGGAGCTCGCTCCGCTGCGCGCGCGGGGGGGGGTCCGCGTACTGGCATTTTAACAACCTGCTGCTGGAGGACGCGCGGTTCCGGGATTCGTTTCGCCGGTTCTGGGCCGACTGGAGAAGGAAGCGGGGAGGCTTCCCCTCCTTGAGGCTATGGTGGGACGTGGGCAAGGCTCACGTCCGCGTCTTCTGTCAGGAGTACGCGAAGGGGTCGACCAAGAGGCGGGAGGCCCGGGTCGGGCGATTGGAGAAAGAAGTGCTCGACCTGGAGTCCCGTCTCGGTCAGGTCGTCGAGGACCCGGCCCTGCGGAAGGTGTACGAAGAGAAGAAGGGCGCGCTGAAGGACCTGCAGCTGGTCGGGTCCCGAGGCGCGTACGTGAGGTCGCGGATCCAGCTCCTGCGGGACCTGGACCGCGGCTCCCCCTTCTTCTACTCGCTGGAAAAAAGACGGGGGGTCCGTAAGCAGCTCTTGGGGCTGCTGGCCGACGACGGATCTCTGGTCTCGGATCCGGAGGGCATCAGCGCGGAGGCCCGGGCCTATTACGGGGCTCTGTTCTCTTCGGATCCGTCCAGCGAGGATGCGCGCAGAGTTTTGTGGGAGGACCTGCCGAAGGTCGGCCCGGAGGGCGCCGAGAATTTAGAAGCTCCGCTAAGCCTGGCGGAGCTGACCGGCGCCCTGCGCCAGCTCTCGAGGGGCAAGTCCCCGGGGCTGGACGGGCTGACCGTGGAGTTCCACAGGGCGTTCTGGGACGTCTTGGGGGACGACTACGCGCGGGTCCTGGGGGAAAGTCTGGCGACCGGGGAGATGCCCCTCTCTTGGCGCAGGGCGGTCATCGTCCTGCTGCCCAAGAAGGGCGATCTCCGCCTACTTAAGAACTGGCGCCCGGTCTCCCTCCTCAGCACGGACTACAAAATTTTCGCCAGGGCTATGTCTGCTCGCCTTGGCACCGTGCTGGCCCGCATGATCCACCCCGACCAGTCCTACACGGTCCCGGGCCGGAGTATCCACGATAACATCCATCTGGTCCGGGACCTGGTCCACCATTCCCAGAGGGCTGGTCTGTCGGTCGCCTTCCTTTCCCTGGATCAGGAGAAGGCGTTCGACAGGGTGGATCACGAGTATCTTTTCGGGACTCTGCGCGCATTCGGGTTCGGGACGCATTTCGTCGCCCGGATCCGACTTCTGTACGCCGCCGCGGAGTGTCTGATTAAAGTTAACGGGTCTTTGACGGCGCCCCTTCGCTTCGGGAGGGGGGTGCGTCAGGGATGCCCCATGTCCGGTCAGTTATACGCCATTTGCGTGGAGCCTTTCCTGCGCCTCTTGCGGAAGAGGTTGACGGGACTGGCTCTGCAAGGGCCGGGCGTGGAGGTGGTCCTCTCGGCTTACGCCGATGACGTGCTCCTCGCGGTCACGGATCCCGTCGACTTGCGGAGGATGCGAGAATGCCAGCAGATTTACTCGGACGCATCCTCCGCCAAGATCAACTGGGAGAAATGTTCTGGACTCCTGGTGGGCCCATGGCGGGTGGACTCCCTGCCGGAGGAGTTCGGGCCTTTCGCCTGGAGCACCACGCACCTCCTCTACCTGGGAGTCTACCTCAGCCCGGCCGAGGACGCCTGGCCGGCGAACTGGCAAGAGCTGGAGGCCAAAGTCACCGCTCGCCTAGGACGCTGGACAGGACTGCTCCGAGTGTTGTCCTACAGGGGTCGAGCGCTGGTCATAAACCAGCTGGTGGCCGCCATGTTGTGGTACCGGTTGGTCACTTTGATCCCTCCCCCTGCGTTTGTCGCCAAGATGCAGAAGAAGCTCGTCGACTTCTTCTGGGACAAAAGGAAGCACTGGGTCTCTGCCGCGGTTTTGAGTCTCCCGCTTAGGGAGGGCGGTCAGGCGCTGGTGTGCCTTCGCACCCAGGTGGCGACTTTCCGTCTTCAGACGCTGCAGAGATACCTGTACGTGGAGAATCCTCCTAGGTGGCGTGCGCTGGCGACGTATTTCTTCCGCCAGCTGCACGGCCTCAATTATGACACGCAGCTCCTGTTTGTGAGAGTGGGTGGCACGCGTGCCAGCCTGCGGGAGCTGCCTGTCTTCTACCAGGAACTGCTATGGGTTTGGAACAGCGTCGCCTCCGAGCGCAGTTCTCCCCCGTCAGGAGCGGCGGCCGTCCTTCGGGAGCCGCTGTTCAGGAATCCGCACCTCCACGACCGCGGGTTCGGCTGGCTGGCGGAGGGCAGGGCTGTGCCCGGTAAGGTGACCAGAGTCGGGGACCTGCTCGATGGCGGAGGAGCGGGCTGGATGGCGCCGGAGGAGTTGGCGAGGCGCATGTCTTGGGTCAACGTCCGGCTCGCGGTCAAAGCCATCGAGTCGCTAAAAGTGGCACTGGGCCCCGTCTCCACTAGGTGTGTCGAGGAGGCTCAAGCACGTGGGGCGATCCCGTCCGAACTGACCCCCGTTCGGACGGAATTCCTTATCGGCGCCCGGCCCCGAATCCTCCCTCGGGAGCCGCCGCCTCACCACTTGAGCCTTCTCGGAGAAATGCCCTCCGTGCCCTTTCAATCCGCACGGAGGCGTTTCCTGTACGGGCTGCTCCTGCACACTCTCCACTTTGCCATCTTCGTCTGCCGTCCGGACACGCCTTGGCGTACCATCCTGCCGTCCGGCGGAGGCGAAGGTCCCCATTGGAAGGCTCTCTACGCGGGAGTCTTCCCTTGTTCTATTGGGGACTTGGCCTGGAGGGTGTTGCACGGAGCAGTCCCGTGCAATAGGATTTTAAGTAGGTTTACGGACTCCCAGGCTGCTTGCCATTTTTGCGGCCTGGAGGAGTCCGTTTATCACATTTATGTTGAATGTGAGAGGTTGCAGCCCCTCTTTCATTATTTGAAGGGGCTGCTCCTCAATTTCTGGTTGCACTTCAGCCCCACGCTCCTGATCTACGGTCACCCGGTGCGGAGGGGAGCGGGTAGGTCGGAGAACCTCCTCGTAGGACTGCTCCTGGGCCTGGCCAAGAAAGCCATTAATTGGTCCAGGCAGCGGGCGGTCGAGGGGGTCGTTCGGCCCGATTGCCTGCCTCTCTTCCGCGGCCATGTTCGCGCCCGGGTGGCCCTGGAGATGGAGCACGTGGTGTCCGCCGGCACGCTTGAGTTTTTCCGCGACCGGTGGGCGCCGCGGGGACTGGAGTGCATCGTCACCCCGGACTTTCAAATTTTAATTTGATTTATTAAGTTTCATTTCAAGTTTTAATTGATTTACAGTAAATTTGCATTCTGTCAAACCAAAAAGATCAACACCAGGTTATAGCCTCAGCAGCCAGGAGAAGGAGAGTGAGGAGCAGCAGCAGCAGCAGAGTGGTGGTCTCTGTGACCAGGAAGAGGAGAAGGAGAAGGAGAAGGAGACCAGATAGCAGACCACCACCAACAACCAACAACCACAACTGAGGTGCCTGGAGAGAGAGGACAGGAGAGGAGAAAGATAAGAAGGAAAGGAAGGCCAAGGCCATTAACAACAGAGGAGAGGCCTTTCCACACTGCCTCCTCAATTGGCCTCCATTTTAGGAGAGGGAGAGAGGGGAGAAAAACATCACAAACATCCATCATCTGTTTGGAAGGAAGAAGGAAGGAAAGAACAACAGCTACAGGTGGGTGTGATTCTGGTGCACTCTCCCAGAGACTTTGTTTTGTCGGTGGGGGGAGGAAAGAAGATAAGAAGAGGGCCGGAACATCCAAGGGGTGTGTGTGTGTGTGGCTTTTGTAAAAGCAAGGCCGCACACACCATATTAAACACCCCTTTCCCATTGCCTGACCTGGGACAGCTGGAGCTGCCTAGGTGAAGTCCCCAATTAACTTAATATTATTGGGCATCGTTAAGACCTGGTGCAGGACTGAGCCTGGGCATCTCCAGCTATCCCAGGTGAAGACATCTTCTCCCCCCACCAGAAGACCACCACCAAAGACTTTTAGTACATCGGAGAGTGCACCCCCCTGCCAACACCCACCCACCCACCATCCTGAGTGGCGACCCTGCCCTTGCGGCTTCCTTCCCTCCTTCCCACCCCCTCTCTCTCTTTGTCTCTTGTCTCTCTCTGCCTCTCTCTCTCTAAGAGGCACCTCATTATCTTTTTAATTAAGTACCCATTGAGCAGAGGGGAGAAGGCCCCTCTCCTAATTAATTCATAAAAAGGGAGAGGTGTGCCTTCAATTTAAGAGCTCCCTCTGCTCAGGGGAAAACTAAAACAAAAAAAAACCAAGGCCATTAACACCTTCAGGCCTGTGACTTGGGGTGAGTGTAGCCCTTAAAGAACCCTCCATTATGGCGACCACATCTTCGCCGGTGGCGGGGGCAGCGAGGACGTACGCGAGCGTGGCAGCCGCGGCCACGGCCGCAGCCACGAGTCCTCCTGTTACCCCGTCACCTTTTACCCTCCTTACGAGGAAGAATGGGGTCAAGAGCTACACTCACCCCAACATGACTATAGAGGCGTGTGTAAAAGCCATGGCTGGGGTTGTCGGCCCTTCAGCCATCGTCGCCGCCTCTAAAATGTACGGCAAGGCTGTGTTCTTCCTGGGGTCGGAGCGGGCGGTGTCCCTGGCCATCGAGAAGGGGCTCACCGTGGGCGGGACCTTCCTGCCGGTGGACCCCCTTGAGGCCACCGCGCAAAGGATTGTGGTTTCCAACGTCCCGCCCTTTGTTCCGGGTGAGCTCCTCCTCCCCCACCTACGTCAACTGGGGGAGGTGAGGTCGGGGATCACACCCATCCCGCTCGGCTTCCGGGAAGCCAGCCTTCGGCACGTCTTCTCCTTCCGGCGCAAGCTTTTCGTCCGGCTGGCGCGGGAGGAGGACGCGGATGGCGCGTTCACGGTGCTCCACGGGGGGACCGCCCACCGCGTCTTCTGGACCTCGGACGGCGTGCGGTGCTACGCCTGTAAGGAGGTGGGGCACGTCCGCAAAAACTGCCCCGCCTCCAAGGCCGCCACGACACTTGGCGCGGCCAGGGTTGGCGCCGCCGCCCCCCCTCCCCCTGATACTGTCCGCGCGTCGACGGCGACGGATGCGCAGTCGAAATCGGAGGCCAACACCACCACGGCCTCCGGCGGGGAGGAGGGAGAGCGTCCGGGGGAAGGAAGGCGCGTAGGAAAACTAAACACCTAAGGGCGGATCCCCTCGCGGAGGAAACATCAGAATTGACCGAACTCACGCCCGAGTACATGGCGGAGTTGGTCGGGACGCATGAGACTGGGGGGGTCCTCGTGCCCGGGCCCGTGACCGTGACCGCAACTGCTGAGGCAGCTGAATCAAGACCTGCGGCCGGGCTCGGGCCCGAGGGGCCCAAGAAACCCAGTCGTCGGAAGGGGGCAGAGAGGGAGGCCCCAGCAGACATGGAGGCCTCCCCCTCTCCGGGCCCCAACTTGTTAAAAAGAAAGCTCCGCCCCCAGCAGGAAGACTGCGAGGAGGAAGGTCCCTCCGCAAAAGGGGGGCAGTCGCCCGCCGCGGGTGCTGCGCCCCACCCCACCACCGTCATCGTCGCGCGCGAGCGGCGGGGGTCGTCTGTCCCTCGGGAGGGTGAGACAGCCGAGTCTGTCCGACCTGTGCCTCCCGGGGATATGGAAGAGACCCTGCCCGTGGGGGGGGGCGCGGAACAACCCGCGGAGGGAAATGTAGTTACGGAACCGTTGCTCCTCGCCGGGTCGGGCGTCCTGGGGACTGGGGCGGGCGAGGCCAAAGAGGCTGAAGCCGAGCCCGCCTTTTATAACCCAGATATCTCCCAGGGACTGCTCGACCTGGTGGAGGAGTGTAGCAATCCCCAGCCCGCTGGGTCGGAGGTTGGTGGCGGGGAGACGGAAAGCCCCCTGACTCCGTCTCTGTCGTTGGCGCCGGACGTGCTGGAGGAATTTGGGATTATTTTCTCCCCGGTTTCTCCGGTCGCCCCGGCGCCTGAGGCGGGGGGGGGCCCCGAACCGCCGCCGCCGCCTCCCGGCCCGGCGCCCCTGAAGGAGCCCAGGGTGGACTCCTCTGCCACCGATCCTGGGGGTGGGATCGTGACGGAGGCGGGGCCGGCCGGTGCGGCCGAGCCGTTCGCTGCACCCTGTGTGACGGACGGGTTGGCCGCCGGTGACGACCTCCCGGAGGAGGACGGGGACTCGGTGGGGGGCTTCGAGGACGATTTGGAGTCCATCGGCAGCGAGGTGATGGACGCCCTCGTGCCCTTCACCGACTCTCCCCTCATCCCCGTAGGGGAACTCCGGGATTTTATGGCCGTGAGCCAGGGTCGTCACAAGAAGATCCGGCTGGCCCTCGACAAGTGGTCGGAGCTGGCGCTGCTCGTCGTGTCCGTCCGCGCCGCCGTTAAAATCATGGGCGCGGACAAGGACGTTGGCCGGCTCGAGCTGCGTCGGCTCAAGACGTTCCACACTGGGCTGCTGAGGGAGTGGCGGTCGTCAGTGACCGCCCGCCCTCCCTCCCCTCCGTTAGGTAGAGGTTGCACTATGCTTCTGAGATGAAGATAACCATAGCCAGCCTCAACATCAACGGCAGCAGGGAGGCGCGCCGTAGATTCAATAACTTCTCGGTCCTTCGGGACGGGAAATATGCGGTGTGCTTCCTGCAAGAAACCCACACCGTTCCAGGAGACGAGGCCACGTGGCTCCTGGAGTGGCAAGGAGGGGTCAGCATGAGTCACCTCTCCAACAATTCCTGCGGGGTGGCTGTCTTGCTGGCCCCGCATTTTCAGCCGGAGATCTTGAGGGTCAAGGAGCACGTGCCGGGCCGCTTGCTCCAGGTCACTGTTCGCCTGGGAGGCGTGCCGCTCCATTTAGTGAACGTGTACGCCCCCCGGACCGGTGCGCAGCAAGTGCGCTTCTTCGGAGAAGTGTCCGCTCTTCTGGGCTCCATCGACGTGGGTGAGTGCGTCATCCTCGGGGGGGATTTCAATTGTACCCTCGAGGCGCGGGACCGGTCGGGTCCCCCGCGAAGCCCGGCGGCGATGGAGAAGTTGCGGGACCTGGTCGGGTCCTTCGACTTGGTGGACGTCTGGCGAAATCTCCATCCCGACTCCAGCGCCTTCACGAGCGTGAGGTCTGGAGGAGGAAGGTCCAGAATCGACCGCCTTTACATTTCCCGGGCGTACATCTCCTGCGTTCCGGCGGCTTCCATGCGGCCGGTGCCGTGCACGGACCACCACCTGGTGTGGGCGGAGCTCGCTCCGCTGCGCGCGCGGGGGGGGTCCGCGTACTGGCATTTTAACAACCTGCTGCTGGAGGACGCGCGGTTCCGGGATTCGTTTCGCCGGTTCTGGGCCGACTGGAGAAGGAAGCGGGGAGGCTTCCCCTCCTTGAGGCTATGGTGGGACGTGGGCAAGGCTCACGTCCGCGTCTTCTGTCAGGAGTACGCGAAGGGGTCGACCAAGAGGCGGGAGGCCCGGGTCGGGCGATTGGAGAAAGAAGTGCTCGACCTGGAGTCCCGTCTCGGTCAGGTCGTCGAGGACCCGGCCCTGCGGAAGGTGTACGAAGAGAAGAAGGGCGCGCTGAAGGACCTGCAGCTGGTCGGGTCCCGAGGCGCGTACGTGAGGTCGCGGATCCAGCTCCTGCGGGACCTGGACCGCGGCTCCCCCTTCTTCTACTCGCTGGAAAAAAGACGGGGGGTCCGTAAGCAGCTCTTGGGGCTGCTGGCCGACGACGGATCTCTGGTCTCGGATCCGGAGGGCATCAGCGCGGAGGCCCGGGCCTATTACGGGGCTCTGTTCTCTTCGGATCCGTCCAGCGAGGATGCGCGCAGAGTTTTGTGGGAGGACCTGCCGAAGGTCGGCCCGGAGGGCGCCGAGAATTTAGAAGCTCCGCTAAGCCTGGCGGAGCTGACCGGCGCCCTGCGCCAGCTCTCGAGGGGCAAGTCCCCGGGGCTGGACGGGCTGACCGTGGAGTTCCACAGGGCGTTCTGGGATGTCTTGGGGGACGACTACGCGCGGGTCCTGGGGGAAAGTCTGGCGACCGGGGAGATGCCCCTCTCTTGGCGCAGGGCGGTCATCGTCCTGCTGCCCAAGAAGGGCGATCTCCGCCTACTTAAGAACTGGCGCCCGGTCTCCCTCCTCAGCACGGACTACAAAATTTTCGCCAGGGCTATGTCTGCTCGCCTTGGCACCGTGCTGGCCCGCATGATCCACCCCGACCAGTCCTACACGGTCCCGGGCCGGAGTATCCACGATAACATCCATCTGGTCCGGGACCTGGTCCACCATTCCCAGAGGGCTGGTCTGTCGGTCGCCTTCCTTTCCCTGGATCAGGAGAAGGCGTTCGACAGGGTGGATCACGAGTATCTTTTCGGGACTCTGCGCGCATTCGGGTTCGGGACGCATTTCGTCGCCCGGATCCGACTTCTGTACGCCGCCGCGGAGTGTCTGATTAAAGTTAACGGGTCTTTGACGGCGCCCCTTCGCTTCGGGAGGGGGGTGCGTCAGGGATGCCCCATGTCCGGTCAGTTATACGCCGTTTGCGTGGAGCCTTTCCTGCGCCTCTTGCGGAAGAGGTTGACGGGACTGGCTCTGCAAGGGCCGGGCGTGGAGGTGGTCCTCTCGGCTTACGCCGATGACGTGCTCCTCGCGGTCACGGATCCCGTCGACTTGCGGAGGATGCGAGAATGCCAGCAGATTTACTCGGACGCATCCTCCGCCAAGATCAACTGGGAGAAATGTTCTGGACTCCTGGTGGGCCCATGGCGGGTGGACTCCCTGCCGGAGGAGTTCGGGCCTTTCGCCTGGAGCACCACGCACCTCCTCTACCTGGGAGTCTACCTCAGCCCGGCCGAGGACGCCTGGCCGGCGAACTGGCAAGAGCTGGAGGCCAAAGTCACCGCTCGCCTAGGACGCTGGACAGGACTGCTCCGAGTGTTGTCCTACAGGGGTCGAGCGCTGGTCATAAACCAGCTGGTGGCCGCCATGTTGTGGTACCGGTTGGTCACTTTGATCCCTCCCCCTGCGTTTGTCGCCAAGATGCAGAAGAAGCTCGTCGACTTCTTCTGGGACAAAAGGAAGCACTGGGTCTCTGCCGCGGTTTTGAGTCTCCCGCTTAGGGAGGGCGGTCAGGCGCTGGTGTGCCTTCGCACCCAGGCGGCGACTTTCCGTCTTCAGACGCTGCAGAGATACCTGTACGTGGAGAATCCTCCTAGATGGCGTGCGCTGGCGACGTATTTCTTCCGCCAGCTGCACGGCCTCAATTACGACACGCAGCTCCTGTTTGTGAGAGTGGGTGGCACGCGTGCCAGCCTGCGGGAGCTGCCTGTCTTCTACCAGGAACTGCTATGGGTTTGGAACAGCGTCGCCTCCGAGCGCAGTTCTCCCCCGTCAGGAGCGGCGGCCGTCCTTCGGGAGCCGCTGTTCAGGAATCCGCACCTCCACGACCGCGGGTTCGGCTGGCTGGCGGAGGGCAGGGCTGTGCCCGGTAAGGTGACCAGAGTCGGGGACCTGCTCGATGGCGGAGGAGCGGGCTGGATGGCGCCGGAGGAGTTGGCGAGGCGCATGTCTTGGGTCAACGTCCGGCTCGCGGTCAAAGCCATCGAGTCGCTAAAAGTGGCACTGGGCCCCGTCTCCACTAGGTGTGTCGAGGAGGCTCAAGCACGTGGGGCGATCCCGTCCGAACTGACCCCCGTTCGGACGGAATTCCTTATCGGCGCCCGGCCCCGAATCCTCCCTCGGGAGCCGCCGCCTCACCACTTGAGCCTTCTCGGAGAAATGCCCTCCGTGCCCTTTCAATCCGCACGGAGGCGTTTCCTGTACGGGCTGCTCCTGCACACTCTCCACTTTGCCATCTTCGTCTGCCGTCCGGACACGCCTTGGCGTACCATCCTGCCGTCCGGCGGAGGCGAAGGTCCCCATTGGAAGGCTCTCTACGCGGGAGTCTTCCCTTGTTCTATTGGGGACTTGGCCTGGAGGGTGTTGCACGGAGCAGTCCCGTGCAATAGGATTTTAAGTAGGTTTACGGACTCCCAGGCTGCTTGCCATTTTTGCGGCCTGGAGGAGTCCGTTTATCACATTTATGTTGAATGTGAGAGGTTGCAGCCCCTCTTTCATTATTTGAAGGGGCTGCTCCTCAATTTCTGGTTGCACTTCAGCCCCACGCTCCTGATCTACGGTCACCCGGTGCGGAGGGGAGCGGGTAGGTCGGAGGACCTCCTCGTAGGACTGCTCCTGGGCCTGGCCAAGAAAGCCATTAATTGGTCCAGGCAGCGGGCGGTCGAGGGGGTCGTTCGGCCCGATTGCCTGCCTCTCTTCCGCGGCCATGTTCGCGCCCGGGTGGCCCTGGAGATGGAGCACGCGGTGTCCGCCGGCACGCTTGAGTTTTTCCGCGACCGGTGGGCGCCGCGGGGACTGGAGTGCATCGTCACCCCGGACTTTCAAATTTTAATTTGATTTATTAAGTTTCATTTCAAGTTTTAATTGATTTACAGTAAATTTGCGTTCTGTCAAACCAAAAAGATCAACACCAGGTTATAGCCTCAGCAGCCAGGAGAAGGAGAGTGAGGAGCAGCAGCAGCAGCAGAGTGGTGGTCTCTGTGACCAGGAAGAGGAGAAGGAGACCAGACAGCAGACCACCACCAACAACCAACAACCACTACAACTGAGGTGCCTGGAGAGAGAGGACAGGAGAGGAGAGGGAGAAGAAAGGAAGGCCAAGGCAATTAACACCAGAGGAGAGGCCTTTCCATCACTGCCTCCTCAATTGGCCTCCATTTTAGGAGAGGGAGAGAGGGGAGAAAACATCACAACATCATCTGTTTGGAAGGAGGAAGAAAGAAAGAAAGAACATCTACAGGTGGGTGTTATTTCTGGGGCACTCTCCCAGAGACTTTGTTTTGTAGGTGGGGGGAGGAAAGAAGAAAAGAAGAGGGCCGGAACATCCAAGGGGTGTGTGTGTGTGTGGCTTTTGTAAAAACTAGGCCGCACACACCATATTAAACACCCCTTTCCCATTGCCTGACCTGGGACAGCTGGAGCTGCCTAGGTGAAGTCCCCAATTCAACAAACATCTAATTGGGCATCGTTAAGACCTGGTGCAGGACTGAGCCTGGGCATCTCCAGCTATCCCAGGTGAAGACATCTTCTCCCCCCACCAGAAGACCACCACCAAAGACTTTTATTACATCGGAGAGTGCACCCCCCCTGCCAACACCCACCCACCCACCATCCTGAGTGGCGACCCTGCCCTTGCGGCTTCCCTCCTTCCCACCCCCTCTCTCTCTCTCTTTGTCTCTTGTCTCTCTCTGCCTCTCTCTCTAAGAGGCACCTCATTATCTTTTAATTAAGTACCTATTGAGCAGAGGGGAGAAGGCCCCTCTCCCAATTCAATCAACTAAAGGGAGAGGTGTGCCTTCAATTTAAGAGCTCCCTCTGCTCAGGGGAAAACAGAAACAAAAAACCGAGGCCATTAACACCTTCAGGCCTGTGACTTGGGGTGAGTGTAGCCCTTAAAGACCAACCCATCATGGCGACCACATCTTCGCCGGTGGCGGGGGCAGCGAGGACATACGCGAGCGTGGCAGCCGCGGCCACGGCCGCAGCCACGAGTCCTCCTGTTACCCCGTCACCTTTTACCCTCCTTACGAGGAAGAATGGGGTCAAGAGCTACACTCACCCCAATATGACAATAGAGGCGTGCATAAAAGCCATGGCTGGGGTTGTCGGCCCTTCAGCCATCGTCGCCGCCTCTAAAATGTACGGCAAGGCTGTGTTCTTCCTGGGGTCGGAGCGGGCGGTGTCCCTGGCCATCGAGAAGGGGCTCACCGTGGGCGGGACCTTCCTGCCGGTGGACCCCCTTGAGGCCACCGCGCAAAGGATTGTGGTTTCCAACGTCCCGCCCTTTGTTCCGGGTGAGCTCCTCCTCCCCCACCTACGTCAACTGGGGGAGGTGAGGTCGGGGATCACACCCATCCCGCTCGGCTTCCGGGAAGCCAGCCTTCGGCACGTCTTCACCTTCCGGCGCCAGCTTTTCGTCCGGCTGGCGCGGGAGGAGGACGCGGATGGCGCGTTCACGGTGCTCCACGGGGGGACCGCCCACCGCGTCTTCTGGACCTCGGACGGCGTGCGGTGCTACGCCTGTAAGGAGGTGGGGCACGTCCGCAAAAACTGCCCCGCCTCCAAGGCCGCCACGACACTTGGCGCGGCCAGGGTTGGCGCCGCCCCCCCTCCCCCTGATACTGTCCGCGCGTCGACGGCGACGGATGCGCGGTCGAAATCGGAGGCCAACACCACCACGGCCTCCGGCGGGGAGGAGGGAGCGCGTCCGGGGGGGAAGGAAGGCGCGTAGGAAAAATAAACACCTAAGGGCGGATCCCCTCGCGGAGGAAACATCAGAGTTGACCGAACTCACGCCCGAGTACATCGCGGAGTTGATCGGGACGCATGAGACTGGGGGGGTCCTCGTGCCCGGGCCCGTGACCGTGACCGCAACTGCTGAGGCAGCTAAATCAAGACCTGCGGCCGGGCTCGGGCCCGAGGGGCCCAAGAAACCCAGTCGTCGGAAGGGGGCAGAGAGGGAGGCCCCAGCAGACATGGAGGCCTCCCCCTCTCCGGGCCCCAACTTGTTAAAAAGAAAGCTCCGCCCCCAGCAGGAGGACTGCGAGGAGGAAGGTCCCTCCGCAAAAGGGGGGCAGTCGCCCGCCGCGGGTGCTGCGCCCCACCCCACCACCGTCATCGTCGCGCGCGATCGGCAGGGGTCGTCTGTCCCTCGGGAGGGTGAGACAGCCGAGTCTGTCCGACCTGTGCCTCCCGGGGATGGGGAAGAGACCCTGCCCGTGGGGGGGGGGGCGCGGAACAACCCGCGGAGGGAAATGTAGTTCCGGAACCGTTGCTCCTCGCCGGGTCGGGCGTCCTGGGGACTGGGGCGGGTGAGGCCAAAGAGGCTGAAGCCGAGCCCGCCTTTTATAACCCAGACATCTCCCAGGGACTGCTCGACCTGGTGGAGGAGTGTAGCAGTCCCCGGCCCGCTGGGTCGGAGGTTGGTGGCGGGGAGACGGAAAGCCCCCTGACTCCGTCTCTGTTGTTGGCGCCGGACGTGCTGGAGGAATTTGGGATTATTTTCTCCCCGGTTTCTCCGGTCGCCCCGGCGCCTGAGGCGGGGGGGGGCCCCGAACCGCCGCCGCCGCCTCCCGGCCCAGCGCCCCTGAAGGAGCCCAGGGTGGACTCCTCTGCCACCGATCCTGGGGGTGGGATCGTGACGGAGGCGGGGCCGGCCGGGCCGTTCGCTGCACCCTGTGTGACGGACGGGTTGGCCGCCGGTGACGACCTCCCGGAGGAGGACGGGGACTCGGTGTTGGGCTTCGAGGACGATTTGGAGTCCATCGGCAGCGAGGTGATGGACGCCCTCGTGCCCTTCACCGACTCTCCCCTCATCCCCGTAGGGGAACTCCGTGATTTTATGGCCACGAGCCAGGGTCGTCACAAGAAGATCCGGCTGGCCCTCGACAAGTGGTCGGAGCTGGCGCTGCTCGTTGTGTCCGTCCGCGCCGCCGTTAAAATCATGGGCGCGGACAAGGACGTTGGCCGGCTCGAGCTGCGTCAGCTCAAGAGTTTCCACACTGGGCTGCTGAGGGAGTGGCGGTCGTCAGTGACCGCTCTCCCTCCCCTCCGTTAGGTAGAGGTTGCACTATGCTTCTGAGATGAAGATAACCATAGCCAGCCTCAACATCAACGGCAGCAGGGAGGCGCGCCGTAGATTCAATAACTTCTCGGTCCTTCGGGACGGGAAATATGCGGTGTGCTTCCTGCAAGAAACCCACACCGTTCCGGGAGACGAGGCCACGTGGCTCCTGGAGTGGCAAGGAGGGGTCAGCATGAGTCACCTCTCTAACAATTCCTGCGGGGTGGCTGTCTTGCTGGCCCCGCATTTTCAGCCGGAGATCTTGAGGGTCAAGGAGCACGTGCCGGGCCGCTTGCTCCAGGTCACTGTTCGCCTGGGAGGCGTGCCGCTCCATTTAGTGAACGTGTACGCCCCCCGGACCGGTGCGCAGCAAGTGCGCTTCTTCGGAGAAGTGTCCGCTCTTCTGGGCTCCATCGACGTGGGCGAGTGCGTCATCCTCGGGGGGGATTTCAATTGTACCCTCGAGGCGCGGGACCGGTCGGGTCCCCCGCGAAGCCCGGCGGCGATGGAGAAGTTGCGGGACCTGGTCGGGTCCTTCGACTTGGTGGACGTCTGGCGAAATCTCCATCCCGACTCCAGCGCCTTCACGAGCGTGAGGTCTGGAGGAGGAAGGTCCAGAATCGACCGCCTTTACATTTCCCGGGCGTACGTCTCCTGCGTTCCGGCGGCTTCCATGCGGCCGGTGCCGTGCACGGACCACCACCTGGTGTGGGCGGAGCTCGCTCCGCTGCGCGCGCGGGGGGGGGTCCGCGTACTGGCATTTTAACAACCTGCTGCTGGAGGACGCGCGGTTCCGGGATTCGTTTCGCCGGTTCTGGGCCGACTGGAGAAGGAAGCGGGGAGGCTTCCCCTCCTTGAGGCTATGGTGGGACGTGGGCAAGGCTCACGTCCGCGTCTTCTGTCAGGAGTACGCGAAGGGGTCGACCAAGAGGCGGGAGGCCCGGGTCGGGCGATTGGAGAAAGAAGTGCTCGACCTGGAGTCCCGTCTCGGTCAAGTCGTCGAGGACCCGGCCCTGCGGAAGGTGTACGAAGAGAAGAAGGGCGCGCTGAAGGACCTGCAGCTGGTCGGGTCCCGAGGCGCGTACGTGAGGTCGCGGATCCAGTTCCTGCGGAACCTGGACCGCGGCTCCCCCTTCTTCTACTCGCTGGAAAAAAGACGGGGGGTCCGTAAGCAGCTCTTGGGGCTGCTGGCCGACGACGGATCTCTGGTCTCGGATCCGGAGGGCATCAGCGCGGAGGCCCGGGCCTATTACGGGGCTCTGTTCTCTTCGGATCCGTCCAGCGAGGATGCGCGCAGAGTTTTGTGGGAGGACCTGCCGAAGGTCGGCCCGGAGGGCGCCGAGAATTTAGAAGCTCCGCTAAGCCTGGCGGAGCTGACCGGCGCCCTGCGCCAGCTCTCGAGGGGCAAGTCCCCGGGGCTGGACGGGCTGACCGTGGAGTTCCACAGGGCGTTCTGGGACGTCTTGGGGGACGACTACGCGCGGGTCCTGGGGGAAAGTCTGGCGACCGGGGAGATGCCCCTCTCTTGGCGCAGGGCGGTCATCGTCCTGCTGCCCAAGAAGGGCGATCTCCGCCTACTTAAGAACTGGCGCCCGGTCTCCCTCCTCAGCACGGACTACAAAATTTTCGCCAGGGCTATGTCTGCTCGCCTTGGCACCGTGCTGGCCCGCATGATCCACCCCGACCAGTCCTACACGGTCCCGGGCCGGAGTATCCACGATAACATCCATCTGGTCCGGGACCTGGTCCACCATTCCCAGAGGGCTGGTCTGTCGGTCGCCTTCCTTTCCCTGGATCAGGAGAAGGCGTTCGACAGGGTGGATCACGAGTATCTTTTCGGGACTCTGCGCGCATTCGGGTTCGGGACGCATTTCGTCGCCCGGATCCGACTTCTGTACGCCGCCGCGGAGTGTCTGATTAAAGTTAACGGGTCTTTGACGGCGCCCCTTCGCTTCGGGAGGGGGGTGCGTCAGGGATGCCCCATGTCCGGTCAGTTATACGCCGTTTGCGTGGAGCCTTTCCTGCGCCTCTTGCGGAAGAGGTTGACGGGACTGGCTCTGCAAGGGCCGGGCGTGGAGGTGGTCCTCTCGGCTTACGCCGATGACATGCTCCTCGCGGTCACGGATCCCGTCGACTTGCGGAGGATGCGAGAATGCCAGCAGATTTACTCGGACGCATCCTCCGCCAAGATCAACTGGGAGAAATGTTCTGGACTCCTGGTGGGTGGACTCCCTGCCGGAGGAGTTCGGGCCTTTCGCCTGGAGCACCACGCACCTCCTCTACCTGGGAGTCTACCTCAGCCCGGCCGAGGACGCCTGGCCGGCGAACTGGCAAGAGCTGGAGGCCAAAGTCACCGCTCGCCTAGGGCGCTGGACAGGACTGCTCCGAGTGTTGTCCTACAGGGGTCGAGCGCTGGTCATAAACCAGCTGGTGGCCGCCATGTTGTGGTACCGGTTGGTCACTTTGATCCCTCCCCCTGCGTTTGTCGCCAAGATGCAGAAGAAGCTCGTCGACTTCTTCTGGGACAAAAGGAAGCACTGGGTCTCTGCCGCGGTTTTGAGTCTCCCGCTTAGGGAGGGCGGTCAGGCGCTGGTGTGCCTCCGCACCCAGGCGGCGACTTTCCGTCTTCAGACGCTGCAGAGATACCTGTACGTGGAGAATCCTCCTAGATGGCGTGCGCTGGCGACGTATTTCTTCCGCCAGCTGCACGGCCTCAATTACGACACGCAGCTCCTGTTTGTGAGAGTGGGTGGCACGCGTGCCAGCCTGCGGGAGCTGCCTGTCTTCTACCAGGAACTGCTATGGGTTTGGAACAGCGTCGCCTCCGAGCGCAGTTCTCCCCCGTCAGGAGCGGCGGCCGTCCTTCGGGAGCCGCTGTTCAGGAATCCGCACCTCCACGACCGCGGGTTCGGCTGGCTGGCGGAGGGCAGGGCTGTGCCCGGTAAGGTGACCAGAGTCGGGGACCTGCTCGATGGCGGAGGAGCGGGCTGGATGGCGCCGGAGGAGTTGGCGAGGCGCATGTCCTGGGTCAACGTCCGGCTCGCGGTCAAAGCCATCGAGTCGCTAAAAGTGGCACTGGGCCCCGTCTCCACTAGGTGTGTCGAGGAGGCTCAAGCACGTGGGGCGATCCCGTCCGAACTGACCCCCGTTCGGACGGAATTCCTTATCGGCGCCCGGCCCCGAATCCTCCCTCGGGAGCCGCCGCCTCACCACTTGAGCCTTCTCGGAGAAATGCCCTCCGTGCCCTTTCAATCCGCACGGAGGCGTTTCCTGTACGGGCTGCTCCTGCACACTCTCCACTTTGCCATCTTCGTCTGCCGTCCGGACACGCCTTGGCGTACCATCCTGCCGTCCGGCGGAGGCGAAGGTCCCCATTGGAAGGCTCTCTACGCGGGAGTCTTCCCTTGTTCTATTGGGGACTTGGCCTGGAGGGTGTTGCACGGAGCAGTCCCGTGCAATAGGATTTTAAGTAGGTTTACGGACTCCCAGGCTGCTTGTCATTTCTGCGGCCTAGAGGAGTCCGTCTATCACATTTATATTGAGTGTGAGAGGTTGCAGCCCCTCTTTCATTATTTGAAGGGGCTGCTCCTCAATTTCTGGTTGCACTTCAGCCCCACGCTCCTGATCTACGGTCACCCGGTGCGGAGGGGAGCGGGTAGGTCGGAGGACCTCCTCGTAGGACTGCTCCTGGGCCTGGCCAAGAAAGCCATTAATTGGTCCAGGCAGCGGGCGGTCGAGGGGGTCGTTCGGCCCGATTGCCTGCCTCTCTTCCGCGGCCATGTTCGCGCCCGGGTGGCCCTGGAGATGGAGCACGCGGTGTCCGCCGGCACGCTTGAGTTTTTCCGCGACCGGTGGGCGCCGCGGGGACTGGAGTGCATCGTCACCCCGGACTTCCAAATTTTAATTTGATTTATTAAGTTTCATTTAAAGTTTTAATTGATTTACAGTAAATTTGGGTTCTGTCCAACCAAAAAGAGGAACACCAGGTTATAGTCCAACAGTTTTATTTGAAATTACGAGCTTTCGGAGCTCTGCTCCTTCGTCAGGTACAGTGAAGGAATACAAATCGATTACAAAGTATATATAGACAGAGAACAATGCGTACTCCGAAAGCAGCGCTCCGAAAGCTTGTGATTTCAAATAAAACTGTTGGACTATAACCTGGTGTTGTGCGACTTCTCATTTTTGTCCATTTTCAAATCGTTAGTTCCCAACAGCCGTTTGCAGAGATGCCATAATCCCTCACCACCCCCAGTGATACTTATACGAGTGGATCTGCACTCATTACATTTCAGAAATTCAATGCAAGTAAACATTACATATAGCTGCTAATATACAAATCTAATTGGGGTTTTTGTTTGCAGCATGGGGTTGTCACATGGGCGAGCTAAGGGACGAGATCAGCTTCGGCGTATGGAATTGCCTTTTGCTGTGTGCTCCCAAACTTGACCTGAATGTTTATATTTGCAGAACCTAAACTCGCTTCCGGGTTCCCTTTCCTTTACAAGCATGGGCGGTGGGCGGGTGTGGGCCAGCAGTTCCCCTTTCCTTTACAAACATGGCGGCGGGTACACTGGCCTGATACTGACTTCCTGCTGCTGAAAGAAACTTACCGGAGCCGAGGACCACCAGAACGCTGGCAGGGCCCGTCTTGCCGGGCTTGAGCGCTTCATTTCTCCTGAGCACCAGGAAAATCCTCGCAATGAGGATGCAGCCGAGAGCGAGCAGCGCCGCGCCGGCACCGCAGCAAAAGTCCATCGCGTCCGGGAGCAGCTGTCAATCAAACCCCGCGGCGCCGAGCTCCACACTACGGAGCACCGGCGACTGCCGTACGGGAGGGGGCTCTCGTTCTGTCACAATTCGAAATGGCAAGAAAGTTAACAAGAAAACACAGATAAATTCAGCTGCAGACGGTCTGCGCCCGGGGTGGAAATGTTTTTTCAACCCTTTCCTCTAGTAAAGAATCCACGTTGCAAAAACATAGTTGCTAGCGAAAGCTGCCAGCTTAAAAGCAGCCCTCATTGCAGACTTCACGACCATACATTGCTAACCTATAAAACTCAGTCAAGCTGACAATTCAAGAAATAATCTATAACTGAAAAGCAGCTCCGAATAAAGGCCAGTGACCAAGGGGGTTGCATAAATGAAATCCCTTTGCCTTATATTGGATTTCAGATTTTAATGAGTATTTTACAGCAACAACTTCCATTTATATAGGCGCCTTTAACATAGCGAAAGGTCTCAAGATGCTTCGCAGGAGAGTTATCAAACAAAATTTGATACCAAGCCACATAAGGAGATATTAGGGGAGGTGACCAAAAGCTTGGTTAAAGAGGTAGGTTTTAAGGAGCACCTTAAAGGAGGAGAGAGAGACGGAGAGGTTTAGGGAGGGAATTCCAGAGCGGAGGGCCTAGATGCCTGAAGGCACGGCCGCAATGGTGGAGCGATTAAAACTGGAGATGCGCAAGAGGCCAGAATTGGAGGAGCGCAGAGATCTTGGAGGGTTGTCGGGCTGGAGGAGATTACATCGCATTCCACAATTCAGTTTGTTTTTCTGTGAAAACTGAAACCCAACAGCCTCACGTGTGACATACATAAGGTGGCAAATTCCCATGTGAGGGACATAGCCATGGGGGAAAGGATGGGAGTAATGTAATGAATAAGTAGCATTGGGCACACATCTAACAATAATATTTATGTAAAGGAAATTTGGCAGTCATTTTAAAAGTTAGACTTTGCTAACTGCTTTCTTGAACTGCAGCGAAAATACATTATGGTCTGGCATGCAAAGGATCATTTCAAAAGCACAATTCGTAAAATGTATTTTCTGATGCCGAGTGCTGAGATATTTTTCGATTCAATTTGGATGATTGTCAGGTTGATATCTTGATTCAGTAGGGAAAGACAGTTTAAAATAACAAGAGAAAATGCTGGAAGCACTCAGCAGGCCCGGCAGCATCCATGGAGAGAGAAACAGAGTTGACGTTTCAGGTCTGTGACCCTTCATCAGAACTGGAAAAGGTTAGAGATGAAAAAGGGAAAGACAGTTTGTTGTCTTTGAACCTGACTGTGAGTGCCAGCTACATTTCTGTGGGTAAATAAAGTTTTAATTCCTTTCTTTCTTGGAAATCAAGGAGAGGCTTAAATCAGGTGTGTGGCGGGAGGGCTTCTTTCTTCACAGTCCATTTGTTGGAAAGCACTGAAGCCAGGAGATGCCTGATTTGAGTTTTTATAACCATCTTCAGCGAGAAGTGCCGAGTGGATGATCCATATCGGCCTACTCCTGAGGTCCCCACCATCACAGAAGCCAGTCTTCAGCCAATTTGATTCACTCCATGTGATATCAAGAAACGGCTGAGCGCACTGGATACAGCAAAGGCTATGGGCCCCGACAACATCGCGGCTATCATGCTGAAGACTTGTGCTCCAGAACTAGCCGCGCCTCGAGCCAAGCAGTTCCAGTACAGCTACAACACTGGCATCTATCCGACAATGTGGAAAACTGCCCAGGTATGTTCTGTCCACAAAAAGCAGGACAAATCCAACCCGGCCAATTACCGTCCCATCAGTCTACTCTCAATCATCAGCAAAGTGATGGAAGGTGTCATCGACAGTGCTAACAAGCGGCACTTACTCACCAAAAACCTGCTCACTGATGCCCAGTTTGGGTTCTGCCAAGACCACTCGGCTCCTGACCTCATTACAGCCTTGGTCCAAACATGGACAAAGGAGCTGAATTCCAGAGGTGAGGTCAGAGTGACTGCCCTTGATATCAAGGCAGCATTTGACCAAGTGTGGCATTAAGGAGCCCTAGTAAAACTGAAGTCAATAGGAATCAGGGGGAAAACGCTCCACTGGCTGGAGTCATACCTAGCACAAAGGAAGATGGTTGTGGTGGTTGAAGGTCAATCATCACAGCCCCAGGACATCACTGCAGGAGTTCCTCAGGGCAGTGTCCTAGGCCCAACCATCTTCAGCTGCTTCATCAATGACCTTCCCTCCAACATAAGGTCAGAAATGGGGATGTTTGCTGATGACTGCACAGTGTTCAGCGCCATTCACAACTCCTCAGATAATGAAACTGTCTATGCCCGCATGCAACAAGACCTGGACGACGTTCAGGCTTGGGCTGATAAGTGGCAGGTAACATTTGCGCCACGGAAGTGCCAGGCAATGACTATCTCCAACAAAAATGAGAAGTCGCACAACACCAGGTTATAGTCCAACAGATTTATTTAATTTTACAAGCTTTCGGAGCTGTTCGCTCCTTCCTCAGGTAGAGTAGCTGTGAGAGAATCTCCCAGAATTCACAATATAAGCACAGAAAAAATCTATTCAAATCTTTCCCTACATCAAAGACACACTAAGAGCACAGCCAAGACAATGAGATGTGTCCCAGGGGGTCCAACGTGTCAAAACACCTGCTGGCTGCATATCCTGTCAATTTGTGTTGGTTCTTGTGTTAGTCTTTTTAAAAAAAAACACCTGGAAAGACCGGCCATGATGTCATAGAAACATAGAAACATAGAATCTAGGAGCAGGAGTAGGCCATTCGGCCCGTCGAGCCTGCTCCGCCATTTAATACGATCATGGCTGATCATCCAAATCCAGTACCCTGTCCCTGCTTTAATCCCCACAGTACACATATCCCACCCTACCCCCGTAACCCCACGTATTTAATTCCCCCTAACATATCCCATCCTATCCCCATAACCCCACATATTTAATCCCCCCTAACACTAAGGGTCAATTTATCATAGCCAAATCAACCTAACCCACACATTTTTGGAGTATCGTGACATGAACCCGATATCGCGATTGAGGCCATCCTCATGAGTGCGGAACTTGGCTATCAGTTTCTGCTCTATGATTTTGCGCTGTCGTGTATCCCGAAGGCCGCCTTGGAGAACGCTTACCCGCAGATCCGAGGCTGAATGCATCTGACTGCTGAAGTGTTCCCCGACTGGGAGGCAACCCTCCTGCCTGGCGATTGTTGCGCGGTGTCCGTTCATACGTTATCTCAGTGTCTGCATGGTCTCGCCGATGTACCATGCTCTGGAGCATCCTTTACTGCAACGTATTGTTAATCCCCCCCTTAGTGTTAGGGGGGGATTAAATATGTGGGGTTATGGGGATAGGATGGGATATGTTAGGGGGAATTAAATACGTGGGGTTACGGGGGTAGGGTGGGATATGTGTACTGTGGGGATTAAAGCAGGGACAGGGTATTGGGTTTGGATGATCAGCCATGATCGTATTGAATGGTGGAGCAGGCTCGACGGGCCGAATGGCCTACTCCTGCTCCTAGATTCTATGTTTCTATGTCTATGTATCAGGTAGACAACGTTGGCCGAGTCACATGAGTATGTACCGTGTACCTGGTGGGTAGTGTCCTCACGTGTGATGATGGTATCTGTGTCCATGATTTGGCATGTCTTGCAGAGGTTGCCGTGGCAGGGTTGTGTGGTGTCGTGGTTGCTGTTCTCCTGAAAGATGGGTAATCTGCTGCGAACGATGGTACTTTTGAGGTTAGGCGGCTGCTTGAAGGCGAGTAGTGGAGGCGTGGGGATGGCCTTAGCAAGGTGTTCGTCGTCATCGATGACATGTTGAAGGCTGCGAAGAACATGGCGTAGTTTTTCCGCTCCGGGGAAGTACTGGACGACGTAGGGTACTCTGTTGGTTGTGTCCCGTGTTCGTCTTCTGAGGAGGTCTATGCGGTTTTTCGCTGTGGCCCGTCAGAACTGTCGATCGACGAGTCGAGCGTCATATCCCGTTCTTACGAGGGCGTCTTTCAGTGTCCGTAGGTGTCCATCGCGTTCCTCCTCGTCTGAGCAGATCCTGTGTATTCGCAGGGCTTGTCCATAGGGGATGGCTTCTTTAACGTGGTTAGGGTGGAAGCTGGAGAAGTGGAGCATCGTGAGGTTGTCCGTGGGCTTGCGGTAGAGTGAAGTGCTGAGGCGTCCGTCTTTGATGGAGATTCGTGTGTCCAAGAATGAAACCGATTCTGAGGAGTAGTCCATGGTGAGTTTGATGGTGGGATGGAACCTGTTGATGCTATCGTGTAGTCCTTTCAGTGATCCTTCGCCGTGGGTCCAAAGGAAGAAGATGTCGTCCACATCATATCTCCAACAAGTGAGAGTCTAACCACCTCCCCTTGACATTCTACGGCATTACCATCGCCGAATCCCCCACCATCAATATCCTGGGGGTCACCATTGACCAGAAACTTAACTGGACCAGCCACATAAATACTGTGGCAACAAGAGCAAGTCAGAGGCTGGGTATTCAGCGGCGAATGTTTCACCTCCTGACTCCCCAAAGCATTTCCACCATCTACAAGGCACAAGTAAGGAGTGTGATGGAATACTCTCCACTTGCCTGGATGAGTGCAGCTCCAACAACACTCGACACCATCCAGGACAAAGCAGCCCGCTTCATTGGCACCCCATCCACCACCTTAAACGTTCACTCCCTCCACCACCGGCGTACCGTGGCTGCAGTGTGTACCATCTACAAGATGCACTGTAGCAACTCGCCAAGGCTTCTTCGGCAGCACCTCCCAAACCCGCGACCTCTTCCACCTAGAAGGACAATGGCAGCAGGCGCATGGGAACACCACCACCTCCAAGTTCCCCTCCAAGTCACACACTACCCTGACTTAGAAGTATATCGCCGATCCTGCATCGTCACTGGGTCAAAATCCTGGAACTCCTTTCCAAACTGCACTGTGGGAGTACCTTCACCACACGGACTGCAGCGGTTCCAGAAGGCGGCTCACCACCATCTTCTCAAGGGCAACTAGGGATGAGCAATAAATGCTGGCCTTGCCAGCGACACCCACATCCCATAAATGAATTTTTAAAAAAGCATGGAAAAGCAAATTACCTCCAGAGTTCAGAAAACTCCAGTGTTGATCTATTTTGCATATTATTACATTGTGTTGCTCAATGGTAAACAAAAGTTAAAATAATAATACATATTCCATAACATTATAAAATGAGGTTATCTTGAATACTGTTTTAGACATATTACTTGAAAGAGACTGTATGGGTGAGTACCAGAAACTATAAAGAGTTAATACATTACAAATGGATTAATAGGTACACAACAGGGCGCAGGGAAATACGAACTGTTGTTTGAAAAATTAATTTTTAATCCACAAGTCTTTCTATATCCTGAAGAGGAGTAACAATGAGATAAATGACCAGATAATCTGGTTTTTGATGGTGTTAGTTGAAGGAGGAATGTTGGCCATTATGCTGAAAGAACATTAAGACGCCAGCAGCTCATTAAAATCAACAGTCCCTCAGGTATCCGACCGACTCCCAAACAATGGAAAATTGTGAAATGTGAGCTGGGGTGGAAATATCAGATGAGTAGTGAATAGCAACAACGTAAAAAGCCAATGAAATTAATACCGGCTGAACGGCCAACAAGAAACAAAACACACACACGCAACGAACTAAAGAAAGTATTCACAAATCTGTCACAAAAATGAAATGTTCGGAAAGAAAAACTAGAAGGGTGCAAGGAGTGGAAAACCTATTAGCCTCCCTACAATTTCAACTATTACCATTGTCTAAAGTCGCACGACTTTACATTATTGAAGAGAATCATTTTTAGACTTGTTATATGGGGTGTAATCATGATATTAACATAGGAGGCGTTAATGCATTTGCATGAAACTCCTTTGTCTACTATTTCAACAAAGGAGGCAAATGGATGATGTGGGATGGGAAGGACAATGATTAAAATAATGACCGGAGCAATTTCTCACAATGTTTAATGTATTGCACGCTTTCACCTCCCAAAGATACTATGTAACAAATACAGTCTGTGAACCCTGCAAGTGGGGTTCAGGAACCTGACTTTAGATACAGCAGTGGATGTAATTTGGGATGTTTCCGAGATGTATGAAATGGGGCAATGTCAATGCAAGTCTTTTTTTTATATAGCTACCTGCAAATATTGACATATTCATTTTCTAATTTCCTAAAACCGTGTCAGCTGTCCAAAGGAAAACTCTTATTATTGCAGAATGCAGTAACAGAAATACATTGCTAATCAATCACTGGATACAGAAATCAGATGATAGACAAAAAAATTTGGACTTAGAATCTCCTCACTGAATCTCTCGATTCTGGGAACCCAAGTTTGTAAATCTATGGCTTGCTGCACATAAATTGTGGCACTTTAGTTAAATGCGTGGTACAGTTTCTGACATCTGGCAGGTTCCTACCTTTCTTGCAAGTTATTTGGGAGCTACAGTAAGTGTTTTTCCTTCATAATGGCTATACCCCTTCGATACACTGGAAACAGTGGAATTATTTAGTTTATAGAAAGCTTCAAAACCATTCAACTAATCTGTATTAGTTGGTAACCAAAGACAAGGCGATTCACACAAATATCACAGGCACGGATTATCTGTGTATTGATCTGCCTGCCTTATGCACTTAGGGCAGAGTATACCTGTAATAGCGCTGCTGACTGTGCATTAATGATTGATTTACAGTCAGACTATTATTGATACTGGTATGAATTATATGGTTTTGAAAATTATAGCGGTGCTGCGTTGACATTTAGCACAGCACAGATTCACAACCAACTGGCAACATGGGCCGAGAGATTGGCGGGTTTAGCGCCGGCCGTTATGGCCCGTTTTGGTGAAGAAAATGGCAGCCCCCTCATTTCCGCCCGCTTCCGGCTGGTCCCGTGGCGGCCGCCATTTTCAGCAGGTCGGCAGCGCTGCCGATGCCCGCGCTCGCTGGAGATATTTAGATCAGGCAGATTGTGACGTCAGTGAGCGTGCAACGGTCACTTGACGCCCGATCTGCCATTTTCGCATTCGCCTCTCCACCTACCGGGCTGTGTTAATGACAACCAGCTGACCAAGTGTTCGCCAGCAGGAAGGAGCCTCCAGCGGCGCTATTTAAAAGAAGCAACTTGCAGCTGACATGGCTTTTCAGTTTGACCAGCTCTGTGTAACTTTCTGCAACTCCTGCAGCTTTCTAAACTTGTTTCACGTTCCTGAGGTGACAGGGAGTGTTGGTGCAAGTGGAGAACGCCTTCATTCTTATTTAAAGGCTTCCGCTCACAACACTTGCTCACAGTCATGGGGGCTCTACTGACAGTCCCCCTCACGCTCGAGTATCTTCAGGAAAGGGAACAGAGGCAGCGAAGAAGAGGAGAAGAGGGAGGAGGAGGAGGAGGGCCAGAAGGGTACTGTGCAATGAGAAGGGACTAATTAGTAATCTTGTTGTACGGGGACCCTTGGGTCAGAGCGATCATAACATGATCGATTTCTCACTCGAAATGGAGAGCGAAGAAATTGACTCAGAGACTCAGGTCCTGAATTTAAACAAGGGGAATTATGATGCCATTAGACGGGAACTGAGTAGGTCTGATTGGACAACGTTCCTGGGAGGACTGGAGGTAGATAAACAATGGCAAGCATTTAAAGATAGAATGACAAAATTGCAAAAATTGTTTATACCAATCTGGCATAAAAGGAAATCTAAAAAGGTGACTCAACCGTGGATAACAGGGGAAATTAGAGACAGCATAAAATCCAAAGATAGGGCGTATAAAATAGCCAAAAAACGCGCCAGAGCAGAAGATTGGGAACAGTTTAAGATAGAGCAAAGGAGGGCAAAGGGCTTAATCAAGAAGGGCAAAATAGCTTACGAAAGCAAGCTGGCGGAAAATATAAAAACTAACTCCAAAAGCTTTTATAAGTATATCAAGAGGAAAAGACTGGTGAAAACCAAAGTTGGTCCATTGCAGTCAGATACGGGGGAATATATAATGGGAAATAAGGAAATGGCAGACCAACTAAATGCATACTTTGGGTCAGTCTTTACGAAGGAAGACACAAAAAACCTCCCTGGGATATCGGGAAAAATAGGGACATTGGCAAAGGAGGAACTGACGCAAATCAATATCTCTAAGGATATGGTGTTAAGGAAGCTAAAGGGATTGAAGGCGGACAAATCCCCAGGGCCTGATAACATGCATCCTAGGGTACTGAAGGAGGTGGCCCTAGAGATAGCGGATGCACTAAGCATGATTTTTCAGAATTCATTAGACTCGGGAACAGTGCCCATGGATTGGAGGGTAGCTAACGTTACCCCACTATTCAAAAAGGGGGGTAGGGAAAAAGCAGGTAATTACAGACCTGTAAGCCTTACATCAGTTGTGGGCAAAATGCTGGAGTCCATCATTAAGGATGAAATAGCCGAGCACTTAGCAAATGGGGACAGGATAGGACAGAGTCAACATGGATTTACAAAGGGTAAATCGTGCTTGACTAATCTATTGGAATTTTTTGAGGGAGTAACTGGTAAAATAGATGGGGGAGAGCCAGTAGATGTGGTGTACCTGGACTTCCAAAAGGCCTTCGATAAGGTCCCACATAAAAGATTAGCATGGAAAATTGAAGCTCATGGGATAAAGGGGAAAGTATTGACGTGGATAGAGAACTGGCTGTCAGATAGAAAACAGAGAGTTGGAATAAACGGCTCATTTTCTGAATGGCAGGCAGTAACAAGTGGGGTACCACAGGGATCTGTCCTGGGTCCCCAGCTGTTCACAATTTATATTAATGACCTGGATCAGGGAGTCGAATGCAGCATTTCCAAATTTGCAGACGACACTAAACTAGGAGGGGGGGTGGGCTCAGAGGAGGAGACCAGGAAGCTCCAGAGCGATTTGGACAGACTGGGTGATTGGGCGGATAAATGGCAGATGCACTATAATGTGGACAAGTGCGAAGTTATCCACCTTGGGTGCAGGAACGGGAGGGCAAATTATTATTTAAATGGCAATAAATTGGGAGAGGGGGAAGTACAGAGAGACCTGGGTGTTCTTGTACACCAGTCACTGAAGGCGAGCATGCAGGTGCAACAGGCGGTCAAGAAGGCAAACGGTATGCTGGCCTTCATAGCAAAAGGGTTGGAATACAGGAACAGGGATACCTTGCTGCAGCTGTACAGGGCACTGGTGAGACCACACCTCGAGTACTGTGTACAGTTTTGGTCGCCTCATCTGAGGAAAGATGTTCTTGCCATGGAGGGGGTGCAGCGGCGATTCACCAGGCTGATACCAGGAATGGCGGGATTGACCTATGAGGAGAGACTATGTAGTTTAGGGATGTACACACTGGAGTTTAGAAGATTGAGAGGGGACCTCATAGAAGTGTATAAAATTCTGACAGGTCTAGACAGATTAGATGCAGAAGGAATGTTTCCCTTGGCGGGTGAGAACAGAACTAAAGGACATAATTTAAGGATAAGGGCTAAACCATTTAGGACAGAAATGAGGGGGAATTTCTTCACTCAGAGAGTGGTGAACCTGTGGAACTCATTGCCACAGAGGGCAGTGTACGCCAGCTCATTAAATATATTTAAGAGGGAATTAGATATATTTCTACAGGCAAAAGGGGTTAAGGGTTACGGAGAGAAGGCGGGGACGGGATACTGAATTGAAGGATCAGCCATGATCTCATTAAATGGCGGAGCAGGCTCGAAGGGCCGGATGGCCTACTCCTGCTCCTATCTTCTATGTATCTATGTATCTATGTAACAGGAGGCCTTACCCAGCTAGGGTCTTCCGAGAGCACTTCTCTTTATCGCCACTTAAGTGAGGAACAGTATATTAGGAGACTTTGCTTCACAGGACTCTGCCACCTCCTGCAACCAGACCTGCAGCCGCAGAGCAGGGTGACCACGGCTCTCCCAGTAGCCCTCAAGGTCACCGTGGCCCTCAATTTCTTTGCCAGTGGATCCTCCCAGTCTGCAACAGGAGGCATAGCTAACGTCTCCCAGTTCTCCGTCCATCGCTGCATCTAGGAGGTCACAGAGGCTCACTACACCAGGAGAAGGGACTACGCTGTCTTCTCTCTGAACAGAGAGAAGCAGGAGGAGGGTGCCAGGATAACGGGCTTCCCCATGGTGCAGGGCACCATCGACTGCACCCACATGGCTTTGCGGGCGCCGTATACCAATCCTGAGATGTTCCGTAACATCAAAGGCTACCACTCACTTCATGTGCAATTGTTGCGCGACCACGCCCAGCGCATCCTGATGGTCAATGCTCGCTATCCTGGCAGCAGTCATGATGCCTTCATCCTGCGCCAGTCCGGTGTGCCAGCAATCTTACAGCCACCATGTCAAACTCGAGGGTGGCTGCTTGGAGACAAGGGCTGTCTGCTCTGCACCTGGCTGATGACTCCGCAACCTCACCACTCCTGCCCAGCAGCCATATGAGAGCTGTTCTGCCACCAGGAACATCACTGAGCAGACCATCGGGCTGCTGAAGCAACGGTTCCGCTGCCTTGACCGCTCGGGAGGAGCCCTCCAGTACTCGTCGTAGCGGGTGTCCTATTTTGTGGTGGTCTGCTGCATCCTTCACAACTTGGCCATCATGAGAGCGCAGCCCTTGCCAGCAGGGAGTTCAGGACCTCCTCAGGAGGAGGACGAGGGAGAGGAGGAGGAGGAGGAGGAAAAGGAGCAAGAGGAAGAGGAAAAGGAGGAGGACGAGGAGGAAGGGAGAAGGCAGGCAGCAAATCCCCCTTCCTCATGGGCTGTCCGTGAACGCCTCATCAGATTCCGATTCGAGAGAATGAAACCCCAGATCCCCGTTGCTCACCACATCCCCATCATACCATGCCTCTGTCAAGGAACATCACAGCGTCTCCCTGGGCACAAAGCTGAAATGAGATCCACCACAAAACAAACATTACAAACAAAATTAATAAATTGATCCGTATTCAATTAATGTTACAATATGAACTAATCACCCTTGTGCAATCCCTTAGTGCCTGTCGTTCATGTGCCTTTTCCTACTCTCATGCTCCTACGCAGTGCTCCCCCAGTGGCTGCAGCATGACTGGTGGAAGGCTGCTGAGATTCCATGGGGGAGACTACAGATGGCCTTGCAGGATGATCTCGACCAGCTGTGGACCTAGAAGGCCCGGCTGTAGACTGCACCACCTTGGCATGGGCGACAGCAGTCTGGGCTGGCTGGATGACAGGCAGCAGCAAGGGCAATGATGGAGTGGCAGTGGTGGGAATAGGAATGCTGTCATCCTAGAGAGGACAGCAGGTTCCTGCTCCACAGACCCACTGCCACTCCCCCGGGGCGGCGCCTCAGCATTCCTATAAATCTGTTGGAGCACAGATTGCTGGCCTGCTGCGACACCCTGCAAGCCCCTTTCGACACTCATAAACCTAGCCATGATGGCAGCAAGCTGAGCTTCAGTGGCAGCAAGCTGAGCCTGCAGGAGAGCAGTCTGCGCTTCCACTGCAGCACTGAGACGTTGGGTCGCTTCCACTTGTGCTGCAATGGAAGCCGCGACATCGCCCATCACACGCAGCATCATGGTTGGGTCCACAAGGTCTCTCCTGGAGTTGTCCATCATTACCAGCCTGGAAATCATGGGCTCCAAGCTCTGTGCAAAGCCCTGTGCAATGTTGGAGCCGGACTGCTCCATGCTCCTGGACACAGACAAGAGGCTCCCTGGCAGGCTTGCCATTGCACCAAGCATTTCCGTGTGCATGGCTGTCACTCTTCTTTTGAAAGCCGCCCCATCGAGGTCATCATCTGAGTCTTGTGCAGCAGAACTCATGCGCAAACTCGCCCTCCGGGGAGCTGGCTCCTGAGCTACCCTTTCCCCTTGGCCTTGCTGCAGCCCACTTGTGCCCGGTACCTCACCATGTGTCAATCCCACATCTATATTATCCTCTACATTCCACGCAGTGCCAGTTTCTGAGCTGGTGTCTGCGAGTGTCAGATGCAGTGACGGTGTGTTTTCTTCTCCACTCTCCTCCATTACTTCGGGGACAGGCTGGCCTGCTGGCAGTTCTTGGTTATCTGAAAGCAGAAAGGGACAAGAGTCGAGTTGTGGTGAGGGGAGAGGGTGGGGGGGCGGGGGGGGAGCAAGACATCCATGCATACAGCATCAGCAGCTTGTAAGTGAGAAGAGATTGTGGGATGATGGGAAGTGGGATGTGAGAAAAAGGATTAGGTATGACCATACCGTCATTGTCAGCAAGGGCCTCAACTTTGCCCGTTGACTTCCCCTCCAATGATGTTGAGACCAACTCCTCCAGTTAGCTCAAGGTCTGTACAGCGGCTTGGCCACCTCCCATCTGCTATTGCTCCCGGTGGTTGTGAGCCACCTTGGCCTGTAAGTGTGTCAGTGAGTGTGGTGCAATGTGCTTGGGTGTTAGGCCTGCCATAGTTGAATAGCTGTCAGTGTGTGCAAGGTGTGAGATGTGGGTGTGAGTGTTGCAGCAGTGGTAACCTTGTGAGAGTGAAGTGAAGCCATGATTGTAAGGTACGAGTGGTGATAGGTAGAGATTGTTGTTAGGTGATTGATGGGGTGTGGTGCATTGAGTAGTGTGTGAGGCTTGTGGTGCAGATGGTGGGATATGGCATTTGCTGAAGCCTTCACTCACCTTGACCTGCCTAGTGAGGTCATTATACTTCTTTTGACACTGTATCCAGGTCCTCGGCACAACACTGCTGGCTGTGATGTAGGTAGCTACCGCTTGCCTTCTCCAAGTGGCCTTTGATGGCTTCCTGCCACCCTACGGGAACAGGACACACCACCTTCTCTCCACTGCCACAACAAAGGCCTCAAGAGCAGCATCTGAAAACCTTCTGGCTCTTTCTCTTAGTTGTTGTTGCTGTGCCATGGTTTCAGTCTCCAATAACAATGAGGTGCTGCTGTATCATAGCACCTCCCCTTTAAGTAGTGGAGACAACCTAGGACGTGGTAACAGGGCACTTGGAAAATAATAATAGGATTGGGCAGAGTCAACACGGATTTGTGAAAGGGAGATCCTGTTTGACAAATCTGAGGTTGTAACTAGCAGAATTGATAAGGGGGAACCAGTGGATGTGGTGTGTTTAGATTTTCAGAAGGCATTCGATAAGGTCATAGAATCATAGAAGATAGGAGCAGGAGTAGGCCATTCGGCCCCTCTAGCCTGCTCCGCCATTCAATGCGATCATGGCTGATCATCCAAATTCAGTACCCTGTCACTGCTTTCTCCCCATATCCCTTGATCCCTTTAGCCTTAAGAAATATATCCAACTCCTTCTTGAACATATTTAATGAATTGGCCTCTACTGCCTTCTGTGGCAGAGAATTCCACAGGTTCACCACTCTCTGGGTGAAGAAATTCCTCCTCATTTCTGTCCTAAATGGCTTACCCCTTATCCTTAGACTGTGACCCCTGGTTCTGGACTCCCCGACCATCGGGAACATCCTTCCTGCATCTAATTTGTCCTGTCCTGTCAGAATTTTATAAGTTTCAATGAGATCCCCTCTCATTCTTCTAAACTCCAGCGAGTATAAGCCCAATCGACCCAATCTCTCTTCATACGTCATTCCTGCCATCCCAGGTATCAGCCTTGTGAATCTTCGCTGAACTCCTTCCATGGCAAGAACATCCTTCCTCAGATAAGGCGACCAAAACTGCACACAGTACTCAAGGTGTGGTCTCACCAAGGCCCTGTACAACTACAGCAAGACATCCTTGTTCATATATTCAAACCCTCTCGCTATGAAGGCCAACATACCATTTGCCTTCTTAACCGCCTGCTGCACCTGCATGCTTACCTTCAGCGACTGGTGCACAAGGACACCCAGGTCTCGTTGCACTTCCCCTTCTCCCAATCTATTGCCATTCAGATAATAATCTGCCTTTCTGTTTTTGACACCAAAGTGGATAACCTCGCATTTATCCACGTTATATTGCATCTGCCACGCTTCTGCCCAATCACCCAACCTGTCCAAATCATCCTGGAGTTTCTCGGCATCCTCCTCGCAGCACATACGCCCACCCAGTTTTGTATCGTCTGCAGACTTGGAGATATTACATCTAGTTCCCTTGTCTAGATCATTAATATATATTGTGAATAGCTGGGGTCCAAGGACCGATCCCTGCGGTACCCCACTAGTCACTGCCTGCCACTCGGAAAAAGACCCGTTTATTCCAACTCTTTGCTTTCTGTCTGCCAACCAGTTCACTATCCAAGTCAATACCTTGCCCCCAATCCCATGTGCCTTAACTTTACACGCTAATCTCTTATGCGGGACCTTCTCAAAAGCCTTTTGGAAGTCCAAATCCACCACATCCACTGGTTCTCCCTTATCTATTTTACCAGTTACATCCTCAAAAAAATTCCAGTAGATTAGTCAAGCATGATTTACCTTTTGTAAATCCATGTTGACTTTGTCCGATCCTGTCACTGTTTTCCAAGTGCTCAGCTATTACATCTTTTATAATGGACTCTAGCATTTTCCCCACTACCGATGTCAGGCTTACCGGTCTGTAATTCCCCGTTTTCTCTCTACCACCCTTTTTGAATAGTGGGGTAACATTAGCTAGCCTCCAATCCATGGGTACTGTTCCAGATTCCATCGAATGTTGGAAGATGATCAGCAATGCATCTACTATTTCTAGGGCCACTTCCTTAAGTACCCTAGGATGTAGATTATCAGGCCCTGGGGATTTATCGGCCTTCAATCCCTTCAATTTCCCTAACACCATTTCCCTACAAATACTGATTTCTTTCAGTTCCTCCCTTTCATCAGACCCTATGTTCCCCAACATCTCTGGGAGGTTATTTGTGTCCTCCTTTGTGAAGACAGAACCAAAATATGTATTTAATTGGGCTGACATTTCTTTGTTCCCCATTATAAGTTCCCCTGATTCTGACTGCAAGGGACCTATGCTTGATTTCACTAATCCTTTTCTCTTCACATATCTATAAAAGCTTTTACAGTCAGTTTTTATGTTCCTGCAAGCTTACGCTCGTATTCTATTTTCCACACAAGAGGTTATTAAACAAAATTAGGGCTCATGGGATAGGGGGTAATATACTAGCATGGATTGAGGATCCATGCACCATGGATAGTGCAGGAAAGTGGCGATAAGAACATAAGAAATAGGAGCAGGAATAGGCCATTTGGCCCTTCGAGCCTGCTCCACCATTCAATAAGATCATGGTTGATCTTCTACCTCATTTCCACTTTCCTGAACTATCCCCATATCCCTTGATTCCCTTAATATTCAAAAATCTGTCGATCTCTGTCTTGAATATACTCAACGACTGAGCCTCCACAGCCCTCTGGGGTAGAGAATTCCAAAGATTCACCACCCTCTGAGTGAAGAAATTTCTCCTCATCTCAGTCCTAAATGGCCGACCTCTTATTCTGAGACTGTGACCCCTGGTTCTAGACTCCCCAGCCAGGGGAAACATCCCCCTGCATCTACCCTGTCAAGCCCTGTAAGAATTTTGTATGTTTCAATGAGGTCATCTCTCATTCTTCTGAACTCTAGAGAATATAGGTCTAGTCTGCTCAATCTCTCCTCATAGGACAATCCCCCCATCCCAGGAACCAGTCTGGTGAACCTTCATTGCACTCCCTCCATGGCAAATAGAAACATAGAAAATAGGTACAGGAGTAGACCATTCGGTCCTTCGAGCCTGCACCGCCATTCAATGCGTTCATGGCTGAACATGCTACCTCAGTACCCCATTCCTGCTTTCTCGCCATACCCCTTGATCCCCTTAGTTGTGAGTGTTATATCTAACTCCCTTTTGAATATATTTAGCGAACTGGCCTCAACAACCTTCTGTGGAAGAGAATTCCATAGATTCACCACTCTCTGGGTGAAGAAGTTCCTCCTCAGCTCAGTCCTAAATGGCTTCCCCTTAATCCTTAGACTGTGACCCCTGGTTCTAGTTTTCCCTACCATTGGGAACATTCTGCCCGCATCTAATTTGTCTAAACCAGTCAGGATTTTAAATGTCTCTATAAGATCCCCCCTCATTCTTCTGAACTCCAGAGGATACAAGTTCATATATCCTTCCTTAGGTAAGGAGACCAAAACTATACACAATACTCCAGGTGTGGTCTCACCAGGGCCCTACATAATTGCAGTAAGACGTCTTTACTCTTATTCTCAAATCCTCTTGTAATAAAGACCAACATACCATTTGCTTTCCTAATTGCTTGCTGTACCTGCATGTTAACTTCCAATGATTTGTGTACAAGGACACCCAGGTCCCTCTGAACACCAACATTTCCCAATCTCTCACCATTTAAAAATACTCTGCTTTTCTGCTTTTCCTACCAAAGTGGATAACTTCACATTATATTCCATTTGCCATGTTCTTGCCCACTCACTTAGCCTGTCTATATCCCCTTGAAGCTTCCTTGCATCCTCCTCACAACTTACATTCCCACCCAGCTTTGTATCATCAGCAAACTTGGATATATTACATTTGGTCCCATCATCCAAATCATTGATGTAGATTGTGAATAGCTGAGGCCCAAGCACTGATCCTTGCGGTACCCCACTAGTTACAGCCTGCTAACCCGAAAATGACCTGTTTATTCCTACTCGCTGTTTTCTGTCCGTTAAGCAATCCTCAATCCATGCTAGACTATTTCCCCCAATCCCATGAGCCCTAATTTTGTTTAATAACCTCTTGTGTGGCACCTTATTGAATAAGGTAGAAGATCAGCCATGATCTTATTGAATGGCGGAGCAGGCTCGAAGGGCCAAATGGCCTACTCCTGCTCCTATTTCTTATGTTCTTATGTAAACATTACTGGCCATTAGACTGCACCCGATATTGGGCCACCTGTTGAGCGCTAAGCCAATAAGCAGCACATTTAGCGCTGAGATCAGCGCTCCGATCGCTATAATGAGCAGGCAGCACAAAATTTGCGCGCTGCCTGGACCACTTTCAACGGGCGCGGGCAAATAGCGCTGACCCTTGACACCGCCCGTTTTCGGGCCCAATCCAATTTCTAGGCCCTTATGCTTAAACACAATTTATGATATCTGAGTAATAACAATATAGTCAGCCTGTTGAGGCTGCCGCGAAACACGAATTAAGGCTGAATCCATTTGTGTTAAACAAGGGACTTTTTAATCACAGCATGGCACAAAATGTCAGACTGAAAAGCTCCCAGAATTCTCTGGGTAAAACCTGAGGCCCCGCCCCCTTCTGCCTTAAAGGTAAGGTGCCTTAAAGGTAAGGTGCTGGAAATTTGTCCACAGACGGAAGAGTGGATTATGCCCGTTTTAGGTGGCGATCCGCCACAAGCCATGCATTATTGCATGTTATTGCTTGGTCCCTTCTTTTCTCCTCAAAAAGTCTTAATACTGTACACATCCTAAATCAATTCAGGACGTGAACACTGCCATATTTGGGAGGCTCTTGTAGCATTAGTTACACACTGCTAGATCTGGCACGAGAAAAACGCTTATTATCTGACAGGGCAGAGGTGCTCCATTAGTTTGACTGGAGGTCAAATGTTAGTGAGTCTGGGCTCTGCAGTCTGAGTGAACGTCTGGTGATTAAGCTAATACTGATTTATAATTCTCAAATAATTTAATAACACTGTATTAATTTAATACTCTATTAACATTGGTTAATCCTTTAATATATTTAGACTGTGATGTAGTACTGCTCGCATTTGGAGACTAATCATTAAGCTTTTCCGTGCACGAGCATATACACAGCCTATCATTTCAGCAACTATAAAATTAAAGAATTTACAGCACAGAAGGAGATCATTCAGCCCGTCTATGGGGCTACAAGACTGGAGCTATCTATTTGAATCCCATTCCTTGCTCTTTTCCTGTATCCTTTTGCATTCTTTCTTTTCAAATACTTTCAATTCTATTTCTAATTATGCTGAAGTACATCTGCTTTGAACTACATTGGACTACACTACGTTTCTGCACTGGATTACACTGTAAGACTTAACTGCTGTGTCTCTATCTCTATCTTCTGGCTGTGTGTCTGCTGAACTGGTTCTACTGGTTTTTCAGCTCTGCCGGCTTGTAGGTAAAAAAATGAGAAGTCGCACAACACCAGGTTATAGTCCAACAGTTTTATTTAAAATTACGAGCTTTCGGAGCGCTGCTCCTTCTTCAGGTACAAGTACAAGTGAGGGAATACAAATCGGCAGTATATCGGCTTGTAGGTAGCAGCTTCACTTGCTGTCCAGCGACTCGTTCTACCGGTTTTCAGCTTTGCTGGTCACTGGTTTATGGTTTTAATTTTTCTCCGCCGCTTTGATCTACGGTGACCTCCAACTTGCGTCAATTTCGCCATCATCTTTCTGCATCGCTAATGACTCTCATTCCTACGGCAACAACCTCCATCCTCGAACTCCCTACCTTTCAAATAGCTTCTGGACTTCACTCGCCTGCTACACCTGTCTCTGAATTTGGACAGCGATTCGTCGATGCTCCGTACCGGCCCCATCCTGCTTACGTCAGCTTGTCCCTCCATGGGACCTCTGACTTTGACCATGGTCTCCCTACTATTGACTCCAACCTATTCCCTGCTACCAGGAAATATGTATTCATAGAAACATGGAAAAATAGGAGCAGGAGTAGGCCATTCGGCCCTTCGAGCCTGCTCCGCCATTCAATATGACCATGGCTGATCCTCTATCTCAATACCATACTCCCGCTCTCTCCCCATACCCCTTGATGCCTTTTGTGTCTAGAAATCTATCTATCTCCTTCTTAAATATATTCAGTGACTTGGCCTCCACAGCCTTCTGTGGTAGAGAATTCCACAGGTTCACCACCCTCTGAGTGAAGAAATTTCTCCTCATCTCAGTTCTAAATGTCCTACCCCGTATCCTGAGACTGTGACCCCTCGTTCTCGACCCCCCAGCCAGAGGAAACATCCTCCCTGCATCCAGTCTGTCTAGCCCTGTCAGAATGTTATATGTTTCAATGAGATCCCCTCTCATTCTTCTAAACTCTAGTGAATACAGGCCTAGTTGACCCAATCTCTCCTCATACGACAGTCCTGCCATCCCAGGAGTCAGTCTGGTGAACTTTCGCTGCATTCCCTCTTTGGCAAGTATATCCTTTCTTAGGTAAGGAGACATTAATTATTATATTTAAACAGGCCTATGTAACCTGAGCTTTTCCCGTGTCCATTCGCGTGCGCACTTTGGCTACCGCTCCGGACCCGAGCCACTCCACTTTTTCCCCCTATTTTCCTTTTCTCTCTACCCCTCCCTGATCGCACTTTCCTGTCGTCATGCCTCCTTTCATCTCTCCTCTCTCGGATACACTGCCTTTCCAAATCCCTACCCCAATCCTTCATTACTCTTTGAACTTCCTACTCTCCTGCCACCGTCCCAGGCTTGACTCCCTCTTAGATAAGTCCACAGCTTCCCTCTGTGCCTCTCTTGGCATCCTCCGAAGGGCCCATTGAGGCACTCATCGCTGCCGCCTTACGAGCAGCAACCCCAACTGTCCCATCCTACTCTCTCGCCGACCTTCCCACCCTGCGAGCCCACTGGGGGCAAATCTTGCCAATCTTCTCCCCATCCAACTCATCCCCCCCAGCGCTGACCCTGTGGACGCTGGCAGTGGGGGAGCCATCACCAACCCTCTCCGCATCACCCTCCAGAATGTCTGTTCACTTGCGAACAAGGCCCTTGCCATCCATGAGCTTATCGTGGATGATCGCATCGGCATCATGGCCCTGACGGAAACTTGGTTGAGGGGTGATGACACCTTACCCTTAAATGAAGCCTCCCCACATGGCCATACTTTCCATCACTTGTCCCACTCAGACCGCCGTGGTGGCGGTTGGGCTCTCATCACCAAATCACACCTGGGTCTGTCCTCCTATTCCTCCGGCAGTTTCTCCTCCTTTGAGCATCTCACCTTATTCCACCCCTCTCACCATTTAAAATTCTTGTTCACTACCGCCCACCCAAGTACCATAAAAATGTTATCACCGAGATATCTTCACTGCTCTCCTCCCTCAACCTCTGCACCGAACGATTTCTCATCCTCGGTGATTTCAACCTCCATCTCAATTCATCATGCTCTCTCTCCTCTGAGTTCACTCGCCTCCTTTCCTCCCTTAATCTCTCCCTCCATCTAAACACCCCAACCCATATTCACGGCCACCCCCTTGACCTTGCCATCTCTCGTGGCCTCGCTACTCCCATCGTGTCAATTGCAGACAAGGCCATCTCTGACCATTTCCTCGTATCGCTCTCCACCCACATCCCCTTCCACCCACCTCCCCCAACCTTACTTCCTTCTGTGTCCGCCTCTGGAAAAAACTCTCTCCCAACTCTCTTACAACTGCACTTATGAAATCCCAACTGTCCAGCCTCTGGCCCTCCATTCACCATGACATTGCTGCAGCTACCGATCTGCTCAACCACACCCTCACCACCACCTTTGATGCCCTAGTCCCTACTAAAACAATTACCCTCTCTCACCCTGTCTGTTCCCCCTGGTACGGCTCTCATCTTCGCTCCCTTAAGTCCAAGGAAGGCAGACTTGAACAGATATGGTGGACAACTGGTTTAGCCATTCACCGCCAGATCTGGCTGGACCACATAAAGCACTATCGGGCCCTGCTCTCGTCTGCCAAAACTGCTTACTATTCCAAAATCATTCTAGAATGCAAAGATAAACCCCGGCTCCTATTCTCTACTGCTAACCATCTTCTTAAACCCCTCTCCCCTGTCTCCTCCACCTTCACCTCCGATAACAAGTGTGAGGAGCTCATGGACGCCTTTGTCTCAAAGATTGAGACCATCTGTTCAGCTGCCTCTGTCACTTCCCTTCCTTCCCCTAGCCCACTGGACCAAACTTCCTCTAAGGTTCCCCCCTGCCCAAGCCCTGAACTCACATCTTTCTCCAGTTTCTCTCTGATCTCCCCTCATGACCTCTCTGCGTTCATCTTGTCTATGAGATCCACCTCCTGCTCCCTTGATCCTATTCCCACCAAACTGCTGACAACCCAACTTCCTTTTCTGGCTCCCATGTTAGTTGATATTGTTGATGGTTCTCTCTCCTCAGGTACTGTCCCCTTCTCCCTCAAATCTGCCATTATCACCCCTCTCCTCAAAAAAACAAACCTTGATCCCTCCGACCTTGCAAACTACCACCCCATCTCCAACTTCCCTTTCCTCTCCAAAGTCTTTGAACGTGTTGTCGCCTCCCAAATCCATGCCCATCTTTCCCGCAATTCCATGTTTGAATCCCTCCAATCAGGTTTCTGCCCTAGCCACAGTACCGAAACGGCTCTCATCAAAGTCACAAATGACATCCTTTGTGACTTTGACAAAGGTAAACAATCCCTCCTCATCCTTCTTGACTTGTCTGCAGCCTTTGACATGGTTGACCACTCCATCCTTCTCCAACGCCTCTCCACCGTCGTCCAGCTGGGTGGGACTGCACTCGCCTGGTTCCATTCTTATCCATCTAATCGTAGCCAGAGAATCACCTGCAACGCTTCTCTTCCTGCTCCCACATCGTTACCTCTGGTGTCCCCCAAGGATCTATCCTTGGCCTCCTCCTATTTCTCATCTACATGTTGCCCCTTGGTGACAGCATCTGAAAGCACAGCGTCAGTTTCCACATGTACTCTGACGACACCCAGCTCTACCTCACTACCACTTCTCTCGACCTCTCCACAGTCTCTAATTTGTCAGACTGCTTGTCCGACATCCAGTTCTGGATAAGCAAAAATTTTCTCCAATTAAGTATTGGGAAGACCGAAGCCATTGTTTTCGGTCCCCGCCATGAACTCCGTTCCCTAGCCACTGACTCCATCCCTCTCCCTAACATCTGTCTGAGGCTGAACTACACTGTTCGCAACCTTGGTGTCATATTTGACCCTGAAATGAGCTTCCGACCACATATCCGCAGCATAACAAAGACCTCCTATTTCCACCTCCATAACATCGCCTGTCTCCACTCTTCCCTCAGCTCATCCGCTGCTGAAACCCTCATCCATGCCTTTGTTACCTCTAGACTTGACTATTCCAATGCACTCCTGGCTGGCCTCCCACATTCCACCCTACGTAAACTTGAGGTCATCCAAAACTCGGCTGACCGTGTCCTAACCCGCACCAAGTCCCGTTCGCCCAGCACCCCTGTGCTCGCTGACCTACATTGGCTCCCGGTTAAGCAGCGCCTCGATTTCAAAATTCTCATTCTTGTTTTCAAATCCCTCCATGATCTCGCCCCTTCCTATCTCTGTAATCTCCTTCAGCCCCACAACCCTCCGAGATATCTGCGCTCCTCTAATTCTGCCCTCTTGAGCATCCCTGATTATAATCGCTCAACCTTTGGTGGTCGTGCCTTCTGCTGCCTAGGCCCTAAGCTCTGGAATTCCCTCCCTAAACCTCTCCGCCTCACTACCTCTCTTTCCTCCTTTAAGACGCTCCTTAAAACCTACCTCTTTGACCAAGCTTTTGGTCACCTGCCTTAATTTATCCTTATTTGGATCGGTGTCAAATTTGTTGTCTTAAAATACTCCTGTGCAGCGCCTTGGGATGTTTTACTACGTTAAAGGCACTATATAAATACAAGTTGTTGTCGTTGTTGAAGTCTCTGCTTCAACAGCTCTCTGTGGAGAAGCAGTCTACGTTCTACTATCTTCCCTGGGTGAAACAATTTCTTCTAATTTACCCTTTCATTTTTCTAATATAATTCTCAGTCTATGCCACCTTGTTACTGATAGCCAATCAGTTGAAACAATCTTTCACTGCTCACTCTCTCAAAGCCTTTCATAGTTTGAAAAACCACGATTAGATTTTCCCTTTACCTTTTCAGTTCCAGTGAAAAAAGCCTAATTTTTCAAGCCTTCCTTCCTAACTATAATCTCTTACTCCTAGTATCCTTCCAGCGAATCTTCATTGTACCCTTCCCATGACTTAAACAGGTTTCCTACAATAGAGTGCCCAGAATTGCATACCGTATTCAAACTGTGGCTTAACCAATGTCTTGTGTAAATTCAACACCGCTTTCTTGCTTTTATATTCAGTGTTCCGATGTATAAAAGCCAGAATCCCATTTGCCTTTTTAAGATCAATGTGTCTGCGTCCTTGTGCCTCCAATCTGTTAAGAATCTTACCAGTTGGGTTCTGCTTTCTTTTACTGTTATTGTCCCAAAATATACTACACATTTCTCTGCATTGATCTGTATCCACCACATATCTCCCCTTTCATATATATCAACTCCATTCCCTTTATCCTGTGATTTCCTAAAAATCTATAATTCTCCATAAAAAACTGACATGAAATATTTATGAAACATTTCTGCCATTCACTCACTCTCATGCACGAGCTGGCCCGCTTAGTAAAGAGTAGGGATAACTGGATGTTTCTTGGATTTGCACCATGTAGATAGTGGTATGTCCACCTCTTCTTTGGTTATCTTTTTACTTCTTATGTGCCTATAAAAGTCCTTTCTATTTCTCTTAATGTTGTCTGCCAGTCTTCTTTCATACTCCCTCCTAGTTTTCCTAATCTTTTTTTCTTCCCTTCAGTGTCAGTTTGGCTCATTTTGGTAACACTCATCTCTGTGTCAGAAGGTTATGCATTTAAATCCCACTCGAGGACGAGTGCACCTAAATGTAGGCTGACCCCTCAATGCAGTACAGAAGGAGTGCTGCGTATTGTAGGAGTTTCCCTCTTTCACATGAGAAATGAAACCATGGCTCTATTTGCCTGGTTGCAAAAGACCCCATGGCCCCTTTTCAAAGAAGACCTGGGAGTTTCCCCAGCCTCTTCGCCAACATTCTTCCCTCATCCAACACTACCAAAACAGACCAACTGCTCATTCATGTCATTGCTGTTTGTGGTACCTTGCTGTGTGCAAATTAGCTGCTGCTTTTGTCTCGGAAACAACAGTGACCACACTTCAAAAGTAATTCATTGGTCCTAAAGCTCTACGGGACATCCTGAGGATACATAGATACATAGAAGATAGGAGCAGGAGTAGGCCATCCGGCCCTTCGAGCCTGCTCCGCCATTTAATGAGATCATGGCTGATCCTCCAATTCAGTATCCCGTCCCCGCCTTCTCTCCGTAACCCTTAACCCCTTTTGCCTGTAGAAATATATCTAATTCCCTCTTAAATATATTTAATGAGCTGGCGTACACTGCCCTCTGTGGCAATGAGTTCCACAGGTTCACCACCCTCTGAGTGAAGAAATTCCCCCTCATTTCTGTCCTAAATGGTTTAGCCCTTATCCTTAAATTATGTCCTCTAGTTCTGTTCTCACCCGCCAAGGGAAACATTCCTTCTGCATCTAGTCTGTCTAGACCTGTCAGAATTTTATACACTTCTATGAGGTCCCCTCTCAATCTTCTAAACTCCAGTGTGTACATCCCTAAACTACATAGTCTCTCCTCATAGGTCAATCCCGCCATTCCTGGTATCAGCCTGGTGAATCGCCGCTGCACCTCCTCCATGGCAAGAACATCTTTCCTCAGATGAGGCGACCAAAACTGTACACAGTACTCGAGGTGTGGTCTCACCAGTGCCCTGTACAGCTGCAGCAAGGTATCCCTGTTCCTGTATTCCAACCCTTTTGCTATGAAGGCCAGCATACCGTTTGCCTTCTTGACCGCCTGTTGCACCTGCATGCTCGCCTTCAGTGACTGATGTACAAGAACACCCAGGTCTCTCTGTACTTCCCCCTCTCCCAATTTATTGCCATTTAAATAATAATTTGCCCTCCCGTTCCTGCACCCAAGGTGGATAACTTCGCACTTGTCCACATTATAGTGCATCTGCCATTTATCCGCCCAATCACCCAGTCTGTCCAAATCGCTCTGGAGCTTCCTGGTCTCCTCCTCTGAGCCCACCCCCCCTCCTAGTTTAGTGTCGTCTGCAAATTTGGAAATGCTGCATCCGACTCCCTGATCCAGGTCATTAATGTAAATTGTGAACAGCTGGGGACCCAGGACAGATCCCTGTGGTACCCCACTTGTTACTGCCTGCCATTCAGAAAATGAGCCGTTTATTCCAACTCTCTGTTTTCTATCTGACAGCCAGTTCTCTATCCACGTCAATACTTTCCCCTTTATCCCATGAGCTTCAATTTTCCCTGCTAATCTTTTATGTGGGACCTTATCGAAGGCCTTTTGGAAGTCCAGGTACACCACATCTACTGGCTCTCCCCCATCTATTTTACCAGTTACTCCCTCAAAAAATTCCAATAGATTAGTCAAGCACGATTTACCCTTTGTAAATCCATGTTGACTCTGTCCTATCCTGTCCCCATTTGCTAAGTGCTCCGCTATTTCATCCTTAATGATGGACTCCAGCATTTTGCCCACAACTGATGTAAGGCTTACAGGTCTGTAATTACCTGCTTTTTCCCTACCCCCCTTTTTGAATAGTGGGGTAACGTTAGCTACCCTCCAATCCATGGGCACTGTTCCCGAGTCTAATGAATTCTGAAAAATCATACTTAGTGCATCCGCTATCTCTAGGGCCACCTCCTTCAGCACCCTAGGATGCATGTTATCAGGCCCTGGGGATTTGTCCGCCTTCAATCCCTTTAGCTTCCTTAACACCATATCCTTAGAGATATTGACTTGCGTCAGTTCCTCCTTTGCAAATGTCCCTATTTTTTCCCGATATCCCAGGGAGGTTTTTTGTGTCTTCCTTCGTAAAGACTGACCCAAAGTATGCATTTAGTTGGTCTGCCATTTCCTTATTTCCCGTTATATATTCCCCCGTATCTGACTGCAATGGGCCAACTTTGGTTTTCACCAGTCTTTTCCTCTTGATATACTTATAAAAGCTTTTGGAGTTAGTTTTTATATTTTCCGCCAGCTTGCTTTCGTAAGCTATTTTGCCCCTCTTGATTAAGCCCTTTGTCCTCCTTTGCTCTATCTTAAACTGTTCCCAATCTTCCGCTCTGGCGCTTTTTTTGGCTATTTTATACGCCCTATCTTTGGATTTTATGCTGTCTCTAATTTCCCCTGTTATCCACGGTTGAGTCACCTTTTTAGATTTCCTTTTATGCCAGATTGGTATAAACAATTTTTGCAATTTTGTCATTCTATCTTTAAATGCTTGCCATTGTTTATCTACCTCCAGTCCTCCCAGGAACGTTGTCCAATCAGACCTACTCAGTTCCCGTCTAATGGCATCATAATTCCCCTTGTTTAAATTCAGGACCTTAGTATCTGAGTCAATTTCTTCGCTCTCCATTTCGAGTGAGAAATCGATCATGTTATGATCGCTCTGACCCAAGGGTCCCCGTACAACAAGATTACTAATTAGTCCCTTCTCATTGCACAGTACCCAGTCCAATATAGCCTGTTCCCGAGTTGGTTCCTCGACATATTGATCCAGATAACCATCCCTTAAACACTCAAGGAATTCCTCCTCCTCATTATTTTTACTGATTAGGCTATTCCAATCTATATGTAAGTTAAAGTCACCTATGATGACAGCTGTGCTCTTATTGCACGCTTCTCTAATTTCCCTCGTGATGCCCTCCCCAACCTCTATTTTACTATTTGGAGGCCTATATACCACTCCTATTAATGTTTTTCGCCCCTCGCTATTTCTTAGCTCCACCCATATAGATTCTGTATTAACTGAGTTAATATCCTTCCTTTCAATTGCATTTATCCCTTCTTTTACCAGCAATGCTACCCCTCCTCCCTTTCTTTTTTGTCGATCCTTCCTAAATACTGAATACCCCTGTATGTTAAACTCCCAGCCCTGCTCACCCTGCAACCATGTTTCCGTAATCCCAATTAGATCATAATTATTAACCTCTATTTCCACAGCTAATTCATCTACCTTATTCCTGATGCTTCTCGCATTAAGGTATAAAACCCTCAGGCTTTTTTTATGCTCACATTTTTTATGAATTAGTTTGGCCCTTTGTTTTTTGTTCCTCACCCTTTTACCATTTATTTCTGTCTGCCTTTCACTTTCCTCTATTTCACTACATAGGTTTCTAGCCCCCTGCCATACTAGTTTAAATGCTCCCGAACTGCTTTATCAAAAATTACCCCGAGAACATCAGTTCCATCTTTGCACAGGTGTAGACCGTCCCTTTTGTATAGGTCACACCTACCACAAAACTGGTTCCAATGCCTCAAAAATTTAAAACCCTCCCTCTTACACCACTGCTCAAGCCACGTATTTAGCCTAACTATCCTGTTCTCTGTACTCTTACTAGCACGTGGCACTGGTAGTAATCCAGAGATTACTACCTTCGAGGTCCTACTTTTTAGCTTGGCTCCTAACTCCCTAAATTCTACTTGTAGGACCTCTTCCCTTTTTTTAGCTACGTCGTTGGTACCAACATGTATCACGACAACTGGCTGTTCCCCCTCCCCCTCCAGAATGTTCTGCACCCGCGCCGAGACATCCTTGACCCTTGCACCAGGGAGGCAACATACCATCCTGGAGTCTCGGTCGCGACCACAGAAACCCCTATCTATTCCCCTTACAATCGAATCCCCTATTACTATAGCCCTGCCACTCTTTTTCCCTCCCTTCTTTGCAACAGAGCCAGTCATGGTGCCATGAGCCTGGCTGCTGGTGCCTTCCCCCGATGAGTCATCCCCCCCGACAACAGCACCTAAGGCGGTGAACCTGTTGCTAAGGGAGACAACCCCAGGGGATTTCTGCACTACCTTCCTGCCCTTGCTCTGCCTTTTGGTCACCCATGTACTATCTACGCTGGCCTTAACCTGCGGTGTGACCAACTCACTAAATGTGTTATCCACAACCCTCTCAGAATCGTGGATGCTCCAAAGTGAGTCCATCCGCAGCTCAAGGGCCGTCATGCGGTCCCACATGAGCTGCAGCTGGACACATTTCCCGCACACATGGTTGTCAGGGACACAGGAAGGATAAATGCAGGTTATTGTTGGAAAGATCATCGACCTGAAACGTTAACTCTGTTTCTCTCTCCACAGATGCTGCCTGACTTGCTGAAAATTTCCAGCATTTTCTGTTTTTACTGTTTTCTCTTTCAATCTGTACTTATATTTATCATAGGTTTCTTCTGCATTAAACCCCCTGGCCTGGAGTTTGCTCTGTGGATGCAATGGTGAAGTTGGACCCAAAACTGCGCCTGAAACTGCGCATATTTTCCTGATGTCAAATTGCGCAGAAGTATCCTCGCAATCTAATTAGAATATGGGAAAATATAAAAGAACCCGTGAATCAGCGCAATATCAGAGCTTGGTTGAAATGTCATTGGAACAGAGCGAATGGGGCTTCAAGGTGCTAGAGTGGAGGGCGATAAAAGTCAGAGTGAGGCTGGAGATTGCAAGGTAAGCAGTACACAGCTCTCTGTCCTGCACATTTTGAAATTAATACCTTTAAATTACCCTGTAGAGAGCCTAAATTGTCTCAAACTTTTCCCTTCTCACAGATAACTACCTCTGAATCACAGAAGAAGACTGTCCAGAAGAGAGCCTTCAACTTCACTGACAAGGACCTTTAGGTAGTCTTGGAAGGGAGGTGCCAGCAGCTGATTAGCGCACCAACATCCCATCCCACAGGTGCGGTGATGAGGCGGGTGTGGGCTGAGGCTGCAGAGGCACTGAGTGCCTCCTCAATCATGGCCAAGACAGCGGAGCAGTGCTGAAAGAAGTTTAATGATCTAACTGGAGCAGGGAAGTTAAGAAATTCACAATGCCATAACTTTCTTCCACGCCCAATGTAGCCGCCACACTCAGGCGGGAAAAGCTGATTAGTGACCTGTTGAATAGACCCGACCCTCCCCGCTAGATGCAGGCTAATAGCTCCTTCAATTACTCCACACACTTAAGGCACAAGCCTAATGACGTGAATCTTAACGAACGCTTGAATGAATGAACGAACAATTGAATGAATGATCGAATGATCGAACGAACAATGCCAGTAGGACTGGCGTAAAACGGGGTTTTTTTTTCTTGGTTTATTGGAATAAGTGTTATCTGTAGCATTTGATTGGATTATGATGGTGCTATGTGTTTGTACACTGTGGTGTTGAAATGGTTTTTGTTTTATGTGGAGTTAACTTTGAGATTTATTATTTTAAATCTAAAAAGTTGTGTGGTATTGCTTAAGAGTATTTGTACTGTAAGCATTATTGATTATTTGTAAAAAAAAAATGACAAAATCGAAACCCATAAAGCTGTTTTTTAAGGCTTTATTGTTTATTGTGATCAAGGAATGAAAAGGTTTACTATGTAATTGATGAGTTGTATAAGTACTATTGTACTTGAATAAAAAGATTAATGACATGAATCTTGTATGAAGTAATACTGGGCGGCCTGCTGGTGGCGCTGTCCAGGGAGAGTATAAATACTCGGGCATGAGCCCAGCTTGCTTAGGACATTCCTCGACAGGAACTAGTGAAGGACACAACTAGATCTGCATGTTGAAAACCAGTTGATTAAAGCTTTGTTTAACACTTAGACCAAGTGCCTAGTAGTTTTCTTACGTCACCTAATCTTTTCCCTTGTTATCTTTGTTGAGTAAGAATGCGCATAATGCCCGTGAGAGGGCTAAGTGTGGGGGGGGTCCCAAACCTCCGCTCTCTGATCCCACATAAACAGAATGCGATGGAACTACTGGGCTGCTGCATCATTGTATCCGCAGTACAGGCCAAGGTGGTGTGTTTAGGGATGGGGTAAGTCCACAACCAGGTAAGTATCTACTCACTTGCTATTTATCAATGCCCCAGTACAGGAACAGTGGCACAGGCTTGCCATCCCACCCTTGCACAGGCCCACGGCTCATCAGACCAGCTTCTCACTGCCGCACCCCAAGTAACCGAATCATCCACAGTAGCTGGTAGAAAGCTGGCAGGGGGTGGTGGGGGCGCGGGGAGGAGGCAGCTGACCAAAGAGCTCGTCTGGGCACAGGGGCCAAGTGAGGTACCTTGAGGGAGCATAGGGGATATATAAGCCTGTCTCTACCACCTCCTCATTGTCCCCCTTTGTCATCAAGGAGAGAAGCTGCCAGGCTGGAAGACATCCGTCTGTCTCATTGTTTAATTTTTAAAGATGCATGTTTAACAATGTTAAATGTTTCTTTACGCTTTCGAAAGTTATACAAATTTTGTGCAAAATTAAAAATCTTAACGTTGTTTGAACTCAGGTTTACATCTGTTATTAGCATTGGGAATAAAGAGAAGCTGGACTTTGCAGCAGCAGGCAACATGTGTGCAGAATCTCCAGCGGCAAATATATTACGTTTAAAAGGCTTCAAGTTGCAAAACCTGAAAGTGACTGCTGTAAAAATGTCATGATGCGGAGATGCCGGTGATGTCTGCCAGAGCTTTTCCTGACTGCCGCTAAGGATCCCTTTAATTATCACTGGAAAGGGCCGACGACCGACCTGTATCGGCCTTGGTTGGTTACCGGGAGCAACAACTGGTGGCAGGCAAGATGGCTGAGACGAACATGGCGTCAGGGTCTTAACTCCATCATTTGACCCAATTTGCATATATGCATGAGCCTCCTGCCTGTTTCCGAAGGGAGCTCCAGCTGCCAGGATAAGGATAATTGGAATGGACGGCCGGCACTGCAGCAGTAAACCGGTGAGAATACCCACGCACTTTATCTGATTTCGCTACTGTCCCATATTTAAATGCAAATGGAGCGGTGGCAAAATGAGAATTCCACCCCCCCCCACCAACTCACAACCCCACATTATATTTAGTGTTTATAGCAAATGATAACCAGGAAATTAACTGATAAGAATTACATCAATATAATTGAAAGTCTTCCATTTAGTTGGCCTTCATAGCATTATAACTTTCAATGGCGTCATAACTAAAAGTGCAACTTCAGAGTTGTTACATCTTCAAAATATCAAATGCATACAGGGCAAAGAATCAAGCTAGGAACAAAGGAACAGTAGGCCATTCAGCCCCTCGAGCCTACTCTGCCATTCAATTACATCAAAAGTTGATCTGCACCTCAACTCCATTTACCCGCCTTTTCTCCCTCTCCCTTGATACCCTTAGCTAACAAAAATCTATCGATCTCGCCTTGTATGTTAAAGGAAGTATAATCTGAAAGAATCTAGGTAGCCTGCAGGGAATTTGGGTCTTGAACTCTTGTGGGTTTTGAATCATCCATTACTTTTCTTCAAACTTGTGCTATTTGTACTAGATGAGGACAACAAAGAGGACAATGAAAGGCAGGAAGAAAGAGCATCAAAGAGGGTTACTGCTTCCTCCACCACTATCAAAAGTGCCAAACTAGACCCAACACTAGCATAGTTCCACCAGTGTCAGTCGTGGATCAGTTGGTAGCACCCTTGCCTCTGAGTCAGAAGGTTGTGGGTTCAAATCCCACTCCAGAGACTTGAGCAAAAAATCTAGGCTGACACTCCAGTGCTGCACTGTCAGAGGTGCTGTCTTTTCGGATGAGACGTTAAACTGAGGCCTGTGTAAAAGATCCCATAAATTATTTGTAGAAGAGCAGGGGCGTTCTCCCTGGTGTGCTGGCCAATATTTATCACTGAAACAGATGATCTGGTTGTTTATGGGATTTGGCTGCCGGAGTGACTACACTTCAAATAGTATTTCATTGGCTGTAAATGCAAGTTCTTTCTTTCTTTAGTAGCCTCACCTTCAGTACAATCAATTGCTATCTGTTTTGTCTTGCTCGGTCAGTGTTGCTGGATTTATTCACAGCCCAAGTGATAAAGCACTAATAATATTGCTAGTTTTCATACCCTAGCAGTACCAGAAATTGGAGTGCTATAAGAATAGCAATGTGATGACAGGATCAACAACATTTCCAGTAGTGTGGCCCTTGCTTATTATAGATTTGAATCTGGATAGGAACAGAAGCAGATTACATATCCAGTATATAAATAACTTTGGGTGTATAGTTGCAACATGATGGCCACACAGCTTTCAGCCACAAGTACTCTTTCATAAGCCATCAACCATGTATTGTCTATGTCACATATCCAGTGAAGTCTAGCTGAATGTAGGAAGGCAAAATTGGAATTTCTGATGAACCCTTCTCAAATCTTCACTCATGGTGTTTATTGTGCCTCTTGTTTCAAATTCAGCAAAGGATGTTTTTCACAAAACATAATGGCCCTGAAATTCGTGTGGCCGGCTTGCCGCGGGGGTAAGGATCGCGCGCGCTCTTACCTACCGCGCCTGCCGTTGTGTTTTGGGCCCACGGGAACTTCGGGTCCTGGGCCTGCTCCAACTGCCGGCGCGCAGTGCTTGCGTGTTCCAGGGGCGCAGTTAGTGCGATGCGACCCCTGGGATCACGTGGGCCATGGAGAGCCAATGGCAGCAGACCATCTTTCATTCATAGATTTGACAGGAGACCTGTCAAATCTATGAATTGAAATCGGCCCCAAAAGAGCAGCTAAACTTAAAATAAATTTTTTTTAAAAACCATCACATTTATAAAATAACTATAGTTAAATAAATTAACCACTTTAAACAAAAATTTAAATTTTTGAAAAAATTAAAATACTTTTTAAAAGTGATAAAAATAAACTTACCTTTCTTTAAAGTATCTAAAAAAGATAAACCTGTTGAAAAAAATTTAAAATTATACTTAATTAACCACTTACCTTGTTCAAAAGAGGTCTTACGCCTCCTTTTCATTAGCGTAGTATCTTCAATACTTACCCTCGCGTAGAAACCTGAAAAAAAATCTAAGTGTGCTGTGTGCGCGCAGCCTCTAGCGCGCACGCGGTTCACCTAGGAACCGCCCCCTTCACCATACCGGAAGTTCCGGTTTCCCGCGCATGCGCAGTGCATGCAGGAAACCGGCACTTCGGGAAGCAATACGGGTGAGTACGCACTGAGTACTCACCCGGGAAGGGCCGAATTTTTGGGCCAACGTTGCTAGACCTTTCCTTTCCTTTCAGATGCACAAACTAGTCAACGTCTAATTGCACCATTGAAAGATTACATGATTTGTAAAAGCAAGAATGCTTTTTAAATTCTTCCTCCAGAGCAAAAGGACAATCATAGAATTGTCATTCTTATCCGACATCAGCTTGGGGCTCACTTGTATTCTACAGCCAACTGTCAGCACTATTTCAGTGGGCTATACTGTCAAATATTTTTGACGATTGGAATAATGGAGGTTTATAGTGATTTCATAAAAAGTTTGAAGATTGTCCCAAAATGAACAATTGACATATGAGAAGCCATGTATCCAAAGCTCATCACAAAGCAATAACATAGCAAAGATGACCAAAACTATTAACATGTACAAAGCCAAAAAATATTTTCTAACACATGGCTTAAAATGTTCTTGTAAAATGAAGCTCATAACCTTACTGACACCAGTACACAATACTGCCTGACAACCGACACCTAAAACAGATTATCTGCTCATTATCACATTGCTGTTTGTGGGAGCTTGCTGTGCGCAATTTGGCTGCCGCGTTTCCTACATTACAACAGTGACTATGCTTTAAAAGTACTTGATTGGCCATGAAGCGCTTTGGGACATCCTGAGATCTTGAAAGGCACTATATAAATCCAAGTCATTTACCTTCCTTTCTTTACTGATCCAGAACACAACACTGCTTTACATTATCCAGATGTGAGCCTGGACAGTGAATGCCAGCAGGTTATTTCACCATGGGGAGCATCACAGCCAAGCTTGAATCTATCCTCACTTGGGGTCCACACACTTGCACTTGCAGCAGAATTGCTGCTGTCTATTTTTTTTTTACATGAAAACATTGGTAAGAGTACTGAACGTGCATTGATTGAAAACTATGTATTGCCATCATTGGATAATAATATGGTGATATAAACTAATAGGAAGGTTGATAGAGTGTGTAATCATTAAATATGATGATTGCCAATATACTGTTTCATTTATAAGACTTAGAAAGAACAGCAAGTGTCTCAGTTTAGTTTGAGTCCCATCACATGCTATCCTGATCTTCAAATGTTTTCTAAAATCCCCAACTCATTTTGCACCACATAGCTCCCCTTAATCTCATTGTGTTCTTGTAAACTGAGGGCTGAATTCGAACTCCATTTCAAGATACCCCTGTGGTTTTGGGTAAGGCAGCCCATGTTTTAAAGCCATCTCACAGTTGTGTTATTCTTTACTTTGCATTACCAGATAAGTAGATTCTTGAATATTTTCTGTATTTTTCCTGTCTAGTATTTTTGTAGTTACAGATCATCATTTTTTTTTATTCGTTCATGGGATGTGGGCGTCGCTGGCAAGGCCAGCATTTATTGCCCATCCCTAATTGCCCTTGAGAAGATGGTGGTGAGCCGCCTTCTTGAACCGCTGCAGTCCGTGTGGTGAAGGTACTCCCACAGTGCTGTTAGGGAGGAAGTTCCAGGATTTTGACCTAGCAACGATGAAGGAACAGCGATATACTTCCAAGTTAGGATGGTGTGTGACTTGGAGGGGATCTTGGAGGTGTTGGTGTTCCCATATGCCTGCTACCCTTGTCCTTCTAGGTGGAAGAGGTCGCGGGTTTGGGAGGTGCTGCCGAAGAAGCCTTGGTGAGTTGCTGCAGTGCATCTTGTAGCTGGTACAAACTGCAGCAACGGTACGCCGGTGGTGGAGGGAGTGAATGTTTAAGGTGGTGGATGGGGTGCCAATGAAGCGGGCTGCGTTGTCTTGGATGGTGTCGAGCTTCTTGAATGTTGTTGGAGCTGCACTCATCCATGCAATTGGAGAGTATTCCATCACACTCCTGACTTGTGCCTTGTGGAAAGGCTTTGGGGAGTCAGGAGGTGAGACACTCGCCACAGAATACCCAGCCTCTGACCTGCTTTTGTTGCCACAGTATTTATGTGGCTGGTCCAGTTAAGTTTCTGGTCAATGGTGACCCCCAGGATTTTAATGGTGGGGGATTTGGCAAAGGTAATGCCGTTGAATGTCAAGGGACGGTGGTTAGACGCTTACTTGTTGGAGATAGTCATTGCCTGGCACTTCTGTGGCGTGAATGTTACCTGCCACTTCTCAGCCCAAGCCTGAATGTCGTCCAGGTCTTGCTGCATGCAGGCATGGACTGCTTCATTATCTGAGGAGTTACAAATGGCACTGAACACTGTGCAGTCAATCAGCGAACATCCCCACTTCTGACCTTATGTTGGAGGGAAGGTCATTGATGAAGCAGCTGAAGATGGTTGGGCCTAGGACACTGCCCTGAGGAACTCCTGCAGCGATGTCCTGGGGCTGTGCTGATTGACCTTCAACCACCACAACCATCTTCCTTTGTGTTAGGTATGGCTCTCAATAAACTTTTTGAACCTCTCATTTATTTTAGTTAAATGTAGTTCACCTGCACCAATCCTTGAGCTATTTCCCAGTATAAGATTATTAGTTTTGCTGATAACTTCACATGTGCCCTACTAAATAAGACAAACTGTCCAAAGCCTCTCTAATTCTGATGTAAAATATTGTTATACTTTGCCATTTTAATCATATTTTAAAATTTCATAATTGAAAATGATTGTACTACTTTAATATTTTTCATTATTTAAGAAGAAATCTCTGCTTCATTCATGATTCCATGTTTAGCGGAAATTTTATTTGCTCCTCTTTTTAACCACCATTTTTTTACACTACTGCCCTCCTCTTCTCCTGAAGGTGATGGCTCCTTGCTGGGATACAATTCTACAGCACCAGTTGTCCTCTAGTACCTTGTCCAAGAGAACATTCTTCACGTTTGAGTCAGTGCCAGTGTGACGGGTAAAACTTTGCAGTTGAAATTTACCTTTGTTCTTTATTTTGTAACATGTTGTGAATGGTTGAATATCTTATATTTATAAATTGGAGAGAACATACAAGAAGAACAGCATAAAAATGGTTAAATTAACAGAGGGAAACCCTAGAAGGACTGTCCCATTATTCAAATAAGGAGGGGTGTTCTGGATAAAAAGTTCTGAATTATAGATATATAAGGCAGGGCTTTTTTGCTTGCCTGCCGCATTGACCTATTAAAATCAATGAATGGAAAAAGGAGGCTCGTGTGTGCAGAAGTAGAAACCTCTGGCTGGTGTTTTTCTTTGGTAACATAAGTACTGTTTAAGAGATATTTGTTGAAGAAGGAAAGATGCAAGTTGTTCTGAAGTTTTGGGTTTTTAGTCCTCACTATAAAAACCCAGTGTTAATCTGATTATTCAATATTTGTAGGTAAGTTTGCTGTATTTAATCTTTCTGTCATGTTAAGCTTTGAAAAGTATTATCATTTATATTAAAATTGCTCAAAACATTGTATTTTGAATCTCTAGCCATGCAGGAACCATAAATTAAACCAGATTATTTAATATGTGTTTCAGTTTGCTGAAAAAAAATGCCAATTCAGAACTTGTCTGCTTGTTTAATATCTGTAATGGTGGCCTGGCCTTGATTTTTGTGCAAGATAAACACACTCAGCTGACTCTCCATACCTAATTGAGAGAGAATGAGACAGAGATATGGGAGAAAGTGAGAATAGATACGGTGTACGAAAAACAAAGGTAATCAAATAACTACAGAAAAACAAAACACTGAATGTCTGTGTAAAAAAATATCCCATTTCCTGACCCCCCCACGAACAAATTATTCGACTACAGGCAGCATCACAGCTGAGCTCGCTCTTGTCCAGCAAGGATTTCTGGACACCAATCAAGAGTGGAGGTTCCTGGCAAATTTTTCCCTTGCTGACCCCTTCACAAGGGGAAACTTTGCAGCTTACCAAATGCCTTCATAACCCAAGTCATCAAAAGAGTTCTTTAGTGGAAAACTCTATGGCTCTGTTGCTAAATGTAACCATATCAAAACACAATTTAATTTGGATCTAGCTGATGCAAGTTTAATTCATGGCTGCAGATCAGGTTCTAATTAGATCAACTAATGAAAAACAAACCGCTCAAGTTTCACAAGTCTTCCGTTCTACTGCAGTTGGGGTTTCCCACCACAGAGATTTAGCCATTAAAGGTAAACTGTTATATATTGGTTAGAAAATATATTTGTTCCTAATCTATAGGTAGGCACTTAGTTCTCTATAATAGCTTTATATTTGAGTTTTCCCAGTTATAGCAAGGTGTCATATGCTCATTTTAATTTCACTCCATCCTCAGAGGTATTCCATTCTGCATTGTGTGATAGGCACATCTATTTCATTAGATTTACTCCATATTCTGTGAAAGGTCAAAATATCCAGTGATCAAGAAAGGAGGAGTGTGGAGTATCCTCGTGAGCTAAAAGGATATACTGAAAATCCAACACATTGTTTTGACTGGTGGACAAATGCCTTTGAAAGCATTTGCATTGTTGGTGATTGAATATTTTTAGTAATTACATCCAAATCCTTTTCCATTTTGGACACACATGTATGTTTTTTTTTTCAGTGTCCAAGGCTTCAATAAGGTTCAGTTTTTAGTATTCGCTTGCATTTTAAAACAATTCCCCAATAAAATCTAAAAATGCACAGCAAGCCCATCAGCATCTGAAAAGATAAAAGACAAATTAAGCTTCAAACTTGGACCTTTCATATTCACTAATACTAATATAAAAATAAATTTGAATTACATAGAAAACTAGATAATTAACATACTAGGTATGCCAACATGCCTGCAGATCTGGAAATAGTAAGCGTTTTTAATGTCCCACCCACTCCAAACATACACACACCCTACTCAATTAAACTAAAGAGTCCTGTGCTCGTGAGGGAAGGGAACTGGAGTTTCTGAAGAAGGTTCCAAACAGTTTTTGTGTGTGTTTGGTGAAACACACTCAGACCAGAAGGAATTCATTTAGTGTCAGCTGTGGCTCAGTTGGTAGCACACTCGCCTCTGAGTCAGAAGGTTGTGGGTTCATAGTCCCACTCCAGGGACTTGAACACATAAAGCTAGGTTGACAGTCCAGTGTAGTGCTGAGGGAGTGCTGCACTGTCGGAGGTGCCGTCTTTCGGATGAGACGTTAAACCGAGGCCCTGTCTGCTCTCTCAGGTGGACGTAAAAGATCCCATGGCACTATTTCAAAGTGCGGAGATGCCGGTGTTGGACTGGGGTGGCAAAGAGCAGGGGAATTATCCCTGGTGTCCTGGCCAATATTTATCCCTGGACCAACATAACAAAAACAGATTACCTGGTCATTAGCACATTGCTGTTTGTGGGGACAAATTGGCTGCTGTGTTTCCCACATTACAACAGTGACTCGACTTCTAAAGTACTACTTAATTGGCTGCAATTTGCTTTGAGACGTCATGAAAGGCGCTTGCTTTCTTTCAATGTGACGTCCGACTTCCAGTTGAAGGAATGAATTTGACCCTGGCGGTGAAATAAAAGCTATATTGAGAGAGAGAGAGAGAACTCAGCATGCAAGGCACATGGTGAGAAGTGAGAGTGCATCAGGAGCTTGCTTGCCAGCGAGAAGGAAGGTTGATGTGGTTCTCTTAACTTCTGTTGACTTCCCCCCTCCCGCAAAAACCCTCCCCCCCCCCAAAAAAATGCATCGAGGTCAAGAAAAGTATAATTGAAGGAAGGAAAAAAAAAAAAAGTTACAAGAGAGCCCAGGGGTTTGGAGTGTGGCTTTAAGAGGAGTAACGGCTGCTGATGTTTGGAGCTGATGGTTGCCCGGCGCTGGTGAGGAGATGGAGCCGGGGGTGGGGGGGGGAGAGGATGAAATAACCGGCCCCGGGCCCTCGGATATGGGTCGCCGTTGCCGGGGGGGGATGTTTTTGGGTGGTGTAGGGGCGGGAGGGGGGTCGGCGGCCGCTCCTGGGGGTGAGGCGAGGTGAGGCCGCGCCCTGAGGGTTCGCCGGGACCCCCGGCCTGTGGGGGGAAGAAGCCGAAGCCATGTCCCGTGTCTGTCATCCACCCAGCAACCGGCGGCTTTCTTTTTCTATCTATCTCATTTATTTATTATTATTTAAGATAAGACGGAGGAGTCGGGCGGCGAAGGAGCCGAGGCCCAGCCACCGAGCATTTCCTCCTCTTCTCTCTTCCTCCTCCTCCCGCCGCAGCTCAGCTCCTCCCTCCCCTCCCCCCTCCCCCAGGTAAAGTCACACCTGGGCCTTGTGAGGGGCAATGGGGCAATTCCCAGCCCGCAATATCCAGCATTCAGGCACTGGAGGAGGGATGGATTCAGCCCGGTGTTTATAGAGGAAAATATTGTAACCTTTTTCCTCCTTCAAATAAGCCCAGCCTTGAGAGAAAAGGCTTTTTTTCCCCCCATCTTTGAGAGAGAATGTGACTGGGAAGAGAAAACCCAATTTGTTGGGGTTACTTTTTTTTTTAAAGAGGGGGGTGGAGGGTGGAAGGATGAGAACAGGACTTGTCCAATGATTTTATAAAGTTTTTAAATGGGAAGCCAAGGTGAAGGGCCAAGGCCGCAGTGTACTATGTTGAAGAAAAGGATGCCGGTGAATCAGGAAGTCCTGTTTAAGCAAAACCAGTCTTTTTTTTTTAAAAAAAAGCTTTCTGATGATTGTAGATGGAAGGAAAGAGTGAGGAGGGCAGGAATTGTACTGTTTGTAGGCACTGGGAAAGCAGCAGACTGTAATGAGTTGACTTGAACACCTGCAGCCTGCAGTGTGTTTGTTATGAATATCCTCATACATATGCAGAATATGGAAGAAGGTATATATTTAGTTTGGGAGTTGAATTTAGCATGGGTTGAATCCTTGAATTGCTCTATCTGTACTTGCTGGTCTGATACAGTTGAGGCATCAATCTGTTTTGCTATCATTCCTATATATTATGAGCATCAGTTATTTTTGCTGCACAATTCTATTTCTTTGGAATGTGGAGAAAATCTTGTGTAGGAGGCCACCCAATTTGGTTGTGTTGATGTGTGGTGTAACCGTTTAGTGTGCGATGCAGCAGCCTATGTATGAGGTTATTCATAATGAATACTGTAATTTTTAAGTACAGCTCAAGCAGGCTAAACACTTTTGAGTGCTGGCATGGTGGACTACACAGTGTTAGAATACCACTTTGTGCCTGTGATTTCTTATGTGACAAGTTCCTGATTTCAGCAGCTTTGTTCGCTGGAGACATGAAACTCCAACAAAATTGACACACCGATCAAAATGCAGGGCTGTGTTTGCACATCTTTTTCAGTCTGCGAGCACATTTCCTGTCTCCCTCTGATAGAAAAAAAACTGTTGCTAAAAGTATCTTGCAGATTTAGATATTGTATGTTGCAATGCATAATTTCCACAGTTGTACTATTCAGAGGTTACCCTGCAACTGTTAAGCAGGCTGCATGTCTTAATGGTACAACATCTATTGGGGACTAGGAAAAAAATAAGACAAGGGAGTGGCAACTTGTAGGCAGTCTGTTACAAAGTTTCAGTTCCCTTTACATTTTTGGCATTTTCTTTTTAATCATAGTTATCATCATGCAGACATTAGGATATTAGTGTTTCATCCGAGTGATTATGGCAGGTTTACTCCCAGGACCAGCCTGCGATCTGCTGCGTCTACCCTGCTACAGATTGCTGCCTTTTCAAGTCCGTTTGATGAGATCACTGGTACAGTAATCAGGTTACTGTATTAGTTGGCTGGTTTGCTTGGTAACCTAACAGTGGGGTAGGGCTACTGCATTAGAGCTCTGACACCAGGATTCTAACGCAACCCAGACGGATGGGATGAAAGTCTTCTCACGCAATCATTCAGCTAAGTAAATTGAATTTAGACATTTCAACCCAATTTCAAGTGGGTTTGAGTCCAATGTACAAAACTTTTTTTTTTAAATTGGGTTGTCACTTGGCATTGTAGAAGATTCTGCTTCTGAGGTTGGAGTTGAAGCATATTGCTGGGATGGAGTAATAGGAAGTTTTATTCTAATTGATTTAAAAAAAAAAGTTTTTTCATGTTGCATTCTAGGTTTCTGATAAATATTCTGTGTCAAAGTAGGCTGAGAATTACCGTTGTGTTCATTTAAAGAGGGATATCTCGATGGTTGGAAATCTAGGTGACCTGTAGTTGATGTGTCTTTAACTGGTAGGACATTGAGTAGTAACAGTAATTTAGCTGCATGTTTCTTCAGCTACAATTGGATTTTCTTATCGAACATGCAGAAATCTGTAGAATTTTAACTTTCAACAATCAGATTACCATTAGCTGTATGAGCACACTTCTGATTTTTAGATATTTATAAATTGGTCCCCTTCTTAAGGTATTAAACTCATGAGATTATACTTGTCAGTGGGGATTGGGAAGGTGGTAGTATGTAAGCTGTTGGTATAGTACCTGTTTGTTATGTGTCTCTTCTTACTCGGTCTTTTTTTCCCACTCTGCTTATTTGTCTCATTTAGCCTGACTTGCACACGCACAAAGCTGGTTAGACATACAGGAACCAGAACTGCTGAGATACTGGTGGCATTCAAAATCTCGGTTATTTTATTTTGCTAAATCCCCAAGACAACGGTGTAACTGTTCGACTCCTGCTAATCAATACTCAGGTAATATAGTTACAATTACATAATACTTTTACTTTTTAGCATGACAAATCTGATGCACAGATTCAAAGTATTAAAATGTCTTTGTTCCCTGTTCTTTTAACCGCCCCCCTCCTCCCCAAAAAAAATTGCCGTGTGCACCCTTGGTTGGGTAGTCCAGTTCAAACCAATCTCCACAAATAATGTTGATGTCACTAGTGATGGGCCTTTCATGAGATATGCATAGGACTTTTGTGGCCCACTTAGTCTATTTAAATAAGACTCCTATATTTGCTTAATGCAAAGTTTTTTTTTATTCGTTCATGGGATGTGGGCGTCGTTGGCAAGGCCAGCATTTATTGCCCATCCCTAGTTGCCCTTGAGAAGGTGGTGGTGAGCCGCCGCCTTGAACCGCTGCAGTCCGTGTGGTGAAGGTACTCCCACAGTGCTGTTAGGGAGGGAGTTCCAGGATTTTGACCCAGTAAATTTACTGTGATAAGAGGGAATACTGGCAGTTTTAATAAATATTTCTTGTATGTTACGATGAGTCAAATGTAGGTGACGCGTGAAACCCATTTTTAGAGTCAAATGGAATCTTGCTGTGTAATTTAAACTCTTACTGTAAAGTTTTGTGTGCGAGTTGCTTGCCTATCAAAGATTTTAAGAAATAGACACATTGCTTGCACCGCAGTATCCCGAGTGTGTCTTTTTTTTAAAAAAAGGACTCTTATCCTGGTCGCTCCTTAGAATGATGAAGAGCTTGCAATGCTGAGTTATAATGGCTGCACGTCCCTCCTTGATTAGCAAGCAGAGCTCGGTGTGCGTGCGTGCAAACACGCGTGTGTAGAGCTCTGTGTGTGCATAAATATACTTGTGCGCAGCGGTCTGCTTGCCAGTGTTCGATGGCCAGTAAAACATTTTTAGTGTTAGATCAGAGCTGACAGGACAGTTACATTTTTTGCTCATGCTAGCGAATTTAAAAATTAACTTCTTAAAATGTTCGGGGAGAGCATTTTAAGTTTGCTTCACACCAGATGTGGTTACACTGCAGCTGCTGGAAAGGCAGATGGTTTAAAACACCCTCAAATACATGGTTTTTGCATCATACAGATGTAAAAAAAAAAAAATTGCAGTTGGTACAAAAACTACAGTGTGCAAAAAAAAAAATACAACTGCGTCATAAGTTTTTTCAGTCTAAGGTAGGATGGAGGCAGAGCGATGTACAGTGGCAGGATGAACAGAAATGTTCCTTTACTGTCAAGTGAACATAAGTATTAACAGCAGTTGTGGGGAAGTGATCTAGCCAGCTCTGTTCCCTGGGTCAAAGTAAGGAGCATGTCAGTGTGATTTTAATTGTTGGATAATGGGCTAAAAGTAATTAGAATTTGAAAAAACAATCGTAGTTTGTCTTACAAAAACAAGTGTGGTACTCAATTGCTTCACATAATAAAGAATATCTATCCAATTTGGAGGGTGGTTATGTTGTGATGTGAATGTCCTCGTAGATGATCGGGCTTGTTAGATAAATGTCTGTGACCAGCATTTGGTTATAATTAGTGTCCTGAATTATTTCTATTAATTGCCCCAACTTTAACCAAACTAGATGAAAAATCATTGACTAATTCTGTGCCCCATTCACATTTTAGGTTTGCATTTGGAGCTAACACGGTCCCATGATGTAAACTTATTTCTTTCGATAAATCTGACTTTGTAGTTTTAGCCAGAACTACATGGTGTGACAGCGTGGTGCCTTTCCTCCTATGGAAGAGATCAGAAATGTACAGTAGGCAGCCCATAAGACTTCCAATACATAACCCAGTATTACAGTGTATATTGTAAATGCTGAGGCAAGCTACTCCCATTCACTGAATGCTTTAAGTTGTAAATTGTGGCTCAAGGGCAGGCAAGGTTGCCTGTGGAAACTTCAGTCTGCTCTGAACACAAATGAAAGAAAGAACTTGCATTCATATAGCACCTTTCACGACCTCAGGGTGTCCCAAAATGCTTTACAGCCAGTAACATACTTTTGATGTGTAGTCACTGTTATATCGAAAGTTGGGGGGGAGGCTCTGAATTGTAACAATGGAAATGCCACTTGGAGGAAAGTGAGTTTATTTTTCTCCTCCTCGAGTTTGTAATCCAAATGTATAAGTGCATTTCCATTGTGGCAGGACAGTAAAGCATGACTTTGGCCGGGAATTTCCTCGGAGCTGCTCTTGCTACGTTACCATACCGCCGCATTAAGTGTGGTGGAAACTGTGTTTATACTCGGTTTGCCGACTCTGGTTGGATGTATTCCTGGAGAATCGATCAGGCGACTTTCGATCATTGTTTGAAAATGTTATTGCATTTACCTTAGTTACCTAATATTTTATTTGGCCCTCAGTGTTGCCAAGGGCCAAATAAAATATTTCAATTTTTTTGTTTTATAGAATACAAAAATTTCACTGAGATGAATTATAACAATTTACAAATGAATAGGAAGATGTAAGGAGAAGGAATATTTAAATAAAAACTACTCCTGTGAAAAACACCAAGTAAATTCCACTGATTCTACAAAACATCATTGATGTAAGTAAATTCTAACCAAAGTTTTCATGCAATTTTATGACTTTTTTTTGCCAATACACTAAGTTCTAAAAAATAATAAATAAAACCAAGAACAAACATTCAAGTCACTGACTGCCACAACCCACCACGGAATCCCAGCTCCAGGGAGCTGAGGCTCAGTCCTCGGGGATAACCACCAAAGCTAGCTAACTCCCATAACAAAACACATTGACGTTGAGAATAACAGTGAGGCTAACGGCGCTCACCATTATTATGGAATAAATCGGACAGCACCTTCCGGAGTACATACACGTTCAATTAAATGCGGAAATCCGGAAGTTGCGGTCCGAGTTACCCTGCTTTTCCACAAGCTGCGCTATAACTGAACCTCGCCGATAGACACGGCAGTGAAATCCATGCAAGGGGGTGAAGTTGCGGTAGTTACCTACTAAACACGCCAGAACAAGTTAGGGCTGGTGCATTCAGGTATAAGTGAATTTGTAATAGTGTGATGAGTCATAATTGCTGCTAATCAACCTCTGGCACCGAGAATGTAATTTTATAAGTGTGGAGTCCTATTCCTTCCAAATTTAATTAATGTTGGAGAGTTTAAAAAAAAAATCAATTACATCTTTTTTCCTTCTTTTCTGTCTTTCTCTTATCTCTCTCTCTCTCTCTCTCTCTCAATCCCATTTTTCTTTCCCTCTTTATTTCACTTTCTATACATGATTTAAATATAATTTATAACATGGCACAGATCCCCTGTAGAGGGCACCGTGCTGGATCAGACGTCCGATGACAGCAAGTCGCGGCTCAAAAGCCTGCGAAAACTCTCTGGGCAGCTGTCAGCGTAGTGAACGGCGAGCTCTGTTCCTTCGGCCACTGACCGCTAAATCCGGGCCATTATACAACAGTGTACAGCACTGGCCAACATGAACTGCCCCTCTCCCACCACCTTCAGTCACTGGGGACCGAGTCACATTTAAAGGACACATTGTCCGCTTCCCCTCACCCTGCTCTTGCCAATTCAAATGCTGGTCCTGAATCTCTCAGGTGGGTTAGTAGACAAAGAACAGAGTTAACATTTTCAGAATTGAAAGCAGGCAGGTACTCTGCCCATCTATTCAACCAAGCTTTTGGGGTCGCACACAAATCTGTCGTCTTTATACCTAGGTGGGAAGGGTCTTGGAATATTTCTTTGGGATGCTAAAGGCACTATATAAATGCAAGTTGTTATTAACAGCTGTATGTTAAATCAAGTGAAATTATGGCTGCAGAATCAGTTCCACACCCTAATATTGGGACCACAGGTGTTCTGGGAGTTATAGTGAATTACAGAGCTGGAACGGAGAGATGGTGGAGATTTCCTCTTGTCTTTTCAGTGCAGCCAAGTCGTTAAACATGTTCACGTGGCAGGTGCTGTTACTGTTTTTACACCAGCAGAGAAACAAAGTACTTTTCTCCCAGGTTGCTGGCAGCAATGCCCGGGAGAGCAAACTTCATTTCTGGGAGATTCCTGGACAATCCGGAAGGGTTGGCAACCCTGGCTTATGCACATAAACTAGGTTTCCAGTTACGGCGGCCGAGCGCGAGCAGCTCTGAGGTGATTCCCAGCCCTTGTTTCCCTGAATCCCTGCTAATCTTTGTCCTTTTCGATAGCTGATGCTTTTCCTTGTGCTAGACTCGCTTAATCATTTCCCCACAACTCCTTTTAGATTTGCTGGTCAGTAGTTTTCTGGCATGTCTCGTAACCCATTTGTTAAATGGAGTTATGTACGCCACTTTACAATCCTTCGGCGTATCTTCCAAATTAAATGAACTTGCCAAGATATTAAAAACTTAATTTGATTTGTTCTGTGTGCATGCGTGCGTATTGCATAACCCTGCCGTTGTTGTCCTTGAATTCTAGATTCCTACTATCATTTTACGTGAACCAATACATTATCTCCAGAAACACAAAATTACTTTACAGGCTTCTGATTGCACCTGTCCTCATGGTTCTTTGTATTTTAAAAAGCCCGTGTGCTTCTCCTTAATATTTCCCTACATTTTTATTTTACCACATTAGTGTCTGTTGCCATTTGATCTGTTATGAACTGAATTGTGGTTTTACAAGGTCCTTGACTGTAGATCTGCTGACCATTGTTGGATTCAAATAAATTTTTAGAAAATTAATTTCATTTCTTTTGCAGCCTTATTTTTTTTTTTTAAAAAGAAGGGTGGTCGGAGAGATTTGAAATGTTTAATTTAGGCTGTTCCGTTTGGAACTGTAAAAGTAAATATGAACTTAAACAGTAATGTACTGTTGGGTGATTGAATTGATTTATTAATTGTCCTAATTTTACTTGGAATATTTTACCAAATGTTTATTTTCTTACAGAGGTCCAGTTGTCATGGCTTCGCTTGATTGGCTGATTGTCGCAGTAGCTAGTTTCACTATATTTCAAATTATGTTCCATTGTTTAAGTGCAAGGATATCTGTGTGTTTCTGCAAGGGTTACCGAACACTGACTGACATTCAGAAGACTGAATGGAACTCCAGGTATACATTCTTGAGATTATTTGCAGGAAATATACAGCACGTGAATAGACCAATTCAAATGAAGACGCGTTTGCAATATTGTCTGCAGTTGAGGGTAATCGTTCTCTTATAGACACTATAATAGTCAATTTTTTTTTTGTTAAACCTTAAAATTAAATTTTAAATAAAATTTCTGCCTTCCTTGAGAGTCTCCCTCTGGTACACCATCTCCAGGCATCCAAGGGGATGGTACGGTAACCTGCTTGCAGACTCTGCCAGTGCTTCTACGTGCCCTACCACTTGAAGACCATGAGTATGGCGTGGGGTGACTGACTATTTGATTTGTTCCCCTGCTCATGACCTTATGACTGGCATCGGAACTCCTTGATGAAAATTTATTTTCTGTCACTCATTGTGTTGCCTAATTTAAATGATCTTTAACAATGGAAAACTATTGGGATGGGACAGTTTTTTTTTCCTGATGTATAATGTTTCCCCAGACAACTTTTATTTAGTAGTTTGATTTAAAGGTATAATAAAGAATACCTAATCAACTGCAATTTTCAAGGTGGAGTTGCGTAATGGTACAACCAGACATGACGTACTCTTAAAATCAAGCCTCATTTAAGGGCCGCACTATATAATTTTTCATAAAACCTTTATGCTCTAAAATGTTCAGAATGGCTAAAAAAAATAGAAGCTTGCTTGTTTTGCTTTGAACATTTTTATTTTTGGGATGTCACGATGCTGGCAAGGCTGCATTTATCCTCCGTCCCTAGATGTGGTGATTTTGTTTACAAACTGAGTGGTTTCCACGTCAGAGGGCATTTAGAGTCAACCATGTGTTGTGGATTGGAGTCACATGTAGGCCAGACTGGGTGGGAGTGGTAGGTTTCCATCCCTGAAGGAGACTCGAAAGCTAGTTGGGTTTTTACAGCAATATGGCAGTTTTTGTAGTTATTTTTTTCTCTGGTGCTAATGCACAGATTTATTGAATCCAGTTTCACAGCTTGCCATGGTGGGGTTTCCATTCACGACCTTGGTTTGCTTTTTTTATGGCCTTGCTAACCTGTGTTGCAACTTTTAGTGATTTGTGTAATTGTACTCGCGATCCCTTTGTTCCTTTACCCCACCTAGACTCGCACCCTCCAAGTAATAAGTGACCTCCCTATTCTTCCTACCAAAATGTAATACCTCACATTTATCTGTGTTGAACTTCATTTGTCAATTGTATGCCCATTCTAAGTTTATTAATGTCCTCCTGTAATTTGTTGCAGTCCTCCTCACTATTGACTATCTTCTCCAGCCCCCCCCCCCCCCGCCCCAAATTTGGTGTCATCTGCAAATTTAGAAATTGTGTTTTTGATTCCAAAGTCTAAATTGTTAATATAAATTGTGGACAACAGTGGTCCCAGCACTGATCCTTGTGGAACACCACTACCCACCTTCTGCCACTCTGAATAGCTACCCTTTTACCCCTACTCTCTGCTTTCTGTCTTGAAGCCAGCTTGCTATCTATTCTGCTACTTGTCCCTTGACTCTGCATTCTCTGACCTTGTTCATCAGTCTATTATGGGGTACCTTATCAAAGGCCTTTTGAAAATCTAGATAAATTACATCATCTGCATTACCATTGTCTACTCTCTCTGTTACCTCTTCAAAAAATTCAATGAGGTTGGTCAAGCAAGACTTCCCTTTTGAAATCCATGCTGACTATTCATTGTTTTTTTAGTTTCGAGATGTTCTTCTATTTTCCCCTTTAGTAGGGATTCAATTATTTTTCCTACCGCCGATGTTAAGCTGACTGGTTTATAATTCCCTGGACATGTTCTATCCCCCTTAAATATAGGTATTATGTTAGCTATCCGCCAGTCCTCTGGCACTATACCTTTTTCTAACAATTATTAAATATGTGTAGTAGTGCCTCTACTATCTCTTCCCTAGATCCTTTTAAAATGTGTGGATGCAATCCATCTGGACCAGGGGTTTTATCCTCTTTGAGTTTGATTAGTTTATTTAATATATCCTTTTTTTTTAACTTTAAATGCACTTATCTCATTATCCAATGTCATGTCCACCTGTTCTATCTCCCTGGTAAATACTAAAGCAAAATAATTATTTAATATTTCTGCCATCTCTCTATCATTACCTGTGGTATTATCCTGTATATCCCTTAATGACCCTATTCCATCCCAACCTTTTTTTTTATTGATGTGCCTGTAAAATATTTTACTATTTTGTTTTATGTTCCTTGATTAATTTAGTTTCATAGTTCCTCTTTGCCTTCCTGATTTTTTTTGACTTCTCTCCTAATCTCTTCGTATTCTCCCTTATTATGCATTCCCCTGCTGTCTATGTACTTAATATATGCCTCTTTCCTTACCCTCAGTTGTTCCCTAATGGCTTTATTCATCCATGGAGTCTCATTAGTGTTTAGTTTGTTCTCGTTCCTGCACTCTGTTGTCTGCACTCTGTTGAACACCATTTTAAATGTTTCCCATTGCTGTTCCCAAGTTCTATTCTCAGCCCCTCAAAATCAGCTTTTTTCCAATCTATTACCCTGGTGTTCATCATACTTATGTCCTTCTCAATTATCATTTTAAAGCGTATTATATTATGGTCACTAATGCCTAGATGTTCCCCTACTTTTACTTCTCTTATCTGCTCTGGTTCATTCCCCATTACTAGATCCAATAGTGAATCCTCCCTTGTTGGGCTTTTTACACATTGAGTTAGAAAGGTGTCCTGTAGACATTGTAGGAACTCCATTCCCTTATCCCCTTTACCTACCTCTTCTGTCCAATTAATATCGGGATAGTTGAAATCCCCCATGATTTTTTTTTTACTCATTTCCCTAATTTGTCTGCATATTTCTTCCTCCACCTCCCTTCCACTATTAGGTGGTCTGTAGAGTACACCTATTAGTGTGATTGATCCTTTATTATCTTTTATCTCTATCCATATGGATTCCATTTTTGTCTTGCTGATAGCTGCGCCACTTTTTTCTACTGCCATCATGTTATCCCTAATAAGTACAGCTACTCCACCTCCCCATTTTCCCTCCCTATCTTTTCTAAATATGTTATACACTGCAATGTTTAATTCCCAGTCCTGATTTTTCTGTCGCCATGTCTCAGTAATCCCTACTATGTCTGGCTCCTCGCAATGCATGATTGCCTCCAGCTCCTGTTTTATTACAGACACTGTGCATTGCTGTGCGGACAGTTTAACTCATTTTTAATAGGATTTCCTCTCACTTTATGTTTAACCATCTTTTTAGACTCCTGTTCTATAACTCTATTTAATCCCTTGCCATCAGTGTTCTCCCTTACTTTATTTTTTCCTATGCTCTCTTTTCCTGTTTTGTTTATAATTAGGCTGATTACGTTTCTTGTAGATCCCTCGCCCCATCTTACGAGTTTAAAGCCTTTGCCACCTCCCTATTTATCCTTTCCGCTAGGACACTGGTCCCATCCTGGTTCAGGTGGAGCCCGTCCCATCGGTACAGCTCCTTCCTGTCCCAGAAAGACTGCAGGGAGGACAGCCACAATGCAGACCAAGGCACTGTGGCTCAGAAGGCTGTCCAAGGGGGGGCGGGGGGTAGGAGAGAAGAGCAGAATAGAAATGTGGTCGTGATAGGGGACTCTATAATTAGGGGGATAGATTTAAAAAACTATTCTTGGGATTTACTAAATAAGAAGGAAACTTTCTGAAGGGGAACAGTGCAAAGAACTCTGGTTTATTTGGTAGAGACATGCATCGTAAACAAAAGAAAACAGAACACTTGAGAGCAGGCACTGGTTTTATAATTGGATTTTCATTGTTTTATAAATAGCAGGGTTTTTTGGAATGCTGTTAATCACACACAGATATGATGTGCAATCATGTACAGAAGTTCATGTGTAGATATTAGATTGAAGAATGCACTGTATGGTGTGAAATGTACTCTGCTTAGAGTTCGTAACTAGAAATTGCATGGTGTTTATTCCACAGTTGGTGTTCTCTACTCTGCACAGGATTGTAATGCCTTTCAGAAGTTTTATATTGTCTCCTTTGACTGGGGGAAAAGAAAGGCTTCCATTGTTTGAATTGTTGAGCTTATAAAAAGTGCATGATTATATCTTTGAAGCACAGCATTAGATGTTATTTCACACTGGTTGTGTTCTGCATTCGTAAATATTTCCATTTTGTGCGCAGAGTGGTTCAAGTACCAGTGGATTTCTTTTGCTCCATTTAAGTAGTGCAAATTAGTGACTTAAATCAAACTCTTGTTTGGGTGAGTGTGTAAAGTTATAGAATTAAAACATTTCCAACATGGTGTTACAAAGGAGTAATTTTGAACCCAATTCAGTATGTTACCAGAATTAAGAGAAAAGATTGAGCAGGTTGGGGCTCTTTTCAAATGCAAGCCTTTCTCTTTCATTGGAGAATAGAAGCGTAAGAGCAGACCTGATGGAATTCTTTAAAATTGTGGATGTGGAGAAACGGTCTCTACTTGTGGGTGAGTCCAGAACAAGGGGACAGAAATACAAGATAGCCACTAACCGATCAAATAAAGCATTTAGGAGGAATTTCTTTCCATACAGTGGTGAGGATGTGGAACTCCAACACAGTGGTTGAAGTAGATTGCATTGACACGTTTAAGGGGAGGCTTGATGCATATGTGAGGGAGAAGGAAATAGAGGGTTAGAGCATGGGAAGAGGTAATTCGAGTCGGAAGAGGCTCGTGCGGAGTATAAATGCCAGCATAGACCAGTTTGGCCGAATGGCCTGTTTCTGTGCTACACATTGATTCTGTGTTTTACTGCGCTTCAAGGAAAAAAGACCGCTATACCTGAAAATATCATAATTACAAGATTAAGGGGAAGGATTCCTCTGTTGGCCTTATTTTGCTGAAATCATTAATGAATTCTCTGTAAAGGTGTATGTGATTTTGCTATAAATGATGGAAGGAATCTTCCATATTAAGCTGACTGTAGGCTGCACAGAATACATCAGAGATGCCCAATCTATGTTTTCACTTTTGTTTTTTAGGATCGTGTCCACATTCCATGCTCTGGTGGTTGGACTATTGTGTGTGTACTTGCTGTGGTTTGATGATGCTGTTAATGCAGATCCTATCTGGTAAGAAACCTACTTGGCCTGGCTGTTTGAGTCTATTCATTTCAGTGGTCAGAAACTCGAGAGATGAAAGTGTGCTGTAAAATGATGCTCCTTAAATGGAAACACACAGACAACTTACTGCATTCTTGTCTGATCGCCACTAAATTAGCAACATCATGCTTCCTATAATGTCATTATAGTGTACATAGATCACTAAAATGTAGTAGTCAGGCACAAAAAATAATCAATAAGGCCTGAGAATGTTAACCTTTATAACTCGAGGCCGAGAATATAAAGGGAGGAAGTTTTGCTACAGCTATACTGTGGTAACACAATACAGCTTCCTGTGACTCGAACTTTATTGCATCACTTCCTGTGATTAGTCCAGGATAAATACTGGACTGATCAGTTGAATCCTGGAGAGGCATAGAGTAAGACCTCTTTTGTATGTAGCACCTTTTTAGTTGATTAAAGCTTACTTTAAGTTCACCACGCGTAAGGCTCATTCTTACGACAATTTAATCAACTTTGAAAAACTTCGCACTCAAACTTTTTGGACGAACTCGGAACTAAGGATCCAGGGAATCACCCATCATGGAAAACATCCTTAAACCATCGCGTCTTGACTTGGACCCAAACACCCCAGCAGCCGGTAAGGTGTGGAAACACTGGTATCGCACGTTTGACAATTTTCTCGAATATTGCAAGGCTGATGATGACTCAAAATTGCGGATACTCATCAACTGTGTCACCCCGAATGTATTTCAGTATGTGGAGGAATGGGGCAGTTACGAGGAGGCAATTCGGACGCTTAAAAGACTATATACTAAGACACCGAATGAGGTCTATGCCAGACATTTACTAGCTACAGCCCAACAAGGGCCGGAGGAATCCATTGATAAATTCCTCCAAGAGCTTCGCAGACTTAGTATGGACTGTAACTTTCAGGCGGCCTCAGCTGAGCTGTACCGTGAAGAAATGATCCGTGATGCTTTCATCTGCGGGCTTGCCTCCCCATTTATATGCCAGCGTCTACTGGAAAGTAAGACACTTGAGCTTCAGAGAGCTTATGACATGGCTTGCTCTCCAGATCTGGCAAAAAGAAATGCAGACCTTTATACAGTGCCCAGACCTCGGTCTGCTGCCTTAACTACAGTCAGGCAATTTAAGAGGCCACAGGTGAACTCTATTAGGGAGGACTTTATCCCTGACGATCAATCTGATGACTTCACTGATGAAGAGGATGATGACCCCACTGTGGCAGCCTCTTGGCAATCTAAGAAATGCTTCTTTTGTGGTGATGAGTTTCACCCTCGGAAATTCTGCCCTGCTCGCAATGCGTTTTGCAGTCATTGCAACAAAAAGGGTCATTTTGCAAAGGTTTGCCTATCAAGAGCCTCTACGAGGGCTTATCAAGCTAAGTCCTACCGAACTGCCCCGGTAAGGGCCTATCAAGATGTTCCGGCTAAAATCTATCGTGCTTCCTCTCGGGTTTTCTCTCGAAGAAACACACCTAGAGTTTCAGCCACTCTTTGTGCAACGACACCAATTACAGCTGCTTGTCCTCAGAACCTATTCCATGCAGCTACAAAAGCATCAATTAATGGACATACTTTAGATGCCTTAATTGACTCAGGTAGCACTGATAGTTTCATTAGGGAACAGATTGTTGCAGAGTTAAAGCTACATGTTTTCCCATCGGACCAGGCAATTGCGATGGCTCAGTCATCACTTAATACCAGAATTTCTGGCTTTTGTATGGTTGAAATAACACTTAATGGTCACAGGTATCCCTCCACCCGGCTTTCGGTGCTCAAGGACTTATGTAGTGATCTTATCTTAGGGCTGGATTTTCAAAAGCAGCATAAGAAGCTCACCATTGAGTTCGGCGGATCCAAACCTGAACTCACTATTTCTAATATACGACCTCGATTACCGTTCTGTGCATTGTCAGCAGCTTCACTGGATGAACCCTCACTGTTTACCAGTATCCCTCCTCGATGCAAACCGATTATAACAAAGTCACGACGTTTCAGTCAGGAAGACCAGTCTTTTATTGCGGCTGAGATTTCTCGGCTTTTAGCAGAGGATATCATCGAGCCTTGTTCGTCGCCATGGCGCACCCAGGTCGTTATTGTTAAGAACCCTCTACAACCTCACAAGAAACGGCTGTGCATTGACTATTCACAGACCATCAATCAATATACGGACTTGGACGCATACCCATTGCCGCGCATCGATGATATGGTTAATAAACTGGCTGAGTACACGGTGTTCTCAACATATGATCTGAAAAGTGCCTATCATCAGGTACCCTTGAAGGTCTCAGACAAGCAGTATACAGCCTTTGAAGCCAATGGACGGCTGTATCAATTTTGTCGCCTCCCCTTTGGGGTCACTAATGGAGTGGCTGTCTTCCAGCGAGCAATGGATGACCTGGTCAAACAGGAAGACTTGAAGGATACGTTTCCTTATCTGGACAATATTACTGTCGCAGGTCGCAATCAGCGGGAACATGACGCCAATCTCCAACGATTTTGGGATGCACTCCAGCACCGTAATTTGACGTTAAATGCGGCTAAATCCATTGAGCCACAACCAACCATCAACATCCTTGGCTATTGTGTGGGCAATGGCATCATTAAACCTGACCCTGAAAGGCTTCGCCCACTCCAAGAACTCCCGCCACCTAAGAATCCGGCCTCCTTGCGCCGGGCCCTCGGCCTGTTTGCATACTATGCTAAATGGATTCCTAACTTCTCGGACCGAATCCAACCTCTACTGAAGGCCAGCACATTCCCACTGGACACAGCGGCTGTTGCAGCCTTTAACCTCCTGAAAAAACAGTTGGAGAAAGCGGCTCTTCACTCCATCGATGAGAGTCTTCCTTTTGTTGTTGAGTGTGATGCCTCGGAGGTGGCGATCTCGGCCACTCTGAATCAGGAAGGTCGTCCGGTGGCATTTTTGTCCAGGACTTTTCAAGGGGCTGAGCTACATTATCCTCCAGTCGAGAAAGAAGCTACAGCCATCATAGAGGCAGTACGGAAGTGGACTCATCTCCTAGCTCGCCAGCACTTTACCTTAATCACGGACCAGCGATCGGTCACCTTCATGCTCGATAATCGAAAACGGACCAAAATTAAAAATAATAAAATCCAGCTTTGGCGGCTGGAATTGGCCTCTTTTGGTTACACCATCCACTATCGACCTGGCAAGGAGAATGTGGCTCCGGATACCCTCACACGAGCATTCTGCTCCGCCATGGCACCCTCTACGCTCGTAGACATCCATGATGGGTTGTGTCATCCGGGTGTTACTCGCATGCTACCCTTCGTGCGGTCCCGAAATCTCCCATTCTCTACCGGGGATGTAAAGAAGATGTGCTCGGACTGCAGAGTCTGTGCGGAATTGAAACCTCAGTTTTTCCGCCCCTCGGGTGGTATACTCATACATGCGACCCAGCCAATGCAACGGCTTAGCATCGATTTTAAGGGGCCGTTGCCCTCTTCAACTCGCAACACTTATCTATTGACCATGGTCGATGAGTATTCCCGTTTTCCGTTTGCCTTTCCCTGCCCCAATATGCTGACGACCACGGTTATCAGCTGCCTTGAGCAGGTATTTGCTTTCTGTGGCATGGCATCCTATGTTCATTCGGATCGGGGCCCTTCTTTTATGTCAGGAGAACTCGAGGCCTATCTCTCGGAACGGGGTATTGCTGCCAGCAGAACGACGCCTTATCATCCGGTCGGGAATGGGCAAGTCGAGCGTTTTAACGCTATCATCTGGAATGCGGTACGTCTGGCTTTGAGATCTCGGGGCCTACCCAACCAGCAATGGGAAGCAGTACTTCCAGACGCATTACACTCCACACGGTCCCTCCTTTCGACCACCACAAATACAACGCCTCATGAACGGTTCTTCCGATTTCAGCGTCGCTCATCCTATGGGATATCTCTCCCGTCGTGGCTGACTGCACCGGGCCCAGTGCTACTCCGAAGATATGTCCGGGCGTCTAAGAATGACCCCCTGGTAGATGAGGTTGAGCTCACTGACGTCAACCCTACCTACGCCTATATTCGGTATCCTGACGGTCGGGAATCTACCGTGTCATTGCGGGATCTGGCTCCCTGCCCGCCGAAACATAGAGGGACACCAGGGGATGATATTGTACCAGGCACATCTCTGGGCTCGCCAGGTGACTCTCATCACGATCTGGATCTGACGCCGGCTGGTACCTCACTCCAGCGTGCCGACCTGGGGCAGACTGACTATGAGCCCGTCGGGGCTCGCACGCGCAGCCACGATCCACCCCGTACCATACGCTCGGAAACGGATCTGCCACAGCCCTGCCCGACACCCGTTCGGGCACCAGTACACAGTCAGGATCGTCCTGACTCCTCAGAGCGGGCCGGATCACTCGGACTCTGGTCCACGGCCCGCGGCGGGTAAACGGGCTAGGGGCCCTCTACCACTACGAGAACCCAAACGGGTGCGGCTCTCCCTCGTCCGGCGGCTATGAAATGGAGGGAGCATCCCGGCCTCCTAATCTTTTGGGGGGGGGAGAATGTGGTAACACAATACAGCTTCCTGTGACTCGAACTTTATTGCATCACTTCCTGTGATTAGTCCAGGATAAATACTGGACTGATCAGTTGAATCCTGGAGAGGCATAGAGTAAGACCTCTTGTATGTAGCACCTTTTTAGTTGATTAAAGCTTACTTTAAGTTCACCACGCGTAAGGCTCATTCTTACGACATATACAAAGCCCTGGTTAGACCACATCTGGAGTACTGTGTGCAGTTCTGGGCACCGCACCTTAGGATGCATTGGCCTTGGAAGGAGTGCAGCGCAGATTCACCAGAACGTTACCAGGGCTCCAAAGGTTCGATTGCATAAACCAGTCTTGTATTCCCTGGAATATAGAAGGTTAAGGGGTGATTCGATTGAGGTTTTTAGGATTTTGAAAGGAATTGATAGGGTAGATAGGGAGAAACTTTCTCTGCTGGTGGGGGAGTCTAGGACAAGGGGACATAACCTTAAAATCAGTGCCAGGCCATTCAGGAGAGAAGTTAGGAAACACTTCTTCACGCAAAAGGTGGTAGCTCAACTAATAATTTCAATTCTGAGATTGATAGATGTTTGCTAGCCAAGGGTATTAAGGGATATGGAGCCAAGGCGGGTGGATGGAGTTAGGATACAGATCAGCAGCCATGATCTTATTGAATGGTGGAATAGTCTTGAGGGGCTGAATGATATACTCCTGTTCCTATGTTCCAATATGAGAAAATAAATGGATATTTTAACTTGCTTTCCCAGCATTCTTTGGTTGATGTGAATGAATAGTTCTGCCATTTATTTTCAATGTCTGTATGGGACAGGAAGAGAAACACTTTTATTTTACTTGACCATGCTCAACAAAATCCAAACTAATTGGAAGATGTCGACTTCCAGCATTGAGGACAAAATTGTTTGTGTGACTGGGGAGGCGATTTTCTATTTGAAATATTATTGAGGTTTTATTTTACACTTGGGAATAGTAAATGTGTTTTAATTTTTCTGGCATTTCCCTTTAAGCATAGAACTTGATCTAAACTTGTTAGGACTCTGAACATTCGAGTCCTGTCTGATCATTTGACTGTAATTCCTGATTGTTCGCTTTCTGACTTTAAATGATTGAAACATAAAACCTTAAGGACTTCTTTATCCTTCTGCATGGTTGAACTTTGGACATGAATGACAATAAATTTAAAGATCAAATTGCCAGTATTGTTTGTTTAGAAAATGTAGACATACTCATGTTGAATACATGAAGTCTCAATATTACAATCTGAAATAAAAAATGACTAATTTGTGCATTAAAATGCTGGTTAAGGGTGGAGAAGAAATAGAAAAAAATAAAACTCCATTATGTTTACCATGTGCTTCTTAACCACTTTTTCCTCTTCAATTTCCCTCTGTCCCCATCTTTCCTGCAGGCACTGACTCCTTGTTGGGGTACAGTTTCTAGTTGCCCTTTGGTACTTCACCCAAGTGGCACTTATTCGTATGTGAGCTTTGATATTGAGTTTTGGCAGGCTATTCAACTGTAAGGGCATCACAGTCGGGCCCAATATCCACACATTCTCTTCCAGCACGAACCACTTGGTTGCTGAGGCTGCTCTGACCACTGCACAAACCTGGGACCATCCTGGTCTATTGCGACTCAGTAACACAGGGGTTCCATGCTGGAAGCGCTATTATTGAACACAGGCTATTGTTGTGAAATGTAAACTTCTGTTTCTTGCTATTTACAGGGGGGACCCTACACTGGTAAAATTAAATGTTGGTCTAACTGCAGGCTACCTCATTTCAGGTGAGTACCTTTTCAACCAAAGCATTTTCTTTGTCAATACTTTATTTAACTGGAATGTATTGTAGTTTCTCTGCAGCACAGCAGCATCTGAACTTGATTAGGAACTAGGTAATAAAGGGCCACTGCTTCATGACTAGACCAGATATGGATTGCGATATTGGTGGATGTGGAAATCTCTGGTTTAATCATCTTTCTCTTCTTGAAAGAATCCAGTGGAAACAAAAGGCTTTGTGGAGTACATTCTAAGAAATGTAAACTGGAATCTTGTTAGGGTAGTCTTGCTGTTACTGAGCTAATATGAGTAGAACGCTAAAACAATGCCATTAAAATGCAAAATGCTCCAACAGCACTTATAAAGGGAAAAAAACAGGCTGACATTTCGGGCTGACTGGATGTCAGATGAAGGCTGGTGAAGGATCTGCACCCAAAATGTTAATCTGTCTCTGCTACTTCAGATTCTGATGGACCTGGTGTGTATTTCCAGCATTTGTAGATCTATCTTTATTTGTACTAAAATGACACTTTTTTTCCTGAAGAACATATATCCCTTCAACTTTGTAAAATGAAGGTTTTTTTTCATAATGGCATGAAATGTTTCTGTTGACTAATTGAGATATTTTAATGCTTAATGTTAAATGATCGTTTGGACTTTTTTTAAATCAATTTTTGCAGTGACGTTCTTTTACAAGAACACTATATACCTCATTCTAAGAATCATCTTAGCATAGAGATTTCTGTCATGAAAACTACACTGCTATAGTGTTTGAATAGTTTCAAATGAAACCTTTACTTATTGCCCCTGTGTGGAAGGGTTGTGTACTGGGCTTGTCTTGTTTGTCTAAGCTAAAAAGCTGAAACTGGAGTAACCCGAGGCCTCGATCGTTCCCTGATTTTTCTGGCAGAAGTCCCAAGAGAATAAGCGTTTTGTTTTTATCTTCAGAAATGTGTTTTGGTTAGAAGTTTTTGTGAGGGGGGAGGGGAGAGAGAAGAATGAAGAGGTGGTATTTTTCAGTGAGCCTTTTAGCTCCAGAGGGGTTTTGTGTCATGTGATTAGGTTAAAGAAATGTTACTGCAGTCTTTAACGATTGATGATCAACATACGATTGCAGCACCATTCCAGGCCTGTAATTAAAGGGTACAGTTACTTCAGGGTACTGCTTTCAATGTGAAGTACTTCTCTGCTTGCTGACCATATAATTAAAAGCAGTTGTGTATATATTTTACTACTCGTCACGAGGTAACACCAAATATCGCTTGCCAGCAGTTTGCTGAAGACTTGGCATTTCACGGCAGAACAGTTTTTGTGGATTGCAAAAGCAAGAGCCAAAAATGACACTCATTGTCACTGACTTAACAAATGTAACACCTATGTTAGAGAGTGGCTTTGTCAAGTAAAAGCAAAAAATGCTGGAAATAGACGGCAAGTCAAGTCGGAGCTGAGTTTTGAAGATGGGTTCTACTTGAAATGTTAACTTGCCCCTCTACAGATGCTGCGTTGTATTTCCAGCATTTGCAGTTTGCTCTTTATTTGACTTGGTCAAAATGTGTGACCATCCAAGTAAACAATAAGGGGAAGTGCTTTTAACATCATATATATTTTTGCTTTATCGTTAAAGAATTTTAACGCATTCAAAACGTTCAGATCATTTACTAAAAATAGCAGCTGCTATATTACGAGAAATAATCCATTACTATTTATATTTGCAGTGGGAATCAGTCTGTTTGGAGACTAATCAGACTGAGTGCCACTGACGCCAATATTATGGAGTTACTGCGCTTGCAAAGGGAGCCCTTTGATGTCACCTGGGTGTGTCCACCCAATTAACGCAACTTTAATGGAGGGCATACAGGGACGCACAGAGGTGTCCTGTCATTTTTATATAATCTAATACATTTTTAAAACCAGACACTTAACAGAAGTGCTTGCTGCCAATTTTGCTTACCTGTAGATTTACCCCCTTCTTTAAATATGCATCAGTAGCTCGTGCATAATACTTATTTGAAGTATCTAAACCATATATGTAGATACTTGATTGCTTAACCTAGATTGATTCTACAAGCTGTATTATCAAATACAGAAATTCACTATTAGATACATTGTATTTAAAGCATTGTTTAGGAATATGCAAAAAAAAAAGTTTGCCTCAGGAAATTGAACGTTTACTCAATTTTAACAAAAAATATTCGCAGCACAAATTTCACTGACTGTTTTGGAAGTTTTTTTTAAATTAATAGTGCTACTTTTTCAGTTTAACAGTTGATAGACTGAGAAACTGATAGATTTAAGTAATATAATTTCAGTGCTTTTTGTGCTGGACTGTTTGATGCACTAAATCAGCCTGATACTTTTGGAAAAGCTGCTATAGTTTTGCTTGAGCAACTGAATAAACCTCTAGTCTACACCCATTTCTAATTTTTGTTTTGTATTGCTTTTCTAGATTTCCTGCTTATTTTATGGTATTGGAATGCAATTGGAGACATATACTTTATTATCCACCATTTGACAGCGCTGTATGCTTACTACTATGTGCTGGTGAGTGCCATATTAGACAATAGCCGTATTTGTGGGCAAGAAAGGACCAAGGGGAAACAGCAACAGGCTTGTGCTATAGGCAGTAGATTTTATTAGTAGTTTACAAGTTCAAATTAATTAGCCAATAATGAGGAAATAACCAAATGTAGTGGTTGAATTAATAAATGTTATGGCTCACCATTGAATTGAGTTCACAGAGTACTTGGTAACTTTCTAAAAATGACTCGTGGAATTAAATTTGCATTAACAAGCGAACGTACTTTACACTTGTGTTAGCATAATCACTGTGAAGAAAGAACTTGCATTTATATACCAGATGTCTCAAACATCCCAAAGCACTTCACAGGCAATTAAATTACTTGTGGGTAAACTTGGAAGCCAATTTGTGAACCGTGTGAAAAGATATCCTGAATGTCTTGTAGTCTGAAATATGTTTTGACAACATATTACTTCCACTTGTGTATTTCTATTTTTCTGTTCCCCTACCCCCTGCACTAATAGGGGTGTGAAATTTGGTCCTAATTGGAAATTTTAGGTTTCAACATTCAATAAAATTTTTAGAGCCAAAATTCAAATCATTTGTAGTTTTTTAAAAATTCTCATTTCTGACCCAATGTACTGGGATGTCATTTGCCATTAGTAATATAGGTCAAGGAATTACTATTAATGTTGTTAACTGCGTTTCCTGTTTGACTTCAGAATTCCACAGTATTAGTGTGAGAGATTCCTGTAACAGTACATCCTGTTTATCTGACAGGAATTGATTCTCATTGAGGGATTTGCTGTAACAAAAACCTAGATTGAAATGGATGTGGTAGTGCAGTACATTGTTGCTGACTGGGATTTTCCCCACATTCTGAATTCCCCACTCGGCCTTGACCTAGGCATCGGATTCGGACACGACAAAGGCACATTCAGCCCAGTCGACCCTGCAAAGTCTTCCTCACTAACGTCTGGGGACAGGTGCTAAAGTTGGGAGAGCTGTCCCACAGACTAGTCAAGCAACAGCCTGACAGTCATTCTCTCAGAATCATATCTATCAGCCAATGTCCCAGACTCCTCCATCACTATCCCTGGATATGTCCTGTCCCACCGGCAGGACAGATCCACTAGAAGTGGGGGCAAAGTGGTATACAGTCACTGGGTGTGTCACTGGGAGTCCTCAACATTGACTGCGGACCCCATGAAGTCTTGTGGCTTCAGGTGAAATATGGGTAAGGAAAACTCCTACTGATCATCACCTACCACCATCCCCCAGCTGATGAAGTATGCCTCTACGTTGAACACCACTTGGAGGAAGCACTGAGGGTAGCAAGAGTACGGAATTTACTCTAGGTGGGGGACTTCAATGTCCATCATCTAGAAGGCCTCGGTAGTACCACCACTGACCGAGCTGGCCGAGTCCTGAAGGACATAGCTGCCAGATTGGGCTTGCAGCAAGTAGTGAGAGAACCAACGCGAAGGAATAAACTACTTGACTTCGTCCTCACAAATCTACCTGTCGCAGATACATCTGTCTATGACAACGTTGGTAGGAGTTCCGTCTTCACGCTGAGGACACCATCCATCGTGTTGTGTGGCACTACCTCTCTGCTAAATGGGATAGATTAAGAACTAGCAGCTCAAAACTGGACATCCATGAGGCCCTGTGGGCCATCATCAGCAGCAGAATTGTATTCCACCGCAATCTATAGCCTCATTGTCCGGCATATTCCTCACTCCTCCATCACCATCAAGCCAGACGACCAACCCTGTTTCAATGAGTAGCATAGAATAACATGCCAAGAGGAGCACCAGACGTACCTGAAAATGAGGTGCCAACCTGATGAAGCTGCAACACAGGACTACATGCATGCTAAACAGTGGAAGCAACTTGCTAGAGACAAAGCTAAACGATCCCACAACCAACAGATCAGATCAAAGCTCTGCAGTCCTGCCACATCCAGTCGTGAATGGTGGTGGACAATTAAACAACTAACGGGCGGAGGAGGCTCCATGAATATCCCCATCCTCAATGATGGCGGAGCCCAGCATGTGAGTGCAAAAGACAAGGCTGAAGCATTTGCAACCATCTTCAGCCAGAAATGCCGAGTGCATGAATCTTCTCGGTCTCCTTTTGAGGACACCACCATCACAGATGCCAGTATATAGTCAATTCACGTGATATCAAGAAATGGCTGGACTATGTGGCCCCCAGCAACACCCGGCTCTAGTGCTGAAGACCTGTGCTCCAGAACTAGCCGCGCCTCTAGCCTAACTATTCCAGTACAGCTACAACACTGGCATCTACCTGACAATGTGAAAAATTGCCAGGTATGTCCTGTCCCCAAAAAGCAGGACAAAACTAACCCGGCCAATTACTGCCCCATCAGCCTACTCTCCGTCATTAGCAAAGTGATGGAAGAAATAGTCAACAGTGTTGTCAAGTGACACTAACTCACCAATAACCTGCTCACCGATGCACAGCTTGGGTTCTGCCATGACAACTCTGCTCCAGACCTCATTACTGCCTTGGTCCAAACATGGGCAAAAGAGCTGAATTCCGGAGGTGAGGTGAGAGTGACTGCCTTTGACATCAAGGCAGCATTTGACTGAGTTTGGCATCAAGGAGCCCTAGTAAAACTGAAGTCAATGGGGATCAGGAGGAAAACTCTCCAGTGCCTGAAGACATACCTAGCAAAAAGGAAGATAATTGTGGTTGTTGGTTCCTCAGTGCAGCCTCCCAATCATCTTCAGCTGTTTTATCAATTGCTTCCATCGTAAGGTCAGAAATGGGGCTGTTCGATGATGACTGCACAGTGTTCAGTTCCATTCGCAATTCCTCTGACGAAGCAATCCATGACCGCAGCAGGACCTGAACAACATTCAAGTTTGGGCTGATAAGTGGCAAGTAACATTCGTGCCACACAAGTGCCAGGCAATGACCATCTCCAACAAGAGAGTCTGTCGAACCACCTTCTTCCCCCCCCCCCCCCCCCCCCCCCCCGCCCACTTGACATTCATTTGCATTACCATTGCTGAATCCACCACAGTCAACATCCTGTGGGTCACCATTGACCAGAAACTCAACTGGACCAGCCACACAAATGCCATGACAACTAGAACATGTCAGAGGCTGGGTATTCTGCGACAAGTGGCTCACCTTCTGACTCCCCAAAGCCTCTCCACCACCTACAAGGCACAAGTCAGGATTCTGATGGAATACTGTCCACTTGCCTGGATGTGTGCAGCTGCAACAGCACTCAAGAAGCTTGTTTTAATAAAAGCAGTCCACTTGATTGGCAGCCCATCTACTCCCTTCGCCACCACACATTGTGACTGCACAGGTAGCAACTCGACAAGACTCCTTCGACAGCACCTCCCAAACCTACGACCTCTACCACCTAGAAGGATGAAGGCAGCAGGTGCGTGGGAATACGATCACTTCCAAGTCTCACGCCATCCTGACTCGGAAATATATCGCGAAGTCAAAATCCTGGAACTCCCTACCTAACAGCACTGTGAAAATACCTTCACCACATGGACTGCAGCAGTTCAAGAAAGCCACTCACCACCACCACCTTCTCAAAGGCAACTAGGGATGGGCAATAAATGCTGGCCTTGCTAGCGACGCCCACATCCCAAGAATGGAAAAAAATGGGTATGCTTGTAATTCTCAAACATTGTGTACAGTGGAAAGGGAAGGGGTATAATTCCCATTTTGGTTTCTGTAATGTTAAAATTGGAGAAGTTGGGGCTATCTTTCATCTCTTCTCTTCCTTCCCCCCCCCCGGTCCTTTCCTGAATGTTGTAACTTGTGTGCTGGTGTAGTAAGAGTTTCTATAGATATTTATAAAAGAAAGCGTTAACCAAGTGAGTGTTGGTCCTATAAAAAGTGAGTCTGGGAAATTAATAATGGAAAATAAGGAGATGGCAGTTGAATTGAACAGGTATTTTGCGTCGGTCTTCACTATAGAGGATACGAGAAACATCCCAGAAATAGCTGTAAATCAGGAAATGGAAGGGAGGGAGGAACTCAAGAAAATTATAATCACCAGGGAAGTGGTACTGAGCAAATTGTTGGAGCTGCGGGCTGACAAGTCCCCGGGTCCTGATGGACTTCATCCTAAGGTCTTAAAAGAAGTGGCTAGTGAGATAGTTGATGCATTGATTTTAATTTTCCAAAATTCCCTAGATTCGGGGAAGGTTCCATTTAGATTGGAAAATAAGCAAATGTAATTCCTTTATTCAAAAAGGGAGGGAGACAGAAAGCAGGAAACTACAGGCCAGATAGCTTAACATCTGTCATAGGGAAGATGTTAGAAGCTATTATTAAAGACGCTCTAGCAGGGCACTTAGAAAAGTTCAAAGTAATCAGGCAGAGTCAACATGGTTTTGTGCAAGGGAAATCATGTTTAACCAATTTATTGGAGTTCTTTGAGGAAGTAACATGTGCTGTGGATAAAGGGGAACCGGTGGATGTGCTGTACTTAGATTTCCAGAAGGCATTTGATAAGGTGCCACATCAAAGGTTATTGCGGAAAATAAAAGCTCATGGTGTAGGGGGTAACATATTGGCATGGATAGAAGATTGGCTAGCTAACAGGAAACGGAGAGTAGGCATAAATGGGTCATTTTCTGATTGGCAAGATGTAACGAGTGGTGTGCCACAGGGATCAGTGCTGGGGCCTCAACTTTTTACAATTTATATAAATGACTTGAATGAAGGGACTGAAGGTATGGTTGCTAAATTTGCTGATACAAAGATAGGTAGGAAAGTAAATTGTGAAGCGGACATAAGGAGGCTACAAAGGGATATAGATAGGTTAAGTGAGTGGGCAAAGATCTGGCAAATGGAGTATAATGTCGGAAAATGTGAAGTTGTTCATTTTGGCAGGAAGAATAAAAAAGAAGTATATTATCTAAATGGTGAGAGATTGCAGAGCTCTGAGATACAGAGGGATCTGGGTGTCCTAGTGCATGAATCACAAAAGGTTACTATGCAGGTACAGCAAGTAATTAGGAAAGCTAATAGAATGTTGTCGTTTATTGCGAGGGGAATTGAATACAAAAGTAGGGAGGTTATGCTTCAGTTATACAGGGCATTGGTGAGACCACATCTGGAGTACTGTGTACAGTATTGGTCTCCTTATTTAAGGAAGATGTAAATGCTTTGGAAGCAGTTCAGAGAAGGTTTACTAGACTAATACCTGGAATGGGCGGGTTGTCTTATGAGGAAAGGTTGGACAGGCTAGGCTTGTATCCGCTGGAGTTTAGAAGAGTAAGAGGTGACTTGATTGAAACATATAAGATCCTGAGGGGTCTGGACAGGGTGGATGTGGAGAGGATGTTTCCTCTTGCGGGAGAATCTAGAACTAGGGGTCACTGTTTAAAAATAAGGGGTCGCCCATTTAAGACAGAGATGAGGAGAAATTTTTTCTCAGAGGGTCCTGAGTCTTTGGAATTCTCTTCCTCAGAGGGCGGTGGAAGCCGAGTCTTTGAATATTTTTAAGGCAGAGGTAAATAGATTCTTGGTAAGCAAGGGGGTGAAAAGTTATCGGGGGTAGGCGGGAATGTGGAGTAATCGGATCAGCCATGATCTTATTGAATGGCGGAGCAGGCTCGAAGGGCTGAATGGCCTACTCTTGCTCCTAATTCGTATGTTCGTGTATGGTTTCATGAGTGGAAACAGACTCCCAAGTGGTCATTCTTCTTGGGATAAACCTGTATCGAACCTTGGTTAGACCACACTTGGAGGACTGTGTACAGTTCTGGTCGCCATATTATAAAAAGGATATACAGGCACTGGAGAGGGTGCAGAGAAGATTTACCAGAAATGCGAGGGTATACATATCGGGAAAGGATGAACAGGCTGGGTCTCTCTTCTCTTGGGGGAAAAAAGGCTGAGGGGTGACCTAATGGAGGTCTTTAAAATTATGAAAGGTTTTGATAGAGTGGATACAGAGAGTGTTTCCACTTGTGGGGAAGAGCATAACTAGAGGCCATCAATATAAGATAGTCACCAAGAAATCCAATAGGGAATTCAGAAGAAACTTCTTTACCCAGAGAGTGGTGAGAATGTGGAACTCGCTACCACAGGGAGTGGTTGAAGCGAATAGTATAGATGCATTTAAGGGGAGGCTAGACAAGCATATGAGGGAGAAGGGAATAGAGGGTTATGCTGATGGAGTTAGATGAGGATAGACGGGAGGAGGCTCGAGTGGAGCATAAATGCCGGCATGGACTGGTTGGGCCGAATGTCCTGCTTCTGTGCCGTATATCCTATGTAACTGCCAGGCGTGGAAATCCTGCCTATTTTTCATCTCCTCAGCTAGGGACACTAAGGATGATTGTAACGTCCCATTTGCTGACCTAGATAAGATCAGCTAACTCCACACAGGGCAGTTATTTGGACCTGGGACATTCCTGGTATATTTACCCACTGAGCTGATCATGGTAATTTACTAAACACACTCCAGCATTTAATTTTGAGTTACAACACCCTACTTCTTAGAATCTGTAGAGTTGCAGAGATCTGGAAGAACGGGTGAATTTAGGGTGCCTTTTATATTTAACACTTCTATAGTTTGGATTGCAGGAGATGACTTTCTCCCCACCCCCATTTACATGCTAAAACCAACTCCCTAATCCCAATAGCAGAATCATGGACTTGTGAAAGATGGGTCCACGATTCTGCTGTCTGGATTCTGCTGTCTGGATAAGGAAAACAGTTTAGCAATGCAAATATGGAGAGGGGCACACAGGATTAATTTTTCCATGAGTTCAAGCTATAGAAGCGCTATATGTAAAAGTGAGTGCTAGATGTAATTAGCCCAGTGTCTTTGTGTTTAAAAGTTGGAACTGAAACAGAGAAAGTGTGAAGTTGGGGGTTTAGGATTTTCTTCTTCCCTTTACAAACCAGAGGTGGGAAAGTGGGGTAAAACATGAAAAAACCTTAAGGACAGAAATCCTGAGAAGCAGGGAAAAGGATTAATGTGTTGAAATACAGAGAGACTAATGGTAATGGAATTCAGACAAAAGTAGGTCAGGTCAGTGAAAGTGGGAGGAAAATGTGAGAGGGAAAACTGGATAAAAGATAAAAGAATGTTGGGAGTACATTTTGTGGAAGAGTGTGTGGTAAGTAAAAAGTGTACTCTTGATGTCTTTTAATGACTACTTACTGGAGATTTGTGCCGTGCTTATATACTCAACGCAAAGTCTGTATTTCCTTAAAACTGACTGACTAACTTCTGGTTTTAAAACTTGGTGTGCTATAATTATAAACTATAAATAATGCATCTTTTGTTGTAACTGAAACCTTTTGCAGGGCGGTGAATTGGCAGTTCAGTATTTTAAAATGTCTTGCCATATTGGAGTTGTGGGAAGTCGCTATGGCTTTAGTCTTGCCTCTGGCTGTTCACCCTTGGTCCAAAGATTTGGGAGATTTGCATCACTGGGTTAGCTGATTTATCTCACTATTTTGGTATTTTTGCATGCAGTGTTTTATTGTAAGTGGGACATAAATTAACATTCTTCTTCATCTCTGTCTTTACCTATTGTAATTGTGCATGTTGTTGCATTTGTGTCTTCAGTACTGCATGTGTCTTTGTGTTTGATCCCAGGGTTCAATTTTGCTTCTAGGAACATCTTGACTAAAATAAGGCAGTTCCCAGTTTAAGATGCCCTGTCTCCTCCTCGTTTTTATTCCCTTGCCACTCCTCTCCTGAAATTTATGACTCGTGCTGGGGGTATGGTTCCACAGGTGGTGGTATCCATTGAGAGCCTGGTCTAAGTGGTCTTGTGAGCCTAAACTGTGTATGCTAGTAGGTTGTTCAGCAGTCGGGATCCTGTCTTCATCTGTGCACACTTACAGGGGTCACTGAATAGGTTTAGAATTCCTGCTCCCTCCCCTTCCAGAGCTATTTATCCCAATTGTCGTATTCCTGTCGGTGTTCTGGTAGAGACCAGCTAACTCGGTAGCCAGGTGAAACTGAAGATCTCGCAGGTCTGTTGGGCTCAGCACCACACTGTGTGATGGATTCACCCATTGAGCCAATGGGAATTTTGCATTTAAGATTTTTTTTTTGCCCTGTTTATTTTGCGGTCACCTCCATACACGAATAGGACAGGCAGTAAACACTCCATACCCTCCCTTTGTAGAGAGGTGCCTGATGAGGTTGGTCACTATAAAAATAGGCTCATTGAAAAGCTTATCTATTAATTAACTTTAATGCTGGCCTGTTTGATTTTGATGCATGAGCATATTGCTGTATCATTTTGTGCCTAACCAAAATACTGTTCTAAATTGAGCCCAAACTAATAAACTTGAGTAGCGACCCACTACCACAGTTTAGTGTGAATAAAAATGATTAATTAATCACTGTCTTCATTTAGCATGAAGTGTTGCCCAATTCTGATTTTTGAATACTGCTCCTACATTTAAAACCAGTTGGACAATGCAGACCCATTGTGATTCTGTGTGCAAGTGTTTACTTGCTTTAAATTATCCATCCAGAAATGTAAACCATAACATCACCTCAGGATGCAGTTGCACTATTACTGAGAGAGTTTCTACTTTGCAGCAACAAAAATGAGAATATAACTCTGCAGTCTTTCCTGGCAGCAATAGTGCGATTTGCTGACAGGCATTGCAGCAAGGCCTTGCTGACTGTGAATCATATTTTGGCACTTTCCAATAGCACAATATAACTGTCGCCAAAGTTCTTTCATTTAAAAACAAAATGCCCACCAGTGCAAATTGCTAATAAAGGAACATGCCCACAGCTCACAAAGGCCCGAATATTTTTTTTTTTTACATCACTTGTGATGGCACTCAAAGCTCTCTTCCAAACATTCTTTCCACAATAAGTAATCTTTGAACTAAAATAACCAGTGTGAGCTATTTCTTTTCCTTTTGGTTTATTTCCAATCTGCGAATTGATGCAAGCAAACCTCTTGGTTACTGCTTTAAGTGGCAAGGTAAAATATATATAAAACCTGTTGTGAGTGCTGAAAATGCTAATTATCTAAATACAATTTGGCATAATAAAAGTCCGTAGTTTAAAGTAAACTTTATAGAGGAGGAACAATGGGAGGATTAAATTTACTAGTATATGGTTTTGAGCATGCAAGGGATGCCTCTACATGGAAAATTGAAGTCCCTACACTATTGTATCTTTTTGATAATTTGTTACAGCAGTATTAATGAGTTCCTCTGGAGGTCAGAGTTTACTTGGTCAAATGTGGAATGGTCAATTTGCATGAAATGATCTCCAGAATTTTGTGTTTTAAAAAAAAAAATGAGACCACCTGTGTTATATTAAAGATCTAATGGGGAATACTGACATTTTTACATTGACTTTGGCTGCAGAACATTGGTAACTGCTTTCTTGTAAATTCTTGAAAGGATGGTCCTTTTTTCCCCCCCCCCTCCCTCCATTTGGTACTGTACATTGAAAAGTGTGAATCTATAGAGTGCAACATAGACTTAAGTGAAAACTTTTTTGTATTTAGTCGTACTGTTACTGACTCTTGGCTGCTGACAACGGCTTCTGTCTTTCTGGATTGTCTGAAAAATGTGCGTTTCAGTCAACACCTAACGTTGTGTCTTTCCTTTCACAGTGCTAGAATGCATGTGTTTTCTGCTTCTCTGCTGCTAGCTGTAGTCCTATCTGTGTAGTTGTCTAACTTTGTCCTTTTTTCTCTAACTTACCTAATTATGTACTGCAACCCCACTCCCTTTACCAGTCCAAACTAAAAATGAGAAACTGCAAAATTACAAAATGATGAGAGAATCAATTTACCTAGTGAGCTTCTATACCTGTCTTGTCTGCATTTAAATGCTATTACTATACACTGAGCAATTGTATTGCCTAGTAATAATATGGACTTACCAGAATGTAGTGGTATTAGTATACAATGCTTTCAACCTCAGTTTTGAAAGGGCTTTTTTTTCCTTTTTTGCCATTGTACATTTCATGAGTTTATGCATTCGTAACGCTGTAAGTATGCTTTTAATCTTTTTTTCCCTTTCAGTAGAGCTATCCGGTAAGATAACAAGATGTTTTTCCCCAGATGAGAGTACAAGTGTCTTTGTTATAAACAAGTAGTAGCTATTGATATCCACCTGATAAGATGTCAAGAACGGCAGCAGCATAAAGTATATATTTAATAATACTGCAAATTGCATGATCCATGCTTTTTAGTTGGACATCTATTTTTCTTGCATTGTTTTTATTCCTTTGCACCATTTCTAGCTCCAATAATGGAAGGTGGATCCTAATATTTGCCAGAACCATTTTGTAATTAGCTGCTAAGAAGTGTGCGGGAGCAGCCAGCCAGGTGCTACTTGCCGGCAGATGTCCCCAAAAATGAAATGCTTGACTCTCCCCTGATATTTGGAATTTGATTTTTGGGGAGGGGAGTAGTAGCCAACGTTCTGTGACTCTGTGGTGCAGCACATCAATCCGCTCTGCCACCAGAAATTATTTTTATATATCTTTTCCTGCTGTGTGAATTTCGTTATAACTTGTGCGTCAACTGTCTGGTGCACAATGTCCTGCTCCCAGATCTATATCGATCTCTCGATCTCTCGCTCGGGGTCTCTCTCTCGCTCATAGAAACATAGAAGATAGGAGCAGGAGTAGGCCATTCGGCCCCTCGAGCCTGCTCCGCCATTCGATGAGATCATGGCTGATCATCCAAACTCAGTACCCTGTACCTGCCTTCTCCCCATATCCCTTGATAACTTTAGCTTTAAGAAATATATCTAACTCATTCTTGAATATATTTAATGACTTGGCCTCAACTACCTTCTGTGGTAGAGAATTCCACAGGTTCACCACTCTCTGGGTGAAGAAATTCTTCCTCATTTCTGTCCTAAATGGCTTACCCCTTATCCTTAGATTATGGCACCTGGTTCTGGACTCTCCGACCATCGGGAACATTCTTCCTGCATCTAGTTTGTCCAAACTTGTCAGAATTTTATATGTTTCGATGAGATCCCCTCTCATTCTTCTATACTCCAGCGAGTATAAGCCCAATCGACCCAATCTCTCCTCATATGTCATTCCTGCCATCCCAGGTATCAGCCTTGTGAATCTTCGCTGAACTCCTTCCATGGCAAGAACATCCTTCCTCAGATAAGGCGACTAAAACTGCACACAGTACTCAAGGTGTGGTCTCACCAAGGCCCTGTACAACTGCAGCAGGACATCCCTGTTCCTATACGCAAACCCTTTCGCTATGAAGGCCAACATACCATTTGCCTTCTTCACCGCCTGCTGCACCTGCATGCTTACCTTCAGCGACTGGTGCACAAGGACACCCAGGTCTCGTTGCACTTCCCCTTCTCCCAATCTATTGCCATTCAGATAATAATCTGCCTTTCTGTTTTTGACACCAAAGTGGATAACCTCGCACTTATCCACGTTATATTGCATCTGCCACGCTTCTGCCCACTCACCCAACCTGTCCAGATCATCCTGGAGTTTCTCAGTATCCTCCTCGCAGCACACACGCCCACCCAGCTTTGTGTCATCTGCAAACTTGGAGATATTCCATTTAGTTCCCTTATCTAGATCATTAATGTATATTGTGAATAGCTGGGGTCCAAGGACCGAACCCTGCGGTACCCCACTAGTCACTGCCTGCCACTCGGAAAAAGACCCATTAATTCCTACTTTCTGCTTTCTGTCCGCCAACCAGTTCTCTATCCAAGTCAATACCTTGCCCCCAATCCCATGTGCCTTAACTTTACACGCTAATCTCTTATGTGGGACCTTATCGAAAGCCTTTTGAAAGTCCAAATACACCACATCTACTGGTTCTCCCTTATCTATTTTCCCAGTTACATCCTCAAAAAAATTCCAGTAGATTAGTCAAGCACGATTTACCTTTTGTAAATCCATGTTGACTTTGTCCGATCCTGTCACTGTTTTTCAAGTGCTCAGCTATTACATCCTTTATAATGGACTCTAGCATTTTCCCCACTACCGATGTCAGGCTTACCGGTCTGTAATTTCCCGCTTTCTCTCTGCCACCCTTTTTTGAATAGTGGGGTAACATTAGCTACCCTCCAATCCATGGGTACAGTTCCAGATTCCATCGAATGTTGGAAGATGATCAGCAATGCATCTACTATTTATAGGGCCACTTCCTTAAGTACCCTAGGATGTAGATTATCAGGCTCTGGGGAGTTATCGGCCTTCAATCCCGTCAATTTCCCTAACACCATTTCCCTGCAAATACTGATTTCTTTCAGTTCCTCCCTTTCATCAGACCCTATGTTCTCCAACATCTCGGGGAGGTTATTTATGTCCTCCTTTGTGAAGACAGAACCAAAATATGCATTTAATTGGTCTGCCATTTCTTTGTTCCCCATTATAACTTCCCCCGCTTCTGACTGCAAGGGACCTACACTTGATTTCACCAATCTTTTTCTCTTCACATATCTATAAAAGCTCTTACAGTCAGTTTTTATGTTCCCTGCAAGCTTACTTTCATATTCTATTTTCCCCTTCTTAATTAATCCCTTTGTTGAATCCTAAACTGCTCCCAATCCTCAGGGTTACTGCTTTTTCTGGCCAATTTATATGCCCTCTCCTTGGATCTTATGCTATCCCTAATTTCCCTTGTTAGCCACGGTTGGGTCACCCTTTTTGTTTTATTCTTATGCCACACTGGGATGAACAAATTCTGTAGTTCATCCATGCAGTCTTTGAATGTTTGCCATTGCCTATCCACAGTCAACCCCTTGAGTGACATTCCCCAATCAATCCTACCCAATTCGCGCCTCATACCATCGTAGTTTCCTTTATTTAAATTCAGGACCCTAGTCTCTGATTCAACTACTTCACTCTCCATCCTAATGAAGAATTCGATCATATTATGATCACTCTGACCCAAGGGGCCTCGTACAACAAGATTGCTAATTAATCCTTTCTCGTTACATAATACCCAGTCTAAGATGGCCTGATCTCTGGTTGGTTCCTCGACATATTGTTCCAGAAAACCATCTCGTAAACATTCTAGGAATTCCTCCTCCACAGTATTTTTACTAATTTGGTTAGCCCAATCTATATGTAAATTAAAGTCACCCATGATGACTGCTGTGCCCTTACTGCATGCTTCTCTAATTTCCCTTTTAATGCCGTCCCCAACCTCCGTATTACTGTTTGGAGGTCTATATACCACTCCCACTAACGTTTTCTGCCCCTTGTTATTTCTCAGTTCTACCCATACAGATTCCGCATCATCAGAGCTAATATCCTTCCTTTCAATTGTGTTAATCCCCTCTTTAACCAGCAATGCTACCTCTAGGTAATGTAGCAAACGCAGCAGCCAATTTATACAGAACTAGTTCCTGCAAACAGCAATGAGATGATGACCAGATACTGTGTTTTTGTTACGTTGATTGAGGGATAAATATTGGCCAAGACACCGAGGATAACTCCCCTGCTCTTCTTTGATATAGTGCATGGGATCTTTTACGTCCACCTGAGAGAGCAGGTGGGGCCTCGGTTTAACATCTCATCCGAACGATGTCATCTCCGACAGTGCAGCACTCCCTCAGTACTGCACTCGAGTGTCAACCTAGATATTTGCGCTCAAGTCTCTGGAGTGGGACTTGAACCCACAACCTTCTGACTCCGAGGCAAGGGTGCTACCAACTGATCCACGACTGATACTGGTGGAAACTATGCTAGTGTTGGGTCTAGTTTGACACTTTTTTGATAGTGGTGGAGGAAGCAGTAGCCCTCTCTGATGCTCTTTCTTCCTGCCTTTCGTTGTCCTCTTTGTTGTCCAATTCTGCAAAATTCTGACACCACCACACAACCTAAAACTTCCCCAATTTTTCTGCACAGTGGGATTGGGATCCAGCTTGCCTTTGAACACATTACTGGGCAGAACTGATGAAACCGCTCAGTGTCCAATCAATTTTGAGCCATTGGGCGTGCATCCCTTTCGAAGGCTATTGTGAAGCTCCTAATTCATTAAAAATCCAGTCCCAGTTCCACCCTCTACAGAATTAGAACAGGTCGAAGTGGGATACCATCACGGAAAAGGGAAAATAACCAAAGGAATCTGCACTGTATTATATCCTTACTGAGTGTCCTGGTAAAGTAAATAGCACTGCATTCTACTATCTCCACTAATGGTTTCATGAAAAGTGTACCCACTGCTCACCTAGGTGAGGGTTTTGAGTTGCTTTGTGTTCTTACCACTTCCTCAGTGAAAGTCTCTCTCCCTTTTATTTTCTTCTGGCACATTTATCTGAGGAGCTTGGAATTGGGGAAGCCAGAATCTTGATTTAGCTAATGAACTGCTATGTTCTTTCTTTAAAGAGATGTAAACATTGGATCATGATAAATAGGCAGCTGTATTTATCACTATCTATGCCAGGCTTTCTGAGAAATACGCTTTGCTCCATTCTGTACCTCGTCCTCATGAATAAATGGCAGATGTCATCAACAACAGTTATCATTTTGCTGATAAACACTGGTGAGGAAGCTGTTGCCTTTCGGAGAGAGTTGAGCAGCAACTGAATCATCATAGACAAAAATAGAAAGGATTGGACTGCGAGTTTGCAAATGGGTTAACCTGATATATGCCTTATCTAGTTGAAAGAACTGACCATGGCATAGCAAGATAGCTTTGTTCTGGTTTTTAAAACTCTGAAATGAGAGATTCCACAGACTTCCTTGAATGTATATCCTGCCTGTAATACGTGGAGAACTACTATCATTTTTATTGTGTGTGTATATGTTCTCGTTCTCATTGCATTGCTCACAGTAAATCAGAGGATATTTCTCTTTCTCGCCTGTCTGTCCATCTTCGTGTTGCTGCTTCAGTGCGTTTGGTAAACTGTATTGGGTACAGGCCCATAATTACTACATAACTAACCTCATCAGACTACTAGAACAAATCTGTTATTTTGAGGCACATCATGGCAGTTGTATTGCACTCGGCTCTGCTATAGACAATTCAAGTGGCAGGAGTAGAATTTATTGGTGAGTGTAGTAGTGGTTGTATCCAAGGTGAATTTAATATTTCCCTCTTGGTAAGGGAATTGTCAGTATGGCAGTAATTCCAGTTGATTTTAATTGACCTATGATGAGGTTAACAACAACTCCTTATCTCAAAAGTAAGTGTTTTAGTGGAGAAGTGGAAGCTTACTCAGTCAAATGGTCCCCAAAAGGGTATGACTTAATTGGGAATAATGTCAGTGTCTGCTCCATACAAGATTGTTTGGCGGGCAAGAGGCAGAGTAAAAGTTGTTCAGATTGAATAAGGGTTGGAAGCTGTGTACCCTAGAGCTCAGTACTGGATCCACTCTTTTTTTTGATATAAATGATTTGGAATTGGGCATAGAGCGCACAATCTGCTGATGATACTAAAGGATGGGGTTTGGCAGCAGCAAGTTCAGGAAGAAATAAGCAGAATGGGCAGCAAGTCGCAGATGCTACTTGGTGGGAACACCATCACCTCCAAGTTTCCCCTCCAAGTTACACACCGTCCTAACTTGGAAATATGTCGCCGTTCCTTCATCATCGCTGGGTCACAATCCTGGAACTCACTCCCTAACAGCACTGTGAGAGTACCTTCACCACAGGGACTGCAGCGGTGCAAGAAGGCGGCTTGCCGCCACCTTCTCGAGGGCATTTAGGGATGGGCAATAAATGCCAGCTTTGCCAGTGACGCCCACATCCCATGAACGAATAAAAAAAGAAAAGGTGCAATTTAGTGTGGATAAGTGTTGATGCATTTTGGGAGGCAAAACAAGAATTGGAAAGATGCTCAAAAGTGTAGATGAACGATGAGACCTGGGAGTTCTAATAATAATTCCCTGCGAGTGCAAGTAGAGCAAGACATAAAGGCCAACAGTGTCTTTGGTTTTATAAATATGGGCATAGAGTAAAAGAGCAAAGAAATAATGATTAATTTGTACACAACCTTGCTTAAAGAACTGTCTGTTACGGGAAAAGCAGGTAAATATTCAAAGCAGAGCAAGATTCAGGGCAATGGGAAGAGAGCAGGCCAGTGGGATTTATTTTGGCAAAGAGCCAGCATAGACATGCTGGGCCCAATGAACTGTGCTGTAAACATGTGTGGTCCTATGGAATGGTTAGAACAGAAATTTCTGCTTCATCACAAGGTTTCCCTCCTGGAACAAACAACTGATTTTGGAATCACTAGAGATATGACTAAGATTCTTTTCCTTTCTGATGGTCAGGAGCACAATGGTGCCAATAGTCTTTGAGGTCCTTCTCTTCCCTTCTGTTGATTTAAACATCGGATCAATGCTTTCCAGCAGGGATCACTGGATAACAATGGAGAGCAGGTTGAATTTCCAATCTTCTCCACCCCAACCAAGGGACACGAAAGCCAACTGCAGTAAATCAGTAGCTGCTCCAGCTAATTCGGTGAATTTTGCATAACTCTCGGCCTGTTTGGGGAAATAAAGGTGAAAGATGAAACTAAGTTTCATCTTTTGAACAGGGTCAAGAAATGACAGGCCGTGCCTGCCAACTTACAAAACTTCTAATTGCTGTTTTGTTCACTCAACTCTCAGAAGGACGGTTGCCAAGGTCATCGTTTGTAAACGTTTTCTGTACATATCAGTAAAACTAATAAAGTTCTGAAAAGAAAAACCGCCCTGATTTAAAGGCCTGAAGGCACGCAAAGACAGGCAAACTTGAAGAGCAGTGGAATACAGACTTGTTATAACTTAAGTTGCAGGAATAGCCAACATCCCATCACTTTCTTGGCAGGGGTCAAATATAAAGTACGAAGAAAAGACATTTATAGTGGTGGTGGATTTAGAAATTACTGAGAGGGAATGTTTATTTTCTAGGGGTGTCTGGGGGCAACCCTTTCTTGCATCCTCCCCGCCCCCCCAGAAATAAAGATATTTGCCCTAATTTAAAAATAATTTATCCTGGAAAGGTTATACATGCTACAATTTGGAAATCAAGTAGTTGTATGGACATCATATGGTTGTTAGTTTGTTGGCAATCTAAACCCAGAAAGATCATGCTAATTTGTGACCTGAAACCTTTTACAACACCAGCTATTCTAACCAGCTGTACATTCCACATTTACTAGACAAAACTGGCTCCCTGTCCCAGACACCCTGTCGGCCCAGAAGCGGGCAGGGAATTTGCTGTACTGAGGCTGTGCAGATTTTACTATTTCAAATAAACTTCCATTTTTAAATAGCTTCAGGAGGGATAATGATGAATCACTATCAAACCAAGATCTTGGATAGAGTCCGAATGAAGGGTCAATACCAAAACGTTAACTGATCAATTCCTTTCTTAGGTGCTGATCACCCTGCTTGTGTAATTCAAAATGTTATCTGTTTTTAAAACTTTAAAACACCAGAGTAGAAATTATTGTTGGCAGTAATTGCGGGGAAAAATGCTTAACTAGCTTTTATGACATTCTTTCATCCGCTATATTTAATTGCGATGTTAATCCATTCATTCTGTTAATTATAGAGGAATGTTGTACAAATGTGTTGCGTTTCTCATTAATGCCAATGGTAATTTTAGCCTATATTCTTTTGACCGTGTCAAAAAGGCATTTTATTGTATTGAAATTAAAAAGCATTCCATACTGTGATTCGTTATAGTTTTAAAAAAAAAAACCTGAAGTCCACAAAAATGTGATCTGCATGAATAGGTACTGGTTTTATTTGAGCAATGCCGTCACTGCGCTTGTGAGATTGCCAGGGTTTGAACGTTGTGGTCTTAGTCTGGTGTTTGCAATCTATTATGCCCTTTATTAATTATTAATGGTAAACAAGCTGAAAACTGCTTTCAAAGTTACAGAACGTGTCAGTTTGGAATTTCTGGCATGAAGTTATCAGACACCGCACCTCTTAGTGCAGCTTCTAAGTTTTTATTCAGCAGTTGCGAGCAGCACTTTGACTTCATCAGAATGATTGCTGAGAATGTAGACTCGCACAACGTGACGAGCCAGACCCGTCCCTGCTCGCCATCCAGAACATGGTTGGAAGCTGCTTGTTCTTTGCCAAGACGCTGCTTGTTGGAGCTTAAAAAAAAAACCAATGCTCGTTATTGGTTGGGCCGGCTACTGCCAGCCTGCAGCGGTTATTCCGATTGGTCATGTTGAACATGATAACCGCTCCTCTCTCCATGTAATGTTGGTGTTTTTATGCTAAAGTCTGGTGTTTTCACCCTTGTTGCATACTATTTTAGATGACTCCCTAAGTAGTAACCAAGGAAGTAAAGCACTCTTAATGATCAAAAAAAAGTTTCCATACTTTACTCTTTGTCTTATCATTTTACTAACAAATCTACAAAAAGGTTAAAGTACACATGCATGCAATGTGCGAATATGTGTATTGAGATCGCATACCCAGCGGATCTGTTACTCATTTTTTATTTACTAATCAAATGCAATTAGGCACATCTGGATGCAAGTTAGCCACATGTGGCTAGAGACTAAAGTATTGGACAACACTGGTTTAAGGCTGTATTTGCACTGTAACTAGGCTGTAGATATAGATTGGACAACATGAAACCAATCAGTAAAGTTCAGTTAATCTGTAACCCCGCTATTCAAGAAAGGAAGGAGAGAGAGAAAACGGGGAACTACAGGTCATTTAGCCTGACATCAGTTGTCAGTAAAATGCTGGAATCCATTATTAAGGAAGGGGTAACGCCACATTTAGAAAATCATAATATGATTAGGCAAAGTTAACAGGTTTTATGAAAGGGGGAAATCGTGTTTAACAAATTTATTAAAGTTTTTTGAGGATGTAACTAGCAGGGTAGATAAAGGGGAACCAGTGAATGTAGTATATTTGGATTTCCAAAAGGCATTCAGTAAGCTGCCACATAAAAGGTTGTTAGGCAAGATAAGGGCTCATGGGATTGGGGGTTAATATATTAGCATGGATAGAGAATTGGTTAACTGACAGAAAACAGAGTAGGGATAAACAGGTCATTTTCAGGTTGGCAGGCTGTAACTAGTGGGGTGCCGCAAGGAGCAATGCTTGGACCTCAGCTATTTACAATCTATATTAATGACTTGGATGAAGGGACCTAGTGTAATGTATCTAAGTTTTGCTGACTATACAAAGCTAGGTGGGAAAGTAAGCTGTGAGGAGGACACAAAAAACTTAGAGGGATATAGACAGGCTAAGTGAGTGAACAATAAGGTGGCAGATGGAGTATAATGTGGGGAAATGTGAGGTTATTTACTTTTGTAGGAAGAACAGAGTATTTTTTAAATGGTGAGAAACTATTAAATGTTGGTGTTCAGGAAGATTTGGGTGTTATCGTACAGGTAACAGCGTTAGCATGCAGGTAGAGCAAGCAATTAGGAAGGTAAATAGCATGTTGGCCTTTATTGCAAGGGGTTTGGATTACAAGCATAAGGAAGTCCTGCTGCAATTGTATAGGGCTTTGGTGAGACCACACCTGGATTACTGTGCGCAGTTTTGGCCTCCTTATCTGAGGAAGGACATACATGCCTTAGAGGCGGTGCAACAAAGGTTCACTAGATTGATCCCTGGGATGAGAGGGTTATCCTCTGAGGAAATACTGAGTAGATTGGGCCTATTGAGTTCAGAAGAATGAGAGGTGATCTCATTGAAATATATAAGATTCTGAGGGGGAGTGACAGGGTAGATACTGAGAGGTTATTTCCCCGGCTGGAGAGTCTCAGGATAAGGGGTCGGCCATTTAAGAGTGAGATGAGAAGGAATTTCTTCACTCGGTGAGTTGTGGATCTTTGGAATTCTCTACCCAAAGGGGAGTCAAGGAATATGGGAATTGGGAGGCAAAGTGGAGTTGAGGTCGAAGATCGAATGGCCGTATGGCCTACTCCTGCCCCTATTTATTCTGTTCTGGAGTCAGAACCATACTTGACTCCAAAGTGAAGAGATGAGATTCTCTGAAGGAGGGTGGCGGGGCGGGGAGGGGAAGAAATTATAATCACATAACTTCGGGGAAGGGGGAGTGAAGGAAGGGAAGGAGGGAACAATAAGCAAACTACTTGCTTCTTAACCAAATACTGCAAATGCACCATATGTGGTAGAGAAATAAGAAGGTTATAATGTAAGTAATTGGTAATAAGTTGTTTTAGAGAGAAAAGAATAAACCAGGTTACTTTGCTATCTACCTAAGTCATGGAAAATTTAAGGGAGAATGTCATAGATGATTGAGGGATCAGCCCAGATGAATCGCAGACTCTTTTCTAGTGTACCTTCCTACGTTTTTACTTGCATCTTAAAGTTTTGTAAAGCAGGCGATGACTTGCATTGATATACATAAGAACATAAGAATTTGGAGCAGGAGTAGGCCATACGGTCCCTCGAGCCTGCTCCACCATTCAGTAAGATCATGGCTGATCTTCGACCTCTGCTCCACTTTCCCACCCGATCCCCATATCACTTGATTCCTCTAGAGTCCACAAATCTATCTCAGCCTTGAATATACTCCATGACACAGGTAGCGAATTACAAAGATTCACAACCCTCTGAGTGAAGAAATTCATCCTCATCTCAGTCTCAGAATAAGCAGTCGGCCATTTAAGAAGGAAAGAAAGAAAGACTTGCATTTATATAGCGCCTTTCACGACCACCGGACGTCTCAAAGCGCTTTACAGTCAATGAAGTACTTTTGAAGTGTAGTCACTGTTGTAATGTGGGAAACGCGGCAGCCAATTTGCGCACAGCAAGCGCCCACAAACAGCAATGTGATAATGACCAGATAATCTGTTTTAGTGATGTTGGTTGAGGGATAAATATTGGCCAGGACACCGGGGATAACTCCCCTGCTCTTCTTCGAAATAGTGCCATGGGATCTTTTACATCCACCTGAGAGCAGATGGGACCTCGGTTTAACGTCTCATCCGAAAGACGGCACCTCCAACAGTGCCGCATGTCCTCTAGTTCTAGACTCTCTCGCCAGGGGAAACAACCTCTCAGCATCTACCCTGTCAATCTCCCTCTGAATCTTGTATGTTTCAGTGAGATCACCTCATTCTTCTAAACTCCAGAGAGTATAGGCCCAATCTACTCAGTATTTCCTCATAGGACAACCCTCTCATCCCAGGGATCAATCTAGCGAACCTTTGTTGCACCGCCTCTAAGGCATGTATGTCCTTTCTCAGATAAGGAGACCAGAACTGTGCACTGTACTCCAGGTTTGATCTCACCAAAGCCCTGTACAATTGTAGTAAGACTTCCTTACTCTTGTACTCCAAACCCCTTGCAATAAAAGCCAGCATAGCATTTGCCTTCCTAATTACTTGCATGCTAACTTTGTGTTTCCAGTACGAGGACACCCAAATCTCTCTGAACAGCAACATTTAATAGTTTCTCACCATTTAAAAAACATTGTGTTTTTCTATTCTTCCTACCAAAGTGAATAACCTCACATTTCCCCCACATTATACTCCACCTGCCACCTTATTGCCCACTCACTTAACCTGTCTATATCCCTTTACAGGCTCTTTGTGTCCTCCTCCTCACATCTTACTTTCCCACCCAGCTTTGTATCGTCAGAAAACTTGGATACATTTCACTCGGTCCCTTCATCTAAGTCATTAATATAGATTGTAAATAGCTGAGGTCCAAGCACTGATCTTCGCGGCACCCCACTAGTTACAGCCTGCTAACTAGAAAATGACCCGTTTATCCCTACTCTCTGTTTTTTGGCTGCTAACCAATCCTCTATCCCTGCTACTATATTACCCCCAACCCCTTGAGCCCTTGTATTGCGTAGCAACCTTTTATGTGGCACCTTATCGAATGCCTTTTGGAAATCCAAATATACTACATCCACTGGTTCCCTTTTATCTACCCTGCTAGTTACATCCTCAAAAAACTAATATATTTGTTAAATACGGTTTCCCTTTCATAAAACCATGTTGACGCTGCCTAATCATATTATGATTTTCTAAGTGCCCTGTTATCTCTTCCTTAATGGATTCTAGCATTTTCCCGACGACTGATGTCAGGCTAACTGGCCTGTAGTTCCTCTCTCTTTTCTCTCTTCCCTTCTTTCTTGAATAGTGGGGTTACATTTGCTACCTTCCAATCTGCTGGGACTGTTATAGATATAGTGCCTTTAATGTAGGAAAATGTCTCATGGTGCTTCACATGAGTGTAATCAGACAAAAATTTGAAATAGTATTAAAAATATATATGCCTTTGGGTGAGGTCTGTATCTTTTGGTATCAGTAAGGTGTGTAATATATTTACCTTGTGTCAATCATGTGATTTATTGCTTCAAATGTCACAGGAGTTGCTGAAATCTGGCTAAAGGAAGAGGATGAGTGAGAGGGGGTGGAGTGATACATTTTATCAGGGAGGGTTCATGCATTGCTGAGTGGGGAAAAAACTGGTATAGAATATCTGGGTACATCTGAAAGATAAAAATGGGAAAAAGTTACTGATAGGAATGTGTTACAGGTCGCCCCAAAATAAAAAGGCGAAGACTTAGCTTTTGGAAGGTCGTACTGATTGTGCAAAAGCCTCAGTTGTAATAGATTCATAGGGAAGTCATTAGAGAGCGATAAGGGTTGTGTGTAACATTATGAAATCTACAGAATAGGAAGAACTGTAATGTCAAGCAGAGCAACACCCAAGAAACTAATGAATGGCGAAGAGGGAACGTGAGTGGAATATAGTGAAAAATATGAAGGACAATAACAACGTGCTCTCTAAGTATATTTGGAGCAAGAGAAGAGTACAGGCTGTCCACCATTGGCAGTGGTGGTGTCTGAGGACAGGAAAAAGGCAGAATTACTAAATGGTTATTTTGTGACTTTTTATTCGTTGTTGGGATGTGGGTGTTGCTGGTAAGGCCGGCATTTATCGGCCAACCCTAATGGCCCTGAGGAGGTGCTTGTGGGCCTTTTTCTCATAGCAGTTTGATAGAACTGAGTGGCTTGCTAGGCCACTTCAAAGGGCAGTTAAGAGTCAACCAGGTTGGTGTGAGACTGGAGTCACATAGGCCAGAACTTCCTTAAGTAACATTAGTGAACCAGGTGGGTTTTTACAACAACCCAACAGTTTATGGGTCACACTTATTGATTTCTTATTTCCAGATTTTATTAAAACTGAATTCAAAATCTCAAACTTCCTTGGTGGGATTTGAACTTGTGTTCTCAGGATTATTAATTCAAACCTCTGGATTACTGGTCCAGTAACATAACCACAACACTACTGTACCCATGAGATTTTTACCACTGAAAGAGGGAAGATATGCCTGAGTAGAGGGAGGAATATAGGGCAGAGAACAGACTCGACCCTTAGTATCACATTGAGAAGTAAAATTAGAAGGGTTTAGGCTGCTTAAGGTGAACAAGGCTCATGGCTGTGACAATTTCCATCCAAGGGTGCTAGCGAAGTTGACTGAGGCGACCTCCCCACTGATGCCTTTCAAAGCTCATTGGAATTGGGTAACATCCCAAAGCATTGGAAAGTAGCAAATCTCATGCCTCCTTTTTAAAAAAAAAAAAAAGAGGAGTAAGGGACAAAATTATTTTGTTGAGGGATAACATAAAGATGATCTGAAAGGACAGGGGCTAATTCGAGAGACCCATTGTGGGTTCAGAATGAGTAAATTATGTCTGACCAGTTTATTGGATTTCCTTGCGGAGGTTACAGATCTGGTGGATAAGGGTGAGGCAGTGCATGTTCTCTTCCTCAATTTCAGGAAAGCACTTGACATTGTCCCAGATAACTGACTGATTCTCAGAAGTGCATGTACATGGGATAGATGGCTGGAAGCTGGACAGCAAAGGCTGATGATGTGTGGCAAGATACCCAAGTGGAAATTTACTGCCATTGAAATCTTGCAGGGTGGTTGTTGGAGCTGTTGTTTTTCACTTTTTTATAGATGACTTGAGCGATGGAGTACTGTCCAAACTGTCCAAGTTTGTGGATGGGACTAAATTGGGTCCATTTGTGCCAATGATACCAACCAATGTGCAATGATACAAAAGACAGGCTAGGTCAATGGGTAGAGAGGTGGCAGATGGAATTCAACATGCAAGTGTAAAGCATTGTTGTCCAATACATTAACCACTAACCATATGTGGCACCCCAGAGGCAGATGGTTGCACTTTTGATTGGTAAATAAAAAATGAGAAACGGACACAGTCATTGGGCATGTGATCTCCGTTCTCATATTAACGGGCTGCATGTTTGTTGGTAAAATAAGATGAAAAGCAGAGTGTGCAAGTGTTTTTTGATTGTTGTGTGCTCTTTACTTCCTTGGTTACTGCTTGTTGGTTATCAACAACAGCGACTTGTATTTATACAGCGCCTTTAACATAGTAAAACATCCCAAGGTGCTTCACTGGAGCGTTATTAGACAAAACTTTGACATCGAGCCACATAGGAGATGATATCAGAGGTGAAAGAGGTAGGTTTTAAGGAGCGTCTTAAAGGAGGAGAGAGGGGTAGGGATGCAGAGAGGTTTAGGGAGGGAATTCCAGAGCTTAGGACCTAGACAGTTGAAGGCACGGCCGCCAATGGTGGGGCGAAGGAAATCAGGGATGCACAAGAGGCCAGAATCAGAGGAACGCAGAGCTCTCGAAGGGTTGTAGGGCTGGAGGAGGTTACAGAGATGGGGAGGGGGTGCAGCCATGGATGGATTTGAACACAAAGTGAGAATTTTAAAATCGAGGTGTTGCTGGACTGGGAGCCACTGTTGGTCAGCGAGCACAGGGGTGATGGATGAATGGGGGTTGATGTGAGACAGGATATGGCCAGCAGAGTTTTAGATGGACTGAAGTTTATGGAGGGTGCAAGATTGGTGAGACTGGCTAGGAGAGCATTGGAACAGTTGAGACTTAAGGTAACAAAAGCATGGATGAGGGTTTCAGCAGAAGGTGGGCTGAGGCAGGTGTGGAGATGGGCAATATTACAGAGGTGGAAGTAGGCCCTCTTGGTGATGGAGAGGATGTGGAATCGGAAGCTCAGTTTGAGGTCAAATAGGACGCCTAGGTTGCGAACAGTGTGTTTTAGTCTGAGACAGTGGCCAGGGAGGGTGATGGAATCGGTGGCTAGAAAATGGAGTTTGTGGCAGGGACTTTGGTCCTCCCAATGTTTAATTGGAGGAAATTTCTGCTCATCCAGGACTGGATGTCAGTCAAGAAGCCTAACGACACTAGTAGTGTAGGCGTCGAGAGAGGTGGTAGTAAGGTACTGGGTGTTGTCAGCGTGGATGTGGAACCTGACATGTTTTCAGATGATGTCACCGAGTATGTAACACATTTTGAAAGAATTTTGAACACTTCTCTTTATATTTTTAAACAATTTCCTCATTGTTTTGCTGAAGTTTTTTTAAAAAACCTTTCTCTATATTTTTGTCCCCCTAAATGCCCTACTGCATTTCTACATTTATTTTGTCTGAAAGAATAAGCAGGTAAATCACTCCCATACCCTTTTTAATTCTCGAGTTAGTGCCAGTAGTGGTCATCATGAGGCATATGAATTTTGGAAGTTTTACTGGAGTGTTTGTCGACATTCGCACTCCTCACTTTGCGACTAGTTAGATTGGCATTGGTAGATGTCTGAGATGTCACCTGCTGCTTGATCAGGGCATGATCTTGAGGAGGTGGGGAAAGAGAGGCTTAAAGAGGGAGAGAAAAATGTTTCCTTGTGAGGGTGGTGGAATCCTAATTTGTAGCACACAGGGCAGACATTTACATGGCTTAGTGAATTATTTTTCTTTTCACTGCAGTGAGTTCTTGTGACGGTCTGAAACCACAGAATAATATAGATTCTGCACTTTCTACATTGGGTAATTTGTTAGTTTTTTTATATGCTTTTGGGCCTCAACAGATTTTTGAACCTGCAGAATAATATACAGTAGAACTGCCAAGTCATATATTTTTATTTTAAAAATTGTAGTTTGGTTGAGCCCGCCTGAATATCACTTATGGGAAGGCTCCCACTGGATTAAACATTTAGAACTATCCAACGAACTTGCAACCTATTGCTTACTATTTTCCACAAAAGACTTCTAATCTTGCATTTCAACTGTGTTGTGTAAGCCTGTTCATATTATTTAGTATTTAAATGCATCTTTCTCTTGCTCTATTTCCATACTGCTGTTGTTTACGTTGTGTCCCACTGGAACGGATGAAAGTTCATTATCCTCTAACCATGTGAACTCACTATCTACATACAGCCTGAAAATAAATCTGTCCTCTTCCCATTTTCTCTATAGTTCAACAGTTAAAGGGTTTATGATCAAAAATGAAAGGGAAAAAATTGGAGTTCCATTTTCCACACTTAATTCTGGAGTTCTTTATCCTGAAAGTAAGCAGGTCATCGTAAGGACGTTGGTCAACGTGCTGTGTTCGCTATGGCTGGATAGAACATGCAGGTGGAATAACCTGTGAGCTAAGTGTGTTTATGCGCCAAAATTAAACGTGCAGCTATGTTTTTCAGCAACAGTGGCGTTACTTGTAGCTGCAGTAAATCGATTTGACTGACTGTCTAACTGGATTTCACTCTAAATGTTCTGGTTGACGTTTTGATACAAATATTCAATCTCGAAATGTAATATGTGCATTAACAGTGCGGTTTATCTTAGAATTAACCTTCATACTTGCAGAGAAGGCATCTAAAGCACAATTATACCATCTGCATTTCACTCTGTTTATGTCCCCAAAGCATGGTTATTAGTGGAAAATAAGTGACCAAAGTATTAATTTGTTTATCAATTTGATCGTTTTTCAACACTATGATGCCTTGGGCAACCATATTACTTTATTTTCGCTGAGATTTGTTTGATGATGTGGATTATAGGTAAACTTTGAATTTTTAACTTGCTCTTTTAGGGCCAAGGATTGCTGCCTTATTTTGCTAACTTCCGTCTGATTGCAGAATTTTCAACTCCTTTTGTTAACCAGCGGTAGGTATATTAGTATTTATGAACAAACTGACAGATGTAATCTGTAATGTTTCAGGGGTGCCAAAGAAAGAACTATTCTTACTTGGTTCTTCCTCATTTGAAATCTGGTGCAGTCTTAAAAAAAAAAGATAACGGCCCAGATTTAGCTCCCAAAATAATGGTGAGTTTAATGGCACTTGCGGTTATTAGTGTGCAAATCGTCCAGTGCCTTGTGGCGAGGAAGAGAGACCCTGTGAATTGCGAATCACCACAAGTTGCTGGATGATTTTCGCCGCTCCACCATTAGCCTCACGAAAACGGCATCTCCCCGTGTGTTTCAAGAAATTGCTGCATGTGCTCATTAATTGCCAATTAAACTCACCGTAGAAAGTTAAGGCTGCTACTTAACAGCGTAAGTACCTTTTTAATGAGGTGATTTATGTTCGTGCAATGCTAATCAACCTCTCAAGCCCAAAAATGGAACAATTTAAACTGTGGATTCTTATTCCTACAGGCAGTAAATTGTTGCTAGAGATTTTTTAATTTAAAATGTTTTTCTTCCTTTACCTTTGTCTCTCTTTTTTCTATCTCTAAACCCAATCTTTCTTTCCCTCTCTATTTCTCTTTCTGTACCTGATTTGACTCTAATTCACCCTATTTCCTTCTCCGTCATTTCCCGATTTATTCTCAATCCTTAAATCTCATTAGTTAAGAAGATACACTGTTGGTCCCGTCGTTCACCAAGGTCCCAGATGTCCCGTTGCCCTACGTGCCGTTATCAGCTCGCACTTCCAGGGCAAAAAAATTTGAGCTGAAGAGTGAGGGGAAAAAGTCTTAACTAATTGGGTACGCTGTGAGATGACCCGCTCCAGGAAACTCTGGGCCAGTGTTGTTTTGAAGCTATCCAGTGTGCCTTTGGGGGAAAAGTTAAAACCAAATCTTAAATCCAAACATCAGCATTTATTCTAATATTTTATATTTAGACTCGCTAGGACCTGATTCATTGTTCAGGTTAAGTATGTGGTCCTGTGTAATAACTGTTTTATTTTCTTTGTTTCTCTCCTGTAGCCTTCTATTTCTGCTCTCTGCCAGTCATTGTAATGATTTTGCATCTCGTCTGCAGTAGCTAATTGACCGTGCAAGCACCTGGCCAGGGTGCTAACTGACCGAGATGCCTCCTAAGTGTCCCACATTCAACTGGGGATCGCCTCCTGACCCACCAAATGCTTGTGGGGTGGCTTTGCCAGGTCCTGCCCCTGCATCATTCCAAATGGTGACCAGGCCAACTACAGCTTTCCAATTGGAGTCTTTTGGGCTTTTTTCTGGTGTTTGAGTCAAAGGAAAGAGTGGCAGAGAGCAGAGTGGGCAGCGGTCACACTATTACATAGAAACATAGAAACATAGAATCTAGGAGCAGGAGTAGGCCATTCGGCCCGTCGAGCCTGCTCCGCCATTCAATACGATCATGGCTGATCATCCAAATCCAGTACCCTGTCCCTGCTTTAATCCCCACAGTACACATATCCCACCCTACCCCCGTAACCCCACGTATTTAATTCCCCCTAACATATCCCATCCTATCCCCATAACCCCACATATTTAATCCCCCCTAACACTAAGGGTCAATTTATCATAGCCAAATCAACCTAACCCGCACATCTTTGGACTGTGGGAGGAAACCGGAGCACCCGGAGGAAACCCACGCAGACACGGGGAGAATGTGCAAACTCCACACAGACAGTCACCCGAGGTCAGATTCGAACCCGGGTCTCTGGCGCTGTGAGGCACCAGTGCTAACCACTATGCCACCGTGTTGCATTAGAAATGTAACATGTATGAATGATGCAAGCTGTTTCTATCTGTAGTAAGAAGTCTCGAGTGAGTGATCAGACACCCTTGGAGCACGATCGGCTTAATCAGACATTTATATAAATGACTGTTTTCCAAAAAGGTCGTTTGTTTCACAAATAATGTAACTAAAATTTAATTATATAACTATATTAGGAAAAGGTGGGTTAAACCGATTGTATTCTGTAAAACCAAAATATTGCAGATGCTGGAAATTTGAAAAAAAATATAGATAATGCTGGAAACACTCAACAAGTCAGACAGCATCTGTTTTATATATTTTTTTAAAAGTAAAAATATTAAACGTCTCTGGCATTGCCTTTCATCAGAATTGGGGGTTGAGAGTGTTGCTGTTGAATACCATGTGATTTATATGACAAAGCAAATTTGTCAATGTTTAGCTATGTGCAATATTACTGGACTTCGACAATCCTGAGCATAATGCTTCTTGCAAAGTATTTACAGCACAGAAACAGGCCATTCAGCCCAACAGGTTCATGCTGATGTTTATGCTTTCCCCACTCTTGCATACTATCTCGTGCCCAGCTTGAGAGTGACAAAGTCTCTAATGGAAAGCAACAAAGATGATTTTCATGCTTACATTACTGTGCTATGAAGTGGGTATCCAAGGTTGTCCCAGCCCCTCTCGTCGAATTACAGTATGTAGATGACGCTTGCGTCTGCGCTCACTCGGAGGTCGAACTCCAAACCATTGTCCACACCTTCACCGAAGCGTACGAGAACATTGGCCTTACACTAAACATCCGTAAGACAAAGGCCCTCTACCAACCTGCCCCCGCCACACAGTATTGCCCCCCGATTATCAAAATCCACGACAAGGCCTTGGACAACGTGGACCACTTTCCATACCTCGGGAGCCTACTGTCAACAAGGGCAGACGTCGACGACGAAGTCCAACACCGCCTTCAGTGTCCCAGTGCAGCCTTCGGTCGCCTGAGGAAGAGAGTGTTTGAAGACCAGGACCTCAAACCCGGCACTAAGCTCATGGTCTACAGAGCAGCAGTGATACCCGCCCTGCTGTATGCCTCAGAGACATGGACCATGTACAGCAGGCACCTCAAAGCACTGGAGAGGTACCACCAACGCTGCCTCCGCAAGATCCTGCAAATCCATTGGCAGGATAGGCGCACCAACATCAGCGTTCTTGCTCAGGCCAACATCCCCAGCATCGAAGCCTTGACCACGCTCGATCAGCTCCGATGGACGGGTCACATTGTCCGCATGCCCGATACGAGACTCCCAAAACAAGCGCTCTACTCGGAGCTCCGGCACGGCAAGAGAGCCCCAAGTGGGCAGAGGAAACGCTTCAAGGACACCCTCAAAGCCTCCTTGAAAAAGTGCAACATCCCCACTGACACCTGGGAATCCCTGGCCCAAGACCGCACAAAGTGGGGGAGAAGCATCCGGGAAGGCGCCGAACACCTCGAGTCTCTTCGCCGGGAGCAAGCGGAAGCCAAGCGCAAGGAGCGCACGTCAACCCAAGCACCCCACCCACCTGCTCCTTCAACCACCGTCTGCCTTACCTGTGACAGAGACTGTAGGTCCCGCATTGGACTCATCAGTCACCTGCGAACATCATTTTTAATGTGGAAGCAAGTCATCCTTGGTTCCGAGGGACTGCCTAAGAAGAAGAAGCTATGAAGTGGGTAAGGGAAGAAAGATTATTTTTTTTAGCAAAGCATATTGGGTGAAAACAGGATTCAGGCTTTGATATGCAAAACATAGAAAATATAGCTGGAGAATGTGGGACAAAGGTACTTCTCAAATGGCTTCCTGATCCTACCAGAGTGGGTCATGGAGGTCTAAGTTTGTAACAAAAGTGAAAGTTTAGATGAGCTTTTTAAAAAAAAAAAAATTGGTTAACATAGGATATCTGGTGCAGTAAAAATGATTTTTTTTGGTCAATTTTTCACGAATCACGGCTTTTGCCATTCATTACATCATTGTGGTGATTGTATTGCTATCTTAGCACTGGCAGCAACTCCTTTCCCTTTACAGAAACCTCCCTGCCTGGCTATACATTCCACCAGCAGCCCTGACCAAAAAGCTATAGTAGCCTTGACCATGCATTCAACGCCTTGTCATCCAGTTCCATGGGACTGCCCCAGCATGTTTCCATTCCTGCCTATTCCATACAGCCAGTGCATCTCAGCAAAGGCTTCTTTTCTCTCCCTCACATCATCACCCCCAAGGTTGCAAGGCAAGGATCTATCCTTAACTGCCCCCTCTTTATCTATCTGCTACTCCTTGGTGACATCATCTGGTCACAGGGTCAGATTTACACATTCATGCTGATGATACCTTGCTCTGCCTCACCACCACTGCCTCTGTGGTGTCAGATTGCTTGTCTAATATTGGCCCAGAAATTGATCTTGCTCTGTTCCCGCGGGGGTAAGGCTTCCCCGCGATCTCTCACTCCGCGTTGGCTTTTTCAGATCCAGCTCGCACGAACTTGATGTTCCAGACATCAGCTGGGCAGTGCTTGCGTATCCCACCGGCGTAGTGAATTCGTGCGAGCTGTGGGATCACGTGACTCAGTTAGAGCCAATGGCAGCACACCATCTTCCATTCATAAGTTTCACATACGTGCTGTGAAATCTGTGAATCTTATACCTCCCCCAAAATAACAGCTAAACCTCAATTAAATTTTAAAAAAAACCATCACATTAATAAAATAAGTATAGTTAAATAAATTAACCATTTTAAATAAAAAATTAAATTTTTGAAAAAATTTAAAATCTTTTAATAAGTTATAAAAATAAACTTACCTGTCTTTAAAGTCTCTCAAAAAGATATACCTGTTAAAAAAAATTCAAAAAAATACTTAATTCACTACTTACCTTGTTAAAAGTGGGTCTTACTCCTTTTTCCATTTCTAAAATCTTCCGTCCTTACCTGCGCGTCCCAAGCACGAAGTGCACAGCGTGCGCGCAGCCTGTAGCGCGCACGCGATGCACCGAGGAACCGCCCCCTTTTCAAAAGACCAAGTGCCGGTTTTCAGTGCATGCGCAGGGCATGCAGAAAACCGGCAATTGGAGAGAGAATACGCGAGAGTACGCAGTGCGTACTCTCGCGCAGCGGGATGAATTTTTGGCCCATTATGTCATGGATGAGTCACAACTTCTTCCAGCATCAACATTGACCAAAGGCATAATCTTCTGTTCCAGCCACAGCTTCACTCCTTTGGCACTGAGTCCATCCTCCTCCCTGCTACTCTGTTAGGCTGAGCCAAACTATTCACAATCTTGGTGCCCTGTTTGACCCTGAGCTGACCTTAAACCCCAGATCCTATCCCTCATCAAAGACTTAGTTTCATCATTGCAACATCTCTGTTGCTGAAACCTGTAGCCACGCTTTTGCCACCTTCAAACCTCAACTACTCCAATGGTCTTGTTGCTGACCTCCAGCCACCATCCTTCATAAAGTTCATCTTGTCTAAAACTCTGCTACCTAGAACCTGTCACGCACTAAATCCCACTTCCACATCACCAATTTCCTTGGTGGCTCTCTTTCCCCAAAGGCATTACATTTGTCATCTATAAGCATGTCCCGGGTCTTACTCTGCAATCTCATCTGTCCTGAAGCTATGATATTGTTCCTTGGGCAGCAGCAGCCCTTCAGGATCCCACACAAGAGTCCATTAATCTTATGTAAGCCTAGACAGTAGAAGTCAGAAGGCTATTTCATATTGAGTTGCTCAATGGTGGTGTCCCTTGTTTTCCACATTCACACTTCCAGGTCACTGATTAGGAATCCAGGGCAAGGATCATAGTCAATTGACATTTTTTCCCTTGGCCTGAGGATACGGAGGCCATTTGTAAAATACCCACTATCTTGCCTCACTGGTCTTGGTCCTCAGTATAGACTAGTTCGATCCATATTTAGTAGGTGCACATGTCTGGTTTGTTTGTCAGCAGGTGGAACCTGTAGCTTATGTCTGATGCATTAAACACTTTTGCTTCACACTCAGTAACCACAAGCTAATTATCATCTAAGAAGAAACCATTTTTGGAAATGTTAATGGTGAGGATGAGTGGTGAAGTACATGCCAATACCTCAGAATCCTGTACCAGGTTTTGGTCTCAAACTAACAAGATCTTGAATCATGCTGCAGAGCATAATTTTTCACCTGAGTATCATCCTGGCACACTGAAAGATGGTTGTGGTTGTTGAGGCCAGTCATCACAGCCCTAGGACATTGCAGACCAAGTTCCTCAGAGTCGTGTCTTTGGGCCAACTATATTCAGCTGTTTCATCAATGACCTTCCATCTGTTATGAGGTCAGGAGTGAGGCTGCTCGCTGATGATTCCACAGTGTTCACCTCCATTCACAACTCTTCTGATAATGAAACATCCTATGCTGGGATTTGGACGACATCTAGGCTTGGGCTGACAATATTCACACCACATAAGTGCCATGCAGTGACTACCTCCACCTGACTTTCAATGGCACCACCATCGCCGAGTCTCCCACTATCAACATCCTGAGGTCGCCATTGACCAGCAGCTTAATTGGACCATCCATATCAATGCCATGGCTACAAGATCAGGGCAGAAGCTGGGTAATTTGCAATGAGTGACTCACCTCCTGACCCTTCAAAGCCTCTTTGCCATCTATAAGGCTGAAGTCAGGCATGTGATGGAGTACTCACCGCTTGCCTGAATGGATGTAGCTGCAACAACACTCGGGAAGCTTGACATTATCTAGGAGAAACATTCTGCTTATTGGTGCCCTTGATACTGCACTCATTATCCACTTCTTACACCACTGACCTGCTGTAGCTGCAGTACGCACTATCTACAGGATTCACTGCAACAACTCACCAAGCTTCCCAGCTTTGTGATTTCTACCACTAAGAAGAACAAGAGCAGCAACCCATTGGGAACACCATCACACACCACCTCCACTTGGATATATTTCACTGTTCCTTCATTGTTTCTGGGTCAATATCCTGGAATTCCCTGCCTAACACCATTGTGCGAGCACCATCGCCACAAGGACCGCAGCTGTTCAAGGAGAAGGTCCACAACCACTTAGTCATCTATTTTAGTTACCTATATCAAGACTTTGCTGTTTTTCATCCAAATGGGATGCTATACTTAGTGACAAGAAAGAGTGAGGGATTGGATAATGACAAACCAGTATCTACTGTGTCAATTGTGTAAAAAAATCAAGGAATCCATAGTGAGTAGGAAGTTGTTTGTACATTTAAATCACATGATCCTGCTCTTTGAGTACCCATTTGGCTTAGTAGCAAATTAGTCAACTTGTGATCCTCTCAATCTCATGGTCAAGATATAGTGTAATTCTGTCAATTGCCAGCACAAAGTTAGAGCAGCATTCTTCAATATTACTCTGCCTCGTACTGGACTCTGAGCAGCCAAGAGTGTGGTAGATGTTGCTCTAGCTATGTGACTCCCTCAGATGATTTAAAAGAAAAACAAGTGGATGCTACAATTGGGGAGACTTTATGGTCCTTCTAGATGGATGAACTAAGATGGGGCAAATGACCTACCTCATCCATAATTATCTTTTGATGCAAAAATTGGGTCATAGCAATTAGTTGTTCACTCCTCTTCAATGCCCTAATGGATGTCATCAAGATTGAATGATGTTAAATATCAAGGTCAAAATCACTGCAGGCAATTATAGATACAATTGGACAGTCAAATCGTGCATTTTCTTTAATATTGAAAAAAACTGAATTATTAACTATCAAAGAATAGTTAAACTGTGATGTTGCTTGCTGATCTCTATTCTGTAAAGAAACCGGTCTTTTTCATTTACAAGCATTCAGCTCTGTGGGTTTCTAACTAGATCCATGGTGAGGAAGAAGGCTGTAAAAGCTGGAAGAGTAGGGCTCCTCAAAGCTTGGCACTAATCACTCAATCGCATGTTCGATTCCATCCTCAATAGCATCAGGGAGATTGTGGCAAAACTGTGCAGGACCTTGTGACTGCATATTGATGCCAGCTATTCTAGTTTGATAATAAAATTCTGTATTGATTCTTTAAAAAAGCTGCATGTATTACCAGCAATTATGCTTTCCACACCAGTTGTCTTGGTCTCTGGAACTCTTTCCCAGATAGTGTTATCCAAAATTCTACCTCTTGCATGTAGAAGTTTGAAAGCAAAATTGGGAAACATTGGTTTCTGGTTGATACCCCAGTACAATTTCTTCTTTGCTTCCAGCAACCAACAGTCATATTTGTGAAATGTACTGTATTTACTCATCTTTACATGAGCATTGCATTTTATGAAGTTCTAGCTTCTGACATTATGGTTGGGGAGAGGAAGATTGAACTTTACAATGAGGCAGGAGCACTTTGTATTTGGTTAAATCTCTCTTGGTCATCAGAGTTGTCATTTAATCTGGTTGTCAATTTCTGTTTAAATTGCCACAGATTATGATGCAGATACATAAATTGTATTTGCATTGTGGTATTGCATTGGAAGTGTTTCTCATCATTGCCCTTTCCTTTTCAGGTGGTTTTTTGAAGTGTTAGGTTATCCAAAAACTTCCATGCCAAACATTATTAATGGGTTTCTGATGCTAATGATATTCTTCCTGGTGAGAATTGCCGTCATGCCTCTATACTATCACAAGATGATTTCCACATTTGGAACGGAAGCCTTTTACAAGCTTGGACTACGAGCACAATTTGCTTGGATCGTTGCCAGCATTTGCTTAGATGTTATGAATGTAATGTGGATGTACAAGATTGGAAAGGGATGCTGCAAGGTTTTGCTTGCCTGCAAGAAGGAAAAGGCAGACATTCAGGAAAATGGAAAACAACGGTAGAGATTCACTTTGCTTGGAGTGATTTTTTTTTGATAAGAGCAGTAGCTGGTGTTTTGTACACAATGGTGGAGAATACCGCTTGGTCGCATAAACCAACAATGTACTGTATCACTTCAAAGGACTATTTATGCAAATACAGGTGACCATTGCATTTTGGAACTTATAACCTATACCATTTATGACTCTGCAAAGGTAAAGTGTAAAAACTGAATATGCACTGAATAACTACCACTTGATTTTTCATACATGCAAATAGTAAGTGGAGGCACTCAAACTGCATGCCTTTTACATCCAACTCTGGGGAATCTTCCCCATTAAGCATAATTTTAGGTTTGCACTATTTATTTTGGAAAACATTGTAATGCTTTGAACACTGCGAGCCAATTGTATGCCTGCATCAAGACCTTTTCTTGCCACGAAGGAAGTTATTTTTAGGATACTTGTAAACAACGGCTTCGAGGATGTTCACGCCAACCATGTCCAACAAATTCTTCACTGGAAACTAGCAAGAATAACTTACATTGATATAGCGCCTGTAATATAGAAAAAAATCCCAAGATGCTTCACACAGCCGTGAGGGAAACGGTCATGTTCCTGCAGGCTTGAAGGATCAATCTGTCTATCTGCATGCATAAATGGACTCCTTTTTAATATCTTCTATCTGAATTTTACTATCTAAATTCAACAATAGTATTTTTTTAAATGAATAACTATTAAGAGGTTTCATCATGAGAAGTCAGATAAGTTGATCTGCTGGCTGTCCGGAACATAATTTACTGACCTTTTTGTTGTCTTAAGAATTATTAACAATAGCCTGCTAGGCATATAGACAAAATGAAATCTTTTTTTTTTGTTGAACCTAAAAAAGTATATAGTTCTACAGATTTACAAGACTTACAGCCAGTAATCAGTGCTATATGTGATTTTAAAATTTAACCTTGTACAATAATTAGTGCTGAAGAGGTTGCAAACAGGTTCCTGTAATAGCTTTGATTTCTGGTTTTAAGTAATATTTAGATTGAATGTGTACTCGTGTAGACAATACAGTGTAGATTTTAATAGACTTGTGAATTCTGTATCTTGTCGGAACAAATAACAACCATTAAGATCTTAATTCACATAAGATAGATGAAGCCACAATGGTTTGCTTCATGAATATAGCAATAACATCCAACGTGGAGTCTTGTATGGTCTTTACTGTAGTGCTCACAATTAGTGTTGACCAACACCTCTTAAATCATGACCGCAAATCCCTCCAACGCAATGTTATTTCTATTATTTACAATACAGAATTGATACTGAGATTTTCTCTGCTGTAATGCTTCTTTGTTGTGCAGGTTCATTTGAAACTTTGCAGGCTTTTTGTTGAACAGGTGTATAGTGCAATGGTTGTATCATTCGGTCACATAGGCTTGGAAGATTGATTGAACAGTCTCTACAGTCCTAAGTCACCTGATGTCAAAAGCCCTATTCTGTTATCAGTTGTGTCACTGAATGTTGTAAGAAACAACCAATGATACTTATTCAAGTTTAATTATTTGAATAGAAGTCGTGTGGAGGAAGTTGGTTAAAATCAGTAAATATTACTGGACTAAGTACCTATCTGGAAATCTGAGTTCAAATCGTACCTCTTTAAAATGATGCTTGATTACACTTCACCAAGGTGAAAAGATTGAGTGCACAAGAGCTAAGTAGGCAGCTAAACAATTTGCTAGTTCTGGTATGCTTCTTTAATGGCTGAGTCAAATCACCACTTAACCACATGGGTAGATGATGTTTATGAAATTGTTTTTTTATTTTATATGCATTATTGTATGTTTATCAATGGTTATGTTATGGTGGTCATATGATGCACATAAGTACTAAAACAGGCTAGGAATAGTGTACTCCATGTACTTGTTTCTGAATTCTCTAGTCTAACCTAAAGCAAATTTTAGACCAATTGATCCAGCCTGCTATTCAAACCTACTGCAGCACCTGCACAGCAATTCCAAACCCACTCCTGTGACATGTATCTGTAAACTGTTAATGAGATAGAGGTTTCTAAAAAAAAAAAATCATAACTTTTATGTGTTTTTTCCTACACATCCAGTTATTTGGTGTGTGTTTGTATATCTGATGATTATAAGTGCATTTTTCACCAAGATCTCATACAAGCCAGTTGGAGGGATGAATTGCCTTAACATTTACTATCATTAAAGTATGTTTTACATTGCTTTTATCTAAACCAATACTTTTTTTTCTCCTAGTGAGTTAAGGGACTTAAAGTAAAAGTCAAAGTTTGTGTAAAAACAATTAATTTATATTGGAAACTCAAAAATGTATATTGCAGATAAAACTGAGAATTGCAAAATGTTAATGCAGCACCTTAGCAAGTTGATAGCATTGTAGATGAACTATATGTCAGTTGAAGCTGCTGATCCACAGCTATATTATCCAGTAAATGCAGCTACTTACTGTTTCATGTGTGTAATTCAGCTGTCTCTGTATTTTTGAGAAAGCATGCCCTAACTATTGTGCTGTTTATAGAACTGTTTTAAACATAAATCATATTTTTTATCTTATTCCTATTGATATGAGTAAAATACTTAGTATAGAAGGCTATTTTAGTTTCAATACTTTATACCAAAATACAAGCCTATTTATGATGAAACTAATAAATTTTAATCTATATAAAACAACATAAGGTGTTCCTATATTATGCATATATGTTACCATAATTATCTGTCAAATTATCCAGGGATTCTCACATACCACAATAAATATCCTATTTTGTAGTTAATTATTTAAGCATTTCTTTTGGGGTGTGGGTGTGTGTTCATTTATATCATATTTGTATGGTAATTATAACAGTTATAGATCAAAAAGAGAAATTTGAGCTTGGAAAAAGTGACGTTCTGACCATGTTTTGGTTTTATGCAATGTTTTATAGTCGATGTTAATTTGTCTCTTGTTTTATGTTAGTCTTAGTGATGGACATTTAAGGGTAGAAATTAATCTTTGGCAATGGCCCGTTTTACGCTCCATCCGATTTACTTTTCCATTGAAGTCAAATTGAAATTTAGTGCAGATCCAACAAGGCCTAGGGGCTTCCGTGAAACTGTTGATGCTTACTGGAGTACAGTAAAGACTGGTGTAGCACTAAGCCATTTGGATTAGAAGGTTCCAGGTTTGATTCCTGTACTGTGAGTTCATTAATCCCAGGCGGGTGCAGCAATTGGGCTGCTAGAATTGGCTTCAGGCCCCCCCCCTCCCTCCCTCCCTCCCTCCCTCCCTCCCTCCCTTCTAGGCAAGGAAGGAGAAAACCTGCAAGGGTGCCTACTCCTAATTGTTGCCCTCTGCTGAAACGTGGATATGTGGATGTCTGGTGATGGCGGTCGGTATCAGACTTGGTTGCGATGTCCTCCATGGTAAAATAGCCGGTTGAGATTTGCTGTCTAAGCTCATGTGGTGTGAGGTACTGGCTGCTACTTGTACCCATGCAACTGTACCCTAGCAAGAGTCAGCATCTTCATGACACAGAAAATTGCTTTTTTTTAAAGTTACATATTGGTTACATTTATGGCTTATTAAAAAATTGTTGTAATGCTCCAAGCAGACCGTATGAATTTTCCAAACTTCCAAGATAAATGTTTTCCAATGGAGTGTGTGGAAAGCTTGTCTGCTGTTTGTTACAGGACATAGTGTCCTAATATATTAAGATGTTTATTTTTTGATTTGGAGCAATATTTTATTTAATGTGTATTGTTTTTATACATGCCAGGATGTTAATTCAGTTGGCCTTAAAATATAATAAAATTGACACAATTTTACTTAATTTTTTTTAGAAGGGACTACTTTAAGTGTATTCGTGCATTATTATTTTTTTGCTCTTCATCTACATTACCTATAAATGTTGTCCATGAATCTGAAGGTTGTTTTTTGCTTGTGAATCATTTTGAGGTATGTTTATTTTAGGTGCTGATTAATTTAAAATTTCCATTAATCACTTACATTTTTTAATGACACGTGACGTTTTGATGGAGAGTTAAGGTTGCATTCAAAGAAGTTCCCAGCAAGATTGTCAATAGTTTTTTTTACAGTGTAGCAAAATGACAAAAGGTTCCTGAGGAAAGTTCATATAGGGAGGCACAGCTGCCTGCAGTGAATGTTCGTGCATTAGTTATATACTTACCATAATTTTACAGTTTCATAATGTTAACACAATACAATGGAATCTATTTATGTGCTACTTTAAATCCAGGCATAACAATCCATTAAATTGTTATAAAAGGGTTTTGATTGAGTAAATAGGGAGAAACTGTTTTCAGTGCCAGAAGGGTCGGTAGCCAGAGGACACAGATTTAAGTTAATTGGCAAAGGAACCAGAGGCGACATGAGAGAAAACAAATTCGGGAATTGGATAAATACTTGAAGGGGAAATGTTTGCAGGGCAATGGGGAAAGAGGGACTAATTGGATAGCTCTTTCAAAGAGCCGGCACAGGCACAATGGGCCGAATGGCCTTTTGTGCTATATCATTCTATATGATTAGCGGTTTTACATTAAAAATTGCATGTTCACACAATGTCATTAATAAGTACCACAAGATTATGAATCCAAGTCGTATGAATCAAATGTCATGTAAATATCATTGTATATCAAATTTTACAATTCTCGTGCTGCTGAAAACTATACCTCTTAAGTTTTCATTGAAAGCTTTTGATGCTGTGCCAGATAATCTTTTTTGCAAGCTTTGTTTCTAATTAAATGTATCCTATACTGTCCACAGTTGTGAAGAGGCTTTTTTCTTAAAAACTTGAACAATTTGCTGAAAGATCATATAAATGACAATAAAGCATGTGTTCTGGTCATTGATTTTGCTGAAGAATACTTTGGTTTTCCATAAATTTATTTTTCCCATCCTCCCAGCCCTTGTCCACATTCTTTTATATGCAAGCCCAGATGGTGAGTGGCAGCAGGCTTTGTGATGGAGGGTGTCTGATCCTGTTCTCGCCTGACATCCATACATACACACTGGCAGGAGCAGGGAGGTTTACTGCATAGTGATCAGGAGTGTTTTTTCTGCCTAGTCCAAGGTTCCAGTGGCCTGCAACTGTTGTCCTGACTAACTCAGCACAAACGAGAATCAAAACTGGAACCTTCTGGTTTACAAGGCACAGTACAGCATCTCCTCGGATAGTACATGAACCCATAAGTAGTTTTTGAATGCAATATTGTTAGAATGTTTTTGTCCTTTTCATAAAACAGGTAGACTAATCTTTGAAATTCTTTACCCAAGAGGGCTGTGGATGCTCAGTCGTTGAGTATATTCAAAACTGAGCTCGATAATTTTTTGGGCACTAAGGGAATTATGGGATAGGGCAGGAAAGTGGAGTTGAGGTTGAAGATCAGCCATGATCTTATTGAATGGCGGAACAGGCTCGAGGGGCCGTGTGGCCTACTCCTGCTCCCAATTCTTATGTTCCTATCTACCGATCTCAGTTCTTCAAATTTCAAGTGACCCAGCAGCTCCAGCCTTTTGGGGAGAGAGTTCCAGATTTCCACTACCCTTTGTGTGATAGTGCTTCCTGGTTTCACTCCTAAATAGCTTGGTTCTAATTTTAAGATTGCACCCCCTTGTTCTGGATTCCCCTACAAGAGGAAACAGTTTCTGTGTGTACCCCATTGAATCCATTTATCATTTTAAACACTTTAATTAGGTCACCTCTCAACCATCTAAACTCAAGGGAATTCAACTCAAGTTTATGCAACCTGTCCTCATAATTTAACCCTTTAAGAGCAAGTATCATTCTGTTGAATCTACACAACTCCTCCCAAGGCCAATATATCTTTCATGAAGTTCAGTGCCCAAAACTGAATGCGGCACTCCAAATAGGGTCTGACCAAGGCTCTCTACAACTGAAGCATACCTTCCTCCTCTTTTGTACTCCAGCTGCTTTGAGATAAAGACCAACATTGCATTAGCCCTTTTGATTACTTTTTATATCTGTGCACTAGATTTTGGTGATTTGTGCATGTGGACATCCAAATCCATCTCTTCCACAGTTCCTAGTCTCTTGCCATTAAAAAAAACTATTCCGATTTGTCTTTTTGGTTCCAAAGTGGATGACCTCACTTCCCCATATTGAACTCCATCTGCTACAGTTTAGTCCACTCATTTAATCGGCGTATGTCGCTGTTATAACTTCATGCTTCCATCTACACAACGTAATAGAGTTCTTAACTTGATGTCATCTGCAAACTTGGATATACAACTCTATTACTTCATCCAAGTCATTGATATACAAAGTGAAAAACTGAGTGAGGCCCCAGTACATCTGACCAGCGTACATTCCCTGTTCTACCATATTTGCATAAAAATGAAAGGTTGCTGGCTAGTGGTAGATATATAGCAAAGCATAGTGGACTGAGACTGAGGTTCATAGGCACTTGTGTAAATAACAATATGTCACATTTATTATCTTCCAGTGTGCTATGCCCTCCTGTGCATTTATAAGTAAAGGTTAGAATCAAGAACTAAGTTAACTTTTAATTTTCCACAAGATTATTTGACAAAGATTGATAAAGAAAAACGAAAGACTTGCATTTATATAGCGCCTTTCACGACCACCGGACATCTCAAAGCGCTTTACAGCAATGAAGTACTCTTGAAGTGGAGTCACTGTAATGTGGGAAACGCGGCAGCCAATTTGCGCACAGCAAACTCCCACAAACAGCAATGTGCTAATGACCAGATAATCTGCTTTAGTGATGTTGGTTGAGGGATAAATATTGGCCAGGACACCGGGGATAACTCCCCTGCTCTTCTTCGAAATAGTGCCATGGGATCTTTCACGTTCACCTAAGAGAGCAGACGGTGCCTCGGTTTAATGTCTCATCTGAAAGACGGCACTTCCGACAGTGCAGCACCCCCTCAGCACTGCACTGGTGTGTCAGCCTAGCTTTGTGTGTTCAAGTCCCTGGAGTGGGACTTGAACCCACAACCTTCTGACTCAGGCGTGGGTGCTACCAACTGAGCCAAAGCTCACCGAAAGTACTTCCCCACCTCTACCCTTAATATTACCTTGATATCTCGTATCTTTCAGGATATACATTACGTTACAGTGTCAGCTGTGGCTCAGTTGGTAGCACCCTTGCCTTTGAGTCAGAAGGTTGTGGGTTCAAGTCCCACTCTAGAGACTTGAGCACAAAAATCCAGGCTGTCACTCCATTGCAGTACTGAGGCAGTGATGCGCTGTCGGAGATGCCGTCTTTCGGATGAGACGTTAAAATCGAGGCCCCGTCTGCTCTTAGGTGGACAGAAAAGATCCCATTACACTATTTCGAAGAAGAGCAGGAGAGTTCTCCCCGGTGTCCTGGCTAATATTTATCCCTCAACCAACATCACTAAAAACAGATTATCTGGTCATTGTCACATTGCTGTCTGTGGGAGCTTGCTGTGCACAAATTGACTGCCGCGTTTCCTACATTTCAACAGTGACTACACTTCAAAAAGTACTTCATTGGCTGTAAAGTGCTTTGAGACGTCGAGTCATTGTGAAAGGCGCTATATAAATGCAAGTCTTTCTTATTGCTCGGGATAATTACTTTTTCTATCGTCATGACGTTGCGTTGATGGCGGCGGGGAAGATTTATACTGAGTAAAAGAAATTGGCATGTGGCACCCTTTGTGTCTCTTCCCCACTGGAGGCTGTGGGGTCCCTACCACAAGCTGGGGGCTGCGGGAGCCCCTGTCCCGGGCTGCTGCGGGGGGTCCCTGCCCCGGGCTGGTTGCGTGAGTCCCTGCCCCGGGCTGGTTGCTGGGGGGCTGCGGGGGTCCCTGCCCCGGGCTGGTTGCGGGGGGGTCCCTGTCCCGGGCTGGTTGCGGTGGGTCTCTGTCCCGGGCCGGGGGCTGGTTGCGGGGGGGTCTCTGTCCCGGGCCGGGGGCTTGTTGCGGGGGGGGGGGGGGGGGTCTCTGTCCTGGGCCGGGGGCTGGTTGCGGGGGGTGGGTCTCTGTCCCGGGCCGGGGGCTGGTTGCGGAGGGGTCTCTGTCCCGGGTCTCTGTCCCGGGCCGGGGGCTGGTTGCGGGGGGGGTCTCTGTCCTGGGCCGGGGGCTGGTTGCGGGGGGGTCTCTGTCCTGGGCCGGGGGCTGGTTGCGGGGGGGGTCTCTGTCCTGGGCCGGGGGCTGGTTGCGGTGGGTCTCTGTCCCGGGCCGGGGGCTGGTTGCGGAGGGGTCTCTGTCCCGGGCCGGGGGCTGGTTGCGGGGGGTCTCTGTCCCGGGCCGGGGGGAGGGGTCTCTGTTCCCGGGCCGGGGGTCGGTTGCGGGGGGTCTCTGTCCCGGGCCGGGGGCCGGTTGCGGGGGGGGTCTCTGTCCCGGGCCGGGGGCTGGTTGCGGAGGGGTCTCTGTCCCCGGGCCGGGGGCTGGTTGCGGAGGGGTCTCTGTCCCGGGTCGGGGGCTGGTTGCGGGGGGGTCTCTGTCCCGGGCCGGGGGCTGGTTGCGGGGGGTGGGTCTCTGTCCCGGGCCGGGGGCTGGTTGCGGAGGGGTCTCTGTCCCGGGCCGGGGGCTGGTTGCGGGGGGTGGGTCTCTGTCCCGGGCCGGGGGCTGGTTGCGGGGGGTCTCTGTCCCGGGCCGGGGGCTGGTTGCGGGGGGTGGGTCTCTGTCCCGGGCCGGGGGCTGGTTGCGGGGGGTGGGTCTCTGTCCCGGGCCGGGGGCTGGTTGCGGGGGGTGGGTCTCTGTCCCGGGCCGGGGGCTGGTTGCGGGGGGTCTCTGTCCCCGGGCCGGGGGCTGGTTGCGGGGGGTCTCTGTCCCGGGCCGGGGGCTGGTTGCGGGGGGTCTCTGTCCCGGGCCGGGGGCTGGTTGCGGAGGGGTCTCTGTCCCGGGCCGGGGGCTGGTTGCGGGGGTCTCTGTCCCGGGCCGGGGGCTGGTTGCGGGGGTCTCTGTCCCGGGCCGGGGGCTGGTTGCGGGGGGTGGGTCTCTGTCCCGAGCCGGGGGCTGGTTGCGGAGGGTGGGTCTCTGTCCCGGGCCGGGGGCTGGTTGCGGGGGGTCTCTGTCCCGGGCCGGGCGCTGGTTGCGGGCGGTCTCTGTCCCGGGCCGGGGTCGGTTGCGGGGGGGGGTCTCTGTCCCGGGCCGGGGGCTGGTTGCGGGGGGTGGGTCTCTGTCCCGGGCCGGGGGCTGGTTGCGGGGGGTCTCTGTCCCGGGCCGGGGGCTGGTTGCGGGCGGTCTCTGTCCCGGGCCGGGGGTCGGTTGCGGGGGGTGGGTCTCTGTCCCGGGCCGGGGGCTGGTTGCGGGGGGTCTCTGTCCCGGGCCGGGGGCTGGTTGCGGGCGGTCTCTGTCCCGGGCCGGGGGTCGGTTGCGGGGGGGGGGTCTCTGTCCCGGGCCGGACCGGGCCGGGGGCTGGTTGCGGGGGGTCTCTGTCCCGGGCCGGGGGTCGGTTGCGGAGGTGTCTCTGTCCCGGGCCGGGGGTCGGGTCTCTGTCCCGGGCCGGGGGCTGGTTGCGGGGGGGTCTCTGTCCCCGGGCCGGGGGTCGGTTGCGGAGGGGTCTCTGTCCCGGGCCGGGGGCTGGTTGCGGGCGGTCTCTGTCCCGGGCCGGGGGTCGGTTTGCGGGGGGGGGGGTCTCTGTCCCGGGCCGGACCGGGCCGGGGGCTGGTTGCGGGGGGTCTCTGTCCCGGGCCGGGGGTCGGTTGCGGAGGTGTCTCTGTCCCGGGCCGGGGGTCGGGTCTCTGTCCCGGGCCGGGGGCTGGTTGCGGGGGGGTCTCTGTCCCCGGGCCGGGGGTCGGTTGCGGAGGGGTCTCTGTCCCGGGCCGGGGGCTGGTTGCGGGGGGGTCTCTGTCCCGGGCCGGGGGTCGGTTGCGGGGGGGTCTCTGTCCCGGGCCGGGGGTCGGTTGCGGGGGGGTCTCTGTCCCGGGCCGGGGGTCGGTTGCGGGGGGGTCTCTGTCCCGGGCCGGGGGTCGGTTGCGGGGGGGTCTCTGTCCCGGGCCGGGGGTCGGGTCTCTGTCCCGGGCCGGGGGCTGGTTGCGGGGGGGTCTCTGTCCCGGGCCGGGGGTCGGTTGCGGAGGTGTCTCTGCCCCGGGCCGGGGGTCGGTTGCGGGGGGGTCTCTGTCCCGGGCCGGGGGTCGGGTCTCTGTCGCGGGCCGGGGGCTGGTTGCGGGGGGGGTCTCTGTCCCGGGCCGGGGGTCGGTTGCGGGGGGTCTCTGTCCCGGGCCGGGGGCCGGTTGCGGGGGGGGTCTCTGTCCCGGGCCGGGGGCTGGTTGCGGAGGGGTCTCTGTCCCCGGGCCGGGGGCTGGTTGCGGGGGGTGGGTCTCTGTCCCGGGCCGGGGGCTGGTTGCGGGGGGTGGGTCTCTGTCCCGGGCCGGGGGCTGGTTGCGGGGGGTGGGTCTCTGTCCCGGGCCGGGGGCTGGTTGCGGGGGGTCTCTGTCCCCGGGCCGGGGGCTGGTTGCGGGGGGTCTCTGTCCCGGGCCGGGGGCTGGTTGCGGGGGGTCTCTGTCCCGGGCCGGGGGCTGGTTGCGGAGGGGTCTCTGTCCCGGGCCGGGGGCTGGTTGCGGGGGTCTCTGTCCCGGGCCGGGGGCTGGTTGCGGGGGGTGGGTCTCTGTCCCGAGCCGGGGGCTGGTTGCGGAGGGTGGGTCTCTGTCCCGGGCCGGGGGCTGGTTGCGGAGGGTGGGTCTCTGTCCCGGGCCGGGGGCTGGTTGCGGAGGGTGGGTCTCTGTCCCGGGCCGGGGGCTGGTTGCGGAGGGTGGGTCTCTGTCCCGGGCCGGGGGCTGGTTGCGGGGGGTCTCTGTCCCGGGCCGGGCGCTGGTTGCGGGCGGTCTCTGTCCCGGGCCGGGGGTCGGTTGCGGGGGGGGGTCTCTGTCCCGGGCCGGGGGTCGGTTGCGGGGGGGGGGTCTCTGTCCCGGGCCGGGGGCTGGTTGCGGGGGGTGGGTCTCTGTCCCGGGCCGGGGGCTGGTTGCGGGGGGTCTCTGTCGCGGGCCGGGGGGCTGGTTGCGGGGGGGGTCTCTGTCCCGGGCCGGGGGTCGGTTGCGGGGGGTCTCTGTCCCGGGCCGGGGGGCCGGTTGCGGGGGGGGTCTCTGTCCCGGGCCGGGGGCTGGTTGCGGAGGGTCTCTGTCCCCGGGCCGGGGGCTGGTTGCGGGGGGTGGGTCTCTGTCCCGGGCCGGGGGCTGGTTGCGGGGGGTGGGTCTCTGTCCCGGGCCGGGGGCTGGTTGCGGGGGGTGGGTCTCTGTCCCGGGCCGGGGGCTGGTTGCGGGGGGTCTCTGTCCCCGGGCCGGGGGCTGGTTGCGGGGGGTCTCTGTCCCGGGCCGGGGGCTGGTTGCGGGGGGTCTCTGTCCCGGGCCGGGGGCTGGTTGCGGAGGGGTCTCTGTCCCGGGCCGGGGGCTGGTTGCGGGGGTCTCTGTCCCGGGCCGGGGGCTGGTTGCGGGGGGTGGGTCTCTGTCCCGAGCCGGGGGCTGGTTGCGGAGGGTGGGTCTCTGTCCCGGGCCGGGGGCTGGTTGCGGAGGGTGGGTCTCTGTCCCGGGCCGGGGGCTGGTTGCGGAGGGTGGGTCTCTGTCCCGGGCCGGGGGCTGGTTGCGGAGGGTGGGTCTCTGTCCCGGGCCGGGGGCTGGTTGCGGGGGGTCTCTGTCCCGGGCCGGGCGCTGGTTGCGGGCGGTCTCTGTCCCGGGCCGGGGGTCGGTTGCGGGGGGGGGTCTCTGTCCCGGGCCGGGGGTCGGTTGCGGGGGGGGGTCTCTGTCCCGGGCCGGGGGCTGGTTGCGGGGGGTGGGTCTCTGTCCCGGGCCGGGGGCTGGTTGCGGGGGGTCTCTGTCCCGGGCCGGGGGCTGGTTGCGGGCGGTCTCTGTCCCGGGCCGGGGGTCGGTTGCGGGGGGTGGGTCTCTGTCCCGGGCCGGGGGCTGGTTGCGGGGGGTCTCTGTCCCGGGCCGGGGGCTGGTTGCGGGCGGTCTCTGTCCCGGGCCGGGGGTCGGTTGCGGGGGGGGGGGTCTCTGTCCCGGGCCGGGCCGGGCCGGGGGCTGGTTGCGGGGGGTCTCTGTCCCGGGCCGGGGGTCGGTTGCGGAGGTGTCTCTGTCCCGGGCCGGGGGTCGGGTCTCTGTCCCGGGCCGGGGGCTGGTTGCGGGGGGGTCTCTGTCCCCGGGCCGGGGGTCGGTTGCGGAGGGGTCTCTGTCCCGGGCCGGGGGCTGGTTGCGGGGGGGGTCTCTGTCCCGGGCCGGGGGTCGGTTGCGGGGGGGTCTCTGTCCCGGGCCGGGGGTCGGTTGCGGGGGGGTCTCTGTCCCGGGCCGGGGGTCGGTTGCGGGGGGGTCTCTGTCCCGGGCCGGGGGTCGGTTGCGGGGGGGTCTCTGTCCCGGGCCGGGGGCCGGGGGTCGGGTCTCTGTCCCGGGCCGGGGGCTGGTTGCGGGGGGGTCTCTGTCCCGGGCCGGGGGTCGGTTGCGGAGGTGTCTCTGCCCCGGGCCGGGGGTCGGTTGCGGGGGGGGTCTCTGTCCCGGGCCGGGGGTCGGGTCTCTGTCCCGGGCCGGGGGCTGGTTGCGGGGGGGTCTCTGTCCCGGGCCGGGGGTCGGTTGCGGGGGGGTCTCTGTCCCGGGCCGGGGGTCGGGTCTCTGTCCCGGGCCGGGGGCTGGTTGCGGGGGGGTCTCTGTCCCGGGCCGGGGGTCGGTTGCGGAGGTGTCTCTGCCCCGGGCCGGGGGCTGGTTGCGGGGGGGTCTCTGTCCCGGGCCGGGGGTCGGTTGCAGTCAGGCGCCCGGCCCGGGAACAATGGCAGGAAGTGACGTCTGGTGGAAAGCGGTCTATCGGGGCGGCGGGCGCGGGGTGTTGTGGGAGCGACACATGAGCTCACCTTGTGGAGAGTTCCAGAAGCGGCGGCCCCGGGCGGGCGAAGGTGAGCGCCGAGTGGTCGCGGGGCAACAGGGCCAGGGCCAGGAGCTGATACCCCGGCGGACATCAGCTGGATGGAGGGAGGGCCTGTCAGGTTAGGGTGGGGTTTGGCCGGGCTTTGAGCAGGTTGGGCCGCTGCTGGCTAGAAGTTGCCTGTCGGGGTGTGAAGGTGGCCTCTGGGTTACCGGGGGAGGGGGACGAGCGGCTCTTGCTTCCTGCCAGCTCCACGCACTGTGCGCATTGGCCATCGGTTCAGCTACAAGAGGCCCGGCCTCGTAGAATTATAGAAACAGTACAGAAGGAGGCCTTTCAGCCTATCGTGTCTGTGCTGGCCGAAAAAGAGCTACCCAGGCTAATCCCATTTTCCAGCCTTGGTCAGTAGCCCTGTAGGTTACAGCACTTCAGGTGCATATCCAAATACTTTTTAAATGTGATGAGGGTTTCTGCCTCTACCACCCTTTCAGGTAGTGAGTTCCAGACCCCCAACACCCTCTAGGTGAAAACATTTCTCCTCAACTTCTCTCTAATCCTTCTACCAATTGCTTTAAATCTGTGCCCCTGGTTGTTGACCCTTCTGCTAAGGGAAATAGGTCCTTCCTATTCACTCTATCTAGGCCCCCATAATTTTATGCACCTCAATTAGGTCTCCCCTCAGCCTCCTCTGTTCCAAAGAAAACAACCCCATGCCTATCCAATCTTTCCTCATAGCTAAAATTCCCCAGCCTAGGTAACATCCTTGTAAATCTCCTCTGTACCCTCTCTAGTGCAATCACATCCTTCCTGTAATGTGGTGACCAGAACTGCACACAGTATTCTAGTTGCAGCCTAACTAGCGTTTTATACAGTTCAAGCATAACCTCCCTGCTCTTATATTCTATGCCTCGGCTAATAAAGGTAAATATCCCGTATGCCTTCATAACCATCTTATCTACCTGTCCTGTTACCTCCAGGGATCTGTGGACATGCACTCCAAGGTCCCTCTGATTTTCTGCACTCCTCAGTGTCCTACCATTTGTATTGTATTTCCTTGCCTTGTTAGCTCTCCCCAAATGCATTACCTCACACTTCTACAGATTGAATTCCATTTGCCACTGTTCTGCCCACCTGACCAGTCCATTGATATCTTCCTGCAGTCTGCAGCTTTCTTCTTCATTATCAACCACACGACCAATTTCTGTATCATCTGCAAACTTCTTAATCATACTTCCTACATTCAAGTCCAAATCATTGGTATATACCACAAAAAACAAAGGACCCAGTACTGAGCCCTGCGGAACCCCACTGGAAACTGTCTTCCAGTCACAAAAATACCCTTCGACCATTACCCTTTGTTTCCTGCCTCTGAGCCGATTTTGGATCCAACTTGCCACTTTGCCTTGGATCCCATGGGCTTTTACTTTCGTGACCAGTCTGCCATGTGGGACTTTATCAAGCCTTGCTAAAATCCATATAGACTACATCAAAAGCACTGCCCTTGTTGACCCTCCTTGTTACCTCCCCAAAAAATTCAATCAAGTTAGTCAGACACGACCTTCCCTTAACAAATCCATGCTGACTGTCCCTGATTAAACCGTGTCTTTCTAAATGAAGATTTATCCTGTCCCTCAGAATTTTTTCCAATAATTTTCCCACCACCAAGGTTAGGCTGACTGGCCTGTAATTACTTGGTCTATCCCTTTCTCCCTTTTTAAACAACGGTACCACATTCCCAGTCCTCTGGCACCACACCTATAGCCAGAGAGGATTGGAAAATGATGGTCAGAGTCTCTGCTATTTCCTCTCTTTCTTCTCTTAACAGTCTGGGATACATTTCATCCAGGCCTGGGGATTTATCCACTTTCAAAGATGCTAAACCCCTTAATACTTTCTCTTTCACTATGTTTATTTCATCTAATATTTCACACTCCTCCCTGATTGCAGTGTCTGCATCGTCCCTCTCTTGTGAAAACAGACGCAAAGTATTCATTAAGAACCATACCTATGTCTTCCGCTTCCACACACAGGTTACCTTTATGGTCCCTAATAGGCCCTACTTTTACTTTAGTTATCCTCTTGCTCTAATGTATTTATAAAACATATTTGGGTTTTTCTTGATTTTACTTGCCAATATTTTTTGATGCCCTCTCTTTGCTTTCCTAATTTCCCCCCTGCACTTTCTATGCTCCTCTAGGGTTTCTGCAGTATTGAGTCCTCAGTATTTGTCATAAGCTTCAGTTCACCTCTTTACCTCCCCCCCCCCCCACCCCCCAACCCAAATACCAGCCCTGCCACCTCCCCAGTGCAACATTCGCCTGTTTGATAACCTGCTCCAGACGTGTGTGTGTCCTGTAAAGCGGACAACACAGCTGCAGTTCCGATACAATGCCTGGGTAATAGTGGATCATTGATAAACTGTTTGAACGGTACTGAGGGTTATGCAATGTTGTGGGAGATGGTAGAGTATGGACAATAGCCATTCCATTCTAGAAATTGCTCCTCAGTTTTGGCCAGTGAGATTCTGTGAAGGGTGTTGAAGGTCAGCATTTAAAGACACGAGATTCCTCTGATTTAGAACTTGTACTGAGATACTTAACTGGATATATGAGGATATTATTTCAGATATCATTAAAATGATTGTGACCCACATTTTCATCGTCTTAGACCTCATTGTCTCCTCATCTGTAGAATCTAATATAGCAGTGGAGACTGCTCAGCAAGCATGAATTTCAATAAATATATTTCATGTTAGATATATTTCAGATCATTTGCCTTTTCCATGCGGCACAAGTGGCTGAAATATATTACTTTAGAATTGGTTTAAATACACAAAGCAATCCACTCTTACATAAATGGGGTGAGGTAAGTGACTTGCTGTTTTGTGTCACGAGTTACATGATCAGTTATCACTTCAGGGACTATTATGTTTCTTCACTTATCTATGTTTTCTGCTGAAATGGATTTTATGGACTAATCTCACTATCGCCCCCCCTCCTCCCCCCAACACACATGGAGACCAGTATTTAAGAGTTACATGGTAATTAGATGACCAATAAAATTATGGAAGATATATAATTCTTACATTATTTCAACCGACTTGTTTATTCAGCAATTGACATTGAATTTCTAATATGTTTAAAGGTCGCACTCCCCAGATTAACAGCATTAGCACCAAGACTGCTGTTTGGTTATTGAAGCACCTTATCTTTTTAATGCTAATGCAAGTTGTTTTCGGCAGGGTTAGTATAACTATTCTTAATGCCCGGTGGATGTAAATTTTAATCATGACCAACATTTAATGGAGGAATTAATTCCATGACTTAGAACTTTTGCACTTTTTAAATTTTACAATGCTCTGTGCAGTTGCAAGTGGTATGTGATGAGTGAAATCTCCCCACTGAATCATGATTGTTGGAAAAGAACTTGCATTTATATGGCACCTTTCACATCCTCCTGACATCACAAAGTGCTTTACAGACACTGAAGAACACTATGAAGTGTAATCACTGTTGTAATGTCAGCAGATGTGGTCGCTAGCTTGCACACCGCAAGATCCTGTGATGAGAGAACTGACTGGATAATCTATATTTACTGGTGTTAATTGAGGGATAAATGTAGGCCAGGCCACTGGGAGAACTCCCCTGCTCTTCAAATCGTGCCATGGAATATTTTATGTCAACCTGAGGGGCCAAATAGGGCCTCAGTTTAACACCTCATTGGAAAGATGACGCCTTCGACAGTGGAGCACTCCCTCATGAGAAATAGGAGCAGGAGTAGGCCATACGGCCCCGCAAGCCTGCTCCGCCATTCAATAAGATCGTGGCTGACCTTTTACATCAACTCCACTTTCCCGCACTATCCCCATATCCCTTGATTCCCTTAGTGTCCAAAAATCTATCTCGGTCTTGAATATACTCAAAGACAAAGCATCCGCAGCCCTCTGCGGTAGAGAATTCCAAAGATTCACAACTCTCTGAATGAAGAAATTTCTCCTCATCTCAGTCTTAAATGGCCGACCCCTTATCCTGTGACACTGACCCCTGGTTCTAGACTCTCCAGCCAGGGGAGACAGCCTCTCGGCATCTACCCTGTCAAGCCCTCTAAGAATTTTATACGTTTTAATGGGATCACCTCTCATTCTTCTAAACTCTCGAGAATATAAGCTCATTTTACTCAGTCTCCTCTCATAGGACAGCCCTCTCATCACAGGAATCAATCTAGTAAACCTTTGTTGCACCCCCTCTAAGGCTAGTATATCCTTCCTTAGGTAAAGAGACTAAAACTGTACACAGTACTCTTACTCTTATACTGCAATCCCCTTGTAATAAAGGCTAACATACCATTTGCCTTCCTAATTGCTTGCTGTACTTGCATGTTAACTTTCTGTGATTTGTGTGCAAGGACACCCACATCCCTCTGAATCCCAACATTTTTCACCTTTAAAAAATATTCTGCTTTTTCATTCTTCCTACCAAAGTGGATAATTTCACACTTCCCCACACTATACTGCATCTCCCACCTTCTTGCCCAATCAGTTAACCTGTCTATATCCCTTTTGCGCCTCCTCACAGTTTATATTCCCACCTAGCTTAGTATCGTCAGCAAACTTGGATACATCGCACTTGGTCCCTTCATCTAAATCATTAATATAGATTGTAAATAGCTGCGACCTTGCGGCACTCCACTAGTTACACCCTACGATCCTGAAAATGATTCCTACTTTCTGTTTTCTGTCCGTTAGCCAATCCTCAATCCATGCTAATATATTACCCCCAATCCCATGTGTCAGTCTCAGTATGGCCTAGATTAAATGCTCAAATCTGGTATCGGGCTTGAACCCACAGCCTTCTGACTCAGGCGAGAGACATACCACTGAGCGAAGGCTGACACTATTGAGATTGTGGAAGACATAATTATTTAAGATAATGGGAACTGATGTGCTTCAATAAGTGAAAAATGAATTCTTGTCTATAGCATATTTAAGTATGGGAATTGTAAAAAAAAATAAAGGTTGCAAGGATCTTGTTAGTTTGATTACCTCTTAATTACAGCTTCTTTTGAATTAGGACATGACCAGATGGTGGTCTGGTTTATATATTAATTATAACCCATGTATTGAGTAAATACTGACATTTTGATACTTTAAACAATAATACCGTAGAGCTAGCATGGCATTCAGCTTATAATCGGATTATTGCCTTTTGTCACTTTGTTATAAATTTAAAGGGCTTACCATGTTTCACAGCATATACTTGAGGCCTTAAGTCATCCAAAGGATGGGAGCATCCACATCAACGCTACCTAACAGTGTGCAAATAGACTCTGCTACTGCTGCACCACAGGCAACATCCTCATTGTCAGAATGCCCTATGCATCAAGCCAAGAAGGAAGGTAAGCATTTTTAAATTATTGGCGCCTGAATACTGGTGTGCTTGAAGCATAGGAATGTGATCTGCAACCCACTAGTAAAATTCTTTTGTGAAAACAATGTTTTATATTAAGCAAATTTTGGGGATAGAGGATCTCATCATTATTGAGAAAATTAAATGTATCTTGGAATTGCTGTAGAGTCTCTTCAGAATGAGAGCAACTAATTTAGTTGCTACATAATTTGGCACTTTAGAAAGTTCAGATATTCACACAGTAAGGGTATTTTACACATCTGACCATTTGTGTTATGCATGAACAAGTATTTTAAACTCATTGTCCTTGACATTATGCTGTGAATATTAGTGTACTGATATTTAATGTGTTTGTTACTTTGCTATCTTCGTGACTCTTAACCCAACAAAGGAATTTAGCATTCATACTCTAAAACACCAGCAGCAGAATTTCAAGGCTGTCACTACAAAATAGCATTGATATTGTTAATTGTAATGATTAATTTATATGAATTGATCATGTTTTTGCAACCTGCGTTCCATCAGGTTGTCCAATGCATCAGGCAACTGCAACAGCTACCTCAACAGAGAATGCATCTTCTCCCTTGCCAGCACATCAGGAGAGGGCGTATGAATATGTGAAGTGTCCCATGAGAGTAGCTGACAGACCAGAAACAAGAGATGATATTGATCCCAGCAATATGGTAAGTAGGACAGGATTCATTCTAATCTTTTAAATGTTAACGTTGTCCATGTTTATCCACTTTGTAAATTGGTGTGTTTCACTGCTACCCTTGCTTGTTTTCCATTATAGTAAAGAATTTAGGCAAAAACTGCCCTGCTGATCATTTTTAAAACCTTACGGGTAAAGATAGATACCATGAATACCTTGAGTAGACTATATAATATGTTGTTTTTCATCAAAATGTGATGCTTTAATTCTGCTGTCTGTATCTATTTATGTGCTTATTTTAACTGTTGATTGAGCAATTGATGCTTGAACTCCAGATAGTTGGCCTTGCTCGGCATATCAGTCGGATGTTGCACAGTCACATCTATGAAATTAATAACCTATGCTACCATTTTATTTATGAATTCAACATGTTGCACCTTCTAAAATTATTTTTTGGATGTCTTGTAAATGAAGTAATAGAAAGCTTGCAACATGTGGCATAGTGGTTAGCACTGGTGCCTCACAGCGCCAGGGACCCGGGTTCGAATCTGACCTCGGGTGACTGTCTGTGTGGAGTTTGCACATTCTCCCCGTGTCTGCGTGGGTTTCCTCCGGGTGCTCCGGTTTCCTCCCACAGTCCAAAAATGTGCGGGTTAGGTTGATTTGGCTATGATAAATTGACCCTTAGTGTTAGGGGGGGATTAAATATGTGGGGTTATGGGAATAGGATGGGATATGTTAGGGGGAATTAAATACGTGGGGTTACGGGGGTAGGGTGGGATATGTGTACTGTGGGGATTAAAGCAGGGACAGGGTACTGGACTTGGATGATCAGCCATGATCGTATTGAATGGTGGAGCAGGCTCGACGGGCTGAATGGCCTACTCCTGCTCCTAGATTCTATGTTTCTATGTTTCTATGTTACAGAGAAGTTAGATAAATTGTGTAACTTAGCTGCAGTGAGGCAGAATGTGTTCTGGGGAAGATGCATTTCATTTCAGCTGAAATTAGCATTAAAACAGTGAGTGTTGACAGTGGTTTTAGATTTTTAATTTTTCCTTTCTAAGATTCAGTTTAGTGAAATCAACTCTTTCAAGCAGGAGTTGTATTTATCTTTTTAGATAAAAGCTATATGATGACATCCTGTGATTTATTTTTTTGAAGTTGGTATTTATCTGTACAAGAACCTTGTCACTTTGTTTTATAGATGCCACCACCTAACCAGAAGCCAGCACCAGATCAGCCATACCCTCTTTCTGTAGTCAGAGAGGAGTCCTCCATTCCTAGGTCGTCTTCAGAAAAGAATTGGGTATACCCTTCCGAACAGATGTTTTGGAATGCAATGCTCAGGAAAGGGTAAGCAGACAAAGACCTATTGTTACGTAGGCACTCGTATTATGGAGGGAAAAGTTATGTAACTTGAGTACCAGTCTCCATTACTACCTTCAGACATGGGTTAAGGAAAGGAATGCCACCAGGTAGCTGCTAATGCTTGCAGGTTAGATTCTGATTCTGTCTGTAGCCTGCATCACACAGCTACCCTTATTTAAAAACCTTGAGATTTGTAGTTTCTCTGAGGAACTCAAAAAGAAGGGTGTGCAGATGGAAGGATTAAAACTGATGCAGTATGGGGCACTCTTATTTTGTGACTGAGGACTGTTATTGTGGTAGTACAGCAAAAGCTCAGAATTGCTTTTAGTCTATTTCTGTATTCCTGCTTTGAGCAATTAGCTCAATGTTTCATGTCATATTGAATGAGTACCAGATTATTTGGTTTAAAATTTTCAGCCACTGCATATATTTGTTGACTAGCTAATAATAAAAATGTGTTTTGGTCTTAGAGTTTTATTAACAGTCTTGTTTTAGGAAAGTCAGTGAATTACTAGATCAAGTATGTGCAGATAGCAATTGTAATAAGTTGATGGTAATTGGAGCATCCCAATGGCTCAGTGAGTAAATGTACAACATTGTGTGAAACTGAGCCATACAGACCAGGAGGGTTCAAGGCTTGATTCCAAGTCTGTGGTGAGTTAGCTGAACTTTGCCACGGTGCCCCGGACTAGGGATGTGAAAAATCAGCAAGATTCCTGTTGCTGATTGCTGTCCAGTTACCTCTGCTGGGAGGTGTGGATGTAAAGACAGGATTGGGCTCAGCTGTGATGCCTTCATGGCCAATAGCCTCTTGACACTCATTGTCTACGCTCTCACCGTGGCAAGCTACTGGAGCTTGTTGGCACTCAGAGAACCGTACCCCAGCAAGACTTCAGGAGAGGAAAGGAAATTTAAAAAAAACATGCCCATACAAATATCTTTTACCCTATATTTGTAAAACTATATGCTGTAAATAAATAAAAACAGTTTTCTTTGTCCTATTACTAATCTAGCACAGGTTTTATGTTGCTAGGATGTCTAAATACCAATGTTTAGTTCAGATTAAAGAATAGTACAGAGTACCTGTGTTTCATCACTGGTGTAGTACTGTATTCTGGTTGTTGTAAGTGCTGATTATGAAAAAGGTCATGGTTTTATATTCTGTAATTCAACATTCATTTCACTCAGTATGATTGTTTGTGTTCCGCTCAAGAAAATGGATTATTTGAGCAGTGAAAAAAGTGTTCAGTGTCTTGGTTTAAAGTTGTATTCTATAATTATTCTATAATTATTTTACAGGTGGCGCTGGCGTAATGAAGACATTACAGCTAACGATATGTCAAACATTATTAAGATCCATAATCAGAACAATGAACAGGCCTGGAATGAAATACTCAAGTGGGAAGCGCTCCATGCCAAGTTAGTTCAACTGCTGAAAGCAGATGCACCTATTGAATAGCACAGTGGTAGTTGTCTGTTGCTAGAGTTATTTTATTTCATAAATGAAATTGACCTTGCAATGTATCAAACGTTGATTTATTGAGTTACTGTTTCATTTAATTAAAATGAACACTTGGAAGGCCAGATACCCACTGATCTGATCAGAGGGTTTACACTCTTTATGATTCTGAAAGTTCTGTGAATTCTGTGCATGTTAGTTACTTCCACCCGCCTGTAATAATAAGATTTTTATTTTTCACTTCTTTGAAGCATCAAAATGATATGCTACAGATTTTATCCTGTGGACAAGTCCTTAGTGACACTAATGTTAGTACAGTGGAGGCTGCATAAGGGAATTGCCCACTTAAGCGAGTGAATTCTCTGTGCAGAAATTCTTTTCATATGATTTCCTCTGTTTTCCAGAATATTTAAGTGAACTAAAATATTACCATCTGGAATTCAGTTGAGCCATTGATCCCTATCTGGAAGCTACAATCTTTGCAGTGACTGAAAACGGTTTTCACCATCACAACTGACTGACCAGTCAACTATGTTCTGCGAGCATGCATTCATCGCACACTCGGTTTATTCATCGTGCTCTGTGCTCGCTCTTTTCCAGCTGCCCAGGTACAGTTTAGTCAGTTGTGATGTTCAAAACTGCTGGTTTAAAACAACATGGGTAGCAGAAGCATTGAAAAATAGGGAAGAATATAGTCTTGATACGTTTTGCTGGCAAGTGGCCTACTTACTTAAACAGGCTCCGCTGTAATCGTTTCTTAAAATGCCTTTGCAGTGTTTGCAACATTGGTGTCAAATTATTTAAAATCATAAATACTTACGAATGTAATACTGGAGCCAAGAAGATTAATTTGCAATACTCATTGCAAGATGTGCTGTTATCTATTATTGACTCTTGTAATAATAGTTCACATCTATTACTGTGTAATCGGCAGCTTAAAAATACATGGATTGGGACAGACAAAACAACCAGTGTAAACATATTTCCCCACATACAATCAGTATGATACCTGGACATGATATCCCAATACAAAGTCACTTTCCATTCATGCACCTTATATGGAACTCCTGATCTAAGGTACATCAGTTTATGCTAGATTGAGTTTTCATGTTTGAATCCAGTTTTTAATATTCACAAATAATTGCTTAGACATTTTCACATCTTGGATGATTTTGTATTCAGTATGTATAATGTTTTCTTTAGATTGAATTGCTGAATATTTAAGTGGGCTGTGGTGTAAAAGGTTAGATGTTTCTGTAAAACGAAAAGGTGCAAGTTAATCTACTCTGCGCTCAGAGACTGCCCATTCCTTTAGGGGGTGTTCATGTATGCATTATCACTTGTGGTTTTTAAGAATTGTAATCCAGACTTACACAGCTTTTATTTATAAAAAATATGAATAAGATATCCTCTGCAAGTATATTTCATTTATTAAAAAAAAATCCCTGCCGGTTTAGCCAAAATGCTCCACCGATTTCTCCTGCATTATTTTGAATGACTTTTATTGCCAATGTAATTTGATTGCTCCCAACACAATGCAAGACTCACCCTCTTTATCTTGCTCAGAATTTTACAGTCAAAATGAGTAGAATTAGATTTAAAAATGGGACCTAATAAGGACACTTGAAAAGATAACTATAATCTGTCTAGTATCAGTTTAGCTTTCTCTCCCAGTTCTTTCTTTCTGGCCTCTTCTCACCAAAATAGTGCTAGTGAAATATCTGGTTAAATATCGGTGCTACTATTTGAGTTAATATGTAGTGTTCCTGAATTTTCACAGCTTCCCTGCACTACTTGTAATCTTGTACACTTGCTTGTTTGGCTGAATTTCTGGTGCACTGCAATACATGGTGGTGTCCCATGTGGAGGAGCTCCAATATTAACTTTGTTGGGACTCTGTCACATCTTAAAATATACCCCAGTCATTATCTATGTTGTCTCCTTAAACTGTCTGGTGGTTTTCTCATAATTTGAATAATGTCTCTAATGTGAAATTGTCATATCTTTCAATAAACTTCAGGTTCACAAAGCGAGAATTCAGTCACACTGCTACATAATATTCTGAAAAATCAATGCACGTAATATAGTTATAGGATCAATATTGGATGTAAATGTCAATTTAGTTAAATTGAAAACATTTGATATACTTTTGTTTTTGGTATTTTAGAGAATGTCCCTGTGGGCCTACACTAATCCGCTTTGGGGGAAAAGCTAAGGAATATTCACCAAGAGCTCGGATGCGTTCTTTAATGGGGTATGTTTTGAACTGTTTATTGAAATTATTATTTAATGTAATTAGATTATGCAGTGCATTTTATTTTGCCTCACTTGATGTATTTCATGCTTTCTTTTTACTGTGTCAGATTGTCATAGACTACATGATCTTTTTAAGCATGTAAATAAATTGTGGCATGGTGTTTTGGGGGAATAAAAGGAGGCCCTCCTGAATGCTGGGTGGGGGTGGGGGAAGGAAAGAGATAGCATGCAAGAGAACTTGGTAACCAACTGGTCTAAATCCTTCCACACTGCAGTATAGTTCAAAGTATTTTCTTGAATTCGGCCCAGTTGCACCGCCAGTTATACTTCCTCAAATGCTCTCCCTAGTCCTTCACCAGTGATACCATTGATCTGGCTGTTAACCTTTTAATCTGCCCATGGCACCTTCCCTTAATTAGACTTTGAGATTAGGAACTCCCTGTGAGGGTGAGGGAATTGTATGCATAAACCATTGTTTCACTATTGTGTGGGACAGGGCAATATATATGACCATTATAAAATGATCAACAGTCTAATTTAATCACTTTATTGTATTAAATGTGAGTGAGCTAAAAGTCTGGGAATCACCATGAGGTACACTTGTGCAGTTTATTGTCTACCTTATTCCTTTTAATATGCAGTGACTACCATCTGCTGGAATTTTGAATGCATTGCATTGGGGAAAGGTTTTTGAAAACTTATTAGCAGAACCGTGCTCAAAATAAATATTTGTCACTCCATGCTTAATTTTTTTTTACACTACTACAAAAATGATTACATATATAAATTCTAAATGAATGCAAGTTTGCATTATAATTTTACTTTCGTATGAATTTTATATATTTCCAAGAACAACTTGCATGTATATAGCTCCTCTAACATAAAGTCACAAGGCACTTCGCAAATGAAAATAGGGAAATGGATGCTAAACAATGGAAGAAGAGATTAAGGAAGTGAACAAAAACCTGGTCGAAAAGATGGCTTTGAGAAGGTTTTTAAAAGGAGAAAGAGAAGTGGAAAGGCAGAATGATTTAGGGAGGAAGTTGGTTTAGGGAGGGAGTTGCAGAGAATGGCGTCACGTTGACTGACTGCTCCATCACCTTTGATTACTAAATATGGTGTTGAGTTATATTGGCACACTAATTGAAGGTCGATCTAGTCAATGCCACCTATCTACAATTGTTCATTTCATATAATTACATATTAATAAAGCATTGAATCAAATTGCAAGAACTGGTTTCATTTCATCAATTGTCAAGAAAGAACAAATTCTGGCATCAAAAGATGTGATATGTCATAGAGAAGGGGTATCTAAACCATGTCCCCAGACCACATTTTCTATTTGTGGTCCTTTTTTTATGAGGCATTTTTCTTCTCGAATTTCTCAGGCTTGGTGGTTTGCAAAGGCCTTCTTAATGCTGCTTTTTCATTGGTAGATCATTGGTAAGCTTGCAGGGAACATAAAAACTGACTGTAAAAGCTTCTATAGATATGTGAAGAGAAAAAGATTGGTGAAGTCAAGCATAGGTCCCTTGCAGTCAGAATCAGGGGAAATTATAATGGGGAACAAAGAAACGGCAGACCAATTAAATACATACTTTGGTTCTGTCTTCACAAAGGAGGAGACAAATAACCTCCCAGAGATGTCGGGGAACATAGGGTCTAATGAGATGGAGGAATTGAATGAAATCAGTATTTGTAGGGAAATGATGTTAGGGAAATTGACGGGATTGAAGGCCGATAAATCCCCAGGGCCTGATAATCTACATCCTAGGGTACTTAAGGAAGTGGCCCTAGAAATAGTAGATGCATTGCTGGTCATCTTCCAAAATTCTATAGACTCTGGAACAGTTCCCATGGATTGGAGGATAGCTAATGTAACCCCACTATTTAAAAAAGGTGGTAGAGAGAAAACGGGGAATTATAGACCGGTAAGTCTGACATCGGTAGTGGGGAAAATGCTAGAGTCCATTATAAAAGATGTAATAGCAGAGCACTTGGAAAACAGTGACAGGATCGGACAAAGTCAACATGGATTTACAAAAGGTAAATCATGCTTGACTAATCTACTGGAATTTTTTGAGGAGTAACTGGTAGAATAGATAAGGGAGAACCAGTGGATGTGGTGTATTTGGACTTTCAGAAGGCTTTCAATAAGGTCCCGCATAAGAGATTAGTGTGCAAAGTTAAAGCACACGGGATTGGGGGTAAGGTACTGTCTTGGATAGAGAACTGGTTGGCAGACAGGAAGCAAAGAGTTGGAATAAACGGGTCTTTTTCCGAGTGGCAGACAGTGACTAGTGGGGTACCGCAGGGATCGGTGCTAGGACCCCAGCTATTCACAATATATATAAATGATCTAGACGCGGGAACTAGATGTAATATCTCCAAGTTTGCAGATTACACAAAGCTGGGTGGGCATGTGTGCTGTGAGGAGGATGCAGAGAAACTCCAGTATGATTTGGACAGGTTGGGAGGTTGGGCAGATGCATGGCAAATGCAGTATAATGTGGATAAATGCGAGGTTATCCACTTTGGTGGCAAAAACAGGAAGACAGATTATTATCTGAACGGCAATAGATTGGGAAAAGGGGAAGTGCAACGAGACCTGGGTGTCCTTGTGCACCAGTCGCTGAAGGTAAGCATGCAGGTGCAGCAGGCGGTTAAGAAGGCAAATGGTATGTTGGCCTTCATAGCGAGAGGATTCGAGTACAGGAGTAAGGATGTCTTGCTGCAGTTGTACAGGGCCTTGGTGAGACCACACCTTGAGTATTGTGTGCAGTTTTGGTCACCTTATCTGAGGAAGAATGTTCTTGCCATGGAGGGAGTGCAGTGAAGATTCACCAGACTGATACCTGGGATGGCAGGAATGATGTATGAGGAGAGATTGGGTCGATTAGGCTTATATTCGCTAGAGTTTAGAAGAATGAGAGGGGATCTCATTGAAACTTATAAAATTCTAACAGGACTAGATAGACTAGATGCAGGAAGGATGTTCCCGATGGCGGGGGAGTCCAGAACCAGGGGTCACAGTCTAAAGATAAGGGGTAAGCCATTTAGGACTGAGATGAGGAGGAATTTCTTCACCCAGAGAGTGGTGAACCTGTGGAATTCTCTACCACAGAAGGCAGTTGAGGCCAATTCATTAAATATATTCAAGAAGGAGTTAGATATATTTCTTAAGGCTAAAGGGATCAAGGGATATGGGGAGAAGGCAGGGACAGGGTACTGAATTTGGATGATCAGCCATGATCGCATTGAATGGCGGAGCAGGCTCGAGGGGCCGAATGGCCTACTCCTGCTCCTATCTTCTATGTTTCTATTCCTAAATCCACCCATGAGTCAGCAGTGGTGAAGATACCTTTCCAAACCACCAGACGTTGGTAACTCTGGTAGAAGCTAACAGAGCAAGAAATGCAAGCGGGAAACATTAGGATGGGAACCAGGCGAGCAGGTACAGTAAGATTGATCGTCTTTGAAACTGTTGCTTATTGGGTCTGACCAGAAATATGGCTTGCAAAGTGAATAAAACAATTTGATTGGGTGAGTAAATCAAGGAAAATGGGGAGCAGATCCGAGACTGGAAGATTGGGAGCTGCACATCAGAGAGGGTGAGTAGTTCAGAGACTGGTACATCCAGAGAAACTGAGTTAGATTAGAGGTTGGCACATCAGAGTGAGAGTAGATCAAAGAGAACGAGTAGATCAGGGTCAGTACATTGGAGAGGGAGAGTACTACAGGGAGGGGAGGAGGAGGAGGCAACATAGCAGTTTTAACATTAAGGAATGTTTAGAAATGATCTTTAATACCGTGGTAAGTACCAATGTCAATATAAATTTGTATATTAACTGTTGAGTTATGTTATGAGGAAGTAGAAAAGCAAGAATTATTGCCGAAAAGGAGCAAATTAATATAAATGACTTGGCAATTAATTTAGTAAATGAGAAGGCATTGACTAAATTAAATGCTTTTGAGCTTAATGTTTTGTAGCATTCCATGAATTCGGTGTTTTATTTTGTGAGGCTCCATGACATGCAGGTAAGTGAGCCATTAAGACAAAAAGTCTGGACACCTCTGCTCGAGACTAATCACAAAATTTAAGTTTTAAAAATGTGGATGTATTTAGTATTAACTTGGTTTTGTAAGGTGACTGTTCTATTTCAGTTGATTATTTTAAAATCCCGCTAGGTATGAACTTCCCTTTGATCGACATGACTGGATTGTGAACCGTTGTGGACGAGAAGTACGATATGTGATTGATTACTATGATGGCGGCGAGGTTGACAAGTCAACGTACCAGTTCAGTGCTCTCGATGTGCGTCCAGCCTTGGATTCCTTTACTGCAGTTTGGGACAGAATGAAAGTCGCATGGTGGCGCTGGACCTCATAAATTGTATTTGAATTGTAGTATTTACTGCACATGAACCTATGGATATATCTTTAAACATCTTAAAATTAAAACGGAATTACCTGTAAATAGCAACTGGACAGGTTCTATGCAACCTGCATTGCCATTGACCAGATATCTCACATTTAAAAGCTCTGTTAACTATTTAAAACAATTTGTGATCATTTCTGTGCATGCAGTTTATGTCATAATACAGACTTGGTGTATGGTTCGTATTATTTATGTTTTGTGTTGTATTCTATACTATACATTTAGTACTTGTAATTGCTGATTAGGAAGGGGTAAAATAATCCATCTTATTCATTTGTGAAGATATTGAAGGACATACTCCAGGAAATTACTTTAGTGAGGCCCTACACCTGAATATTCCAATTTATTAGTTTCAAAAAGTGTTAAAACTTAAATATATTTCATTTTTTGAGTTGAAGTGGCTAGATGGAGTACTGATGATTGCAGCCATTAGACTGTTCCCATGCTGTGAGTGAGGTAGTGCTTGAAAATTATGGTGCAATGCTAGACGTGAGTCCAGTGCGCGCTCTCCACTTTAGTACTGAGCTGCAGCACTCCAAAATGGAGGTGGGAATGGACTAATTATAGTAATTGTCCTGATGTACCAGAGAGCTGAATGAGCTCTGAAAAATAAAGATACAGCAGCTAAATTTTACATGAGGTTTTCAGTTAGAGTGGGAGGTACTCATTAAGAGTCCCACAAAACTGCTTTTGCTAGTCTTCCTTGATGTATTGTAATTTTTTTTTGAATTCTCAATATCTCCTTTAGGGCGGGCAATGGACTTGATATTAATATCTCTAAAATAGATTATTCCTTGACTACAGTGGATAATGTTGAGGTTCTAGAACGTGAGAGTGACTGGTCTGAACTAGAATCCAGGCCTGAGTTGGTCGAAAGCATGAGGTGATAAACCAAAGTTTCAGTTTTGTTTGCATTCCATACACCATCAACATTCTATGTTAGCAAATCTGTCAAGTTCCAAATTATGTTTAAGGTTTGACTTTTTGTTCATTATTGCCTAAATTTATTTTTGGAAGCAAGATGGCTCTTCTGCTTCAAAATTGATGCACTCACTGGCACATGTTATAGTATTGTAAATAATTTCTGTATTGGTACTTGAGATCGCTGAAATTTCTGTACAGTGATATTCAATTGCAGAAATGTGATGCAATGGTGGGGGCACTTCTCACTTTGTCCTAAACTCAGCTTCGCACCAGTGTTTCTAAACCACTTCCCGGGCTCGACTCAATAAAGGAGAGTTTTCAGCGAATGATAGCAATTACAGCAACGGAGGAGGCCATTACAGTGCTGGTGCTCTCTCCGGTAACCCTATTTCCCCAGATCCTTTTATATTCCTCCTTTTCAAGTAGTTATTCAATTCTCTTTTTAATGATGTTCTAGAGCAGGGGTGGACAATTATTTGGGCTGGAGGGCAACTTAACAAGTTTTGGTGAGCCGTTGAGGGCCGCACACAAAATGAATTGTGTTAACAGGTACCATTAAAATTTGTTACGGCATTTATTGTATAAAGAACCCTTCATGTCGTTTCCACACTTAATCAAAATAACAACACTTGTTAACGTGCAAACGAACATGATACATGTTTACCCAAAACTTCTTAGCCGTTGACATTAGGCCATAATTAAAACTGGTTACTCGACAACTGCGGTAAAATTTTGTAAAGAAAAGAAAAAATGTAAGCAGTTACAAACTTTCAGAAGATCTAATTTTAACAATTATAGATCGAAGATCTATGTCTTGATTTGTTGAGTATCATCACAGAAAATGTCTGCTTGCATATGTATGTTGATCCGAACAGCACAAGCATCTTCCGGGCATGAGCCTTGGTCTTTGGAAAGCTCTGTTCATTGAGAGAGGTGTAAAACCCAGGAAGTGGCAGCGATTTGAATTGCTCTGCAAGCAATGAGTCACATTGCAGGCTGATGAGCTCGAGTTGGTGGTCTCATGGAGTGTTGTCGACATCAAATGTGAATGGTGAGGATACCAAAAACAGGTCATTTTCTATCATTCTAAAATTCTGCAACTGGCGAGAAAATTTAGCGTGCAAGTTGAGTAGTGACGATGTGTACTTTCTCAGCTTTTGATTGCAAACAATCTGTTGCAAAGTGGGAAAATGGCTGAACTGCTTGTTTTCTATCTGACGGGAGAAAAGGAGTAACTTTACCATAAATGACGACACTGAAATGCAAATGGTGAGTAAAAGCCCCTTCTCTTGCAGTCTTAAATTCAGTTTGTTCATGTGGCCCATGATATCAACAGGGAATGCAAAATCAGAGAGCCAATCCACTTCGTTCAACTGTGCAAAATGCAAAAAAAAAGTCATTAAAAAAAACCAATCTTGGCTCTCAGTTCCCACACTCTTCAAAGCTTTACCCAAACTAAGCCATCTAGCGTTGGTACGGTACAGAATATCCGTGAGCTCGGATTCAGACTCCTCAAGCAGAGTTACAAATTGCCTGTGGTTTAATCCTTTTGTTTGAATGTAGTTACCCCTTTCATAACTCTGTCCACGACATTGCTTAGTTTTAGAACACTTTTACAGAGGACCTCTTGATGAATAACGCAATGTAGAAAAATAATTTTCTGTTCTGGATTTGTTTCTCTGACTTGGTCTTGAATTCTTTTCAGTAATCCAACATATTTGCCTGTCAGATTTGGGCTTCCATCGGTGATCACACTCACCAATTTTTTCCACTCCACTCCTAATTTTGATGTGCACTGATTTACAGCCTCCAATAAATTTTTTCCTGTTGCTGTATCTTTCATTGACTGCATTGATGACAATTCTGTGAGCTCAAAATTTTCAGTGATACCTCGAATGAAAATCAACAACTGAGCTGTGTCTTTGACACCACAACTCTCATTGAATGCCAATGCAAAATGGAAGAAATTGTTTACTTCACTTTTCAACTGCAGGTCCAAGTACTCAGAGATATTCTCGACCCGTCTTACAATTGTTTGCCACGACAAGCAAATGTTCTCGAACTGCTTTTTCTTGTCTGGACATAAAATCGCGGCAGATTCAACCATACATTCCTTTATAAATTCTCCTTCAGAGAACAATTTGCTGTTCTGGGCGATTTTGTGTGCAATCACGAAGCTCATTCTCGTAATTCCATCCTGTGCCGCTGATAGTTTTGTGAAAAAACTGCTTTTTTGCATATGAGCAGCCATGCCGTCAGCTTTCTTTGCAATTTCTTCAGCAGACAAGCTTTTATATTTGGATGCATGTTTACTCTCAAAATGTCGGTTCAAATTGTATTCTTTGAGCACTGCCACACTTTCTTTGCAAATTAAGCACACAGCTTTTGGTTAAAAAAAAATTAGAATTCCATTCTTTGTTGAATATTCGGCATTCAGCGTCTACCTTTCTCCTCTTTGATGAGCTCATCAAATGTGGGTTAGGGTTCCAGCGTATTTTTCTGGTCGGACCTGGCATCACTGTAACGTCACGTCAAAATCAACGAATCGCAGCGAGGCCCAAATCGCGCACAAATACTGTACCCCAGAGAGACGTTTTTGTTATTCAGGTGCAGTGGCGATATATACATATGTGTTTTATCTTTTGCTACACCAGTGGTTCTCAAACATTTTTGGTTGAAGGACCCCTTTTCAATGGATCAGTGATCACAGACCCCCCCCCTATCTAAATTATAATACTATACAATACTCATAATATGAAAGTGCTGCATTTAAAAAGTATTTTAATAACGCTTTTAAGAAAACAGGTATTTACTTACTGACGAAGGGTCATCGACCTGAAACATTAACTCTGTTTCTTTCTCCACAGATGCTGCCTGACCACCTGAGTATTTCCAGCATTTTCTGTTTTTATTTCAGATTTCCAGCATTTGCAGTATTTTGCTTTTGTATTTACTTACAGATATCAGATGCACAGATTTTCTCCCAATATTGCTTTTGTGTTATTGATTGGGATGAAATAATTATTCATCAATAAATCATTGAAATCAGAACAGCATAAATGTTTGTTTCAGATCAAAGAAAATATTTGATAGGCACAGTAACTGGTAAATTTAATAACCTACCTATACTATGCTCACTGGCACTTTAAACCGCTTCAGTGAATTCTGTTCCAGTGTTCAACACAAAGTCAGCAGAAATCAGGAGACAATTAGATGGTTACTTACATTGTAAATCTTTGTGCTGCCCTCACCACTCCTTCATGCGTGCCCCCCCTCCTCACATGGCACCCGCACTCCGATCCCGTCTCGCACCAAGCCCACCTCCGGCCGCTGCTCATTGGCTTACTCTGGAGCACTTCCTGTGGTCATTCATTAAAGGTCTACTCTATACAGATAAAAGCAGGTAAGCTGATTTTCTTCCCATCTCGAAGTCTCTGAATCTTCAGAATATTTTGTGGACCCCATGGAGAGCCTCTATAGACCTCCGGGGGTCCACATGCCGGATAGAATCAATTGGCGGGCCGAATATGGCCCCCGGGCCGTATTTTGCCCACTACTCTTTTAGTGTCTGCCTCATTGTGGTGGAGAATCCCGTGATCTAATAGCCCTTGGTGCAAAAACCTTCCTTCTCCTTTCTCCCTGGTTTTTCCAATGAGAATCCTCTGTCTCCGTACCTTTGTTCCCCATTCACCCACGAGTGGAAACAGTCTTTCACTATTTACTCAGTCCCTAGGGTTCACTCACCTCTTTACTGGCTGCTCTTATCTCAACGGCGTTCACACTCACCAACACTGCTGCTGCTCCTGGCTCTACAGGAAATGCTGAGCTGCACCCCCATCGCAGTTTCACTCTCTTCTCCCCCACCCAAACTCCTGATACCAGTCTCCCGACCACCCCCATTCCCAAGTCTCCCTCTTCCCTCGAGCTCTCATTCCCTGACCTTGAGTCACCCCTGCGACCCTGACCCCAATTCTCCAGTCTCCCTCTCGCTCCATTCTGTCTCCTCCAACCCCCAGTCTGCTGTCACTCTCTTGCCAGTCTCCTACTCTTTCACCTGCGAGCCCCTTAGTCCCTGTTCACCCGCTTCCAACTCAACCTTGCTCCGACCCTTCTCCCCTCCAGATTCCAGCCTGTTTCTGGTCACCCCTAAGCAGGAGCTGGCTCTCTCTTGGGGGAGGGGGGGGGGGGGGTGACCTCACAGGGTGGGGGGGCCTTTGCTGCAGTGAGAAATTTAAAAGGCAAAATACTCCTGGGCTGCTAGCAGAAGTGCACGGGAGATTCGTGCTCCATTCTTGGAGTGTTGGCAAGCCCTAGTTATGATTTGGGTTGTGTAACAAACTACAGCTGAAATAAAAGCTTTTTTTTGAAGTACTGTAATCAGTATATGTGTTCTCCATGAAAACTTTCATGAGCTCTTCCCCCACAGTTCAAGGTTAAAGTACTAACATCCTATGCTTTAGTCAGATATGGAGGATCTGGATCCTCGGGCCTCCACCTTGGGGGAGGGGTGGGAGCCTAAGCCTGGACTGTTGCCAACTTCTCCCTAAGTTCTCTAAGCTTAGGTAAGCGGGTGTGACCTTATGGGGAAAGAACGTATGCAATTAATATTGGGCATTCAGAAATTCTACCTATGTAGGTTTCTCAGCAGTTTGGTTTGAACACTTTCAAAGCATGTTTACCTAAGTGTAGTCAACGCCTGAGGTTTAAGTCTTGCGCAGTAAAGAGTACAGGCAAACATAAACTTATCAGCCTCCACAGGGTCGATGGCAATGGAGACCCATTTTTTCCTTGCATCTCACGATCTGTCTCTAGAAATGTAATCTCTTTTGGGCTGCTAAACACACTGAGCATCTTGACATAAAATTGCATGGCACAGCCCAGTGTTTTGTTGCCACACTCATATTTCTTTCAAAATTGAATAGACTTTTAAAAATTGGATATTTTCTCTATTATCCTTTACCTCTGCTATCCAGTTTAAGGGCAATTCTGAAACGAGACCCTGGGTTCCACTCCCCTGCTCTTTCCCCATAGCCTGCAAATTTTTCCTTTTCAAGTATATATCCAATTCCCTTTAGAAAGTTACTATACTATTGAATCTCCTCCCACCACCCTTTCAAGTAGTGCATTCCAGATCATCATATCTCGCTGCATAAAGAAATTTGCCTCATCTCCCCTGAGGTTCTTTCGCCAATTATCTTAAAAGATATCTTAGAGATGTGACGAGAATTTTCTTTACACAGTGGATTGTCGGAGCATGGAATTCTTTGCTACAGGGAATGGTTGAAGTAGAGACCATCGTGTCTATTAAGGGAAAATTGGATACATTTTTGAAGCAAAGGAAGATGCACGGCCATCGGGAAGAGAGTCGGGCAGTGAGATGAGTTTTGGATTCCTGATTCAGACACGATTGGTTGCATGGCCTCCTTCTGTGCTGTACTATTCCATGCTATATACAGTAAACTTCTATAGCTCAATGTAATCAGCATGCCAGCCTAGTTTCAGAAAATAATCTGAGTTCATGATCCTTAAGATGATGGCCTCGCAGGCACTACACCTGGTGAGAAGGCCCTTAGAGATGGGAGAGACTGACCATCTTAACAAAACTGTTCAGTTCTATATTAGGACTGCTTTGGACCAAGAGTGTAACCTTCGTTAACCCGAGTAACTATCCTAGATAGTCATCGGAGGTGCCACAGCAGAAACCATTTTTCACTGACTAGCTATTTCTTACCATCACCAGCTTCTTGGGATGGGTGGTGGAGAACACTAATTTTATGAAATGTCTGAAAAGTATGACTCCTTTCCTCAGATTATTCCTAGAGGAGATTTGTATTCGGTTCTAAGTAAACCAATGGCCTAATCCAATGAATTTTTTGAGTTTTTATGAGCTTAATTTTTTATGAACAAAATTATTGCTGGCATCATGATGTAGTCATTGGTGGTAAAGACATATTACCATATTTGGCACATGGAAAGAAAAACTTTCATTTATATCGCACCTCATCACATGTCAAACATCTCCGTTCTTCACATACAATTAATTCCTTTGAAGTGCAGTGCTTGTTATAGAATCATGGAATAGTACAGCACAGAAGGAGGCCATTTAGCCCATCGGGTCTGCGCTGGCTCTTTCGAAGAGCAATCCAGTTAGTCCCACTCCCCGCTCTTTCCCCATATCCCTGCAATTTTTTCTCCTTCAAGTATTTATCCAGCTCCCTTTTGAAGGCTACTATTGAATCTGTATCCATCACCCTATCAGGCAGTGCATTCCAAATCCTAACCACTCGTTGCGTAAAAAAGTTTCCCCTCATGTCACCTCTGGTTCTTTTGCCAATCACCTTAAATCTGTGCCCTCTGGTTATTGACCCCTCACCCATTGGAAACAGTGTATCTAAATCCTTCATGATTTTAAACACTTTTTTATGTTGGCAAATGCAGCAACATCCCATAATCAGTAATGAGGTGAGTGACCAGTTAATCTACTTTTGGTGATGGTGGTTAGGGAGAGGAATGTTGACCAGACACAGGAGGAAGTCCTAGTTCTTTGTTGCATAGTGTCCAGGGATTTTTAATCATCCACCTGAACCAGTACAATGTGCAGACCAGACCTTGTTTTAACCTCTCATCTGAAGGACACCAGCCCTAACTATGCAGCACTTCCTCAGCCAACCTAGACTATGCTCATGACCCAGAAAGGGGCTTAAAATCACAAACCTCTGACAGATTTCAGGTCTCAATAATCTTGCCCTAAATTGTCTAGGAAATCACAGTCCCAAATTTTTATCTATCACCTCACGTTTCTTCCGTTGAAAGAAAGTATTTGTTTGTTTCAAGTGAGCCTGAAGATTTTGATCTTCAGTTATCTCACTGCCAGCTCCTGCAACACTACTTCATTCAGTGGGGAAGAACATTTGTTTACCTACTTTGGTTATAATCTTCATGCTTTGCATGTGGTTCAGCTTCCACAAATCAAGTTCCCGCCCAGCCTACCTAGCCTCTGTTTTTCCTTTCTGACCCAGTGTTGATGTTGTTCGTTGTGTATGTTTCAGTGCTGCTTCCTCTGGTCAAAGAGCAAAGGATCAATACCAGCCCGTGGCCTAATACACAGCTTGGGGGTGGAGGGTGGGCTAGGTCACCTGATTTCCTTAAAGCATCACATTCCTCCAAGGTGATGTTTCCCTTGCCCCTGACGGGATGATGGAAAATTCTATTTGTAAGTGGAGGGAACTGACAAGACCGTACCTACCTAAGGTAATTTAACATTATAAATATTGGTTCAAATGGAAATTGAGACATTGTTCTGCATAATTCATTCCATTCAATCTGATAAAATTCTTTATTTGCATTGAAGGGCGATATCATTTAATCATTTCGCTATGCCTAAAATGAATCTTAACATTTATCAATTGATTCAATTTTGCCATGTAATATTTTCATTTCTCAGCAACATAGCAGTGAAGATGGATGAGCGGCACCTGCAAGTGATTATCACCAAACAGCCACAACACAGTCTACAGTTGTTTTAAAAAGTTGCATTAACCTCCGAACAGGAGCAGCGTTTAAAAAAAACACGAGCGGTCCGACTTGTCGGTCCAATCATGGAAATATGGGCTGGACGGGACAACATCCTCAAAAGCCACACAATGAAAACAATTTTGTACTGGTGATGGGCCATAACTGGTTTCATTTCACAAGAAAGTGTTGGAGGAGGAGAAGTTCTTTCCCATAGGCAGAAGTGGGTTTGCTCTCTCACCTGGTATCTTGGCAAAGGCCTCAGCACAGGTATATTTTCCACCTGCCAAGGAGTAGTGCATAGTTTGGGTGGGAGGGACAGGTGACGATGCAAACATTTTTGAGAGCCCTTCAGATTAAGACTGCACCTTGACTTTTCACTGGAGTAACATGGGAGGTGCTGGGAGCTGAGATTAATTGATAAAATGCAGGATTTAGCTTTGGAACTGTTCTAAACATAGAGGCCACTATCAGTGAGCGATCAGCCTCGCTGTGAATTTTTAAAACTATCCCTTTCTCTAATCTCAGGATTACTCCCAGTGCCACGTGCTGGTGAGTATAGAACCAGGATGACAGTGCAGGTAAATGCGTGGCTGGAGAAGTGGTGCGGGAGGGAGGGTTTCAGATTCTTGGGACATTGGGACCGACCGGGTCTGGGGGGGAAGGGGCACCTGTACAAGATAGCTGGGTTGCACCTGAACCAAGCCAGGATCAATGTTCTCGCTGAGAGGTTAACTAGTGCTGTTGGGGAGGGTTTCAACTAATTTGGCAGGTGGAGGGGAACCGGAAAATAGCAGAAAGGAGCAGCAATGAGATCAGAGGACAGAGATATAAGCAGCAGTAAAGTTAGAAATATCCCCAAAATTGCAGGGACCAGATTGAGGGAAATAGCAAAAGTGAGGAAGGAGGTATCAAACTGTATGTACGTCAATGTCCGTAGTGTAACTAATAAGGTTGGTGAGCTGCAGGCACAAATTGCTACATGGGATTATGACGTGGTGGCATTAACAGGGACATGGCTCAAACAAGGTCAGGAATGGGTTCTTAAGATTCCTGATCACCAAGTGTTCAGGAATGATAGAGAAGGATAAAGAGGCGGGGCTGTAACAGTCTTGATTAAGGATGAAGTTACAGTTCTAAATAGAAAGTATTTACCAGATGGTTCTAGGTCTGAATCTATTTGTTCATGTCACGCTACATGTAACCCCACCTGACGTAGAGTCATCCAGACTCGAGTCGTCGTTGGCTTGTTCTCTGTACACAGATGCGGCCGGACCTGCTGTGATTTCCAGCAAAAAAAGTAAAAAGTTTTTTGTTTTCCATACAGACTCCAGCATCTGCCACATTTGACCCCTTGTGACCCCACCTCATTGTCTTTGTTGTATTTTGCTATCGTCTTTGATGTAATGTTTTCCTGACTGACCTGTTTGGACACCATCCACACCTTTGATTGCCGTGATTGTCTCTCTGCCGAGGTGTGATAAAGGCCAGTTTGAAAGATTAACTGTAGTCACCTGGCAGTGTTCTCTGACTATATATGCTGTGCCCATATGCATTTCTTCACTTCACCTGACGAAGGAGCAGCGCTCCGAAAGCTTGTGATTTCAAATAAAGCTGTTGGACTATAACCTGGTGTTGTGCGACTTCTCACTTTTGTCCACCCCAGTCCAACACCGGCATCTCCGCATCATGAATCTATTTGGTTTGAGGAACAGAAGGGGAGCTGTTACATTGCTGGGAGTTTTTTTTTTATAGAGCTCCAAACAACAACAACAACTTGTATTTATATAGCGCCTTTAACGTAGTAAAACGTCCCAAGGCGCTGCACAGGAGTATTAAAAGACAAAAAATTTGACACCGAGCCACATAAGGAGAAATTAGGGCAGGTGACCAAAAGCTTGGTCAAAGTTTTAAGGAGCATCTTAAAGGAAGAAAGAGAGGTAGATAGATGAGCAAATTTTTCAGCAAATTTCAAATGTGTGTAACAAAAATAGGATTTAATTACCCGAATATAGACTGGGAAAAACATAGTGCTAAAGGTAAGGAAGGAGAAGAACTTCTGATATGTGCACAGGAGAACTTTCTCAATCAATATGTCTCCAGTCCAACAAGGAAGGACGCAGTGTTGGATCTGCTTCTGGGAAATGAAGTAGGGCATCATCTAACTAACAGTGACCACAACATAATTCAGTTTAAAGTAACTATGGAAAGAGAACAGAAAATATCAAAGGTAAAAATGCTCAACTGGGGAAGAGCTAATTTCAGTGATTTAAGAAGGGACCTAGCAGAGGTAATTGGAAAAGGAGATTGCAGAGTAAAGCAGTAACTGAGCAATGGAGGGCATTCAGGGAAGAGATAGTTCTGGTACAAACTCAACATATTCTTTGAAAGGAAAAGGTAGAGCATCCAAAGCTAATGCGCCCTGGATGACAAAGGAAATAAAAGTTAAAATGAAACAGAAAAAGGAGGCTTATGACAAATGTCAGGAGCAAGATTCAGTTAATAACCAGATAGATTATGGAAAGTACAGGAGGGAATTGAAAAACTTAATATGGGAAGCAAAGAAAGGTTACGAGAAAAGATTAGCAGGCAACATATAACTGAACCTCAAAACATTTTAACATAAAAACAAAGTGTAAGCGGTTAGCTAGGGAATAAGTTTAGCCGATTAAGGACCAAAAGGAAAATCTTCATATAGAGGCAGAGGACATGGCAAAAGTATTAAATAAGTACTTTACATCTGTCTTCACAAAGGAAGTGGATGAAATGAAGGTTGCACTAAAAGAAGAGAGGGAAGTTATGAACAAGATAATAACAGATAGAGACGATGTACTAAAAAGATTAGCATTACTTAAAGTTGGTAAGTCACCTGGTCCAGATGGAATGCACCCTAGGTTGCTGAAAAAAGCAAAGGTAGAAATAGCAGAGGCATTGGTCACAATCTTTCAATCCTCATTGGATACAGGAGTAGTGCTGGATGACTGGAGGGTTGTTAATGTTATACCACTATTCAAGAAAGGGGAGAAGGACAAAGCAGGAAACTACAGGCCAGTCAGCCTAATATCGGTGGTGGGGAAGTTATTGGAAACCATTATCAGGGACAAAATAAACTTTCATTTGGAAAGACATGGGTTAATCAAGGAGATCCAGCATGGATTTATTAAAGGTAAATCGTGTCTGACTAACTTGATTGAATTCTTTGATGAGGTAACAGAGAAGGTTGACCAAAGTAGTGCAGTAGATGTTGTACATGAGGACTTTCGGAAGGCATTTGACAAAGTGCCACACAGGAGGCTTATTAAGAAGATGGAAGCCCATGGAATTAAGGGGAAAGTGGCGGTATGGATACAAAATTGGCTCAGTGTCAGGAAGCAAAGGGTGGTGGTGGATGGATGTTTTTCAGACTGGGAGGTGGTTTGCAGTGGTGTTCCCCAAAGGTCAGTTTTGGGTCCATTACTCTTTGCAATTTTTATCAACGACTTAGACTCAGGTGTAGGGATCAGCATTATGAAGTTTGTAGATGATACGAAACTTGGCAAAGTAGTAGAACATGATGAGGATTGTTATAGGCTTCAGGATGACACAGACAGGATGGTTCAATGGGCAGAAGCATGGCAGATGGAGTTCAATGTGGAGAAGTGTGAAGTGATGCACTTTGGGAGGACTAATATGGAAAGACAGTTTACTATAAATGGCACGATTTTTGAAAAGTGTAGATGAGCAGAGAGACATTGGTGTCCATATACACAAATCCTTAAAGGTGGCAGGGCAAGTTGATAAGGTGGTTAAAATTATATGGGTTACTTGGGTTTATAACAGAGGAATAGAATATAACAGCAAAGAGATCATGCTCGAGCTTTATAAATCACTGGTTAGGCCTCAGCTGGAGTATTGTGGACAATTCTGGGCACCACACTTCAGGAAAGATGTAAAGGCCTTAGAAAGGATACAGAGCAGGTTTACCAGGAGGTTACCAGGGATGAAGCACTTCAATTATGAGGAGATGTTGGAAAAGTTAGGACTGTTCTCCTTGGAACAGAGAAGGTTAAGAGGTGGTCTAATTGAGGTTTTCAAGATGGTCAGAAGTTTTGATAGAGTAAATAGGGAAAAACGATTCCCTCTGACGAGTGGGTCAATAACCAGCGGTCATAGATTCAAAATTGTTGGAAAAAGATTCAGAGGAGAGATGAGGAGAAATGTTTCCACTGAGTTGTCGGGATCGGGAACGCTCGACCTGAAAAGGTGGTGGAAGCTGATTCCATAAATAATTTTAAAAGGGAGTTGGACAGGTACTGGAGGATGAGGAACTTACAGGGTTACGGACAAAAAGCGGGGATGTGGGACTGAGCACGACTGCTCTTCCAAAGAGCCAGCACGGGCACGACGGGCCAAATGTCCTCCTTCTGTGCTGTAGGTTTCTATGATTCTAATCCTCTTTCTTTACTGTTCCTGTCACAATTTGGTGACTCATGTAGATCCATAAGCAGTACTAACCGTCCAGTACGTCGTCTAAATAGCTGTTTTGTGTGTGTGTTGTCCCTGGACAGTGAGTATAGCCAGGCTACTCCAGCATAGGGGGTCATCACAGCTGAGTCCAATCTTGTATTTACATACTCTTCCAGCAGGGGTTACTGATTAATGTACAAGAGCAGGAGCTGTACTTGATTTTATTTTCCCTCCATCTCAGAGATGTTGAAATCAACTTTTTTTAAATTCGTTTATGGGATCTGGGCGTCGCTGGCAAAACCAGCATTTATCGCCCATCCCTAGTTGCCCTTGAGAAGGTTGTGGTGAGCTGCCTTCTTGAACCGCTGCAGTCCGTGTGGTGAAGGTGCTCCCACAGTGCTGTTAGGGAGGGAGTTCCAGGATTTTGATCCAGCGACGATGAAGGATCGGCGATATGCTTCTAAGTCAGGATGGTGTGTGACTTGAAGGGGAACTTGGAGGTGGTGGTGTTCCCATGCGCCCTTGTCCTTCTAGGTGGAAGAGGTCGCGCGTTTGGGAGGTGCTGCCGAAGAAGCCTTGGAGAGTTGCTGCAGTGCATCTTGTAGTTGGTACACACTGCAGCCATGGTACGCCGGTGGTGGAGGGAGTGAATGTTTAAGGTGGTGGATGGGGTGCCAATCAAGCAGGCTGCTTTGTCTTGGATGGTGTCGAGCTTCTTGAGTGTTGTTGGAGCTGCACTCATCCAGGCAAGTGGAGACTATTCCATCACACTCCTTACTTGTGCCTTGTAGATGGTGGAAAGGCTTTGGGGAGTCAGGAGGTGAGACACTCGCCGCAGAATACCCAGCCTCTGACCTGCTCTTGTCGCCCTGGATGCGATTGAAACACTTATGAGCAAAGGCCAGGGATTCAAGGTGGGACCTTGCTGGGCTGTAGGGCGCAGCGTCATACAATTAGGTGCAATTATCCACCGATTCAGCAGGGGGCGCTGAAACTTTATGGTTGGAAATAATGTGGGAGGAAAAAAGTTCACATTTCCAGTAGGTGGCAGTAGAGTCATTTAAAACCTTTCTGTAAATGACAGTAACTGCAGGTTTCATGGCTCCATTTTCAGTGAGATGATCCTGATTTTAACTTAAAGAAGAACATCACCGTGTGGATTATACAAAAGCAAAGTGCTGCGGGTGCTGAAATCTGAAATTAAAACAGAAACTGCTGGGAATACTCAGCAGGTCAGGCACCATCTGTGGAGAGAGAAACAGAGTTAACGTTTCAGGTCGATGACCTTTCGTGTGTGGATTATGTCCATATTCCCATCTTTTAGGTCTCCCATCTAAAAGTTAAACCTCACCTACCTAAATCATTATTTTAATTGCTTCCTTTATACCCTTGTGAGAACCTGACATTTTGTGAACTCGGATGAGGTCAGCCTTTTCAGACCTGAAGCTGCCAGTCATTTTGAAAATTAAGTACAGGTTGAGTGTAAAAAGAAGTTTTTTGAGTCGTTATTCAACAAAAGCTCCTCGTTTACTCAGCCTGTGACTGAAGTCAGCTGATCACCTCCCAATCTGAAATGTCAGGTCTCAACAAGGTGGCCGGGAAGCAATTAAAAGGAACATTTCCTCAGACAAATATCAGAGGTTTGTTTTTCAGGTTTTTCATGGGCAAACATAAAAAAGCAGTGGTGCATAATATTCCCACACTTTATACCTTCCTTTTTTTTTTAGAAACTTAACCTGCTGCTTGTGATTACACATTTCTGAGGTTATAATAAATGATTCAAGTCAAGTCCGTTTTCTATACTTTGAAATTGTCATTGAACTGTGGGGAAATTTCATAGCCTGGCTTCACTCGACGTGAGATGTTGCACCCTCAACCACTACAATAATATGACATTTTATTTAAAAAATACACCCAAAGGTATCTGTTTCTGATATGACTATCAGTGCCGCTTCCTGCTCTCGTCCCGAACTGGAAAATTTCATCAACGTTGCTTCAGATTTTCACCCCGCCCTCGCCTTCACATGGTCCATCTCCGACTCTTCCCTTCCGTTGTCTTCCTCGACTTCTTTGTCTCCATTTCTGGGGATAGGCTGTCAACCCATATCTACTATAAGCCCACTGACTCCCACAGCTACCTGGACTACACTCCCTCCCACCCCGCTTCCTGTAAGGACTCGATTCCATTCTCCCAGTTTTTCCATCTCCGTTGAATCTGTTCTGAGGTTACCACCTTGCACACCAGTGCTTCTGATATGTTTTCTTTTATCCTCAACCGAGGATCCCCCTCTACCGTGGTTGACACGGCCCTCGACCGTGTCCGTTCCATTTCCCGCACTTCTGCTCTCACCCCTTCCCCTCCCTCCCAGAACCACGATAGGGTTCCCCTTGTCTTCACTTTCCACCCCACCAGCCTCCACATTCAACGGATCATCCTCCGCCATTTCCGCCACCTCCAGCGTGATCCCACCACCAAACACATCTTCCCCTCACCTCCCCTTTCAGCATTCCGAAGGGACCACTCCCTCCGCGACACCCTGGTCCACTCCTCTATCACTCCCAACACCCCTTCCCCTCCCCATGGTACCTTCCCATGAAAGCGCAGGAGATGTAACACCTGCCCTTTCACCTCCTCCCTTCCCAATGTCCAGGGCCCCAAACACCCCTTCCAGGTGAAACAGCGATTTACTTGTACTTAGTATACTGTATTCGCTGCTCACGATGCGGTCTCCTCTACATTGGGGAGACCAAACGCAGGTTGGGTGATCACTTTGCTGAACACCTCCGTTCAGTCCACAAGCGTGACCCCAAGCTTCCGGTCGCTTGCCATTTTAATTCTCTGCTCCACTCCCACTCAGACCTCACCGTCCTCGGCCTCCTACACTGTTCTAATGAAGCTCAACGGAAGCTCGAGGAACAGCACCTCATCTTTCGATTAGGCACTTTACAACCTTCCAGACTCAACAATCGAGTTCAACAATTTCAGATCAGAACCACTGCTCCCATTTTTTCAGACAGCAGGTGCTGGTAATGATTCTATTGTTGCCATTTACACCTCATCTAGACTCATCTTTTGTTTCTTTACTTGTCCCATTACCACCTCCCTTTGTCTTGCACCATCGTCCCTTTTGTTATTTAATATCTCCTGCCCTCCACCCTATCACAGACCTTCCCTTTTGTTCTTTCCTCCCATCCCCTCTTATCCTGCCTCCGTGTTTGCTTAAAACCTGTTAGATCTGTAGATCTGTAATATTTTCCTGTTCTGACGAAAGGTCACCAGCTTGCAATGTTTCGCTCTCCACAGATGCTGCCTGACCTGTTGAGTATTTCCAGCATTTTCTGTTTATATCTGTATTAAAATGTACTCTGCTAGCTCAAGACGTGGGCCCGTAATTTGAGGTCAGCGGCGAAGCAAAGGCGTTGGCCGTTGACCCCGAAGTAACCTGCCCACAAAGATCTCGCGATCTCTGTGGCGAGAAGTTTGGCTTTTCCGATGCTCAGGTGAGATCAGTGTAGTGTAGTGGGGAATCCCTAACGCGAGCTGCTGTGACGTCAACAAGCTGCTGTCTAAGCAGCCAATCACAATGCAGGATTCTCACAGACCGGGAACCAGGAAGTGAAGAAGCTCCTTTTATTCTAACTGTTAAAAAATGTTATAGGGAGCAAAACATTGACTGGGGCTCTCACAGGGGGACAAGCTAAATCTGAAATTGTAATTTTTATTAAAATGGATAAATTGGCACGCCACAAAATAAAAATTCATTTTTCAGGGCCAGAACGTTTGTTTAGCAGTCAATACGCTGTTAAAACCCCAGTTACACCTAATCCCAAAGGGTCTAACATTTAATGGGGTATTTAACAGTGATATTACCGTGGAAAAGCCCGAGCTTTCGTCAGTTTCACTGATTTCCCAGATTACACTGATTGCCGGCTATGGGGCTGGGGGGGCGGGGGGGTGGCCACAGTGCAGCCAGTGTCGGAGCAGTGAGTGACTGACCGCAACTTCAGGATTTCCACTTTAAGATGCGCATGCGCTAAATCCTGAAGCTGCGGTCAGTTTCAAAGGGGCAATGACAGCGAGCGCTGTTCGTTCGCTGTTATTACCCACCACAAATTCCGGGCCATTGAGTCGTCCGATCAATACAAACCCAACATACACAGTACTCATGAGGTTGGTACCAATACTCACAGGCAAAGAATTCATTGGGCTTCGTGAATTCCATCCGCTGTCTGCTCATGATAGTCTCATTGAAACTACTCAGAGTTCCTAAAGTGTACTGTCCCTTTATATGGTTAATTATGTGAGGGAAGCATGGTGTTAATATGTAAACACATCCTTAATACGTGCAGCTAATGTGTAAGCACCTGCCATGTTGCTCCAGTGTAAATTCAGGGCACGGTCTTAACCTGAAGGGCTCTCAAAAATGGTTGCTTTTGCATCACCTAAACTATGTACTATTTCTTGGCAGGTGGAAACGACAACTGTTCTGAGTGGTACGGTGGTGTAGTGGTTATGTTACTGGACTAATAATCTAGAGACGTGAGTTCAAATCCCATCACCGGCAGTTTGAGAATTTAAACCCACCTAAAAAAATCTGGAAATAAACAACTGCTGTCAGTGAAAGTGACCATGATAGCAGCCAGATTGTTGTAAATACACAAATCGTTCACTGATGTCCTTTAGGGAAGGAAACCTACCGTCCTTACCTGGTCTGGCCTATACGTGACTCCAGTCCCACACCGATGTGGTTGACTCCTAACTGCGATCTGAAGCCACTCGGTTACGGCGACCTTCTCAGGGAAACTAGGGATATGCGATAAATGCGGCCATCCAGCAATGCCCACATCCCACCAATGAATTAAAAAAAAGCATCCGGGTTAGTATGTAAGCGTGTTGGTATCATGCAAACCACTTCCCTCCTATCGCACATGCTCATTAGTGTCATTATCTGTTTATTGTTCTCCGGATGTCCACAAGCATGATCAACCAAGGCTGGCCTTCAGAACCTTCACTTCCTTATGTCTCCAGATATTTATTACACTGCGGCCTATTCTTCATTACATTCCCACACCTCTCACCAAACGCTTTGGCGCCTGTCTAGCAATTAGAATTCCATCCTCAAACCATCCTACACTTAGCTTCTTCGTCCTGTATCTTTGTAGGTCCAGCGTGTGAGTCCATCCAGTTTAACCCTCATCACTACCACAGCCGAGCTAAATGGTTATATGCTGATGACTCTTCTACCTAGCATACTGATCCTTACAGTCATTTGTACATATTTCCTCCCATTTTTATTTTTTGTTTTTTTTCCCCCTCATTTTTAAGTTTTTGTCTCGTGCACTATTGAGGGCGATGGTTTGGCAGCTGTTCTCGGGTCGCCACCAATATTTCTCTGTTACTGGCTGGCAAGAAGTTCCAAGAGTTGTGCTCAGCACATCAGCCGAGCTGAAACTAGGATGTGAATACCATTCAGTACAGAGCAGTCTGTTTGATTGCAGTTCCTGCCACTGAACTCAATATCCAGCCCCTCCTTCACCGACGCACTGTGGCTGCAGCAGGTACCAGCCACAGGATGAACTGTGACAACTCGCCGAGCTTACTTTGACAGCACTACCCAGCCCTGCAACCTCTACCACCAAGATGGACAAGACTGGAAACATCATGGGAACACCATCGCTTCCAAGCCACACGCCATCCTGACTTGCACATATACTGTCTTTCCTTCATCGTCGCTGGGTCAAAATCCTGGAATTCCCTATCTATCGTCATAGGAGTACCATTAGCACAAGGACTAAAGTGGTTTAAAGAGAAGGCCCACCACCACTGTCTCAGGGCAACTAGGGAAGGACAGTAAAATGCAGCTTTTCAAGTGTCGCCCACATCGGATGAACAAAACAAAACAAACTCCTGATTTTTACTTGCAGTTTATAAATTACATCAAATCATATCCTGTACATTAATTTTTAAATAGTTTTTTTTGTGCACCAGAATCATAACGTTTCGATAAGTTAGTAGCAGGAGCTCACACCTGTGTCTTTCCAAGCTTTATCTTGTCTGCCGCAGTGGCTTTCATTAACTTTTTTAGGCAACAGATCTTGTGTGCTTTAATAGCTCTTGCAGGAAATTTAGTCAATTTATCACTTTTGAAGATTCTCACTTACGGGCAGGTAGTTAACTGTCTTCTGGTTTCATTTTTTTTTTTCATCGCTTCATTATTAAAAATGTTTCCTCTTCCCCGATTCTGCAGTTTATTTATAGGAATGATCATGTGTTGGTAAAGTCTTTGTGTGTGATCTCTGTAATTCTACAAGTCAGAATGGCTTTCATATAAGCAACGTAAAATCCAACTGTACCTTTGAGAATAGGAGGAAGAGTTTAATATCCTTGCCTTTATCTTTCGGAAATATGTTTTTTGTTCCCTCAATGCCTTCAGTATTGTTTTGTGAAATGGATCCTTCACACACTAACACGTGCTGCTCACAGGCACGGTTGGCAATTTTTATATATATTTGATAGTTTTATGTTGAGCTCTGTACAGACCTGCCAAGTTTTGTAAAAAAAAATTATATGAGGTTCACAAATCTTTTTCACTATCTCACAGAAAGCTTTCTGACTGTCATGGATTTTCCTGATGTGCCAAACTTCAAGCATAGTCACGATAACATTATCAAGTGGATGTGTAGTTCAGGTCTGCTTTCCATTTTACATAATTGTTTTTAATTTAGCGTTTTCTGCCAGACCCAAGGACTGATGTCTTTATATCTGTGTGTTCAGTTCCAGGGACTTTGGTTTTCGAGGCGTAAGCATGTTTTAATAACATTTGATGTGTTTTTAAAATCCTCACTCCCATTTTAAAATATTCTTCCTTCGAATACTTTTTCCCCTCCATTAAGTTTTTTTGTACGTTATATTTTCTTTATAGAATCATAGAGATTAACGGCACAGAAGGAGGCCATTCGGCCCATTGTGTCCGTGCCGGCCTAAAAAGAGCTATCCAGCCTAATCCCATTTTCCAGCTCTTGGGTCAGTAGCCCCGTAGGTTACGACACTTCAAGTGCGTATCCAAGTACTTTTTAAATGCGATGAGGGTTTCTGCCTCTACCACTCTTTCAGGCAGTGAGTTCCAGACCCCCACCACTCTCTGGGTGAAAACATTTTTCCTCAACTTCTCTCTAATCCTTCTACCAATTACTTTAAATCTATGCCCCCCTGGTTAGTGACCTCACTGCTAGGGGAAATAGGTCCTTCCTATCCACTCTATCTCGGTCCCTCATAATTTTATAAACCTCAATTAAACTCCCCTCAGCCCCCTCTGTTCCAAAGAAAACAACCCCAGCCTATCCAATCTTTCCTCATAGCTAAAATTCTCCAATCCTGGCAACATCCTCGTAAATCTCCTCTGCACCCCCTCTAGTGCAGTCACATCTTTCCTGTAATGTGGTGACCAGAACTGGAGGCAGTATTCTAGCTGAGGCCTAACTAGTGTTTTATACAGTTCAAGCATAACTTCCCTGCTCTTATATTCTATGCCTCGGCTAATAAAGGCAAATATCCCGTATGCCTTCATAACCACCTTATCTTCCTGTCCTGCTATCTTCAGGGATTTGTGGACATGCACTCCAAGGTCCCTCTGTTCCTCTACACTTCTCAGTGTCCTACCATTTATTGTGTATTCCCTTGTCTTGTTAGCCCTCCCCAAATGTATTACCTCACACTTCTACAGATTGAATTCCATTTGCCCACCTGATCAGTCCATTGATATCGTCCCACAGTCTACAGCTTTCTTCCTCACTATCAACCATACGGCCAATTTCTGTATCATCTGCAAACTTCTTAATCATGCCTTCTACATTGAAGTCTAAATCATTGATATATACCACAAAAAGCAAGGGACCTAGTACTGAGCCCTGCGGAACCCCACTGGAAACAGCCTTCCAGTCAGAAAAACACCCGTCGACCATTACCCTTTGCTTACTGCCACTGAGCCAATTTTGGATCCAACTTGCCACTTTCCCTTGGATCCCATGGGCTTTTATTTTTCTGACCAGTCTGCCATGTGGGACCTTGTCAAAAGGCTTGCTAAAATCCATGTAGACTACATCAAACACGCTACCCTCATCGACCCTCCTTGTTACCTCATCAAAAAATTCAATCAAATTAGTCAGACACGACCTTCCCTTAACAAATCCATGCTGACTGTCCTTGATTAATCCGTGCCTTTCTAAATGACGATTAATACTGTCCCTCAGAATTTTTTCCAATAACTTGCCCTCCACCGAGGTTAGGCTGACTGACCTGTAATTACACGGTCTATCCCTTTCTCCCTTTTTTAAACAACGGTACAACATTAGCAGTCCTCCAGTCCTCCAACATCATGCCTGTAGCCAGAGAGGATTGGAAAATGATAGTTAGAGCCTCCTCTATTTCCTCCCTTGTTTCTCTTAACAGCCTGGAACACATTTCATCCGGGCCTGGCAATTTATGCCTCCCTGCTAGGCCAGCGTATTACGTCTCATAATTTGCTTAACACAATGGCTGTAAACCTTCTTCCAGGCCCCTGCAACTGCCTGTTTTTACAAGCTCTGGGACGATTAACTCCATGACTACTTGGCTGGTGTTGAGTGACTTCCCCAGTAGCAACAACTGAAATAAGGGTCTGGATTTCTCCATGTGGAGTATTGCAGGTATGAGGCTGTGCCCATTACTCTGCAGCAAAATGCCTTGGAGTTTTTTTAAGATTCATTCTTGGGATGTGGACGTCACTGGCAAGGCTGGTAAATTATTGCCCAGCCTCAGTTACTCTGACTGAGTGGCTTGCTAGGCCACGTCAGAGGGTAGTTCAGAGCCAGCCACGTTAGTGTGGGATTGGAGTCACAGATGGGCCAGACCAGGTAAGGACGGCAGGTTTCCTTCCCTAAAGGACATTAGTGAACCAGTTGAATTTTTACAACAATGGTCACTTTCACTGATACCAGATTTTTTTTTAAATTGCAGATTTTTAAAACTGAATTCAAATTCTCAGACTCATGTTCTCTGGATTATTAATCCAGGTCTCTGGAGTACTAGTCCAGTAACATAACCACTGCACAAAGGTACCGTGAATTACAAGATGCGGTCTTTGCCAATCCCATTGAAGAGATTGTGGTTTTGTCTCATTGCTCAACTCTTGGAGTTAGGCCTTTTATATTTGTCACATCTCCCACAGTTTGTGAAACTGTACAGATAGCTCCCACATTTACTGCGGAGTCACAGAGATTCAGATCTACCTAGTGTAACCCATTAAGAGTGAAAATCACTAATTTAGTTTCAAAATGTGACCTATTTTGATAAGTTTTACACTAACAAATAACATGGTTTCACATCTACAACTGGGAATTGGGCAGGCCCAACCCCAGCAGAACATCTATGGATACCACAGATTCAATGAACAGGGTGGCCTGTCCAAAACTAAAATCAGTAGCTAATAATTCAAAGAGCAATCATTAAATTTCGGTTTGCAACCTGCGTCCCTCCTGACCGATCACTGTCGCTCCGACCGATCAGTGTCCCTCCTGACCCATCAGTGTCGCTCCTGACCGATCAGTGTCGCTCCGACCAATCAGCGTTGCTCCAACCGATCAGTGTCCCTCCTGACCCATCAGTGTCACTCCTGACCGATCAGCGTCCCTCCTGACCGATCAGCGTTGCTCCGACTGATCAGTGTCCCTCCTGACCGATCAGTGTCCCTCCTGACCCATCAGTGTCGCTCCTGACCGATCAGCGTCCCTCCTGACCGATCAGTGTCGCTCCGACCGAACAGTGTCGCTCCGACCGATCAGTGTCCCTCCGACCGATCAGCGTTGCTCCGACCGATCAGTGTCCCTCCTGACCGATCAGTGTCGCTCCTGACCGATCAGTGTCCCTCCTGACCGATCAGCGTCACTCCGACCGATCAGTGTCCCTCCTGACCCATCAGTGTCGCTCCTGACCGATCAGTGTCGCTCCGACCAATCAGCGTCGCTCCGACCGATCAGTGCCCCTCCTGACCGATCAGTGTCCCTCCTGACCGATCAGCGTTGCTCCGACCGATCAGTGTCCCTCCTGACCCATCAGCGTCCCTCCGACCGATCAGCGTCCCTCCGACCGATCAGAGTCCCTCCTGACCGATCAGTGTCCCTCCTGACCCATCAGCGTCCCTCCTGACCGATCAGTGTCCCTCCTGACCCATCAGCGTCCCTCCTGACCCATCAGTGTCCCTCCTGACCCATCAGTGTCCCTCCTGACCCATCAGCGTCGCTCCGACCGATCAGTGTCCCTCCTGACCGATCAGCGTTGCTCCGACCGATCAGTGTCCCTCCTGACCGATCAGCGTTGCTCCGACCGATCAGTGTCCCTCCTGACCGATCAGTGTCCCTCCTGACCCATCAGCGTCCCTCCGACCGATCAGCGTCCCTCCGACCAATCAGAGTCCCTCCTGACCGATCAGCGTCGCTCCTGACCGATCAGCGTCCCTCCGACCGATCAGTGTCCCTCCTGACCCATCAGCGTCCCTCCGACCGATCAGTGTCCCTCCTGACCGATCAGCGTCGCTCCTGACCGATCAGCGTCCCTCCTGACCGATCAGTGTCCCTCCGACCGGTCAGCGTCGCTCCGACCGATCAGAGTCCCTCCTGACCGATCAGCGTCGCTCCTGACCGATCAGTGTCGCTCCTGACCCATCAGCGTCCCTCCTGACCGATCAGTGTCCCTCCTGACCGATCAGAGTCCCTCCTGACCGATCAGCGTCGCTCCTGACCGATCAGTGTCACTCCGACCCATCAGTGTCCCTCCTGACCGATCAGCGTCGCTCCTGACCGATCAGTGTCACTCCGACCCATCAGTGTCCCTCCTGACCAATCAGTGTCCCTCCTGACCCATCAGCGTCCCTCCTGACCGATCAGTGTCCCTCCTGACCGATCAGCGTCCCTCCGACCGATCAGCGTCCCTCCGACCGATCAGCGTCCCTCCGACCGATCAGTGTCCCTCCTGACCGATCAGCGTCCCTCCGACCGATCAGTGTCCCTCCTGACCGATCAGTGTCCCTCCTGACCGATCAGTGTCCCTCCTGACCGATCAGTGTCCCTCCGACCGATCAGTGTCCCTCCTGACCCATCAGCGTCCCTCCTGACCGATCAGTGTCCCTCCGACCGATCAGTGTCCCTCCGACCGATCAGCGTCGCTCCGACCGATCAGTGTCCCTCCTGACCGATCAGTGTCGCTCCGACCCATCAGCGTCACTCCGACCGATCAGCATCGCTCCGACCGATCAGCGTCGCTCCGACCGATCAGCGTCGCTCCGACCGATCAGTGTCGCTCCGGCCGATCAGTGTCGCTCCGACCGATCAGTGTCGCTCCGACCCATCAGCGTCACTCCGACCGATCAGCATCGCTCCGACCGATCAGCGTCGCTCCGACCGATCAGCGTCGCTCCGACCGATCAGCGTCGCTCTGACCGATCAGCGTCGCTCTGACCGATCAGTGTCGCTCCGACCGATCAGCGTCACTCCGACCGATCAGCGTCCCTCCTGACCGATCAGTGTCGCTCCGACCGATCAGCGTCCCTCCTGACCGATCAGTGTCCCTCCTGACCGATCAGTGTCCCTCCTGACCGATCAGTGTCACTCCGACCGATCAGTGTCACTCCGACCGATCAGCGTCACTCCGACCGATCAGCGTCACTCCTGACCGATCAGCGTCCCTCCTGACCGATCAGTGTCCCTCCTGACCGATCAGTGTCCCTCCGACCGATCAGCGTCGCTCCGACCGATCAGTGTCCCTCCGACCGATCAGTGTCCCTCCTGACCGATCAGTGTCACTCCGACCGATCAGTGTCGCTCCGACCGATCAGTGTCCCTCCGACCGATCAGCGTCCCTCCTGACCGATCAGTGTCCCTCCGACCGATCAGCGTCACTCCGACCGATCAGTGTCCCTCCGATCGATCAGTGTCCCTCCGACCGATCAGCGTCGCTCCGACCGATCAGTGTCCCTCCTGACCGATCAGTGTCCCTCCGACCGATCAGTGTCCCTGCTGACCGATCAGTGTCCCTCCTGACCCATCAGCGTCACTCCTGACAGATCAGTGTCGCTCCTGACCCATCAGCGTCGCTCCTGACCGATCAGTGTCCCTCCTGACCCATCAGCGTCGCTCCTGACCGATCAGTGTCCCTCCTGACCGATCAGTGTCGCTCCGACCGATCAGTGTCCCTCCTGACCCATCAGCGTCCCTCCTGACCGATCAGTGTCCCTCCTGACCCATCAGTGTCCCTCCTGACCCATCAGCGTCGCTCTGACTGATCAGTGTCCCTCCTGACCGATCAGCGTCGCTCCGACCGATCAGCGTCCCTCCTGACATTGATGACTGCTGAAAGAAAGAATTTGCATTTATATAGCACCTTTCACGTCCTCAGGACATCCCAAAGCACTTTACAGCCAATGAAGTACTTTTGAAGTGTAGTCACTGTTGTAATGTAGGAAACGCGACGGCCAATTTGCGCACAGCAAGCTCCCACAAACAGCAATGTGATAATGATCAGATAATTTTTTTTGTGATGTTGATTGGGGATAAATATTGGCCAGAATATTGGAGAACTCCCTTGCTCTTCTTTGAAATGGGATCTTTTACATCCACCTGAGAGGCAGACTCAGAGTTCATTTACACTGTAGAAATTCAATCTCATGCTAGTAGCTGCAGTCTCAGTTACAGCCGGGCAGAACACTGTTTTATATACTATCTGGGCCCAATTGAAATTCTCCTGCCCAGTGGTTAAGTGTTTTGAGGGTATGAGTGGGAGTAGCCACTTAACTTGACTGTAGCAATGTTTAAACCAGGTTTGATACCACACCGGAATCATAACTCGTGCGATCTTCGGAATTCTCTACCACAAAAAGCTGTGGATGCTGAGTCTTTGAGTATATTCAAGGCTGAGATAGATAGATTTCTGGACTCTAGCGGAATCAAGGGATTTTAAGATCGGGTGGGAAAGTGGAGTTGAGGTCGAAGATCAGCCATGATCTTATTGACTGGCGGCACAGGCTCGAGGGGCCGAATGGCCTACTCCTGCTCCTAATTCTGATGTTCAACCTAAGCTCTGTGAGTGGGAACCGCTTTGCTGCAATGTTATAATTTGCAGTGTACTCTTTTGGTGATGCAGTAAACAAATAAACTGTAACTTAAAACATTAAAGGAAACTTAATAAATTAAATTAAAATTTGGTTGCCGGTGGTGATAATGCACTCCAGTCCCTGCGGTGCCCACTGGTCGCAGAAGGCCTCGAGCGTGCCGGCAGACACCGCGTGCTTCATCTCCAGCGCCACCCAGGCGCGAATGTGGCCGTTGAAGAGAGGCAGTCAGTCGGGCTGAACGACCCCCTCGACCGCCCGCTGCCTGGACCAGTTGATAGACATACAGGGTAGGATAAAGAAAAAAAGGGAGGCGTATGACAGATACCGAGGGCTAAATACTGCAGAATCTTTAGAGGAGTACAGAAAGTGCAGGGGTGCAATTAAAAAGGATATTAGGAAAGCAAGGAGAGAGCATGAAAAACTCTTGGCAAGTAAAATCAAGGAAAACCCCAAGATGTTTTATAAATATATTAAGAGTAAGAGGATAACTAAAGAAAGGGTCGGGCCTATTAGAGATCATGAGGGTAATCTGTGTGTTGCCACCCTTTGCTCTTTCCCCCCCAGTCTCCTCTCTTCTGCTGTTTAGGTTGCCCTGGCTCTTAATAGTGGGTGCATTTTATCCCTAACTGCAAGTTCAAGCTGCAAGGTTAAAGTTACCTGAGCCCACTGCCCATCCCCCGACCGTGCCTGTTCTTTGTTCTCAGTGAGCACTGGCTCTTCACTTAAACTTAGCTTCCAAATTCCCAGACCCCTCTGCCATCAAGACTACGCGTCTCCACTGGACTAGTGATCTAGTGACTAGTGGATCGCGAGTGGAGCTCAGGGCCAGTGATCGTGAGAATATCAGTGGTAATTTGATCCTGTGAGAGACAACATCACTCATGTCCGAGGCCGGGACCCAAGAGCGAGGACGAGCCCAGCAGCAAGGTCAAGGCCCAGAAGTGGCGCAGGGTGGACCAGCAGCGGGGTCGGGGTCCAGGGAAGGTGCGGCACGGGCCAACAGCGAGGTCGGGAGGACCACAATGCATCCTACGAAACCCAGGCAGAGAGGACCTGCGGGAAGGAGGGAGGAGGACTGTAGGAGTATGTTTGTGTGTGTGTGTGCTAGGCTGTTGTAGCAGAGCCTGGTCCCCAATCGTCTTGGATCCCCTTGCCATTGGACCAAGACCTTGCTCTGTCAAGCCCGCGTGGTAGCTGGTGTGCAACGGACACCCCACGTTAAAAGAATTCACGCACAGGCATCTTCCACCCTTTAAAATGAAGTTCGGGACCTGTGGATTGGGAGCAGTTTAAGATTCAACAAAGGAGGACAAAGGGATTAATTAAGAAGGGGAAAATAGAATACGAGAGTAAGCTTGCAGGGAACATAAAAACTGACTGTAAAAGCTTTTATAGATATGTGAAGAGAAAAAGATTAGTGAAATCAAGCATAGGTCCCTTGCAGTCAGAATCAGGGGAACTTATAATGGGGAACAAAGAAATGTATAAACCAATTAAATACATATTTTGGTTCTGTCTTCACAAAGGAGGACAAAAATAACCTCCCAGAGATGTTGGGGAACATAGGGTCTGATGAAAGGGAGGAACTGAAAGAAATCAGTATTTGTAGGGAAATGGTGTTAGGGAAATTGAAGGGATTGAAGGCCGATAAATCCCCAGGGCCTGATAATCTACATCCTAGGGTACTTAAGGAAGTGGCCCTAGAAATAGTAGATGCATTGCTGATCATCTTCCAACATTCGATGGAATCTGGAACAGTACCCATGGATTGGAGGGTAGCTAATGTTACCCCACTATTCAAAAAGGGTGGTAGAGAGAAAACGGGGAATAAGCCCAACATCGGTAGTGGGGAAATGCTGGAGTCCATTATAAAAGATGTAATAGCTGAGCACTTGAAAAACAGTGACAGGATCGGACAAAGTCAACATGGATTTACAAAAGGTAAATCATGCTTGACGAATCTATTGGAATTTTTTGAGGATGTAACTGGTAAAATAGATAAGGGAGAACCAGTGGATGTGGCGTATTTGGACTTCCAAAAGGCTTTTGATAAGGTCCCACATAAGAGATTAGCGTGTAACGTTAAGGCACATGGGATTGGGGGCAAGGTATTGACTTGGATAGAGAACTGGTTGGCAGACAAAAAGCAAAGAGTTGGAATAAACGGGTCTTTTTCCGAGTGGCAGGCAGTGACTAGTGGGGTACCGCAGGGATCGGTCCTTGGACCCCAGCTATTCACAATATATATTAATGATCTAGACAAGGGAACTAGATGTAATATCTCCAAGTTTGCAGATGATCTCAGATCTCAGGATTGCTACCAGTGCCACGTGCTAGTCAGAGTAGAAATAGGAGGATATTTCAAATGAATACGTGGCTAGAGGAATGGTGCAAGGGGGAGGGATTCAAATTCCTTGGACATTGGAACCGGTTCTGGGGGAGGTGGGACCAGTACAAACGGGACGGTCTGCACGTGGGCAGGGCCTGGACCGATGTCCTAGGCGGAGTGTTTGCTAGTGCTGTTGGGGAGGGTTTAAACTAAAGTGGCAGGGGGTTGGGAACCTGAGCAGGGAGACAGAGGAAAGGGAAATAAGGATAAAAGCTAAAGACAGGAAGGAGAAAAACAAAAGTAGAAGGCAAAGAACTCAACGGTTTAAATCAAACATGGTCATAGTAAATAATAATTCATATAGGGCTGAAAGCGTTAAAAAAACAAGCCTGAAGGCTTTGTGTCTTAATGCAAGGAGCATTCGGAACAAGGTGGATGAATTAGCTGCGCAAATAGAGGTAAATGAATACGATTTGATTGGGATTACAGAAACATGGCTCCAGGGTGGCCAAGGCTGGGAACTCAACATCCAGGGTTATTCAATATTTAGGAAAGATAGGCAAAAAAGAAAGGGAGGTGGGGTAGCATTGCTGGTTAAAGAGGGGATTAACACAATTGAAAGGAAGGATATTAGCTCTGATGATGCGGAATCTGTATGGGTAGAACTGAGAAATAACAAGGGGCAGAAAACGTTAGTGGGAGTGGTATAGAGACCTCCAAACAGTAATACGGAGGTTGGGGATGGCATTAAAAGGGAAATTAGAGAAGCATGCAGTAAGGGCACAGCAGTCATCATGGGTGACTTTAATTTACATATAGATTGGGCTAACCAAATTAGTAAAAATACTGTGGAGGAGGAATTCCTAGAATGTTTACGAGATTGTTTTCTGGAACAATATGTCGAGGAACCAACCAGAGATCAGGCCATCTTAGACTGGGTATTATGTAATGAGAAAGGATTAATTAGCAATCTTGTTGTACGAGGCCCCTTGGGTCAGAGTGATCATAATATGATAGAATTCTTCATTAGGATGGAGAGTGAAGTAGTTGAATCAGAGACTAGGGTCCTGAATTTAAATAAAGGAAACTACGATGGTATGAGGCGCGAATTGGGTAGGATTGATTGGGGAATGTCACTCAAGGGGTTGACTGTGGATAGGCAATGGCAAACATTCAAAGACTGCATGGATGAACTATAGAATTTGTACATCCCAGTGTGGCATAAGAATAAAACAAAAAGGGTGACTCAACCGTGGCTAACAAGGGAAATTAGGGATAGCATAAGATCCAAGGAGAGGGCATATAAATTGGCCAGAAAAAGCAGTAGCCCTGAGGATTGGGAGCAGTTTAGAATTCAACAAAGGAGGACAAAGGGATTAATTAAGAAGGGGAAAATAGAATATGAAAGTAAGCTTGCTGGGAACATAAAAACTGACTGTAAGAGCTTTTATAGATATGTGAAGAGAAAAAGATTAGTGAAATCAAGTGTAGGTCCCTTGCAGTCAGAAGCGGGGGAAGTTATAATGGGGAACAAAGAAATGGCAGCCCAATTAAATGCATATTTTGGTTCTGTCTTCACAAAGGAGGACACAAATAACCTCCCAGAGATGTTGGAGAACATATGGTCTGATGAAAGGGAGGAACTGAAAGAAATCAGTATTTGCAGGGAAATGGTGTTAGGGAAATTGACGGTATTGAAGGCTGATAAATCCCCAGGGCCTGATAATCTACATCCTAGGGTATTTAAGGAAGTGGCCCTAGAAATAGTAGATGCATTGCTGATCATCTTCCAACATTCGATGGAATCTGGAACTGTACCCATGGATTGGAGAGTAGCTAATGTTACCCCACTATTCAAAAAGGGTGGTAGAGAGAAAGCGGGGAATTACAGACCGGTAAGCCTGACATCGGTAGTGGGGAAAATGCTAGAGTCCATTATAAAGGATGTAATAGCTGAGCATTTGAAAAACAGTGACAGGAGCAGACAAAGTCAACATGGATTTACAAAAGGTAAATCGTGCTTGACTAATCTACTGGAATTTTTTGAGGCTGTAACTGGGAAAATAGATAAGGGAGAACCAGTAGATGTGGTGTATTTGGACTTTCAAAAGGCTTTCGATAAGGTCCCGCATAAGAGATTAGCGGGTAAAGTTAAGGCACATGGGATTGGGGACAAGGTATTGACTTGGATAGAGAACTGGTTGGCGGACAGAAAGCAGAGAGTAGGAATTAATGGGTCTTTTTCCGAGTGGCAAGCAGTGACTAGTGGGGTACCGCAGGGATCGGTCCTTGGACCCCAGCTATTCACAGTATACATTAATGATCTAGATAAGGGAATTGAATGTAATATCTCCAAGTTTGCAGATGACACAAAGCTGGGTGAGAGTGTGTGCTGCGAGGAGGATACCGAGAAACTCCAGGATGTTCTGGACAGGTTGGGTGAGTGGGCAGAAGCGTGGCAGATGCAATATAACGTAGATAAGTGCGAGGTTATCCACTTTGGTGTCAAAAACAGAAAGGCAGACTATTATCTGAATGGCAATAGATTGGGAGAAGGGGAAGTGCAACGAGACCTGGGTGTCCTTGTGCACCAGTCGCTGAAAGTAAGCATGCAGATGCAGCAGGCGGTGAAGAAGGCAAATGGTATGTTGGCCTTCATAGCGAAAGGGTTTGAGTATAGGAACAGGGATGTCCTGCTGCAGTTGTACAGGGCCTTGGTGAGACCACACCTTGAGTACTGTGTGCAGTTTTGGTCGCCTTATCTGAGGAAGGATGTTCTTGCCATGGAAGGAGTTCAGCGAAGATTCACAAGGCTGATACCTGGGATGGCAGGAATGACATATGAGGAGAGATTGGGTCGATTGGGCTTATACTCACTGGAGTATAGAAGAATGAGAGGGGATCTCATCGAAACATATAAAATTCTGACAGGTCTGGACAAACTAGATGCAGGAAGAATGTTCCCGATGGTCGGAGAGTCCAGAACCAGGGGTCATAATCTACGGATAACGGGTAAACCATTTAGGACAGAAATGAGGAAGAATTTCTTCACCCAGAGAGTGGTGAACCTGTGGAATTCTCTACCACAGAAGGTAGTTGAGGCGAAGTCATTAAATATATTCAAGGTTGAGTTAGATATATTTCTTAAAGCTAAAGGTATCAAGGGATATGGGGAGAAGGCAGGTACAGGGTACTGAGTTTAGATGATCAGCCATGATCTCATCGAATGGCGGAGCAGGCATGAGGGGCTGAATGGCCTACTCCTGCTCCTATCTTCTATGTTTCTATGACACAAAACTGGGTGGGCGTGTATGCTGCGAGGAGGATGCCGAGAAACTCCAGGATGTTCTGGACAGGTTGGGTGATTGGGCAGAAGCGTGGCAGATGCAATATAACGTGGATAAATGCGAGGTTATCCACTTTGGTGTCAAAAACAGAAAGGCAGATTATTATCTGAATGGCAATAGATTGGGAGAAGGGGAAGTGCAACGAGACCTGGGTGTCCTTGTGCAGCAGTCGCTGAAGGTAAGCATGCAGGTGCAGCAGGCGGTTAAGAAGGCAAATGGTATGTTGGCCTTCATAGCGAGAGGGTTTGAGTACAGGAACAAGGATGTCTTGCTGCAGTTGTACAGGGCCTTGGTGACACCACACCTTGAGTACTGTGTGCAGTTTTGGTCACCTTATCTGAGGAAGGATGTTCTTGCCATGGAAGGAGTTCAGCGAAGATTCACAAGGCTGATACCTGGGATGGCAGGAATGACGTATGAAGAAAGATTGGGTCGATTGGGCTTATACTCGCTGGAGTTTAGAAGAATGAGAGGGGATCTCATTGAAACTTATAAAATTCTGACAGGACAGGGCAAACTAGATGCAGGAAGGATGTTCCCGATGGTCGGGGAGTTCAGAACCAGGGGTCACAGTCTAAGGAGAAGGGGTAAGCCATTTAGGACAGAAATGAGGAGGAATTTCTTCACCCAGAGAGTGGTGAACCTGTGGAATTCTCTGCCACAGAAGGCAGTAGAGGCCAATTCATTAAATAGATTCAAGAAGGAGTTGGATATATTTCTTAAGGCTAAAGGGATCAAGGGATATGGGGAGAAAGCAGGGACAGGGTACTGAATTTGGATGATCAGCCATGATCGCATTGAATGGCGGAGCAGGCTAGAGGGGCCGAATGGCCTACTCCTGCTCCTATCTTCTATGATTCTATGATTCTATGGAACGTCAGGACCCTCATGGACAATCCCAACAGTGACAGACCGGAACGCCGTACTGCTATCGTTGCCCGGGAGCTCAGACATTTCAACATTGACATCGCCGCCCTAAGCGAGACCCAGCGGGCAGAGGAAGGCCAGCTCAAGGAGCAAGGCGGTGGCTACACCTTCTTCTGGAAAGGCAAACCTGAAAAAGAATGCTGCCTCCATGGGGTAGGCTTCGCCATAAAAAATGAACTAGTTGGGCATCTCAGAGACTCCCCATGCGGTATAAACGAGCGCCTCATGACTCTTCGGCTCATCCTAGCCTGGAACCAGTGCGCTATGGTCATCAGTGCATACGCCCCAACACTGGAAGCCACAGACGAGACCAAAGAGGAATTCTACTCCAGCCTCGAACAATCCCTGTCCCGAGTCCCAACGGGCGACAAGCTGATCCTCCTTGGCGACTTTAACGCCAGAGTTGGAAAGGACACAGACCTCTGGAGAGGTGTGATCGGCAGAGAGGGGGTAGGGAAAGCCAACTCCAACGGTACCCTCCTCCTGACGAAATGCTTAGAACATGGCCTTGTCATAACCAACACCTTGTTCCGGCAGAGAGACAAGTACAAGGCTTCATGGCAACACCCTCGCTCCAAGCACGGTATCTGTTGGACCACGTCATCGTCCGAGCGAGGGACCACAAGGACATCCGCATCACCCGCGCCATGACAGGAGCTGACGACTGCTGGACAGACCACCGCCTAATCCGCTCTGTCATCTCCATTAATGTAGCCCCAAAACAGCGGCGACAACAGAAGCAATGCCGCAGGAAAATCAACGCTGGAGCACTCAAAGACCCCGCTAAGAAAGCTCTATTCAGCCTGCACCTCACAACCAACCTGACGACTCCCAGTGATGCAGAGACACAGAGTGTCCACAGCACCTGGTCTGCACTCAAGGCCTCCATAATCAGCACCTGTGAAGAGTCACTCGACCAGGAAACACCAAGACTGGTTCGACGAGAACGACCAGGAGATCCAGGAGCTAATAAGCCGCAAGCGCAAGGCATTCCTGATCTGGAAACAGCAACAGAACTCGAGAGAAAGAAAGCAGCTCTACAGACGCCTGAAGGCCGAGGTCCAACAAAAAACTCGCGACCTAAAGAACAGATGGTGGGTGGAGAAAGCGCAGGAGATCCAGCAGCTAGCCGACAACCACGACGTGCGTGGATTCTTTAGCGCAGTCAAGACCATCTACGGCCCAAGCACCCAAGGTCCTACCCCACTGCGGGCCAAGAACGGAGAGGTACTCATCAAGGATGGAGGCAGTCAGTGCCCGCTGGAAGGAGCACTTCAAAGATCTCCTTAACCAAGACTCTGTCTTCGACGCGAGTGTCCTCAACTCCATCCCGCGGCATGCCACCCGCCACCACCTCAGCACAACCCCAGCCCGGCATGAGGTTGAAAAGGCCATCCGACAACTGAAGAACAACAAGGCCTCAGGAGCAGATGGAATCCCCGCTGAGGCACTAAAGCATGGCGGAGAAGCACTACTGGCGTGAATTCATGAACTAATTTCTCTTATCTGGAAGGAGGAGAGCATGCCAGGGGATCTCAGAGACGCCATAATTGTGACCATCTTCAAGAAAGGTGACAAGTCCGATTGCGGTAATTACAGAGGAGTTTCCCTGCTGTCTGCCACAGGGAAAGTCATCGCAAGAATCCTCCTCAATCACCTTCTCCCAGTGGCTGAAGAGCTCCTCCCAGAGTTGCAATGTGGATTCCGCCCACTAAGGGGCACAATGGACATGATCTTCACCGTGTGCCAATTACAAAAGAAATGCAGGGAACAGCACCAACTGCTGTACATGGCCTTCTTTGACCTCACAAAAGCCTTTGACACTGTCAACCGTGAGGGATTATGGAGTGTCCTCCTCAAATTTGGCTGCCCTCAAAAGTTTGTCACCATCCTCCGCCTGCTTCACGACGACATGCAAGCCGTGATCCTGACCAACGGATCCACCACAGACCCAATTCATGTACGGACCGGGGTCAAGCAAGGCTGTGTCATCGCACCAACGCTCTTCTCGATCTTCCTTGCTGCAATGCTCCATCTCACCCTCAGTAAGCTGCCTGCTGGAGTGGAGCTAATCTTCAGAACAAACGGGAAACTGTTCAACCTCCGTCGCCTCCAGTCCAGATCCAAACTCGTCCCATCCTCTGTCGTCGAATTACAGTATGCAGACGACGCTTGCGTCTGCGCACACTCGGAGGTCGAACTCCAAATCATCATTAACACCTTCACCGAAGCGTATGAGAGCATGGGCCTTACACTAAACATCCGTAAGACAAAGGTCCTCTACCAACCTGCCCCCGCCACACAGTACTGCCCCCCACAATTATCAAAATCCATGACAAGGCCTTGGACAACGTGGACCACTTTCCATACCTCGGGAGCCTACTGTCAACAAGGGCAGACGTCGATGACGAAGTCCAACACCACCTTCAGTGTGCCAGTGCAGCCTTTGGTCGCCTGAGGAAGAGAGTGTTTGAAGACCAGGACCTCAAACCCGGCACTAAGCTCATGGTGTACAGAGCAGTAGTAATACCCGCCCTCCTGTATGCCTCAGAGACATGGACTATGTACAGCAGGCAACTCAAAGCACTGGAGAGGTACCACCAACACTGCCTCCGCAAGGTCCTGCAAATCCATTGGCAGGTTAGGTGCACCAACGTCAGTGTTCTCGCTCAGGCCAACATCCCCAGCATCGAAGCTTTGACCACGCTCGATCAGCTCCGATGGACGGGTCACATCGTCCGCATGCACGATACGAGACTCCCAAAACAAGCGCTCTACTCGGAGCTCCAACACAGCAAGAGAGCCCCAGGTAGGCAGAGGAAACGCTTCAAGGACATCCTCAAAGCCTCCTTGAAAAAGTGCAACATCCCCACCGACACCTGGGAATCCCTGGCCCAAGACCGCACAAAGTGGAGGAGAAGCATCCGGGAAGGCGCCGAATACCTCGAGTCTCTTCACCGGGAGCAAGTGGAAACCAAGCGCACATCAACTCAAGCACCTCACCCACCCGCCCCTTCAACCGCTGTCTGCCCCACCTGTGACAGAGACTGTAGGTCCCGCATTGGACTCATCAGTCACCTGAGAACTCATTTTTAATGTGGAAGCAAGTCATCCTCGGTTCCGAGGGACTGCCTAAGAAGAAGATCCAGCCTAATCCCACTTCCCAGCTCTTGGTCCGTAGCCCTGCAGGTTACAGCATCCCTAGTGCACATCCAAGTACTTTTTAAATGTGGTTAGGGTTTCTGCCTCTACCACCCTTTCAGGCAGTGAGTTCCAGACCCCCACAACCCTCTGGGCGAAGAAATTTCCCCTCAAAACCTTCCACCAATTACTTTAAATCTGTGCCACCTGGTTTTTGACCCCTCTGCTAAGGGAAATAGGTCCTTTCTATCCACTTTATCTAGGCCCTTTATAACAGTGGAAGAGGGGCTGCAACCTCTCACCCTCGAAGTATACATGGAACACGGACTCCTCCAGGCCGCAGAAAAGGCAGGCGGCCCGGGAGACTGTGAACCGACTTAAAACTTTATTGCACGGGACTGCTGTGTGCAACACCCTCCAGGCCAAGTTCCCCAATAGATAAAGGGAGGACTCCCGCGTAGAGAGCCCTCCATTGGGGACCCCCGCCTCCACTGGACGGCAAGATGGTGCGCCAAGGCGTGTCCGGACGGCAGACGAGGATGGCAAAATGGAGAGTGTGCAAGAGCAGCCGGTACATAATCCGCAGTGTAAGAGGACACCGAAGGGCCGGTTATTGCCAAGTCCCCTGGAGTTGTTATTAATCTTCATGCATTTCCTACAATTTCAAAGAAAGAAACATTTTTGGTGGGTAAAGGTTGCTCAGGGGTTTTTTTTTTGGAGCTTGGTGTTTTAAATTCCAGTTGGGCAAAAACAACAAATGTCACAGCAGCTGCCCTCTGGCCAGGGAGACTCTGTGAACAGCTGCTCCGGGCGCGGCTCCCCCAGCACCGCCGCCTGCCAGTGACTGGAGCCCGGGGCAGCGGAAGGAGGATGAAGCCTCCGCCCCCGGAACCTGCTCCAAGCCGCCCGGTCCGGCCCCGCTCCGCTCCATGGCCGCTCAGGAAGAAGTGGCCGCGCTCGGAGCCATTTACAACGGCGACTTCCAGCTGGTCGCTCAGTCAGGTGAAGGGCTGCGGGCTCCCCGGGGGCAGCGAGCGCCGGTGCTCGGGGTTAAAGCCCAAGGGGGCTGCGGGCGGGTTAAAGCTGCAATTGGTGCAGCTCAGAGCCACAGCGGGGAGTTGATTTAAAGAGACTCTGGGGCTCCTGCTGTCTTACTGAGGTTTGGGGACATTATCAGCTGAGGGAGGTTTAAAAAGAGGAAAAAAAAGACCGCCATTTATAACCTCAGGACGTCCCAAAGTGCATTACAGCCAATTAAATACTTTTTTTGAAGTGCAGTCATTGTTGTAATGTGGGAAAGGACAGCAAAATATGCGCACAGCAAGCTCCCACAAACAGCAATGTGATAACGACCAGATAATCTGATTTAGTGATGTTGATTGAGGGATAAATATTGGCCAGGACACCAGGGAGAACTCGCCTGCTCTTCTTCGAAATAGTGCCGTGCAATATTGCCCCTAATTATTTTTTTGGGGGTGCGCGGCCCCTTTAAGGGGCTGTGCGGCCCATTCACAGTTTCGCCCACACGTGAAATTCAACATTGGCAAAGCCGGTCCTCGGCTGCGCAGGACGGGCAGAGCTTAGAGGGAACGTTGGTGCCATGGGATCTATTACTTCCACCTGAGAGAGGAGACGGGGCCTCGGTTTAACGTCTCATCTGAAATAAAGGGCACACCGAGCTTGGCAGCATCAGGGAGATGACAGGAGCTTCATTTTGTTATCAGCAAGATTGCTACCTCAATGCAAACCCATAGGTCACATTCCTAAACCAAAAAAACCAGAAAGGAAGAACTTGCGTTTATATAGCGCCTTTCGCTACCTCAGAACACCCATCTCTGGCCCTGGTGCGCCCTTTAAACCTGCTTCACCTGCAGACTACACTTGGTCTTGCCTTCCCATGTGCAAGTGCCATGGGAGATCAATGGGCTCGCTAATATTAATCAATGTACCTTGACGTAACCTTTTGGCTGGCGGTATAAAGTTTAAATCCATTACGTGTCAGCCTTGGCTCAGTGTTAGCACTCTCACCTCTGAGTTAGTAGGTCGTGAGGTCAAGTCACACTCACAAGACTGGAGCACAAAATGTAGGCTGGCACTTCAGTACAGCACTGTGGGAGTGCTGCATTGTTGGAGGTGCTGTCTTTTGGATAAGATGTTAAACTGGGCAAATGTCTGCTCTCAGGTGGATGTAAAAGATCCCATAACATTATTTGGAGAAGAGCAGTGGAACTTTCTTGGTATCTTGGCCACCATTTATCCCCCAACCATAGATAGAGTCATAGAGTTATAAAGCACAGAAAGAGGCTCTTCGGCCCATCGTGTCCGCGCCGGCCATCAAGCCCTATCTATTCTAATCCCATTTTCCAGCACTTGGCCCATAGCCTTGTATGCTATGGCGTTTCAAGTGCTCATCTAAATGCTTCTTGAATGTTGTGAGGGTTCCTGCCTCTACCACCCTTTCAGGCAGTGAGTTCCAGATTCCAACCACCCTCTGGGTGAAAAAGTTTTTCCTCAAATCCCCTCTAAACCTCCTGCCCCTTACCTTGAAACTATGCCCCCTGGTTATTGACCCCTCTACTAAGGGGAAAAGTTCCTTTCTATCTATCCTATCTATGCCCTCATAATTTTGTACACCTCAATCAGCCTTCTCTGCTCTAAGGAAAACAACCCCAGCCTGCCCAGTCTCTCTTCATAGCTGAAGCGCTCCTGCCCAGGTAACATCCTGGTGAATCTCCTCTGCACCCTCTCCAATGCAATCACATCCTTCCTATAGTGTGGTGACCAGAACTGCACACAGTTTTCCAGCTGTGGCCTAACTAGCGTTTTGTACAGCTCCATCATAACCTCCCTGCTCTTATATTCTATGCCTCGGCTAATGAAGGCAAGTATCCCATATGCCTTTTTAACCACCTTATCTACCTGTCCTGCTGCCTTCAGGGATCTATGTACATGCACACCAAGGATCCTCTGTCCTTCCTAGGGTCCTACCATTCATTGTGTATTCCCTTGCCTTGTTAGTCCTCCCAAAATGCATCACCTCACACTTTTCAGGGTTAAATTCTATTTGCCACTGTCCTGCCCATCTGACCAACCTGTCTATATCGTCTAAAGGGCAACACGGTGGCATAGTGGTTAGCACTGGTGCCTCACAGCGCCAGGGACCCGGGTTCGAATCTGACCTCGGGTGACTGTCTGTGTGGAGTTTGCACATTCTCCCCGTGTCTGCGTGGGTTTCCTCCGGGTGCTCCGGTTTCCTCCCACAGTCCAAAAATGTGCGGGTTAGGTTGATTTGGCTATGATAAATTGACCCTTAGTGTTAGGGGGGAATTAAATACGTGGGGTTACGGGGATAGGATGGGATATGTTAGGGGGAATTAAATACGTGGGGTTACGGGGGTAGGGTGGGATATGTGTACTGTGGGGATTAAAGCAGGGACAGGGTACTGGATTTGAATGATCAGCCATGATCGTATTGAATGGTGGAGCAGGCTCGACGGGCCGAATGGCCTACTCCTGCTCCTAGATTCTATGTTTCTATGTTTCTATGTCCTGTAGCCTGAGGCTTCCCTCCTCGCTATTTACCACTCCACCAATTTTCGTGTCACCTGCAAATTTACTGATCATACTTCCTACATTCATATCTAAATCATTAATGTACACTACAAACAGCAAAGGACCCAGTACCGATCCCTGCGGTACACCACTGGACACAGGCTTCCAGTCACAAAAACAACCTTCGACCATCACCCTCTGCCTCCTGCCGCTAAGCCAATTTTGGATCCAATGTGCCAAATTGCCCTGGATCCCATGGGCTTTTACCTTCTTGCGGGACCTTGTCAAAAGCCTTCCTGAAGTCCATGTAGACATCACTAGAAACAGATTATGAGGTAATTTATCACATTACTGCTTGTGGGAGCTTGCTGTGCGCAACTTGACTGCCGTATTTGCCTACATTGCAATAGTGACTGCACTTAAAATGTACTTCATTGGCTGTAAAGCAGTTTTGGGATATCCCAAAGTTGTGAAAGATGCTATATAAATGCAAATTTGTTCTTTCTCTTATATTCCCATTAATTTGCACACATTAGTGTCAGCCGTGGCTCAGTGGGTAGCACTCTCGCCTCTGAGTCAGAAGGTTGTGAGTTCAAGTCCCACTCCAGAGACTTTTTTTTTATTCGTTCATGGGATCTGGGCGTCGCTGACAAGGCCAGCATTTATTGCCCATCCCTAGTTGCCCTTGAGAAAGTGGTGGTGAGCCGTCTACTTGAACCGCTGCAGTCCATGTGGTGAAGGTACTCCCACAGTGCTGTTAGGTAGGGAGTTCCAGGATTTTGACCCAGCGACGATGAAGGATCGGCGATATACTTCTAAGTCAGGATGGTGTGTGACTTGGAGGGGAACTTGGAGGTGGTGGTGTTCCCATGCGCCTGCTGCCCTTGTCCTTCTAGGTGGAAGAGGTCGCGGGTTTGGGAGGTGCTGCCAAAGAAGCCTTGGCGAGTTGCTGCAGTGCATCTTGTAGATGGTGCACACTGCAGCCACGGTACGCTGGTGGTGGAGGGAGTGAATGTTTAAGGTGGTGGATGGGGTGCCAATCAAGCGGGCTGCTTTGTCCTGGATGGTGTTGAGCTTCTTGAGTGTTGTTGGAGCTGCACTCATCCAGGCAAGTGGAGAGTATTCCATCACACTCCTTACTTGTGCCTTGTAGATGGTGGAAAGGCTTTGGGGAGTCAGGAGATGAGACACTCGCCGCAGAATACCTAGCCTCTGACCTGCTCTTGTTGCCACAGTATTTATGTGGCTGGTCCAGTTAAGTTTCTGGTCAATGGTGACCCCCAGGATGTTGATGGTGGGGGATTCGGCGATGGTAATGCTGTTGAATGTCATGGGGAGGTGGTTATACTCTCGCTTGTTGGAGTAAGTCATTGCCTGCCACTTCTGTGGCGCGAATGTTGCCTGCCACTTATCAGCCCAAGCCTGAACGTCGTCCAGGTCTTGCTGCATGCGGACATGGACTGCTTCATTATCTGAGGAGTTGCGAATGGCGCTGAACATTGTGCAGTCATCAGCGAACATCCCATTTCTGACCTTATATTGGAGGGAAGGTCAGTGATGAAACAGCTGAAGATAGTTGGGCCTGAGGAACTCCTGAGCACAGAAATCTAGGCTGACACTCCAGTGCAGTGCTGAGGGAGTGCTGCACTGTCGGAGGTGCCGATGAGACGTTAAACCGAGGCCCCGTCTGCTCTCTCAGGTGGACGTAAAAGATCCTGTGGCCAATATTTATTCCTCAACCAACATCACTAAAAAAACAGATGATCTGGCCATTATCACATTGCTGTTTGTGGGAGCTTGCTGTGCGCAATTGGCTGCCGCGTTTCCTACCTTACAACAGTGACTACACTTCAAAATAGTACTTCATTGGCTGTAAAGTGCTTTGGGATGTTCAGTGGTCATGAAAGGCGCTATAGAAATGCAAGTATTTCTTTCACATCTCAAGTCTGTGATACTAACAGATCTTGGTGTGCTGATTTAGAATTTATCCACCAATGAGAGAGCAACACTTTCAATTTTCCAGGCCCGCAAAATTCAAATGGGACATACCAGCAAATAAGTAAAATAAACACAAATAGGACGGCCTTGCCTGGGCTTCGAGCATTGAATTATCAGTGCTTAGTGGCTCCAGGTTGCCTTAGAGTTGCAGGTTGGACACCTCTGATCTCTGGGACTGACTCTGTGCAGCCGACCATTGCGTCTGTCGCTTTCAGTGATCTGAACGGATATTGTTCCAATAGCAAAATACTGCGGATGCTGGAAATCTGAAATAACAACAGAAAATGCTGGAAACACTCAGCAGGTCAGGCAGCATCGAGGAGAGAGAAACCGAGTCAACGTTTCGGGTCTGGGACCCTTCGTCAGATATTGTTTCTGTCTGGTTTAAGGAAGTGCTGAAAATGATACGAATTTTTAAAAAAGTTCCATTTATTTTTGCCTTGTCTTTCCGGTGTTTTGAAGGATTCTTGAGAGGGGTGATGCCATTGCACGCGTGATTATGTAATCATGGGTAAACTGCTAGGAATCCTGCAGCAAGTTACAATGGAGACACTGGCTGTGCTGCCAGATTTTGAAGAGCTGGCGACTGCTGATTGTTCACCTGTCTGTGAAAGCACTGCTCAGTTTAATTCGTCAAGCTTTTATGTTTTTGTGGCAATGTTTCAGTGCCCAATTCTAACTTTGCAATATTGAATTTATCTGATGTGTTACAGAATCCGAGGGGATTACTTTACAAATCCATAACATCTGTGAACACCACGCAAGGAAAATCCAGTTAAAAGTTACATTTCAGTTATCCCCTGACTATCCGTCGTGCCTTCCGGATATCTCCATCTGCTCAGATCAGCTTACCCGCAAGCAGTGTTCTGATTTGAAACAAAGCTTGCTGCGATATGCAGAGACTCTTCTTGCCCAGCCGATGGTTTATGAGCTGATGATGTGGCTCCAGCAGAACATTAAGAATGACATGGACCGACTGACAGTGGACAAGGCCGACGAAAGTGACAATTCGCAGCAGCACAGCAGTGCAGACGATGGTGTGTGGATGGCACTTCTGCATTTAGATCACATGAGAGCCAAGGCAAAGTACATCAAAAGCATAGAAAAGTGGACTTCTGACCTAAGACTCGCGGGAAGACTGATGTTCCTGGGAAAACTCATATTAATTCTTTTACAAGGGGAGAGGAAAGATATCAAGGTGCTTACCGCCTCACTTTCAGAGATGTGATTACTTCGCTGCTAATTTAATATGCTTTTTTGTTTCGGTTAGTTATGTTTTGTTTCTGTTTTTTGATTTTCTTTTCTTGCTAATTTTCTCCCCCCCCCACCCCTTCCCACTCCCCTGAAGGTGTTGATTCCTTACTGTAGTATGGCTTAGTGGGCACGAGACTCACTTTGGTACCTTGACAAGAGACCACTCACTATTCATGTGTGAGTCATGTTCAGCTAAGGGAGCTGAGACCAATTCTGGGCTTCCCTGACATAAATACACACGCAGGCTCTTCGAGAAGGCCCACTCGGTAACGATGAGGTGCGGCAACCCTGGGCCACCTCCTTTCCTCCAACTCAAGGGTGTTGAAATCACTTGTTGCCCCAGTGCCACTCCAGCTGAGAACAGCTAACTCAGTACAGACCAGGGATCAAACCGGAGACTTTCCTGGTCTGTAAGGTTGGCCTATGCACTGGGTAAACCTGCTGAATTATTGGGAGAGTTACATTTTATCTCTGCCTAAACAGTTTTGAATTTAGTGGCTATGTAACTGCTAGAGATGAGCATACGCTATGGAGATCGATAGAGTGTTTTATCGTTCTATAAAGTTCCTTCAAAACTGCCTTTCAGTTAACAATGATCTGAAGGTCAAGAGTTGAGAAAATTCACCACAGTCGAGCTGCTTTTAAAATTAAATTGTTTGAGTACCACCTGCTTTGTAAATTTAATTTGTGTTTTTTTTTTCTTAAAATGGAAGGACTATCTAGTTCTCCAGAAAACCTCGAAGGTGGATGTGGACTCCAGTGGAAAGCGATGCAAGGAAAAGATGATAAGTGTTCTCTGTGAAGAAAAACTTCAAGCAGGGCAGCAGCGGTAATACCCATCAATAGACATCAAATCCTGGCATGTCTGAGTAGATTCATTGTTACATTCTGAATATTGGGTGAAAAGTATTGATTTAAAAAAAAAAAATGTATTTCCTTTTTTAGGCTTACAAGCTTTGCTGTGGAAGAGTTTACATCAGGACGTGAGTTGCATCAGCAATTTGAAGCTCTGGGCCTATCTGGCTTGTATGACAAGTTTGTAAGAATTTGAAAGGTTCCTGCAACCTGACTTGATGGAAGAGTATAAAACCACAATGTTGTGACTTTGTGGGGAAACTAGGACTTCAGCATAACTTAGTTTCACCTGGTTTAGCCAATATTTCAGTAATGTTTGAAGACCATTCAAATCCATAAAATATGTAAAGCTTTGCAAGATATATTAAAGAAATCTGTTGAATACTTTTTTGTTTGAATCTGTTAATGAAAACGAGTAGATTTAAATGTATGATTTTTGGTTTAAAGCTGATCTGTAATATACATTGAATTGATCTTTACAAAATATTTAATTTTAAAGTTGAATTATTGGAAATAGATACGATGGTTTCCTGTGACTGCTGTCCAGTCAGTTATTAAATTGTACCTTAGCAAAATACTGCGGATGCTGGAAATCTGAAATAACAACAGAAAATGCTGGAAGCACTCAGCAGGTCAGGCAGCATCCGTGGAGAGAGAAACAGAGTTAATGTTTCAGGTCTGTGACCCTTCGTCAGAACTGGAAAAGGTTAGAGCTGTAACAGGTTTTAAGCAAGTGCAGGGGCAGGGAAAGGGGGAGGGGAGGAAGGAATTGAAGGAACAGTCTGTGCTAGGGTAGGAGGCAGGAGAGATTAAATGTTGCAAATGGGGATGGCAGAATCAACAACAGTCGCCTGAAAAATGGGGGCAGAGGTTATAGTCTGAAATTGTTGAATTCGATGTTGAGTCCAGAAGGCTGTAAAGTGCCTAATCGAAAGATGAGGTGCTGTTCCTCGAGCTTACGTTGAGCTTCATTGGAACAATGTAATAGGCCGAGGACAGAGAGGTCAAAGTGGGAGTGGAGCGGAGAATTAAAGTGACAGGCGACCGGAAGCTCGGGGTCACCCTTACGGACTGAACAGAGGTGTTCCGCAAAGCGGTCACCCAATCTGCGTTTGGTCTCCCCAATGTAGAGGAGACCGCATCGTGAGCAGCGAATACAGTATACTAAATTGCAAGAAGTACAAGTAAATCGCTGTTTCACCTGGAAGGGGTTTTTGAGGCCCTGGACAGTGGGAAGGGAGGAGGTAAAGGGGCATGTGTTGCATCTCCTGCGCTTGCACGGGAAGGTGCCGGGCGAAGAGGAAGGGGTGTTGGGGGTGATTGAGGACTGGACTAGGATGTTGCAGAGGGAGCGGTCCCTTTGGAATGCTGAAAGGGGAGGTGAGGGGAAGATGCGTTTGGTGGAGGGATCACGCTGGAGGTGGCGGAACTGGCAGAGGATGATCCGTTGAATGTGGAGGCTGGTGGGGTGAAAGGTGAGGACAAGGGGAACCCTATCGTGGTTCTGGGAGGGAGGGAGAAGGGGTGAGAGCAGAAGTGCGGGAAATGAAACGGACACGGTCAAGGGCCGTGTCAACCACAGTAGAGGGGAATCCTCGGTTGAGGAAAAAAGAAGACATATCGGAAGCACTGGTATGGAAGGTGGCATCGTCAGAACAGATGCGACGGAGACGGAGAAACTGAGAGAATGGAATAGAGTCCTTACAGGAAGCGGGGTGGGAGGAAGTGTAGTCCAGGTAGCTGTGGGAGTCAGTGGGCTTGTAGTGGATGTTTGTGGATAGCCTATCGCCAGAAATGGAGACAGAGAAGTGAAGGAAGGGAAGGGAAGAGTCGGAGATGGACCATGTGAAGGTGAGGGAAGGGTGGAAATTGGAAGCAAAGTGAATGAAATGTTCTAGTTCAGGGCGAGAGCAGGAAACGGCACTGATACAGTCATCGATGTAAAAGAGGTGAGGGAGGGGACCTGAATAGGACTGGAACAAAGAATGTTCCACATATCCCACGAAAAGGCAGGCATAGCTAGGGCCCATGCGGGTTCCCATAGCAACACCTTTAATTTGGGGGAAGTGAGTGGAGTCAGAGGAGAAGTTGTTCAATGTGAGAACAAGTTCAGCCAGGCGGAAGAGGGTGGTGGTGGATGGGGACTGGTTGGGCCTCTGATCAAGGAAGAAGCGGAGCGCCCTCAGGCCGTCCTGGTGGGGGATGGAGGTGTAGCGGGATTACTGTATTCGCTGCACACGATGCGGTCTCCTCTACATTGGGGAGACCAAACGCAGATTGGGTGACCGCTTTGCGGAACACCTCCGTTCAGTCCGTAAGGGTGACCCCGAGCTTCCGGTCGCTTGTCACTTTAATTCTCCGCTCCACTCTCACTCTGACCTCTCTGTCCTCGGCCTCTTACACTGTTCCAATGAAGCTCAACGTAAGCTCGAGGAACAGCACCTCATCTTTCGATTAGGCACTTTACACTTTACAGCCTTCTGGACTCAACATCGAGTTCAACAATTTCAGACTATAACCCCTGCCCCATTTTTCAGGCGGCTGTTGATGATTCTGCCATTCCCATTTACAACATTTAATCTCTCCTGCCTCCTACCCTAGCACAGACTGTTCCTTCAATTCCTTCCTCCCCTCCCCTCCCCCCCTTTCCCTGTCTCTGCACCTGATTAAAATCTGTTACATCGCTAACCTTTTCCAGTTCTGATAATGGGTCACAGACCTGAAACATTAACTCTGATTCTCTCTCCACGGATGCTGCCGGGCCTGCTGAGTGCTTCCAGCATTTTCTGTTGTTATTTTATATTAAATTGTACCTGCACAGCAAAGGGATCTGTGCTGCAGTGCACTTGACAATTGTGGAAAAAGTTTGATCTATATGAGAATTTTTTTTTATTACAGTACTCTAAATTTAGCGAGTGAAAATTAATTCAATCCGTGTTGCTGCTGGAAGTGCAAAGTGGCATGAGAGAAGTGTGCTGCGCCCATAAGCCAGAGGTCAAAACTTCAGAACTGTTCTCTGATAGTTTGATTGGTTTCTATACTCGGGTTTCACACTGATGCCTTCACACTGCCTCACCCTCCTCTGAAGTCCTATCCAGGGGCTGGCTGGCTGGCTCTGGGCCCGAGAAAAAATAATGTTTAAAAAAAAGGATAGCCTCTAGTTGTAGCACACTGAAGAGTTGAGGTGGCCTGCTGGTGCTGTGGGCCAGTGGACCATTATGGGTCAGAGAGGAAAGATGGGTGGATGAGCCAATCTAGGCGCCTCTCTCAAACGCATTGTGCAGGGGAAAGTAAAAGACAGCAGTAAAGAAATATAAATCACACTTTGACTTGCATTTTGAACTCACTTGCCTTGCTGAGTGGATCTGTCCAGTTCTCAGCTGAGTTATCTAGATGGAGGATTGACTGCACAATGTAGGATTACTCTGACTTGCCAGAATGGAAGGGAATGTAAAGCTGTAAGAAGCAAAACATAGGTGGTGATAAAGCCTTTGTGCTTACATGAGAAGCTTTCGAACATTAGAAAAAAGGAGGAATGGGCCTCTGTTTGGCTGGCTAGCTGTTTCAGCTAAAAGTTATTCAGTTGCTAATGTAAAATTTTATATGTAGAATTTATTTTGAAACTTGCTTTCAAGTAATTTGAAGAAATTCAAAACTGTTTTTACACCACGTGGCGTATACCTTTCTACTTCTGTCACTCGCTCTGACAGAATCCTGCTGATGCACGATTAGAGTTGCCAACTCTGGTTGGATATATTCCTGGAGTTTTGATCACGTGACTTTGCCCATTGTTTGCAGATGTTATTGGCCCGGATTTTGCGGTAAAAATAACGTGAGGCTATCAGCGCTCACCGATGGTGAGTCACCGTTATTAAAGATTAATCAGACAGCAACTTCTGGCGAATGCAGTTAAATGCGGAAATCAGGAAGTTGCTGTCTTTGAGTTGCCCTGCTCCTCCAGAAGCTGCGCTATATCGGTACCTCGCCCAGAGACTCGGTATTGAAACACATGGAACGGCATGAAGTTGCTGTACTTACCCACTAGATACCCACTAAACACGCCAGAAAAAGTTGAGGCTTGCCCATTCTAGTGATAAGTCTTAGTTGTTGCCAAACAACCTCTCTAGCACTGAAAATGAACTTTTACAAGTGTGGAGTCTCATTCCTCAGATTTTAATTATTGTTGGAGATTTAAAAATGAAAATAATTACTATTTTAAAAACTTTTTCTTTCTATCTCTTTTATCTCTCACTTAATCCCATCTTTCCCTCTTTATTTCTCTTTCTGTACGTGATTTTACATTGAATTAACTATTCTAACTTATACTTCCTGGTATAGACTCTGCATGCCTCAGTAAGAATTCTTCAATCTGATTGGTGAAGGAGATACACAGTTGCTTGCTCTGTTCACACAGGTTCCAGTTCCCCTGTAGAGGGCGCTGCGCTGAAATGGATTTCTAATCATCGCAAATTCCAGTGCAAAAGCCCATAGAAAAATCTGTGGGCAAGTGTAATGTACGGCTGGCACCGTTCGTTTGCCACTGACCACAAAATCCGGGCCAATGTGTTTAGCTTAGTTGAGTGTCTCAGTACTCCAGCATTCCTAACTTAACATAACATAATTATGCCAAAATACACAAGATTTTTTTAAAACTTGGTGAACAATTTGGACAGAAATGATTTGAAATCGTATTGTAGTCCCAGTATGAATTATTGCTTTCTGGATAGGAAGGTTCAGGGAGAAAAACAGGAGTAGGAGGAAAATATATGTGCTGCATTACGCGGAGGCTGATTTGCAACCGTGATTTCCCACACACTTGAGTTCTCAATCTCAGTTATGTTGTTGGCTGCTGACAGCTGGCGAGGGGAGGCTTTTTTTGTATTCGTTCCTGGGATCTGGGCATCACTGGCAAGGCCAGCATTTATTGCCCATCCCTAATTGCACTTGAGAAGGTGGCGGTGAGTCGCCTTCTTGAACCACTGCAGTCCGTGTGGTGAAGGTACTCCCACAGTGCTGTTAGGGAGGGAGTTCCAGGATTTTGACCCAGCGACGATGAAGGAATGGCAATATATTTCCAAGTCAGGATGGTATGTGACTTGGAGGGGAACTTGGAGGTGATGGTGTTCCCATGCGTCTGCTGCCCTTGTCCTTCTAGGCGGTACAGGTTGTGGGTTTGGAAGGTGCTGTCGAAGAAGCCTTGGCAAGTTGCTGCAGTGCATCTTGTAGATGGTACACACTGGAGCCACAGTACGCTGGTGGTGGAGGGAGTGGATGTTTAAGGTGGTGGATGGGGTGCCAATCAAGCGGGCTGCTTTGTCCTGGATGGTGTCGAGCTTGTTGAGTATTGTTGGAGCTGCACTCATCCAGGCAAGTGGAGAATATTCCATCACACTCCTGACTTGTGCCTTGTAGATGATGGAAAAGCTTTGGGGAGTCAGAAGGTTAGACACTTGCCGCAGAATACCTAGCCTCTGACCTGCTCTTGTTGCCACAGTATTTATGTGGCTGGTGCAGTTAAATTTCTGGTCAATGGTGACCCCCAGGATTTTGATGGTGGGGGAGTCTGCGATGGTAATGCCGTTGAATGTCAAGGGGCATTGGTTAGACTCTCTCTTGTTGGAGATAGTCATTGCCTGGCACTTGTGTGGTGTGAATGTTACCTGCCACTTATGAGCCTAAGCCTGACTGTCGTCCAGGCTTTGCTGCATGCAGGCATGGACTGCTTCATTATCTGAAGAGTTGTGAATGGAACTGAAAACTGCAATCATCAGTGAACATCCCTACTTCTGATCTTATGATGGAGGGAAGATCATTGATGAAGCAGCTGAAGATGGGGACACTGCCCTGAGGAACTCCTGCAGTGATGTCCTGGGGCTGAGATGATTGACCTCCAACAGCCACAACCATCTTCCTTTGTGCTAGGTATGACTCCAGCCAGTGGAGAGTTTCTCCCCTGATTACCATTGACTAGGGCTCCTTGATGCCACACTCGGTCAAATACTGCCTTGATGTCAAGGGCAGTCACTCTCACCTCACCTCTGGAATTCAGCTCCTTTGTCTATGTTTGGACCAAGGCTGTAATGAGGTCGGGAGCTGAGTGGTCTTGCGGAACTCAAACTGAGCATCAGTGAGCAGGTTTTTGGTGAGTAAGTGCCGCTTGATAGCACTGTCGATGACACCTTCCATCACTTTGCTGATGATTGAGAGTAGACTGATGGGGACGGTAATTGGCTGGATTGATTTGTCCTGCTTTTTGAGGACAGGACATACCTGGGCAGTTTTCCACATTGTCGGGTTGATGCCAGTGTTGTAGCTGTACTGGAACAGCTTGGCTAGAGGCGCGGCTAGTTCTGGAGCACAAGTCTTCAGCACGACAGCCGGGATATTGTTGGGGCCGATAGCCTTTGCTATATTCAGTGTGCTCAGCCATTTCTTGATATCACATGGAGTGAATTGAATTGGCTGAAGACTGGCTTTTGTGATGGTGGGGACCTCAGGAGGAGGCCGAGATGGATCATCCACTTGGCACTTCTGGCTGAAGATGGTTGCAAACGCTTCAGCCTTGTCTTCTGCACTTGCGTGCTGGGCTCCACCATCATTGAGGATCGGGATATTCATGGAGCCTCCTCCTCCCGTTAGTTGTTCAATTGTCCACCACCATTCACGACTGGATGTGGCAGGACTGCAGAGCTTTGATCTGATCTGTTGTTTGTGGGATCGCTTAGTTCTGTCTATAGCAAGCTGCTTCTGCTGTTTAGCATGCATGTAGTCCTGTGTTGCTGCTTCCCCAGGTTGGCACCTCATTTTTAGGTACGCCTGGTGCTGCTCCTGGCATGCTCTTCTACACTCCTTATTGAACCTATGTCCTTCAGGACTCTGCCAGTTCGGTCAGTAGTGGTGCTACCGAGCCACTCTTGGTGATGGACATTGAAGTCCCTCACCCAGAGTACATTCTGTGCCCTTGCTACTCTCAGTGCTTCTTCCAAGTGGTGTTCAATATGGAGGAGTAATGATTTATCAGCTGAGGGAGGACGGTAGGTGGTAATCAGCAGGAGATGTGAGGCTGACGAGGGGAGGATGGCGAGGGGAGGCTTGGTGCTTTCTTTGGGAGGCAAGGGGAAATTCCATGGAGTCATCCAGGCCCATTCTCAGGAAGTCTCAGTCTATCCCGTGTGGCACAGTAAACTTCAGACAAGGAAAGGTGGAAGGAAATAGTTACAATTTACAGCAAAAAAAATTTTCCCCCCCCACAGATTAAGGTTAATTCATATGAGTATTAGAACGCCCACAGTTATGGCAAGCATATAGTTGCGGAATTTTTTTTTAACCAGTTACCGTAAATACACCACGTGCATTGCAGAAAATAAACTAATGATGATGTTGGCTGACTAAGTTTCCAATTTGCCTACAAGACTTTACTGCCGACTAGGGCACATTGCCAAAAAGTTAGAGAGCCAGGCCTTTCAGGAGTGAAGTCATTTGGAGCTCTCTTCCGCAAACGGCAGTTGATGCTGTGTCAATTGTTCGTTTTAAGTCTGAGATTGATAGATTTTTGTTAACCAAAGGTATTAAGGGATATGGAGCAAAGGCAGGTATACGGAGTTAGGTCACAGATCAGCCATGATCTCATTGAATGGCAGGACAGGCTCGAGGGGCTAAATGGCCCGCTCCTGTTCCTATGACTGAACACAGTTAGCCGGTCCCGCTCCACGCCGTAACTTCACCAGAAGCGCGAGGTCACGGGGCGGGATCAGCAAAGAAGAAGTTCCAGGCCAATTCTGGGAGACGGGCAATGGCTGAGACAGTCTCCTCGCTCACCGCCAGGTCTGATGGAGAGGGCGGGAATTGCAAGTAGAGAGAACAGAGGTGCGAAGTTCCGTCAACTGCGAATTCAAAGTCCTTTTCTCCTGGACTGCTAACAGCAGTCTTCCTGTTAAACACATAACTTGTTTAACATTAACCAAACAAATACAGGTACCACAACAATAACAACAACAACTTGCCTTTATATAGCACCTTTAACACAGTAAAATGTAGTAAATACTGTTGTCAGTGTTATAAAACACTGATTATGGGATGGTAAACAGAATCTTTATATCATGTCAAATATGTACGTTTGTTAATCAGTTTTAGTTGTACCCATACAAAAATCATTTGTGACATAATAGTCCCAGTATTTGGGATTCAGCGTGTAGCCACATTTGAAATATACTTGCATTGTCTCATCTTCCTAGGTCTGACTTGACTTTTGGCCATCCTCATGCCTGTGGAAGTCATTATCATGGGAATATCAGGATGGTCAAAAGCCAAGGTGAATGTACCCATCGGTAACAAGGAATGTTAGCCTTTTTTGCAAGGGGGTTGGAGTACAAGAGTAAGGAAGTCTTACTACAATTGTAGAGGGCTTTGGTGAGACCACACCTGGAGTACTGTACACAGTTTTGGTCTCCTTATCTGAGGAAGGACAGACATGCCTTAGAGGCGGTGCAACGAAGGTTCACTAGATTGATTCCTGGGATGAGAGGGTTGTCCCATGAGGAGAGATTGAGTAAATTGGGCCTATACTCTCTGGAGTTTAGAAGAATGAGAGGTGATCTCATTGAAACATAAAAGATTCTGAGGGGGATTGACAGGGTAGATGTTGAGAGGCTGTTTCCCCTGGCTGGAATATCTAGAACTAGGGGGCATAGTCTCAGGATAAGGGGTCAGCCATTTAAGACTGAGATGAGTTGGAATTTCTTCACTCAGAGGGCTGTGAATCTTTGGAATTCTCTACCCCAAGGGGCAGTGGATGCTGAATTCTTGAGTATATTCAAGGCTGAGATAGACAGATTTTTGGACTCTTGGGGAATCAAGGGATATGGGGATTGGGCGGGAAAGTGGAGTTGAGGTCGAAGATCAGCCATGTTCCTATTGAATGGTGGAGCAGGCTCAAGGGCCGTGTGGCCTACTCCTGCTCCTAATTCTTATGTTCTTATGAATATTAGCATTGCCGAGATGGACCAGTTGATATTGTACACAAAGACAAAAACAATGTTGTACTGAAGTCCACAAGAATCTTCTTCAGTCTTGTATTTGTGTCATTTTATTGTCTTGCCACGATCGCAGTGTGCATGCTTATTGTGCATTTCTTCCTCCTTTGCTGCATAGGTTGGTCGAAGATCTGAGAGAAAGTCTGTGACTGGGATTTCTTTCCCTCAGTTGTGCTGAAAATCCTCGCTTTCCTTGTGGAGTTTTAAGCGCATGCTCCTCAATCATGGTGGCACCGCAGATGGTATTTTTTTCATGATGCTCTCAAGTGATCTGTCGTTAGTTTCTACTTGGACCCTACCTCCGTATGTAGTAATGGCATTTTCTGTAGACATTCACAATAGTCAACACCATCTCTAACTGCAGTCGGGCACTCGAAACCTCATCTATTCCCATGACGAGTTTGTCCATGGTCATTTCTTCCTTGGACATGTCTTGTCTGCACTCAGAATTCTGCTAATCTATAAAGATCCGTTCTGGGCTGTTTGTGCAGGCTTTCCGTGCTGCTGTTTTATGAAGTTTGGTCCTTGTGTAAATCACATTTCTCCGGATGGTGAAATGCCCAGCCGACTTTCCTATCACTCTTGCCATGCTTTTTACTTTCATTGTCTGTCAGGTTGAATGATGCGAGTATCACCCATCCAATAAATCGTGCTTATCTAATTTCCAATCTATGTGCCAGTCCTGATCGATACCACACCGGATTCCCAACACTTTCTGCAGCTCGGCCATTCCTCAAGCTTGGGAAAAATAGAATTTTGTTGGAGGAAAAGCATAGAACCATCGCCATTTACAGCACGAAAGGAGGCCATTTGGCCCATAATGTCTGTGCCAGCTCTTTGCTAGAACAATTCAAAACTAATTTCACTGCCCAGTTCTCTCTCCATAGCCCTGTAACTTCCTCTGCTTCAAATATTTGCCTAATTTCCCTGAAAAAAGTGCAGTGGTCTCTGCCTCAACCACTCTCTGTGGCAAAGCATTCCATGCTTCAACAACCCTCTGTGTAAAGACATTTCTCCTAATCCCTCTCCTCACTCTAAATGACAATTAAAAAAAAAAATAATGAACCCTTGTCACTGACTGCCCAACCAGAGGAAATAGTTTTGCCTTGCACCATCTCTCAATCTCTCTTAATGTCTCTTAATCTCTCCTGCCTTCCATCCTATCACAGACCTTCCCTTTTGTTCTTTCCTCCCCCTCCCGCCTTTCCCTGCCCCTGCACTTGCTTAAAAACCTATTCCATCTCCAGCTTTTTCCAGTTCTGACGAAGGGTCATCGACCAGAAACGTTAACTCTGTTTCTCTCTCCACAGATGCTGCCTGACCTGCTGAGTATTTCCAGCATTTTCTGTTTTTATTCCAGAGGAAATAGTCTTTCTCTATTCATTCTATCAAAACCCTTCGTAATTTTAAAAACATAATTTTAAAGAGATAAAGACCGGATTTGGCAGTAGAAATAATGGTGTGGCTATCAGTGTTCACCGGTTTTTGCATGGAAATCGGACAGTGACTTCTGGCGAATGCACATGCGCAGTTAAACGCGTAAATCAGGAGTTGCTTTCTGAGTGGCCCTGCTCCTCCAGAAGCTGCGCTATACCGGTATCTCACCGAGAGACTAAGCATTCAAGTGCATGGAACAACGTGAAGTTGCTGTACTTGCCTCAGAGATAGGAACTAAACCTGCCAGAAAAAGTTAGTGCTTGTCCATTCCAGTGTAAGTACCCTTTTAATGGCGTGATAAGTCTTAATTACTGCCAAACATCCTCTCTGGCACTGAAAATTAAATTTAACAAGTGTAGAGTCTTACTCCTTCAGATTTTAATTATTGTTGGAGATTTAAAAAAGTAAAATTACATTTTTTTAAATCTTTTTCTTTCTGTCTCTTTTTTCTCTCTCTCTTAATTTAATCTATCTTTCCCTCTCTTTATTTCCCTGTCTGTACCTGATTTGACATTGAATTCAATATTCCAACTTACACTTCCTGGTTCAGGCTCTGCGCTGCTCATTAACGATTCTTCAATCTGATTGGTTAAGGAAATATGCAGTTGCTTGCACTTTTCCACACGCTCTGTAGAGGGCGCTGCGTCTTTTGGCTGGTTGGCTGACTGCAGCTTCCAGTGCAAAAGCCCATAGAAAGTCTATGGGCAAGTACAATGAACGGCTATCGCTGCTGAGAGCAAAAACCGTTCCATTAAATCTCTTCTTAACCTTTTCTGCTCCAACAGAAATAGTTCCAGTATCTCAATTCTTTTCTCATAACAATTGTTCCCCATCCTTGGCACCATTCTGGTGAGTCTACACTGTACACACTCTGTGGCTTTAATGCCCTTTTTATAATGGGGCATTCAGAACTGCGCATAGTATTCTATCTGTGGTCTAACTAACATTTTGTACAAATTTTTCATTAATATATCTTGTACTCTACCCTGCTATTTCTAAAACCCAAGATGTTGTTGGGTTTTTAGGGTTTTATCTACCTGCACTCACACTTTCAGGGAGTTACATATTTGAATCCCCAGGTCTCTCTGTTCATTAGCTTCTGTAATATCTCGTTTCATTTGCTTAGGAGTTGACTTGCATTTCAGACCATTCTAACAGTGTTTTACCTACAGCTCATGAACCTCCTGCTTGGTGCTCACGTTGGCCTTGTTCCCTTCTGTGCTGAAGAAACTTCAGCGGCTTAGACTAACAGTTTCTTTTTTGCTTAAAATTTGACTTCTGACACCATGTAATGTATAGCGATCCACATGGGTTTCAACCAGAAGCCCTGAGGGAAAGTCTCTGGCCTTATTTACCAGCCAGTAGTCAGCCAGTGGCGCAGTTGGTAGCACGCTCGCCTCTGAGTCAAAAGGTTGTGGGTTCAAGTCCCACTCCAGATTCTTGAGCACAAAAATCTAGGCTGACACTCCAATGCAGTACTGAGGGAGTGCTGCACTGTCAGAGGTACCGTCTTTCAGATGAGACGTTAAACTGAGCTCTCAGGTGGATGTGAAAGATCCCATGGCACTATTTCTAAGAAGAGCAGGGGAGTTATCCCTGGTGTCCTGGCCAATATTTATCCCTCAATCAGCATCACTAAAAACAGATTATCTGGTCATTATCACATTGCTGTTTGTGGGAGCTTGCTGTGTGCAAATTGGCTGCCGCATTTCCTACTTCTTCTCTTACATTACAACAGTGACTACACTTCAAAAAGTACTTCATTGGCTGTAAAGCGCTTTAAGACGTCTGTTGGTCGTGAAAGGCGCTATATAAATGCAAGTCTTTCTTTTTATTACAAGGAAACATAACAGGTCACTTAGGCAGATAAAATGAATGGTTCACTGGCAGCTTGTTTTAACTTTGATCTACTGCAGTAGTTGTGAAAATGGAACTCAGGGCTGCGACTCAATCACGGGTTAAAATCAGTCAGTGGTAAGAAAGAAATTTTGGGATAATTATAATACATTTTACTACCATTGAGAATGATTGAAAAGTATGACGTAAGTAATCGTTACACTTACAGGAAGTATGCACAGGACAAGATTTTTAATCTTAATGTAGATGCCAATAAATGTTTCAGTGAGTCAAAGGATACATTACTTTATAACAAGTGATAAGCCATATAATGAGCTATATATATATTGGAGCTACTGATGTACACTGACTATAAGTGAAATTGGTGCTTTGAGTATTGAAATTCTTCTATTTGGTCCACATTTTAAAGACAGGTTTACCTGGATGCTGGCCATGGCCAATCTGGCAGCATAACGTTACGGTCCTCACCGGCTGTGAGAGATCTGGGTGTAGGGAGCAGATCTTTGCAAAGATACAGTTCCACTGGTGCCAGTTGCCATCCAGTACCTCGGCCAAGTGGCTATTCCTCGCACGTGATATAAAAGGCTGCACTTTGTGAGTTAAGTAGCCCTGACTATTTAATGAGTCTCACTGAATCAAATTACTTGCGGCATAATGCATTGCAGTGGGCTAGACCCTTAATTGAGAAGAGCTTCCAATGAAGTGATTGCTTGAACCTAAAACCTCAACACTAGATGAGGGCAAATGGTTAATCCAGATTGAACCTTCAGCTTTTTTTTTTGTTCCGTGCAGCAGAACATGGAAACTCGAGGCTGTAATTTTCAACAAATGGGAAATGATTATCTAGTGTTGTTCATGGAAGTCTTTATGCACAAAACTGGGAAAAACTAAAGGAAACCTCACCAGTGCTGCACAGCCTGAAGAGAATGCGGCTGCTTAGCAACCACTTGGCAGCCAGCCAGTCGAATAACCGATCATTACTAGGACCTCTGCTTCTCCCTGTTTCATGTGAAGTGGAGCCCAGCTGCAGGCATGAATTTGCATATGAAAATATCACAATGAGGTCTTTCATAGGTCAGGAAGGACTAGCTTGTTCCTGCTGTTCTTTACATTCTTATATAAGCACATTAACTGCATCACTTGACCACAAAACTTACTTCCTAATCGAAATTATGCACAAATTACTTTGTACACAGATCACATGCAGGACGTGATTGATTTTAGCCTCTTTAATTAGACATTTCGTTTTTGGCGTAGCTATTGAGATGCCATCTCGGAATATCGAAATGCTGCTTTGCTAAATGGATGGCAGTAGTAACATTCTGACCCTTGTTGCGATGTTACTGGAGAAAAGACTTGTGTTGCTTTCCGAAGTGATAGGTTGGTTGTGGGGTGGTGAATATGCACGCATCATGTTACCGTAGATTCCTGTAAAATCTAATATTTTATCGGAGGAAATAGTAATGATAAATATTAGTATGGGTGCTAGGTAGAAAACAAAATACGAATTGTGTACAGGATCATTAAAAAAAAAATTAGTAACATCTCTCCAGTGGCGTTATTCACAGCGAGATTGTTCACAGCGAGTTGGAGGTTACGTATTTGCAAAGGTGGGTGCTGGAGTGGGCAAGGGTGCACCTGGGCACCGAGGGACTTTGGATTGAAGTTTGAGAGAGATTTGCTCCAGGTCTTTTTTGACTGCTTCTGGTAAGTAAATGAATAAAGCGTTTTCTTTACCCACTGCAGTTAGGTAAAGAAGTAAAATTTGTTCTCCTCACATACCACAGTAGCAATAAATAAACATGAATGTAGTGTATTGTAGCGACGTAAAGAGCTCTTAAATGTAGTTGCATCATTTTTCCTGTCAGTTACCTCCGATAAAGTTGAAAAGTAACCACAGTACAGTACATTCACGATTATTTATGTAACTATGGTATGTGAAGGGAGCAAATTTACTTGTTTACACAACTGCAGTGGTAACAAAAACACTTTATTTCGTTGCTTAGCAAGAAGCAGTCAAAAAAATACTTACTTCATGGCCTTGGAGTGCATCGCTCCTAAACCTCAATCCAAATCCCATCAGTGGCAATGTGCATCCTTGGCCATTCCAACATCCTCCTTTGCAAAAACGTAAACCTCAACTTCCTGTTGATTCGTTTATGCTTTATGTTCTGTTTTTTAATTTTAAAGAAATCAATTTTTGCACCTTCACAGTCCTAATAATGGCTTTATTGCTTTATTCTGACAGTTGCACCCCAGGCCCCCCAGGTCTGGACAAGGGTGAAGAGTTCAGAAATGACAAGTACTGGCGCACAATGCTAATGGTCAGACTTGCTGTCATCATAAAAAAAATCCTGGTATGTTATGCAGCCCCTCACCTCCAAAATGTGGTGGTCTCCATTGGACTCAGAAGGGAAGGAGCATTAATGGCATTCTGGAACCAACATGAAGGGGGGAGGAGATTGCTGTGATTGATATGGACTGCAACCAATCTTAAGGAACCAGGCATTAATTAAAAAAATAGGCATATAAGCCCAACTCAATAATTGAAGTCTGGGATAAGTACTTCAAATTGTATCCCAAGATCCCTGGACCTCTGCAAGAGAACATTTTCCACCGATTTACAACACTCCACAGGCATCCCTATGACTACAAATAAATATTCTGTTTATATTTTTTGTATAGGTTTTGTGCAGTAAAATGTTACTTACACCAGTAAATTTTCAGTTAGTTGAAAAATAAAGGTAGGTGCTCAAAGTTCACAAAATTCTTTGGGTGATTTGGTTAGTTTCTGCTATTTGTTAGTTCAGGATTGCTGATTATGAGGGTAAAGAATAGAGCAATCTGATTGGCCAATTCTCTACTGCTTACTTATTCCTCATACTCACTGACTCAAATTACTTTTGATTTGTTCACATTTAGTCGATCAAACAGTTCATTGGTAACTTAACAGAGAAATCCTCATTTCAGCCAATCATTAATATTTACCCAGTCACTGGGTGACACTCTGAGGTGTGATGCCCCTCAAGCGATACCTTTAGGTGTGATTCCTTTGCAAGGCGTGATCTGATGGATTCATTCTAGATGTAAGACATTTAATTATATAGATACATTAAATCAAATCTTTATTGAATGTTTGGTGTATTTTAATGCAATAATTGAAAAACTAAGTTTAATGGGCTGGATCTTGCTGGTAGATCCCAGACGGTACAGTGCAAAAAATGTTTGAGCTGAAGGGGTCAGGAAAAGTCTAACTAACGGCGTACACTGCCTCTCGCCAGCAAATTTCAGCCCAATGTGTTCTGGCTATAAGGTGTTTTTTTTTAAAAGTGCTTTTCAAGATGACGCATGCTATTCTTGGGAATGTAGACTTCCCCATTTTGGGCGTCCAGTGTCCGCATCAGGTGCTCACAGATGAAATTTGGCATGGCTTGAATTTTTTTTAAATTCATTCATGGGATGTGGGTGTCGCTAGCAAGGCCAGCATTTATTGCCCATCCCTAATTGCCCTTGAGAAGGTGGTGGTGGTGAGCTGCCTTCCTGAACTGTGGCGGGGCTGAAGACAATGGCTTCGGTCTTCCCAATGTTTAATTGGAGGAAAATGTGTCATCCAGGACTGGATGTCGGACACGCAGTTTGACAACAGTGGAGGGGTTGAGAGAGGTGGTGGTGAGTCAGAGCTGGTGTTGTTGGTGTACATCTGGAACCTGATGTGTTTTCGGATGGTGTCTCCGAGGGGCAACATGTAGATGAGAAATAGAGGGGGCCAAGGTGTAAGTGGTTTTCTCGGGCGCACCAAAAACACACCTCTTACTACAAGTTCCTGTCTGGACCCCCACGTGGCCTGGAGTGACTCATGACCTTTGAAATCTTTGTGAAAAATGATATTCGATGTCTGTCGTTTCCTGAGTTGATGGCCCCCATTAGCAGGTAATGGGTTTCAATCTCAAACCGAACTTGCTTAACTGGCTTACCTCCTGGAAGACAATGGCCTGGCCATCTCCTGCCTTCCACCAGTTTTGGTTGGGACTGCATTTTATTGATAGTGTCTCTGAGTTACCTCTCGGGGTATTGCTCCCAGTAATCAATCGGCCTGGATTCTCTTCCACCCAGCCTGTTAGTGTGAAATGGCCGTTTGCATATGAATGCACCTTAGTCAGGTTAGACTGGCCGATTCCCTAAGCCACTCCCACAAACTTGCCCAACAGTACAGTTCTGTCTTGGGGTTTTGGATATAAAATATGATTCATAAAAATGGCCAGAAAGCTGGTGCTACAAAGGATAGATACTAGGGGACTCCAGAGAAAACAAGACAGGATGAGAAGCCATTGGATAGACAAGTGTGGAACCAGGCTAGGGCAGCCCCATGCAGCTGGCCAATGGAGGTGGGTGTTGGAGGAGGATGGTGTGGTCAACCGTGTTGAAGGTTGCAGACAGGTCGAGATGACTGAGGAGGGATAGTGCAAAATTTGTTTGTGAATATTAAAATGGAGTTGGGTAGGGAATGTTCTGTAATACGCACTTCCCCTGAAAAAAAAGTGAGCTAATATACTTATTTTGAGCCATTTTAAATGTTAAACATATAGGAAGGCAGATCTGTCTTTACCCAAAATGTCTTGTACTACTTTATACACTTACTCCAGACACCTTATTCAAAAATAGTATAGTAACTGGTCCATTTTTGACAAATGTTCCAGATTAAATCAGGATTATTTGATCACCACCTGAAGTAATTTTTCCAGCAACACAATAAAGAACATTTGAGAAGATCATCAAATGAAGTAATTGAAAAAACAATTCCTGTTAAACAGAAACTACACTCATATATATTGGCCCGTAATTTCCGATCCCTACGGATGTGTACGAGCTGTGTACACACCCTTAGGGGCCTCGCAAGTGCTGGTTTCAGGCATGCGAAGCGCATGTGCTGAAAACCGGCACTTCGATCTGTCAAGAATGCTCTTGACAGATCCTCCGCCTGCCCTGGAGAAGGGCCTCTGCAGGTGGAGAGTTCTGCTTTCTGCAGAACCTCCACCTGCTGAAAACCCTTAGAAATTTTACGCCTGGTAAAAGCAGGCGTAAGGCCTGATTTTACCAGCATAAGAGTTTAAAAAAGTTAAAAAAAAAAAATTTTTTCACTGATTTATAATTTAAAAATACTTTTAAAAATGGTAAGTTTAATTTTAGCCCCGTAAAAAACTTTAATTATTTTTTCCAAAAAATTTAATTTTTGTTTAAAATATTTAATTTAATGTAATTTTAACTCATTTTAAAAATGTGATGGTTTAAAAAAAATTTTATTTAATGTTTTGATGTCTTTTTTCAGTGATCCCCATTCATACTTTTGACAGGTCTACCTGTCAAATGTATGAAGGGGGATTCCCTTCTCCCATTGGCTCGCCTGGCCCACGTGATCCCAGGGACGCTTGCGAACTGCCTGTGCCCCTGGGATACCTGGGCCTCTGCACGCGCGCACCAGGAGAGGCCCAGGAGCGGAAGAGTCCGGACCTCAGGAGCCCTCAGGTAAGGGTGTAGATTTTTTTCCCGATAGGAGGCATCCGCACGCAGGAAGCCTCCTATCGGAAATTACGGGCCATTATTATTTTTGATCATTAGATATATATTATGTAATCAAGAGCTCTATTTTGTTGTATCATTACTTTTTGCTTTTAAAATGGTAATCTAATACGATAGATGGCAAAGTGAGTGTGTTGGTAATCTAAGGCTGACACCTCAGTGTAATACTGAGGGAATGCTGCACTGTTGACGGTGCCTTCATTCAGATGAGAAGTTTTACTGAGGCCTCGTCTGCTCTCCCGGGAATATAATAGATCCCATGGGACTATTTGAAGAAGAGCAGGGGAGTCTGGCTAACGTTTATCGCTTAACCAATGCTGCCAAAACAGATTATCTGGTCATTTATCTTATTGCTGTTTGTGGGAGCTTGCTGTGTGCAATTTGGCTGCTGCATTTCCTACATTATAATAGGGACTGCACTTCAACATGAATTTCATTCGTTGTGAAGCGCTTTGGGACATCCTGAGGACGAAAGGTGCTAAATAAATGTAAGTTTATTCTTTTTTTCTTTTCTTGCTCTCTTTCTCAAATGTACTTTTGTAGTTAATATCAAGATTGTGATTTGTAGGCTTAGCTGGCTATTAATAATGAATTGGTTATGTAGTTTTTTTTTGGAAGGCTGCTATTTTAAAAGCTCATGTTTGATCAAACCTGTGATTTGATGCCATTTTAAGGAGTTACTAATGGATGAATTAACATGTTGGGCTGGAATCTTCGGACTCTTGCGGTCCTGGGCCTGCAGGCATACACCTGTGTAAAGGCCACGCAGCCCAGGGGCGCAGGCGGTTCACAAGCATCCCTGGGATCACGTGGGCCAACCCAACCAATCACAAAGGGGGATTCCCATTATGCTTATGGGGGTTCCATTTAGGTACGGAATCCCCGCAAGCATAATAGGAATCCCCTAAAAAATACATTTTAACAGCGCGGAAATAAAAATAAATCATCACATGTTCAAAATTAATTAAAATATACATTTAAAACAAAAATTAAATGTTTTGAAAAATAAAATTAAACATTTTTAACAGCGCGGAAATAAAAATAAATCATCACATGTTCAAAATTAATTAAAATATACATTTAAAACAAAAATTAAATGTTTTGAAAAATAAAATTAAACATTTTTAAAGGGGCCAAAAATAACCAAACTTATTTTAAAGGTTTTTCAATGTTTAAATGATTTTTAAAATGTTATTTTAATATTGATTTAAACCCTTACGCTGGTAAAAGAAGGCCCTACGACTGCTTTTACCAGGCGTAAGAGTGTCACGGGCATTCGCTGGGCAGTAGTTGGGCAACTCTCCGCCGGCGAATGTCCATTTCCTGCGCATTCGTACGATCTGTCAAGCTGAATCTCGACAGATCGCAAGTTCCGGGTTTTCGCGCACGCACATCGCACGCGGAAACCCGGAACTTGCAGGGCACGTACGCGGTCATAGGCCCCGGAAAATCCGGGCCGTTAGACGTGGCTATGTAGGTCATGCTTCTTACAGTATGGTTAATTGGTTGATTATCAGAATACTGGTAAGGTTAGTCTGAGTAATGTTTATCTCGGGATGATTAAATCCTCAAATTTATCTTCTCCTTGATGACAGATCCCCAGCTGCTATTGTGTGAAATATAAGCGCAGTGAATGGTCGGAGCTGATTAGAACTAGGAAAGGTTGATGTCTAATAATACTGATCTAATAAAAGAATTCCAGGTGTGATGAGTCACATTTATATGTAGACAATAATGGCATATTAGTCCAGATAATCTGATACTAAGGATCCTTTTTTTTGCTCAGCGGGAAGCATAATGACTTAATTATAATAGAAAGAATAAAATCTGTTCCTGTAGAGGAGCCCACCATTCTATTCAAATCACATCTAAGCTATTTTTAGTTAAGTAAATGCCTATTGACTTGTTATATGTTAATATTCTATAGGTATCCCATACTGTAGAAAATTTATAAAAGGTGCATATTACAGTTTAATTCCTGCATCAGGTTTTTTTTAAATATAAAATAAATAATTTGGTGGCTAACGGTACTGACTTCTTATCGCTTCAGTCAGTTCAGATCTGCTTTTTAAGCAAATGGGTTCATTTAACACTTGAGTGTTCCCTTTTTTTAAATTTTAACATTTCAATATTGATTATCAGGCTTCCTTGATCACCAATAAATGTACATTCTGGATTGCTTAGCAACCAGGTGCTTACGTAATGCCAAACTGTACCGTCTCCTCAGGGGCAAACATGTTTCTCCACCTCTGAAGTAGGTTTAAAATGCCAGAAGGAGCAATAATTGTGTTTCCATCAATGTGCCATTGTTGTGCCAGTTTTGGAGAGACCTCATTGTTCTCTTTGTATCCCTTTCTTCTTCTTTCTCCAGCCCCCAAACAACTGTTCCACGATCATCACATTTGTGTGTTGGTAATGTCTTGTTTCAGGCAAGCTACCATTGTTGTTCCTGTTTCCCCACCTACATATTTGCTTTCCGCTGTTTGAATGATGTTGTCCTCTATTAATGCCCATGACTGTATCTAGTTACTTATTTATGGTATATGAGTAAAGTGGTAAGATCTTCACTTCCCACTTCTGCAGTTGTGACTTTGAACCTTAATCAAGCACTGACGTATACCTTGAAAACATTTAAATGTAGACCAGAACGGGTTATTTAAACTCCATATAACTCATTAGTCAGGCCAAATTTGAAATATTGTATGCAGTTTTGGGCACCCTACCTTCAAAAGGACATTATTGTATTGAAGATGGACGAGGGAATAGTAATGAGGACGTTATGGTGAGGTTGAGAGAATTAGACTTGTTTGAGATGGGATATGATTCAAGTCTTTGAAGTGTTCAAAGACATGGATAATGTATATGTAAGAAGATTTATTTTTAAATCTTGAACTGTGAACATGGAACTGGAGAATATGAATAGAAAATTAGCAAGCCTCAAGCAAGATTATAACATTTCATTTTCATTCCTACAGCATAGTAAAATATATAGTTGTTTTTCCCCACAACTGAAGAAATCGCATTAATCTTCAGTCTGCATATTCCACATTAAAAATTCAGATAATCGAGGCTGACACTGCAGTACAATATAAGGAGTGCCGCATTGTCAGAGGTGACAACCTTTAGACTTTAAACTGAGGTTGCGATGATAAAGTATGTCTTCTCTTTTTAAGCAACTATTTAATTCTCCATTAAAATAATTTGTGGACTCTGCTTCGACAATTTGTGCCCTTATATTACCATACCGTTTTGATCTGGGATGTTCTTCAAAGAAGCGTGCTTCTGCCTCAGAGAAAGTGAAGAGTATATCTGGGCATCTGTCCCAGAAGGTTTACTTACTCCATTTTCACCATTTATTGACACACAGGAACATTGGAATAGGAGTAGGTCATTCAACCTCTCGAGCCTGTTCTGCCATTCAATTAGATCACGGCTGATCTGTATCTTAACTCCCTTTATCCGCCTTGGTTCCATATCCCTTAATACTCTTGCCTAACAAAAATCTATCAATCTCAGTTTTGAAATTTTCAATTGATCTAGCCTCAACAGCTTTTTGGTGAGAGAGTTACAGATTTCCACTATACAGCAGAGTGGTGAGACAGACTCAGGGGTTTCAAGTCAGGGTAACATAGTATGTAAATTTATGTTCTGCTGCTGTGTAATCTTAGTTCTTATCAATAAATTTGATTTGTAGTTTAGCCTGAACAACAGTCCATGTGAACACCAGTGGTAAAATTAAAAGAGTAATCCTACAGCATGCTAAAGCATTCACTCCATATATAATGTCCTAAGTTTTGGATTGTAGGTGTGGGTTTCACTATGGAAACTGACTTTTGCTACAGCCAAAACATTCCTTAATTTGGCAGCATAACTCACCACTGAATGGCTTGGGTTCAAGCTTTGAACAAAAGTTACAGATCAGCTTCAAGAATCAAAAGCTTTTTAACATAAAATGTTTTAAAGAGACAATAACATTATTATGTTTTAAAAAGGAAGTTTGTTGCAAACTTCCCAACCTCAAAGTTTTGATTTCTAAAAGAAACTTAGTTGGGTAACACAATGGGATGGGAAGAGACTTATTATTCTACCAGTAATGATTCATTATGAATCCAAATGATCACCTTGTATTTGGAAACGGTTGTGTACAGTAGGTTATCATTGCTGTATGCTTGAATCACCTTTGGGGTGGGCTGCTTTTCTGATGGGACGTTCATGTAAAGCAAGCCAGGGATAAATTAGAGGGACACATCGGGAGGACAAATCTATGTCCCCTGCCAGTGTAGCAATCTTTGTCAAGAAGGGATTTAACAAAATCATTACTAGAACATGCCCATGGTCATACAATGTACTCATTTTCTCTAAGGATCATAGTTGCAGTAATCCTATTGCAGTGCCATTGAGATAAGGACAAAGTATTACTTTTAGACCTCAAGGTAGGATTTAGTCTCACAAATCAGGCCGACACAGTATTGCTGAACGTATCCCCAAATTATTTTTAATTTAATTCTTTTTATTGTCTTGGCCAACATGTGTGTGCAGAATTTAATATCCAAACTCATATATTTGACGGCTACAATAAATGCAGACCATTATATATAATTAGCTTTTTAAAACTACGTTTAATAATTTTTCTTGCAAGAGCTAAAGCCGATTATGCCTGCAGGTTAATTCATTTGTATGCAAATTGTGAAATGCAAACAAAATAATATAATGATATTGTGCATCATATCAACTGATTTGCAGAGGTTTGTGCTACCTCAAAAACCCTTCAGTTCCATAATGCGAGCTGTCATTTATATTCTCTCATTTGTCTCCACATGATTATCTCCATGCAGCCTTTAACTAGGGATTCAAATTAACAGTAAAGTAATTAGCTCCAGGCAGCAGGAACGGGAGCTGGCTACTAGATTTCAACTATTAGAAGCCCAGTTGGCTGGCTGTTCTAACTCTGTAGAGAATCTTACATTGATAGCCAGTGCCTGCTGCAATATGCATGTAGTTTATGCTTGTGCTGAAATCCATCTTCCTTCTACCACATGAACAGCAGCAGTGGTGAAAGATAGGGGGCTGAACTTATACTCTCTACCTACCCTCGGGCAGATAGAGAGAAACTATTTCCTCTGGTGGGAGAGTCCAGAACAAGGGGGCGTAACCGTAAAATTAGAGCCAGGCCGTTCAGGGGTGATGTCAGGAGGCACTTCTTCACACAAAGGGTAGTGGAAATAGAAACATAGAAACATAGAAACATAGAATCTAGGAACAGGAGTAGGCCATTCGGCCCGTCGAGCCTGCTCCACCATTCAATACGATCATGGCTGATCATCCAAGTCCAGTACCCTGTCCCTGCTTTAATCCCCACAGTACACATATCCCACCCTACCCCCGTAACCCCACGTATTTAATTCCCCCTAACATATCCCATCCTATCCCCATAACCCCACATATTTAATCCCCCCCTAACACTAAGGGTCAATTTATCATAGCCAAATCAACCTAACCCGCACATTTTTGGACTGTGGGAGGAAACCGGAGCACCCGGAGGAAACCCACGCAGACACGGGGAGAATGTGCAAACTCCACACAGACAGTCACCCGAGGTCAGATTCGAACCCGGGTCCCTGGCGCTGTGAGGCACCAGTGCTAACCACTATGCCACCGTGTTGCCCAAATCTGGAACTCTCTCCCCCAAAAAGCTGTTGAGGCTGCGGATCAATTAATAATTTCAGAACTGAGATTGATAGACTTTTGTTAGGCAAGGGCATTAAGGGTTATGAAACCAAGGCATGTGGATGGAGTTAAGATACAGATCAGCCATGATCTAATTGAATGGCGGGACAGGCTCGAGGGGCTGAATGGCCTGCTCCTGTTCCTATATAATCATATGTTTGTGTGACTGATCAATGAATACCAAATTTTGAGGCCTGTTGACATAGTTGTCACGTTTTCTTTGTTTGACAGTTGACTATCTCAGAAGGATTTGGTAAAGGTACTTTAAACCAGTGCAAAAAGCTCCCACGGTCAACCTTAATTTGCGTTTGGTTCCACCCCGTCAGTGATTGAAGTGGTTTCAAGCTATTTTCAGCTTTCCGCTGGCGGATGTGAAAACATACTGAGGCCACCCTCGCTGGATTGCAGCCAGCAAGGATCCCAACCGGTGTAAATGTAGGGGGAACCATATTATTAGTGTTCAACTCTACTATTCAGAACGATGTAATCAGGGGCTAATAACATGGGAAAAGGTCAGTTTTTTTTGCTGGTTGTACCCAACAGGAGCAATACCCAATCACAATATATGAATGATGACCTGTGACTATATAATTGCATTACAAGTATATTTTATGGAGACCTGCAAGAATGTACCAGAAATAGGTTTAAAAGGAGCTAGAAAATAAACTTTCAAATAGTTGAATCCTTCTAAACACATGAAAGATCGTCTGTGACATTATGTGCTTGGATAAAAATAGCCAATTTTCAAATCACTGTACCACAGCTCATTTAATCATTTATTCAGCAATGCAATCTAAACAAAAACAGAAAGCTCTCAACAAAAGCATGTGTTTAACACAAAAGTGATTAGGCTCCAAAATGTGTTGCAGTCTCTAAATGAAATTTGGCTGGCGATTGATTGCATTTAGTGTATTGAGCATTAAATACCAGATAATTAGGGAACATTTTTATGCTAGGAGCAGGCTTTTTGTACTTTAAGTGTTGGGCTTAGATCAGAAATTCTGTACACCAGGACTAAATGAGAAACGGTTTATCTTTTATCATTGTGCGCACTTGGACTAATTGAGAAGTGGTTTAGCCAGCAAAATTGGGTATACTTGGAACTAAATGAGAAATGGTTCAGTGCACTGGGCTGCTTTACAATAGGAGTGATTTGCGAAGTGTTTTGCTCCACTGGTATTTTATAGCTGCATTAGGGTCTTTATTGTTCTGGAGCTAACTGCATTCTGCCTTTCTAGTTTATAGCTTTATATTTCTTTACTGGCAATGTATTAAAGCGCAGAAGGCTATTACTTGAGAATACAACATAATAGAAATATTTTAATTCATCAAGTTTTTACTAAATGATAGCACAATAGCAATGGTCTTCATTTGCTTTAAGTATCCTCAACAACCATAAAACACATTAACCACCTTGTCATTGGCATTGATTCTGTGTGGGAGCTATTTGTTGCATGGTAGGTGGACAAAAATAAGTTATTGCTTAAATAGATGTCTTTTCATATCCGAGTGGCCCAGTTTCAGAGAAATTATCACTGCTCTTCATGTGCAGATCTGATAGGTAATTTCAGCTAAACATTCATCTTTCCTCATGTTGGCAGGTACATATAGCTCTGTTGGTGACAACATTGTAAAGTGACATCAGAGAAGAGACAACTTCAAGTAAGATTTCTTTCTATTAAGGATGGCTATCAATGTTGATTTGTCAGATAAATGTTTCTAGTTGGGCATTAGTAATTTTTAAAATTTGTTTTCTAAGTTGTTTATCTTTTTTATATTTTATTTTGCTGGTGATGCAATACCAAAAACGTGTTGATTTGTACCAATTGTACTTTTCGTTTTACAAGGATTTGGAAGCCAAGCTTCTACTCTTGGGAAACTCAGTGCTTATTGACTTAATCTGTCAGTCACACCGTGACAAAATCAGGCTTCAAGAAACATTTTGAAGAACTTAAATAGCTGTCTAAGCAATAGCATCTCACCCATCTTAATAAAGATGCAGTGTCACTGCACTCTTGTCACGAGCTGGCTTGATATCCAGCGAAACAATGTGCACTTTTGGCCCTTGTACACCATGTAGGTCCATGACTGTGAGGAGCAGGTGATGAGGTCAGCTATTGAGTGACACCTCTTTTTGGAGATTATTTTTGGTACCTTTCAGTGCTCTGTGATTGCGAAGGAGTGATCTGTGCTGGCAGCTATCATGGCTGAGCTCAGTCTTATTGTTTTATCATGGGACAACTCTTGCAAGATTTCACTCTTCAGGGAACAAATCCCAGGTGGCAGACTGATGGACAAACACCAAAGGAGAGTTGAAAGATCACTTTGCACACAGTTCCAGCTGGCCTACTGCCATAGCTAATAAGTCAGCTTGTTTCATTCCAGACACAGTGAGGTCTCGATCAATCAAGTTTATTAAAAGATGCAAGAGAAATGTAGGCGGTTCATTTGGATATTTCTTTATGGTCTTCATTTAGAAAAAACGTACGTTGTCAAATACAATTTTCTTCTAATGAAAAATGCAAGCATTGGTTTTGATCCTTTGATATTCCATTACCAGTTCAGTCAAGACATTTTACCAGACAAGACACGTTACATGTATAATACATCCTCACATCTCTGATATAACCTGCCTTGTTTATCCTATAAATAAATCCGATCTCTCAGAATTACTACTTTTGAAGAACCAGGTAGTACTAAAGAACTCAAGTTTTCCCCTGGTATCTGTGGCACACACCATGTACCATTAGATTAGGTGCTGCTCTTGGGGAACTGCCCGTGCCTGCATAGAAACATAGAAACATAGAAGATAGGAGCAGGAGTAGGCCATTCGGCCCCTCGAGCCTGTTCCGCCATTTAATGAGATCATGGCTGATCATCCAAATTCAGTACCCTGTCCCTGCTTTCTCCCCATATCCCTTGATCCCTTTAGCCTTACCTTTTAGCCTGCAGCACTATGAGCCAGTCTCACACTCTAATGCAAAGTCCAGCTCCTTTGCATAGTCAAGGGTTTTAAAAAAAATCTGGTACCAGGAGCTATTAAAGGACTGTTGGTCACCCTTAAAGCTGTACTGCTATTGAAATGACTGTGGTAAAACCAGAATGACTCATGCCTCCCCGCCAGGATGGAGCTTTGGAAGTCCAACTGCAGGGGGTGCTGGCGAAGAAGGCTGGTACATTTTGCAGTTGAGGGGTGTCCCCTTCTGAAGAGTAGTGTGAGCGCAGCCTGGATGAAGGTAACAAAGAGTAAATGTTCACCTGTGACCAGATCCTGGGAGAAAGGGAGGAAGAAATCCGATAGTCTCAGAAAGCTTGTTATGGTCAGTATGCTCACACTTTGATTAATTTTACAATGTTGCCTTACTACACATCTTAACAGCACTTCACTGAGAGCTTGGTGGAGCATTACAGAGCGAGAAGGCACAGCACTCTGGCAACTGTTCACCTACTTCCCAAATGCACGGGTATGTCCATGTTTTAGCACTGCACTCTGTATTGCTTCCATGTGAATGCCTTTGTCCTCTAACCTCTGAAATGTGGCAAGGAACAGACACCTTGCAGCCAACAAAAGGTACCTGCATAAGAGCACTGGGATATATACCTGACAAAAATATTTATCAAGGGCAGCAGACGATCCTTAACCCTTCACCTTAACTCCTCATCAAGGAACCATCTGGATTTACCACTCCGTTTATGCCTAGGAGTGAATAATGCCCAAATATGGCTGACCAAACTGTCTTGCACCAACCAGTTGGGATTATATGAGCATTTGCCCTACCAACCTCCCATCAGGATCCTCAAAAGCTACTGAGTGAACGAATTAACCTTTCTTGCCAATTATTAAAGAAGTCTTATAACAAAGTCATGAACTAACAATTGTTTATTAACCATAGAATCAAAGTTGGCAATACTTAAATTAAACATTGAGGGGGAAAAATTAGGTCGCGCCCCATTTGGGGCGCAAATATCGTCTGGACGCAAATATTAGCGCCTGGCGCTAATTATCGGCACTGACTGGAAACTTCACTTTTACCGCCCCGGGAGGTGAGTGGAGCGCTAAATCAGGCGCTGCACACCTGTCTTAAGGCGCAAAGGCCAAGGAGTGAGGCGCTAACTCAGAGCGCTGGCGAAGCTCATGTAATGTCAGTCAGCAATGGAACACACACACAATGGCACGGGCCAGTTCTTAAAGGGGATGGTTAATCTTGCTTTCCATCCACATCCTGTTCATTGCAGCCTTGAATCTCGGCCTGGAGAGACTTGCACATCAAATGTGCTGGAAAGAACAATGGAGAGTACCAGGCAAAGAGCTCAGAGTGCAGCTCCCACGGTCTCTGCTAAATCGATACAAGGAATGGCAAATCAAAATGAACCTGCAAAGTGCTGCTCAGTACCCAAAACTCCTTCACACAACGTTGAATCTCTCCAGAAGTCTCTCCCTCTCTCTCTCAGAATGCGTAGTTCAAAAATGCCACCAACAATAAAAGACAGGAAGAGGCCCCCTTTAAATAGCGCCCCCCCCCAGCCCCACAGTGATTGATAGCGTTCCAGTCTTCTGGTCGTTGGATGCGCCAGGCGGTAAGGCAGGGGGCGCCACTCAATTTCCGCTCCGGGGCGCCACAAGGGCGTTGCACCGTGGAATGACGTCACAATCTGCGCGCGCAGGTGGTCGCAGCGGTAAAGTTTAGCGCCGCCGCACAATCTCTAGTTAAGTTCCCGAGCGGCGCAAACATCGCTGCGCCCGGGCGTTAGCGGCTTTGCGCCCCATTAGCGCCCTCTTAAGGCGCTAACGGGAGGCGCAACCAACTGAATTTTTACCCCTGAGTATGCAAATAATTAGTAGATAGGGTTAATTGACAAAATAAATAAAAGGTTACAAAGGCAGTTCCCTTATGTCAAAATAATTCAGCATTAATTGCTTGCTGATTATCTTCTTCTTCTTAGGCAGTCCCTCGGAACCGAGGATGACTTACTTCCACATTAAAAATGAGTTCGCAGGTGACTGATGAGTCCAATGTGGGACCTACAGTCTCTGTCACAGGTGGGGCAGACGGTGGTTGAAGGGGCAGGTGGGTGGGGTGCTTGGGTTGACGTGCGCTCCTTGCGCTGCCTGTGATTGGCTTCCGCTTGCTCCCGGCGAAGAGACTCGAGGTGTTCGGCGCCTTCCCGGATATTTCTCCTCCACTTTGTGCGGTCTTGGGCCAGAGATTCCCAGGTGTCAGTGGGGATGTTACACTTTTTCAAGGAGGCTTTGAGGGTGTCCTTGAAGCGTTTCCTCTGCTCACCTGGGGCTCTCTTGCCGTGCCGGAGCTCCGAGTAGAGCGCTTGTTTTGGGAGTCTCATATTGGGCATGCGGACAATGTGACCCATCCATCGGAGCTGATCGAGCGTGGTCAAAGCTTCGATGCTGGGGATGTTGGCCTGAGCAAGAACACTGACGTTGGTGCGCCTATCCTGCCAGTGGATTTGCAGGATCTTGCGGAGGCAGCGTTGGTGGTACCTCTCCAGTGCTTTGAGGTGCCTGCTGTACATGGTCCATGTCTCTGAGGCATACAGCAGGGTGGGTATCACTGCTGCTCTGTAGACCATGAGCTTAGTGCCAGGTTTGAGGTCCTGGTCTTCAAACACTCTCTTCCTCAGGCGACCGAAGGCTGCACTGGCACACTGAAGGCAGTGTTGGACTTCGTCGTCGACGTCTGCCCTTGTTGACAGTAGGCTCCTGAGGTATGGAAAGTGGTCCACGTTGTCCAAGGTCTTGTCGTGGATTTTGATAATCGGGGGGCAGTACTGTGTGGCGGGGGCAGGTTGGTAGAGGACCTTTGTCTTACAGATGTTTAGTGTAAGGCCCATGCTCTCGTACGCTTCGGTGAAGGTGTTGACGATGGTTTGGAGTTCGACCTCCGAGTGAGCGCAGACGCAAGCATCGTCTGCATACTGTAATTTGACAACAGAGGATGGGACGACCTTGGATCTGGACTGGAGGCGACGGAGGTTGAACAGTTTCCCATTTGTTCTGTAAATTAGCTCCACTCCAGCGGGGAGCTTACTGAGGGTGAGATGGAGCATTGCCGCAAGGAAGATCGAGAAGAGCGTTGGTGCGATGACACAGCCTTGCTTGATCCCGGTTCGTACGTGAATTGGGTCTGTGGTGGAACCGTTGGTCAGGATCACGGCTTGCATGATTATAAATTTACAGTTGCAGTCAGTGTCTGAGATTGATATAAACTAATAAAATTAATTTAGGATTAGACTCCTTAGATAGCTGATAAGTTAACGGCATTAGACAGCTAGTCTATTGAATGTCTATTTGCTTATAGTTAGCATTGTTTGCAGAACTTCTACGACCCTGTCCTTATGAGCTGGCGTGGATGATTGCCTCTCCTTCCTCTGGGAGGATGCTGTTAGCCTTCTGAAACATCAGAGTGATGAGCCTCTATATGTAGTGGTGCTACCTGTTCCTCTTGCATCCCTCTGCTCCTGGGTAAATTGACCTTCCGCGCTGATAGCTGTATCTGGTCGATCTGTCTTAAATCTCACCTCCCTTGATCTCAGGGAAACTTCTAACTGACACCACTTATACCTGCCAATATATCACTGGTATGGCAATACAATCGCAACTTCTGTAACCTTTTCTCTTTCTGTCAGAAATGAACTTTCTGATTTTACCGAGGCACTCTCCGACATATACTGGACAAAGTACGACTAAAAGAACTCGAACTAAACTAAGAATTAAGGATTGAAGATTGAGAACTGAGATTGAACTTTAGTTTCAAAAATACCATCTTGTATATCCTTAATTTCCAAAGAAAAACCTCTCCAATCTACTGACCAATCTGAGTGACATATGTGTTAGAAGTGTTCAACCCTTCTGTCAATCACTTCACACAGCCATGTTGGTACTCCTGATGACCTTCAAATCAATGAAGCACTTAGACATACCAAGTCACTCGTTTATTCCCTAGCTTCAGGTTTTTGAAGGGCCTCACACAGATCCAGATGAAGTACAACATAATTATGTCTCCCTTAATGAAAGAAAGAAAGACTTGCATTTATACAGTACCTTTCACAACCTCAGGCGTCCCAAATTTTACAGCCAATGAAGTTAACTTGTCAGCTATCTAAGGAGTCTAATCCTAAATTAATTTTACAAATTTATATCAATCTCATCTTCTTCTCCTTAGACAGTCCCTCAGAACCGAGGATGACTTGCTTCCACACTAAAATTGAATTCTCAGGTGACTGATGAGTCCAATGCGGGACCTACAGTCTCTGTCACAGCTCATATCAGGCATGCGGACGATGTGGCCCGCCCATCGGAGCTGATCGAGCGTGGTCAAAGCTTCGATGCGGGGGATGTTGGCCTGAGCAAGAACACTGACGTTGGTGCGCCTATCCTGCCAATGGATTTGCAGGATCTTGCGGAGGCAACGTTGGTGGTACCTCTCTAGTGCTTTGAGGTGCCTGCTGTACATGGTCCATGTCTCTGAAGCATACAGGAGGGCGGGTATCACTACTGCTCTGTAGACCATGAGCTTAGTGCTGAGTTTGAGGTCCTGGTCTTCAAACACTCTCTTCCTCAGGCGACCAAAGGCTGCACTGGCACACTGAAGGCGGTGTTGGACTTTGTCATCGATGTCTGCCCTTGTTGACAGTAGGCTCCAGTGTATCAATCTCATACACTGATTGCAACTGCAAATTTATCATAAAATCATAGAATCATAGAAATTTACAGCACAGAAGGAGGCCATTGGGCCCATTGTGTCTGTGCCGGCCGAAAAAGAGCTATCTACCCTAATCTCACTTTCCAGCACTTGGTCCATAGCCTTGTAGGTTATGGCACTTCAAGTGCATATCCAAGTACTTTTTAAATGTGATGAAGGTTTCTGCCTCTACCACCCTTTCAGGCAGTGAGTTCCAGACCCCCACCACCCTCTGGGTGAAAACATTTCTCCTCAAATCCCCTCTAAACCTCTGACCAATTACTTTAAATCTATGCCCCCCTAGTTATTGACTCTTCTGCTAAGGGAAATAGGTCCTTCCTATCCACTCTATCTAGGCCCCTCATAATTTTATACAGCTCAATTAGGTCTCCCCTCAGCCTCCTCTGTTCCAAAGAAAACAACCCCAGCCTATCCAATCTTTCCTCATAGCTAAAATTCCCCAGCCCAGGCAATAACCTCGTAAATCTCTGTACCCCCTCTAGTGCAATCACATCCTTCCTGTAATGTGGTGACCAGAACTGCACAAAATAGTATTCTAGCTGCGGCCTAACTAGTGTTTTATCCAGTTGAAGCATAACCTCCCTGCTCTTATATTCTATGCCTCGGTGTTAAGGTAAACCGGGAGAGCTTCTTCTCCCCGAGACGGACCCTCTGATATAAAGGGTCAACGTCCGCCTTATTCCCAATCAATCGCTCGGAGTCCAGAGGTTCGTTCAGTAAATCAACTTTATTACAAGTCGACAGGGGAGACACTCATGCGGGGACGAATGCTCTCCGATCGTTAAAACTCCTCTACCTTATATACAGTTTCTGTTCTAAGTCGTGGCTATTGTCCCACAATTATTTACATTACATATATACATTTCTTGCATCCTACAGGTGGTTTCGGGTGCAAATAGTTGGTTTCGGGTGCAAATTCTTGCGGTCCGTGTGCACATTAGTCTTGCAACTCCAAGGTTAAATTTAAGTAAATCCAATTAAACTGCTTTGAAAGATTTCACCATAGCAACCACGACTCCAAGGTTTTTTCTAATATTTTACCCAATTAGTGATTGGTGGTGTGTAGTCTTGACCATGTTACACCATCCTTCCCCTTTTAAACTTGTTCATAACCACTCTTTATATTTTAGCTCTTTTAACCCTTTCACTCGGCTAATAAAGGCAAGTATCCCGTATGCCTTCTTAACCACCTTATCTACCTGTCCTGCTACCTTCAGGGATCTGTCGACATGCACTCCAAGGTCTCTCTGATCCTCTGCACTTCTCAGTGTCCTACCATTTATTGTGTATTCCCTTGCCTTGTTAGCCCTTCCCAAATGCATTACCTCACACTTCTACAGATTGAATGCCATTTGCCATTGTTCTGCCCACCTGACCAGTCCAATGACATCTTCCTGCAGTCTACAGCTTTCTTCTTCATTATCAACCACACGGCCGATTTTTGTATCATCTGCAAACTTCTTTGTAGCTTTTAAAAGCTCTTTATAATAATTTGTCCGTGACTACACAAACCACTCTGGGTACAGGTATATTGTGTATCAGTAAAACAGGTTTATTAAGCATTAAACATCCAGTACAAAGAAGTAATACTTAACAAGAAGATAGTCGCAGTCTGTTCATTGAACCCCGGCGTTCCTTCCGAGTGACTGTGGCGCGGTCTCTTTATTCTCTTGCTGTGTTCTGTTGGCTGAAGCTTCTCATCCTCTGGTTTCGCGCTGCCTTCAGTGTCAATAGCTGTTCCTTTATACCTTTCTTCCCCTTCAAAATACATAGCAACTTGCAGCTGCTCTCACCATTCTGACCTTCACAAGTACAGTCTATGATTCCCTCCCCTTTTCTTGTCAATCATCTTATGACCTCGTTGGTTCCGCTAAGCCTATTTCTGTGCATAACAAAATACCCTTATCTAAGAACTTCACTTTACAGAACATCCTTGAGGTGTTTTCTAAACAGTTTGTCTATTCTGCTGTTTCTAAAATGAAGGCTCCAACTCCTATCTCTTTTCCATAACATTACCGAACTCCATGTCCCTGACAGTCGCCGTATTTACTTAGCACTACATTCCATTACTTCAGTAATTTAAAACAGAGGTTTTTAGTCAGGTTGGCATAATTTTCCCATCCTGCTTTGGTCTCAGCCATTCACCATTTTATACAGGCTTTTTAGGTTTTTAACATACAATTTCACATATTATAGTTATATAAAAATGGTTATAGAATCTTAATAATGTTTACTAAATCCGACAGGTACACTCTATCCTACATCTTAATCATGCTCTCTACATTCAAGTCCAAAACATTGATATATACCACAAAAAGCAAAGGACCCAGTACTGAGCCCTGCGGAACCCCACTGGAAACAGCCTTCCAGTCACAAAAACACCCTTCGACTATAACCCTTTGTTTCCTGCCTCTGAGCCAATTTTGGTTCCAACTAGCCACTTTGCCTTGGATCCCATGGGCTTTTACTTTCGTGACCAGTCTGCCATGCGGGACCTTATCAAAAGCCTTGCTAAAATCCATATAGACTACATCAACCGCACTACCCTCATCGACCCTCCTTGTTACCTTCTCAAAAAATTCAATCAAGTTAGCCAGACACGACCTTCCCTTAACAAATCCATGCTGACATTCCCTGATTAATCCGTGTCTTTCTAAATGAAGATTTATCCTGTCCTCAGAATTTTTCCAATAATTTTCCCACCACTGAGGTTAAGCTGACTGGCCTGTAATTACTCGGTCTATCCCTTTCTCCCTTTTTAAACAACGGTACCACGTTAGTAGTCCTCTGGCACCACACCTGTAACCAGAGAAGATTGGAAAATTATGGTCAGAGCCTCTGCTATTTCCTCTCTTACTTCTCTTAACAGTCTGGGATACATTTCATCCAGGCCTGGGGATTCATCCACTTTCAAAGATGCTAAACCCGTTAATACTTCCTCTTTCACTATGTTTATTTCATCTAATATTTCACACTCCTCCTCCCTGATTGCAGTGTCTGCATCGTCCCTCTCTTTTGTGAAGACAGACGCAAAGTATTCATTAAGAACCATACCCACGTCTTCTGCCTCCACACACAGGTTACCTTTATGGTCCCTAATAGGCCCTACTCTTACTTTAGTTATCCTCTTGCTCTTAATAAATTTATAAAACATCTTTGGGTTTTCCTTGATTTTACTTACCAATATTTTTTCATGCCCTCTCTTTGCTTTCCTAATTTCCTTTTTAATTTCACCCCTGCACTTTCTATACTCCTCTCGGGTTTCTGCAGTATTGAGCCCTATCATAAGCTGTCATTATTTCCCCTTTTTTTCTTTATCCTACCCTGTATGCCCCTCGACATCCAGGGAGCTCTAGATTTGTTAGTCCCACCCTTTTTATTTGAACCCTCACTATCTCCTCCTTGAATGCCTCCCACTGCTCTGACACTGATTTACCTTCAAGTTTCTGTCTCCAGTCCACTTTGGCTAAATCACATCTCAGTTTAGTAAAATCAGCTTTTCCCCAATTGAAAACTTTTATTCCTGGTCTATTCTTGTCCTTTTCCATAACTACCCTAAATCTAACTGAATTATGATCTCTACCACCAGCATGCTCTCCCACTGATACCCTTTCCACCTGCCCTGCTTCATTCCCTAAAACTAGGTCCAGAACCGCCCCCTCTCTTGTTGGCTTGCTACGTACTGGCTAAAAAAATTCTCCTGAAAGCATTTTAAGAATTCTGTTCCCTCTATACCTTTCACACTAATTTTATCCCAGTTAATATTAGGGAAGTTGAAATCCCTACTATTACTGCCCTAATTTTGCACATCTCAGATATTTGCCTACATATTTGCTCTTCTATCTCCCTCTGACTATTCGAAGGTCTATAGTACACTCCCAGCAGTGTGATTGCCCCTTTTTTGTTTTTCAGTTCAACCCATATGGCCTCATTTGATGATTCTTCCAAGATATCATCCCTCCTCACAGCTGTAAATGTTTCTTTAATCAATATTGCGACCCCCCCCTCTTTTTTTATCCCCCTCTCTATCTCATCTGAAAACCCTGTAACCAGGAATGTTGAGCTGCCATTCCTGCCCTTCGTTCAGCCATGTCTCAGTAATAGCTATAATGGCCCAGAAATTCGCCTCTCCGGCTTGCCGCGGGGGTAAGGATCGCGCGCGCACTTACCTACCGCGTCTGCCGTTCTGCTTCTGGCCCACGGGGACTTCGGCTCCTGGGCCTGCTCCAACTGCCGGCGCACAGTGCTTGTGTATCCCAGGGGCGTAGTTAGTGCGATGTGTCCCCTGGGATCACGTGGGCCATGGAGAGCCAATGGCAGCAGACCATCTTTCATTCATAGATTTGACAACCTGTCAAATCTATGAATTGAAATCGGCCCCAAAACAACAGCTAAACTTCAAATACATTTTTTTTTTAAAAATCACATTTTTAAAATAACTATACGTTAAATAAATTAACTACTTTAAACAAAAATCTAATAAAGATAAACCTGTTGAAAATTTTTTAAATTATAATTAATTAACCACTTACCTTGTTGAAAACGGGTCCTGCGCCTACTTTTTAAAAGCGCAGGTTCTTCAATACTTACCCTCCCGGAGAAACCTGAAAAAAAACCTAAGTTCGCTGCGTGCGCGCAGCCTTTACCGCGCACGCGGTTCACCTCTGAACCGCTCCCTTCACGAGACCGGAAGTTCCAGTTTCCCGCGCATGCTCAGTGCATGCAGGAAACCGACACTTCAAGTGGCCTTACGGGTGAGTACACAGTGCGTACTCACCCGGCAAGTGCCAAATTTTTGGCCCAATATCATAATCCTACATATCTATCTGTGCCCTCAGCTCATCTACTTTATTCCCTAGACTCCTTGCGTTGAAGTATATACCATTTAGCACTGCCAAACTCCCTTGTTGTCTATTTTCTAGCCTTTGTTTCCTCTGCCTTCCAAACTAGCTTACTAATTTTCTGCCTTCCATTTCCAGCTTTGCTTCTCTCCCTTCTGAATCTACTCTCAGGTTCCCATCCCCCTGTCAAGCTAGTTTAAACCCTCCCCAACAGCACTAGCAAACAGCCCCCGAGGATGTTGGTCCCGGTCCTGTTGAGGTGCAACCCGTCCGCCTTGTACAGGTCCCACCTCCCCCAGAAACGGTCCCAATGCCTCAGGAATCTAAAGCCCTCCCTCCTGCACCATCTCTCCAGCCATGCATTCATCTGCTCTATCCTCCTGTTTCTGTACTCACTAGCACATGACACTGGGAGTAATCCAGAGATTACTACCTTTGAGGTCTTGTTTTTTAATTTCTTTCCTAGCTCCCTAAAATCTACCTGCAGGACCTCATCGCTCTTTCTACCTATGTCGTTGGTACCGATATGGACCACGACCTCTGGCTGTTCACCCTCCCCCCTCAGAATGTTCTGCAGCTGCTCAGTGATGTCCTTGACCCTGGCACCAGGGAGGCAACGTACCATCCTGGAGTCACGTCTGCGGCCCGGAGCTTGAGCTGCTGTAGCTGGCGACACTTCCCGCGCACGTGGTCGTCCAGGCCAGGAGAAGTGTCCAGTACTTCCCACATGGCACAGGATGTGTATTCCACGGGCTGAGCTGCCCTGCCATGCCTTTACTTTGTAGACTATTAACTAGAAACACTTTACCAGCTACTCACCAATCAGCTCCTTCCCTGGTTGTGACGTCATTATAGTTGTTTTGCAGTAGTTGCTTTTGTTGTTGTTTTTGCTGGTGGTTCTTTGCCTCCTCGCTGACACCGCCTTTATCCTGCTCCACTCCCACTCCTTCAGGTCTCGGGCCTCCTCACTGACACCGCCTTTATCCTGCTCCACTCCCACTCCTTCTGGTCTCGGGCCTCCTCACTGACACCGCCTTTATCCTGCTCCACTCCCACTCCTTCTGGTCTCGGGCCTCCTCACTGACACCGCCTTTATCCTGCTCCACTCCCACTCCTTCTGGTCTCGGGCCTCCTCGCTGACACCGCCTTTATCCTGCTCCACTCCCACTCCTTCTGGTCTCGGGCCTCCTCGCTGACACCGCCTTTATCCTGCTCCACTCCCACTCCTTCTGGTCTCGGGCCTCCTCGCTGACACCGCCTTTATCCTGCTCCACTCCCACTCCTTCTGGTCTCGGGCCTCCTCGCTGACACCGCCTTTATCCTGCTCCACTCCCACTCCTTCTGGTCTCGGGCCTCCTCGCTGACACCACTGTTATCCTGCTCCACTCCCACTCCTTCAGGTCTCGGGCCTCCTCGCTGACACCGCCTTTATCCTGCTCCACTCCCACTCCTTCAGGTCTCGGGCCTCCTCGCTGACACCGCCTTTATCCTGCTCCACTCCCACTCCTTCAGGTCTCGGGCCTCCTCGCTGACATCGCCTTTATCCTGCTCCACTCCAACTCCTTCTGGTCTCGGGCCTCCTTGCTGACACCACTGTTCTCCTGCTCCGCTCCCGCTCCTTCTTATAATGTAGGAAATGCGACAGTCAATTTGTGCACCAAGGTCCTACAAACAGCAACGTGATAATGACCAGATAATCTATTTTTTGGTGTTGATTGAGGGATAAATATTGGTCAGGACACCGGGTAAAACTCCCCTGCCCTTCTTCAAAATAGTGCCATGGGATCTTTTACGTCCACCTGAGAGAGCAGACGGGACCTCGGTTTAACGCCTCATCCGAAAGGCGGCACCTCTGACAGTGCAGCACTCCCTCAGCACTGCACTGGAGTGTAGCCGAGATTTTGTGGTCAAGTCTCTGGAGTGGGACCATGAGCCCAGAACCTCCTGACTCAGAGACGAGGGGGCTACCAACTGATCTACAGCTGACACTTTGGAGAGATATTGCAGCGAGATGTTATGATCTGGAATGCCCTGCCTGAAAGGGTGGTGGAAGAAGAGTCAATAGTAACTTTCAAAAGTGAATTGGATAAATACTTGAGGGGAAGAATTTGCAGGGCTATGGGGAAAGAGCAGGGGAGTGGGACTAACTGGATAGCTCTTTCAAAGAGCCAGCACAGGCATGCTGGGCTGAATGGCCTCCTTCTGTGCTGTATCATTCTGTGGATTTATCATTCTATGTTAGGAGATTGGTTAGGCGATAGAAGACAGAGAGTAGGGATAATGGGTGTGTACTCGAATTGGAAGGAAGTGACTAGTGGTGTCCCACAAGGATCTGTGCTGGGGGGGCCTCAACTATTCACTATATTTATTAACGACTTAGATAACGCAATAAAGAGCCATATATCCAAGTTCGCCAATGACACGAAGATCGGTGGTATAGTAAGTAGTGTAGACGGGAGCATAAAATTACAAAGAGACATTGATAGATAAAGTGAGTGGGCGAAACTGTGGCAGATGGATTTCAACGCAGCTAAGTGTGAGGTCATCCATTTTTGAACCAAAAAAGGTTAGATCTGAGTATTATTTAAATGGTGAAAAGCTAGGAACAGTGGAGGGACAAAGAGATTTCATGGTTCATGTACACAGATCACTAAAATGTAGTAGCCAGGTAAAAAACTAAACAAAAAGGCTAATGGAATGTTAGCTTTTATATCTAGAGGGCTAGAATATAAAGGGGAGGAAGTTTTGCTGCAGCTGTACAAAACCCTGGTTAGACTGCATCTGGAGTACTGTGTACAGCTCTGGACACCACACCTTAGAAAGGATATACTGGCCTTGGAAGGAGCGCATCGCAGATTCACCAGAATGTTACCAGGGCTCCAAGTGTTAGATTATGAGGAGAGATTATATAAACTAGGCTTGTATTCCCTGGAATATAGAAAATTAAGCAGTGATTTGATTGAGGTTGTTAGGATAAAAGGAATTGATAGGGTAGATCGAGAGAAACTTTTTCCGCTGGTGGGGGAGTCTAGGACAAGAGGACATAACCTTAAAATCAGGGCCAGGCCATTCAGGAGAGAAGTTAGGAAACACTTCTTCAAGCAAAAGGTGGTAAAGTGTGGAATTCTCTCCCACAAAAAACAGTAGATGTTAGCTCAATTAATCATTTTAAATCTGAGATTGATAGATTTTTGCTAGACAAGGGTATAAAAGGATTTGGAGTCAAGGCATGTGGATGGAGTTAAGATACAGATCAGCCATGATCTCATTGAATGGCAGAACAGGGTTGAGGGGCTGAATGGCCTACTCCTGTTTCTATGGCCGGAATCTTAACCTTGGAGTCGGGTTGCGTGCGTGCAGGCCACGTAGCGGGTTGGGAACCCGAAGATTTGAACAGCGCGTTGTGCACTGCGCGTTTAACTCAATGGCCCCAATTAAAACAGTCATGCGTATTTCCCGGCCCAATTAAATGGAGCGGATCTGATGACGTCACCGATGACTCGTTTTCAGTGCGGATATTTAAAGCAGCCTTGCACACAGCTCATTTGGAGGTTGATGTAGGAGTGCAGAAGGTGGTTTCCAGAGGTCTCAATAACTGAATAAAACTGACAAAACTGTAGGTCATGGAGACAAGACAGAGGGCAGCACCAAGATTCACCGATGCCTCCCTGGAAGTTCTGTTGCAGGCAGTAAGAGCACGCAGGGAGGTCCTCTTCCCTGGCGATCGACGAAAACGACCACCCAAAGAGACAAAAAGGGCATGACTGGAGATCGCCGAGAAGGTCAGTAGCAAGGATGTCGTGAGGAGGATGTGGATCCAGTGCCGGAAAAGATTCAATGATCTCATGAAGTCAGGAAAGGTGAGTGCAATGCCACACTCACCTACATCCTGATGTGCCTGTCAACATATCCCCATCACTCTGCCTTCCTAAGCCTACTCCTGCACATCATTCCTCACACCAGCACACCTTGCAGGTCCACCCATTCCTCTCTGTCTATGTACCTACCCACATCCCCATCAGACTAACTACCACTGACACTCACCCTCATCCTAATGCAATCATAGCAAGTAACACCACAGAAGGATGCCATTTGGCAATGTCACATCACGCCCTCATAGTCACCCTCTACAGATGTAGCCCATTCATTCCTTACACTCATTCCATCACTCACTTTCACTCAAAGATCTCTTCTTTCCCTCCTTGCAGGAGAAGAGAGTGCACAACAATAGGGAGAGGCAGAGAACTGGAGGTGGCCCTCCAGTCTTTAGTAAGTTGACACCAGCAGAGAAGGAGCCCCTTGAAATCTCTGGGGTTGCAGAGCTGCTGGCGGTGGGAGATGGAGCGAGGGGGACCTCCCAGCAACCTGGTGACAGAATTAAATCTCATACAGCCACATGGCATACAGCAGTCACTCATATGGTGACTGATGTTAGCAGCCAGTGAAATGTCATCATCTGCAGAATGGTAACATTACCCATTCTTATTATAACACTTCTAACTCATCTCTTTAATCTCCCACAGGTCCATCAAGTGCTCTCCCCGCCCCCCACTGTCCAGCCGGAGGAGGAAGACGACTCCTCAGAGGGAGCTCCATTCTCTGAGAGTGCACTGTCAGCAGACCCAAGCGCACCCAGCACCAGCGCAGATACACACACTTCAGTGGGTCCTGTGCGAGATAGAGTAGTGTTGTCACCTGGTGTCTCTCACATCACAAGTGAGCAAGAGCAGGTGGTGTTGACAGGGACAGCAGTGGAGACTCCTTGCCGGAGGGTGCAGGACACTCCAAGCTCTGCTGAGCTGCATGCAGATGTTGAACCTCGGGGGCTGTCAAGAAAGAGGGTGATCTTGGAGGGGCAGCAACAATTGCATGAGGCTCTGGCAGCTTTTGCAGCCGCGATGTGTGCAAATGTACAGAGAATGGAGGAGTCCATCTCCAACATGAGCACCACCATCTCGCAGGCGATGGCGATGATGTGCTGTTCCATGGAAAGGATGGAGCAGCAAATGCGCCAGTCCAACGAGAACATGCTTGCTGTGGAGAACAGATGGCAGACGCTCATTGATCTCATCTCGAGGAGGGATATAAACGTAGACTTGGGCCTTCATTGCCCTACTAATGTGCAGCAAGGTGCTCTCCAGCTCCTTGCCAGCAGGGAAGTGCGGGTGGCCCATGAGAGGGATGATGTTGCGAGGGGACATGGAAGTGGGGGCTCTTCTCAAAGCGCTCACACTTCTCTCCCATTGCCTCCTCCTCAGTCAGAACCCCACATGCTGCCGCGGATCCCGATGGCCAAGTCTGCCCCTGCACAGTTGCTGGAGCAGCAGTCTTTGGCGGGGCCCTCACAGGCTCCAAAACCCAGAGGACGTCCGCCAAAAGTGTCAAAGCAGTCGCAGCAGGGAAGTGAGCAGCCTGCCTCTACGTCTGCTGAAGCCACAGGGGTAGCACCTCGTAGAAGCACGTGGAAAAGAAAAAAGACACAATCCTAGATGCACAACGGTATGCACGTGGGTGTATGAAAGAATGTTAGTGTTAAGTTTCATTTCTATTTATGACACACCTAAATTTATTGCTTTGCACCACTTTCCTGTCTTGATTATTTTTGCCTGCTACCTGGGAAGTGGCCTTGTCACTTGGAGTGAATGGTGAGACATTACTTAACCTCGAACTATGGGGATTTGGGTGAGAGGAATGGCTGCTTTGTGGCATTGTTGGTGGCAGAGGGGTGGGGAACTTAGTAGAGCATGTGGCAGCCATATGGGTGCACTGGAGCAAGTTAAGTAAATCTGGATATTATGAGGCCATCCCAAGCAGCAATGTGCTCTGCTGCTGGTGCCATCTCCACCTCAGGTTCCTCCTCCTCCTCCTCATCTTCCACCTGTTTCTCCTCCTCCTCCTCCTCTGAACAGGCTGTGCACTCTGCGCCATGCTCCTCCTGCAGCTCCAATCCTCGCTGCTGCGCTATGTTGTGCAGCGTGCAGAAAATGACGATGATTCTGGCGACCCTGGCTGGTGCGTACTGAAGGGCTCCTCCAGATCTATCAAGGCATCTGAAGCGCATCTTCAGCATGTCGATTGCTTGCTCTATGACACATCTGGTGGACATGTGGTGTCATTATAACGCTCCTCGGCCTCAGTACGTGGCCTCCTCAAGGGTGTCATCAGCCACGTCTTCAGTGGATAGCCCTTGTCTTCAAGCAGCCAGCCGGTAAGTCTGTTTGGAGGAGCGAAGAGCTGAGGGAGGGTGGACTGGCGCAGCACGAAAGAGTTGTGACAGCTGCCAGGGAATCTGGTGCACACATGCATGATGATCTTTTTATGGTTGCAGACAAGCTGCACGTTGAGGGAGTGGAAGTCCTTGCGGTTCACAAACACTCCTGGGTGATGATGGGGTGCCTTCATGGCCACATATGTGCAGTCGATGACAACCTGCAACTGTGGGAAGCCAGCCAGAGCCGTGAAGCTGAGCACCCGCTCAGTAACACTGGCTTCATCAGTGGCAAAGTTTACATAATTGGCTGACTTGTCAAACATGGCATCAGTCACCTGGGTGATGCATCTGTGGGCGGCCGACTGTGAGATCCTGTAAATGTCTGCTGCAGATCCCTGGAAGGAGCCTGAGGTGAAGAAGTTGAGGGCGGTGGTGACTTTGACAGCCACTGGTAAGGGCATGTCCAACAGGTCCTCTGGGCAGCAGGTCTTGTTCCAGCAAGCTACAAATGTCTGCGATGGCCTGAGCCTCCTGAAGCACTGTTGCTCAGTCATGACCAGGAAGCTCATCCTCTGCCTGTATAGCCTATGTTGGGTGTATCGCCTCCGGCGCGGTACAGCCCTGTGCTGACCCCCTCTCTCCTGTGGAGCATCAGGCCGTTGAGGAGAAGGCTGCTGTTGCTGGTGTTGCTGGTGTGGCTGCTGCTGCTGGTGCTAGGGCTCATCTTGGTCTGATTCTGAGGTCCAAGGTGAGACAACATAAATGGCCCCCATGCTGATGTAATAGATGGCAGATAAAGTGGAGATCAGAGGTCCAATCCCTCAATGTTCTGATAGTGACTAGCAATGTGGTGAGAGTGGCTTCCGAGGTTGCAGAAATGACCTGCAAACTGCTGACAGCTAAATCTCTGCACAAAATGGAGTGAGCAAGAGCCTTTCCATTAGGCAAGTAATCAGGTGTAATGTGGGAGTATGTATGTGTTTTGTCGAGCTCTCAATTAATGGACTCATACAATGGCTTCCGCTTCCCCTTCACAGGCGAGGTTCCCGAGGTGCGTGAATCCCGTGCTCAAGAAGTCAAAGGCAAAACCTGATGTTAAAAACCCTCTTAAGGGTCTCTCAACAAGCATTTAAGTACTTCAATGAGGTCGCCCGCCTCTGCCAAGCGGGTCCGTGGCACGCTGGGAAACGAGCCTGAGTTAAATGCTGAAGTTGGCGGGATGTCGGTGGGTTCCCGACCCACTGGCAATTTCCGCGATTTTTACTGCTGACCCGTCCCCAAACCTGCACGCTCGGGACTGGGAAAATATGTTTCTATGTTCCTATGACAATCTCCTGGCTTGTAGTCTTGATGACTTGTCCTCTATCCCTGTATGGAACGTTTTGTATGTATGAGCCTTGATTTTTTAGATGTTACTAGCCCTGTTCTTTCGTAGCATCAGACTCCAGTTTGAGGACATTTCTTAAGGCGTTTCTCTTACACCTACATGATGTACGTTCAAAGAGTCAGACAAGGTGGCTAATGATTGGGATCTTCTACTGCCACTGGCTGAGGCAGGATCTCCTCTTCTCCACCTGATCCATGGCAATGGTCCTTTGCAGGGCAAGGTTGTGTAAGGTGCTTGAGGTTGCAATGATGCCCGGTATGCACTGCATGTCTCCAATGATCCTACCCTTCATCCTCTCGAACTAGCAGGAAGAGATGAATGGCCAAGCTGATTAGAGTGAACCCTATTTAGGCAGAGGCCAGTTATAGTTCCCTCAGCTAGCACTCGCAAATCACAGGCAGAGTGCAGCTTGAGGAAGGAAGGAAGCTCTGGAAGTGAAACCTCATAAAATAAGTAATGACATTGCTGGGTCAACGTGCACCTACTTGATGCAGCTACCAAGCTGGCTCTCCTGTGTAGTGTCAGCTGTGGCTCAGTGGGTAGCACCATCGCCTCTGAGTCAGAAGGTTGTGGGTTCAAGTTCCACTCCAGAGACTTGAGCACATAAATCTAGGCTGACACTCCAGTACAGTGCTGAGGGAGTGCTGCACTGTCAGAGGTGCCGTCTTTTGGATGAGACGTTAAACTGAGGCCCCGTCTGCTCTCTCAGGTGGACCTAAAAGATCCCACGGCACTATTGCAAAGAAGAGCAGGGGAGTTATCCCCGGTGTCCTGGCCAATATTCATCCCTCAACCAACATAACAAAAACAGATTATCTGGTCATTATCACATTACTGTTTGTGGGACCTTGCTGTGCGCAAATTGGCTGCCAGCGTTTCCTACATTACAACAGTGACTCCACTCAAAAGTACTTCATTGACGCTTTGAGACCTCTGGTGGTTGTGAAAGGCACTATATAAATGCAAGTTTTTCTTTAATGAACACAAACAGGATCGGTGCTGAACCCCAGCAGTGCCATTCACATTATGGGGCAAGGGCCTTGTTAACCTTTTTTTGAGGCCTTACGCACACCTGGTGCAGAGGCCTTCGACACCACAAGCGGTACCCCACCATATTATCCTGCACCAGGTTCACATCAGGGCCTGATTATATGAGCTGCCTGCACCCAATCCATGCCAGTGCTACTGGTGTCACATTATTGGCAACATGGCATATTACTAAGCACGCATATTATTACTATTACAATACAGCTTCAGCTCCAAATGTAGCTACAGATCTTCTAATCAAGAACAGTTCTGCTCAGCCAAGTCTTTAGACCAGTGACTGTTCATTTAAGGTAATTTCATTTGTTTGATTTAGTCCAGTGGAAACTAACCTGAAGCTAGCTAGCAGCCATAGTAGTTATTTAAGACCGTCAAAAAACCAGCTAAATTGTCAAATAGCTGGAACAAAATGTGCACCTTGAAGCTCTTGGCGTGAGTTTTGAGATCTCGACTAACTAAGTAATGAGGGTTAATGGATGAGGTGCTCCCAAGCCTCTGCCAATGCAGCTGGGGGCCAGACACGAGCAAGCAGGTAATTCATCCTCTCATTTTCACCCGCCTGTGGGAAATGCGTGGCCTCTGCTCAGCTCCTGCTTGGGATCAGCATCTGAGGCCCTGAACTTATTGTATGTGGAGAAACAGACACCAGACCTGATCCAATCACTGCGGCACACACCTGTATTCTAATAATGTAGAGAGAATTCGTAGTGAGATTGTAATTTTGTATCTAACAGTCTGATTTATGATAGTCAAATTTGGAATAATACTTCAGAAAGCATTTCATGCTTAATCTAATGAAAATACAAAAACTCCACAGAATTAGCTCAGTATGACCAGGGCCTAGAAATTCGGGGAGTTTGTGCCACCTGTTAGCGCGGCATAATGTCGAGAAAGCGGCAGCTGCCACTCTTCAGCCAGCTGGTGGCGTGTCCCGCAGCATCCTCTATATTCCTAGGCCCGGTAGCGTTGCCGTTAACAGGTTTCGCCCTGTAAAGAAAAATGGCAGAGTGGTGACCTCAGTCGGCACGCAACGCCGACTTAATGTCAACACGGCAAACTTCGACCCTCGTGCTGAGTTCAGAGCTAAGTCCCAAGCACGCCAGGTAAACCCAGTGTGCAAGCAGACTCACAGAGGCGCTGTCAGCACCTCTGAAAGGGACACACACATCTTTCAGGTAAGTTTGCATTTAAGCTTTTGGATTTTTTATTTTTATTTTACTGAAGTAGTGGCTTGCTGCAATAGATGTTAAAAGTTTTTTTAGGTGTGTAGGGAGTGCTGCTGGATGCTTGCAAGGCCTCGGATGGTAAAGGAAGGCCTCTGAGAAGACAGAAAATGCTGGAAATACTCAGCAGGCCAGGCAACATCCGTGGAGAGAAAAACAGAGTTTATCTCTCAGGTCAAGATGCTGCCTGAGCCTGCTGAGTATTTCCAGCATTTTATTCTGTCATTTCAGGTTTACAGCATTCGCTTGCAGAGGGAAGCGGAAGAAGCCGAAGAGGAGGAAGCCGAAGAGGAGGAAGCAGAAGGAAGGATGCATCCCAGACAGCCCCTTTCTGGCCAGGATATCTGGATGGAATCATCCGCCTGTGGTCCTAGTGACTACAACCTCAATTCCCCTTTCAACATTAGCCCCACACCTTACCTTCCCTCTGTTACTGACCATCACAGCATCCTCTTGGCCACGATGCTGAAATAAAAGCCACCACAAAGCAAACTTTCCAATCCAACTTTATCCATCTATCCATCTAATATGACATCAAGAAATCAACTCATCACCCTTATGCATTCTCTTAGTGACTGTCTTGTGTGTGCCTTTGCCTATCCTACTGATATCACCCAGTGCTACCCATGTTGCAGCATGGCTGATGGGAAGGCTGCTGACTTTCAGTGGGGAGCACTGCAAATGGCCTTGCTGGTTGACCTTGAGGAGCTGGTGGCTGGGAGTTTCAAATTGAGTGACGGTGTTTCTTCTTCTGCTTCTTCTTGTTCACTCTCCTCTCCCTCTTCTTGGCCAACCACTGGCTGGGCAGGCTGCATTTCTTGGGTGTGTGAAATGAGGAAGGCACAAGGGTGGAGTTGTGGTGAGAGGAGGGCAGGAAAGCAAGAGGTGCATGCCAGAAGGAGGATAATGTATGAGGATACCAGCATCTTGTATCCTTCAGCCCTGCCGCTGGTCAAGGGTCAGCCATGCCCCTGCCAAGAATGGTCTGCACCATCTCCTCCAAGGGGGTGAGATGAAGCTAGGAATGGGAAATGTGCCTCGTGATTGGTCCAGATTGTTGGTAGGTGAGTGATTGACCTGCGGGAAGAGTCGTGCATTGAGCAGTGTGTGAGGCTAGTGATGCAGTTGGTAGGAGATGGCTTTTGAAGCTGCATTCACTGACCTTGGCCAGTGATCTGAGGTCATGAAGCTTCTTTGGTCACTGAAGCCAGGTGGTGGGGGGCACACTGCTGGCAGTGATGACCTCGGTGATGTGGTCCCACGTCATTCTTTCTGGAGGGCCTCCTGGCCCCTGTGGGTAGAGGACCTCTCTTGCAGTGTTGATCCCCTGCACAAAGCTGGAGTGCTGCGTGCGAGACCCTGGGCGATCCTTCCCTGGCTTGCTGAGCCATTTGTGTTAGTGCTGAAGCACTTTTCCCATTTTTTGAGGTTTGGGAGGGAATTCAGCTTTTAAGTGCTGAAGACTCCCATTTGGGACTTCTTAATTTTTTAAAAAGGCAATAAGGGCTAAAAACTGCATTTTTTTCACTTCATTTTAATTTTTATTAGTTCTGAACGCATTGCCCCTTTAATTCATAGCCCTTTTAATTGCCCACAATTCCTTGTGAACTCCACAGCCTCGCTCCCAGAGGCTGTTAGAAGCTGGAACGCCGCTTCAGGACGGGAACTTCGACTTCCAGGCCTGCACTAACGCCACCAGGAGGGCATTACGCAGTAAGTTAGCGCTGGGCTAAAAATCTTTAGCCCCCATTTTTCTCGGGTATCGCTGCGTCCATTTTCAGCGGCCGTAAACCTGAGTTGCCGTTGACCACGAATTTCTAGGCCCATGGTTTTAAGGGCTGAAGCATACACATGGCGAATTAAAAACAAAATTGGATCTTGTTGCGCACATTTTCCAGGCAGATAATTGGGCTGCAAAGACATCCAATTTAGGGGACCGCCCTCCCGGGCCCAAACAATGTCAGGAAACACGTCTAACGTTTGGCTTGCCCTGGGGACCACCTAAAACAGGTGTTCGGCCCCTTATTAGCGTATTTAAAGGGCCTAACATCTGTTTTTAGGGCCCTAATCCGGAAATTGGTTTGACCTGTACGCCGAAGGTATGAGCCTGCTGCGTTCAGGATTAACTGGTCGAGATGCGCCTTAACCAGCAGTCCTTAAAAGGGCCACTGGAGGCCGCTACTAAAAAGGTACTCCTCCCGGCTCCACATTAAAACTGTGGGCTGTTACCATCCATCGCTCGTTCACCCCGCCCCCCCACCTGATTGCTACGCATGCTCCCCCCCCCACAACCGGACGTCTGCGTCTGGGGCCACGACTGGTGCCCGCTGCTCGCCGGCGCTACCCTAATGAGACCGGCGGACCAATTTGGCGCGGATCGCCTCCCGATTCAGGCCTGATCTAATTTCTAGGCCAAAAACGATTGCAATTTGTAATGGTACTGGCCGGTTGCAGAAGGACTCCCTATGGAGAATCGTTCGGTGTGGTCCTTTTTAATAACAGACTCCACTCAACAAGGGAGTTTAACCGCAAACAATAAGAAGCTGTGCAGCCTCAGCTGAAGACCAGCTCGGATTATTGCATTCTTTCTATTTAAAGAATGACATTCATTAATTCAACATGGAAAACCTAGATATCTATCAACCAAGAAACTGAGCAGTCATTGATTTAGTTGTCATTTTATCACTGACTGCTAAGAATATAGTGCACTTAGAACAAACACAGTTTCTTTCACTGTGACTGATTTACCTTGATATTTTGTATGTTTTTCATAGCAGTCTAGCAATGATGGATGAATTTTATTTTCATCCTGTCAACCTCTTGCTTTCCACCAGTGTCATTTATTGTCTGTTAAAAAATATAATAGAAGTATGGTCTACACACATCAGAAGAACAGCCTGTGGCTGGGTTATAGCTAGTATGAATTTCCTTTTTGACCAAACACATAACGAGACTTTTAACACTATATTTAATAAACATGAGAGCAATAGAGGGAAATAGGCATGTGCTGACCAAAGGTGATTTATTTACTGTCAGTCTGGTGCAGGGAAATGGGTTGTGACAGCCATGGAGACTCGTGTCCGCTATCCTGATTTCATGCAGATTGTTAATTTAAATCGAAGAATGTATTCATATTGCAGTTATGAGTCCATAAATCAGAGTTTTACTGAAACAGACTGGGCAATGTAAAAAAATAAGCTAATACTGCAATGATAATGTTAACAAGGATTTAAAATACAGCCTTGACATGGGATTGAAACCATTTTAATTGCTTCAGTGTTCATTTGGAGCCTCTGCACATTGCCTGTATGTTCTGCTTCCAAAATATAAAATCTGGTCAAATATGTACATTTTTGAGATCCAGCGTTTATCAGTCTGTTTTTACACAAGCAATTTTTTGTCACTAAAATTATGTGTAACTATTGAGTGGAAAGCAAGTTGCAGAGAGATCACCATCCTTACAATTTACAAAGCATGCTGCTTGATGAACTTGATCACTATTGAATGCACTAATAGTCATGTAAGGTGTATGTATATTGCCTAGCTTGTTTATTGATGAAAATGTACACTTTCATAACCAAGAACATCTTTGGAATTCACAGAATCCCCACAGTGCAGATGGAGGCCATTTCGGCCCATCGAGCCTGCACCGACACATATCCCACCCTATCCCCGTAACCCTACGTATTTAATCCCCCCTAACACTAAGGGTCAATTTATCATAGCCAAATCAACCTAACCTGCACATCTTTGGACTGTGGGAGGAAACCGGAGCACCCGGAGGAAACCCACGCAGACACGGGGAGAATGTGCAAACTCCACACAGACAGTCACCCGAGGCCGGATTCGAACCTGGGTCCCTGGCGCTGTGAGGCAACAGTGCTAACCACTATGCCACCGTGTTCAAGGAAACTTGCTGAATATTTTAGCAACCAACTACAGCACTATTAAATGAAAGAACGTGTATTTATATAGCACCTTCTCATTTCATAAAAGTGTACATTTATAATGAGGGAGAGAAGTAGCACTAAAGTCTATAATACGTGCTGCGATTTATGCTATCTGTCAAACGTAAACCCTTTCATTTAATGTACATATACTCCAACCGTAAAGGTCCTGATCCATAAGGAACTAATGGTATAAGCTTATAACAGTTGTAGAAGGTATAGAGTTAGATATATTTCTTAAGGCTAAAGGGATCAAGGGATATGGGGAGAAAGCAGGGACAGGGTTCTGAATTTGGATGATCAGCCATGATCTCATTAAATGGCAGAACAGGCTCGAGGGGCCGAATGGCCTACTCCTGCTCCTATCTTCTATGTTTCTATGTAACCGTTTTGAGACTATATTCTCAGGGCACTTTCCTGTTTATAGCACCTTCAAAAATTACTCCTGATTGGTCTGAAGTGACACAATGATTTAATAAGCACAAAAGACTAGTACATCATTCCAAAGTCTACATTTTTTCTTTTGTACAAATCATCAATTTGAGATTAGAAAGGCACATCAAGGAGGAAGTAATTTTCGTGATGTTTATTGATACTGACATTTGCATACAATTTAAGGTTCCCTGCACTCGCACACATGGGGCTGAATCTTTACTGGGGCGGGTTGCGTAGGCTGGGGGTCGGAGTTTGGACCGGAAACCCAGAAGTCTGGGTTACATCTTTTGGGCCTGACAGGTTCCCCGCCCGGAAGTCAGCCTGATTGACAGGCTTGGCTTCCAGTTGGGTGGGGAAAACTCCGGAGGAGGCCGCAGGATCAATAGGTCTGAATCCCGACCCCGATCCCGAAGGGGGTTCAATCCCTGACCCTGGGAGGATCCGATCTGGGGGAGGGGTGCGGTTTGTATGGGTGGTGGGTCTGATGGTGGTGGAGCTTGGGTGCCGGGAGGAAGCACTCCTGCTCTTCCCGGCCTGCAAAGAGTGCTCCCCGAGGCCTTCCTCACCTCGCTTCAGCTGCTGGGTTTCCCGAGGCCTGGGAGCGGGTTGGCTGCCTGCCCCTTGTCCCGCCTCAGTAAAACCCGGAAGTCGGCAGGTTGGAGCCGGTGTCCTGACGCGCTCGGAAGTTTTGCCTATTTAAACCCCCCACTCCCACCCGCTCACGCATGTTAAAACTCCCCCCATGCACACAAGAGTGGTTGAACTAATCTAATAATCGTGACTTTATAAATGGGCTGTGTGTGATGTTGACTGCAGTCAGTTCCTGGTATCTATCAGCACTTAGATTATGGACTGTTATGCGTGTAAGTATCACTCATAAACGATAAGGAGTGGTATTAATAATGCATGAATAAAAAATGTAAGAAATCATGCAAAAGTAGCCACCAAAAAATAATCTTCATTAGAAGACATTCTCTGGATCTCGTTCACAAATGCATGGAAATATATGGCAATATCTAAAGAAAGACAGACTTTTATTTATACAGTATTTCATCACATCTCAAATGTTTCAAGGTTCACAAGCAATCTATTCTCTGGAAGTGCAGTGATTGGTGTTAAATAGGTAAATATGACAGCCATTTTGCACACAAGAAGGAGATGAATGACCAGTTAATCTGTTTTTGGTGGTGCTGGTTGAGGAACAAATGTTGACCCTGACATTGGTGAAATTGCTGCTCTTCTTCAAATAGTGCCAGAGGATCCTTATTGTCTACCTGAACCATGAGACAGATACAAGCTCAGTTTAATGTCTCAACAAAAATACGGCACCTCCAACAATGCAACACTCCCTTGGTACTGTACCAAAATGTCAGCCTAGGTTATGTGCTCAGCTCTTGGGACCCACAACTGAGAGATGAGAATACTACCAACTGAGGCAAGCTGATGAATTGGGAATTGACACTTTATTGGGAATTTAAAATGTGTACATTTATTAAGCTCTCTTCAATAGATTAGTGCTCTGACTATATATAAGATGCTCATACTGACATTATCAGTGCATACAGCATTGCTGTGTCCAGAGATTGATAGGCTGCAAAAAACTGTCAACACCTGGAAATTCGTTTTGATTGTTGGGGCAGAGTAGGCGGAGGTTTACTATACACCAATATCATCTGTGCTTTGCCTAACTTGGGAGTGCATGATGCTGATAATGGGTGCACAGAATGGAAAAAAATGTCACCCCCTCACCTTGATGGAATAGAAAATTCACCAAAATAAGAGAAAATTCTCCATATTGATTAAATTTTGTTCTTGTTCTTTTAAAGTGTTAAGTCTGGTCGATCAGAATAAGCAAGCTTCAGGATCACAATCCTCTTTGTAAATTGTGCAGTCAGTTTTAAAGGTAGCTCACAATCTAAAGATGACCAAGTTCAATTACCATTCAAGAAAGAGCACCAGCTATCATGTTTCTTCATGAATTTTTGTTCTCATTAAAGTGAAGAGTGTCAGCCCTAGAATTTGAACACTTTTGCACTTTAGAGACCCATTATTGGTATCAAGCATTGCTAGCTCAAGTTTATTTTTAAGTTGGGTGTTTAACGCACACCGAACTTGGGTATGTACTCAAATTGGAAGGAACTGACTAGTGGTGTCCCACAAGGATCTGTGCAACTATTCACTATACATATTAATGTCTTAGCTAACTCAATAGAGAGCCATATATCCAAGTTTGCCAATGACACAAAGATTGGTGATATAGCAGGTAGTATAGATGGGAGCATAAAATTACAAAGATACGTTGATAGATTAAGTGAGTGGGCGAAACTGTGGCAGATAGATTTCAACACAGGTAAGTGTGAGGCGTTGCCACCATGCTAGTTAATATTGTAAACAGTTCCCTCTCCTCAGGTGCTGTACACTACTGAACTGGCAAGCAGTGCAGAGGACTGTAAAGGTTTAGTGGATTGGGCAAACAGGTGGCAGATGCAGTTTAATGTGGACAAGTGTGAGGAATGAGAGTGTACACTGAATGGAAAAACACTGAAACTTGTGGATGAATTTAGCAGTTCAAAAAGCCCTGAAAGTCAGCAGGCATTTGACTCGGGAATAAATGCCGGGATCGTCTGCTGCTGACCCCATTGGAGTATCCGGGATTGGGGTGAGGTTCCATCACCTCTATATTTATAGCAGGTACCTGTGCCAATATGGCAAAACTTGGCATCTAACAGAGCAGGGGTGTTATTGGCCAGCTGCTCAATCGCTTCCTTCCTCCCCAGACCCAGTGATAGGATTTGAAGCTGCTATCAGCTGTGTAACGGAGACCAAATTGTCCACGGACGTGGACACATTTTCTTCACAGGTCCAGACTAAGACCCAGGTGAGCCCCACATCCACTTCCAGGATGCAGCTATGCCTGCTTTCTTCCAGCATCTGGTCATCAAGCCATGGCCCAGGAAAGGCCTGGTTCTGGGACTTTCCTCCCGATGCCTAAGTCCCCTCTGGCTTAGAGGGTTGGAGTGGATGGTAGTTCCGCCACAGACAGGTCCACCTGTACCGGGTGTATCTGGACCACGCTGCTAGCCAACACGCTGGGAGAAGCTGAAGACCTGTCGATGTTTGGGTCCATAATTCCCTGAATGTGTGAGTGCGGGCAGATAAAGTCACTTAAAAACAAATAACATTTTAGTTTTTATACATAGGGGCAAACAGGACAAAAATAATGAGCGCAATGTATGGAGTTTTTGGTGCCCCATTATAGAAAGAACTTTAAAGCTATGGAGAGTGCACAGCGTAGATTCATCAGGATGGTGCCAGCGGTGGGAAACTATAGTTATGAGGAGGGACAAGGATTATTTCCACTGGAGGAAAGAACATGTAATAGAGATTTTAAAATTATGAAGGATTTTAATAAAGTGAATACGGAAAAACTATTTCCTCTGGTTGGACAATCAGTGATGAAGGTTCATTAATTTTAAATGGTCATTGAGAGTGAGGGGAGTAGTTAGGAGACACTTCTTTATGCAAGGGGGGATACGGAACGCCTTGACGCAGGGTTATGGCAGAGACCATTGCATCTTTTAAAGGACAATTGGATAAACGTTTGATGCAGAGGAAGACACAGGACTATGGGGAGAGTGGGGCAGTGGGAAATAGTTTTGGATTGCTCCAGCAAAGAGCCGACACAGACATGATGGACCGAATGGTTTCCTTGTGTGCTGTAAACTTCTTTGGTTCAAAGTTATTTCTTTCATGTCACATAATTATTTCCCCTCAATAGAACCATAGAATGATTACAGCACAGAAGGAGGCCATTCGGCCCTTTGAGTCCGTGCCGGCTTTCTGCAAGGGCACTTCAGCTAGTCCCACTCCCCCGCCCTTTCCCCGTAGCCCTGCAAAATTTTTTCCTTCAGGTACTTATCCAATTCCCTTTTGAATGCCACGATTAAGTTTGCCTCCACCACCCTTTCAGGCAGTGCATTCCAGATCCTAACCATTCGCTGCGTAACTCATGACTTTCTATGTAACCCAAGTCTGAATCTGTCCAAGTCTTGAGTACTGTCAGAGGTGGCTCTTCTAGCACCTCCTAGACAGGATACAAGATCAAGGGGTAAAAATTCACTTGGTTGCGGCACCCGTTAGCGCCTTAAGAGGGCGCTAATGGGGCGCAAAGCCGCTAACGCCCGGGCGCAGCGATGTTTGCGCCGCTCGAGAACTTAACTTGAGATTGTGCGGCGGCGCTAAAACTTACCGCTGCGACCACCTGCGCGCGCAGATTGTGACGTCATTCCATGGTGCAACGCCCTTGGGGCGCCCCGTAGCGGAAATTGAGTGGCGCCCCCTGCCTTACCGCCTGGCGCTTCCAACGACCAGAAGACTGGAACGCTATCAATCGCTGTGGGGCTGGGGGGGGCGCTATTTAAAGGGGGCCTCTTCCTGTCTTTTATTGTTGGTGGCATTTTTGAACTACGCATTCTGAGAGAGAGAGGGAGAGACTTCTGGAGAGATTCAACGTTGTGTGAAGGAGTTTTGGGTACTGAGCAGCACTTTGCAGGTTCATTTTGATTTGCCATTCCTTGTATCGATTTAGCAGAGACCGTGGGAGCTGCACTCTGAGCTCTTTGCCTGGTGCTCTCCATTGTTCTTTCCAGCACATTTGATGTGCAAGTCTCTCCAGGCCGAGATTCAAGGCAGCAATGAACAGGATGTGGATGGAAAGCAAGATTAACCATCCCCTTTAAGAACTGGCCCGTGCCATTGTGTGTGTGTTCCATTGCTGACTGACATTACATAAGCTTCGCCAGCGCTCCGAGTTAGCGCCTCACTGCTCGGCCTTTGCGCCTTAAGAGAGGTGTGCAGCGCCTGCTTTAGCGCTCCACTCACCTCCCGGGGCGGTAAAAGTGAAGTTTCCCGTCAGTGCCGATAATTAGCGCCAGGCGCTAATATTTGCGTCCGGACGATATTTGCGCCCCAAATGGGGCGCGACCTAATTTCTACCCCCAAGTTTGTTATCTCTTGGGCAATCCTCCTCATCTGTAGCTTTCAGTCTCTCTCTGTCATAGCCTTTTGTTTTATTTTATTGGCCTCAAAACTGTGGAATTCCTTATTTTCCCCTCTCCCTACCATTTTCAGGATTGTAAAACCCAAGCTTGACATCAGCTACTTTATGATTTACCTTGTCCTGTTTTTTCCTCCCCTGTTTTCAATCATGGTGATGTCCTGTGCTCTGGGTCCTAGCCCTTTGCCTTGGTTCCTCATTAAATAAAACATAAGAAACGTGCATTTAACCAGGCTCCTTGTTTTGGAATAATAAAATGAAACTGAAAATGTGGAATGGTGTACACACCAGCACCCTATCTCTAGTTGGGATGATTGTACCATTTGCCCTATAATTCTGTCATTAATGCCGAATAAATGAATCTACCTGTTAATGGAATAGAAATGGAAGCTGGTTTGGGATTTCCAGTCTACCCTCATTGTATTCACTCCTGATAGGGATACCAACTCTGGTTGGAAGTATCCCTGAAGGTTTCATCACATAACCTCTTGCCTCCAACTGCCCCGCCCAGTCAAACAGCCTTTCTTTGCCACCTCTAATGTTTTTATAACTAATAAAATGAGAAAAGCACTCCGCTTTTTTTTAATGGCCCTATGATTCTTCTCCTGGACCGCTCGCAGCGTTGTCCTGGAGATTAATCTTCAATTCCTGGAGACTCCAGGGCAATGCTGGAGGGCTGTCAACCTCAACTCCTGATGTTAGAGCCATTTTAGCTGCTAGCTCCTGTTAAGCAAATACCTTCCTGTCCAGGTAGCGCATTTTAGCGTAATTACTGTCCAGTTGCATTCTGTACATGCCACATGAGGTCTGTTGTTGCAATAATCTATAATTTGCTTTAGAACGATTTTCCGTTTCATGCAAAACCATTACTAGAAATTGAGCAGGGGTTGACGGTACAAGGATGGCACCAGTGCAACGGTTTAGGTTCAGGTTCGCTGTCTGTGGTATTATCGCCCTGTGTGGTCTTTGTTGTTTATCCCGTACCACAGGACTCTGAGAGTAGCAATGGATTTGTTAGTATTGCGCCTTGAGTGCTATTCCTATGCTCGAGGGAAAATGTCTGCAGATTTAGAACCTGAAAACATTAAGGTTAATTGTATGGAGCCACAAGAGGGCAGCAACCATCGCTTTATTGAGTTACTACAACCACTGGCAAAATGGTTTTCTGTATTGTGTTCCATTGAAATAATCGACAAAAAAATGTACTGAGAAATATTTTTTTATTTTTAACAATAGCCTAAACAATTTGAATTTCCATTGAAAATGCAGTAATGAAAATTGCCGAAGTATCGGGCTGGATAAAGGTTAATCACAATTCCTTTAAACATTTTAAAATGACATTTTTCTTCTGTTAACCAAAGGCAGGATAATAATAATAATAGGCTACTCAAGATCTGACATCTGCAGGGTAATTACTACCTTCCAGTATTTGGCCATGTATTGCATTCTACTCAATACTGGCCTCTCTGTTATTCTCATGTTCCACTTTCTGACAGGTTTTTTTTTTCTGTAGTCCGGCTCTTTTCAGTAGATTAAAAAAAAAAATTCTCAGGGTGTAGGCGTCGCTGGCAAGGCCGGCATTGATTGTCCAGCCCTAGTTGATCTTTAGAAGGTGGGGCCGTTTTTGGTACAACTGAGTGTCCAGGCCACTTCAGAGGGCAGTTAAATAGAACCCATGTTAGTGTGGGACTGGAGTCACGAATAGGCCAGACCGAGGAAGGATGGCAAATTTCCTTCCCTAAAGCACATTCGTGAACCAGTTGGGTTTTTTAATGACAATCCAACAGCTTCATGGCCACTTTTACTGGCACCAGCTTTTTATTTCCAGATTATTTTTAAAACTGAATTCAAATTCTCAAACTGCCATGGTGAACTCACATTCTCTGGATTGTTAGTCCAGTAACGTAACTATTGAGCTGCTGTGGCCATTCAAGCTCCTTTCATTTGATAATGCCAGCTTTCCTCGTTTATTCTCCTTTCTTTGCCAAGATTTTACACGGAAACTGGTCACTCACACACTTTCGCCGCCTTCCTGTCGCATTGCTCAGAGTAATGCTTCCTTGGAATAGGGTAATATAGAAACACAGAAACATAGAATCTAGGAGCAGGAGTAGGCCATTTGGCCCGTCGAGCCTGCTCCACCATTCAATACGATCATGGCTGATCATCCAAATCCAGTACCCTGTCCCTGCTTTAATCCCCACAGTACACATATCCCACCCTACCCCCGTAACCCCATGTATTTAATTCCCCCTAACATATCCCATCCTATCCCCATAACCCCACATATTTAATACCCCCTTAACACTAAGGGTCAATTTATCATAGCCAAATCAACCTAACCCGCACATTTTTGGACTGTGGGAGGAAACCGGAGCACCCGGAGGAAACCCACGCAGACACGGGGAGAATGTGCAAACTCCACACAGACAGTCACCCGAGGTCAGATTCGAACCCAGGGTCCCTGGCGCTGTGAGACACCAGTGCTAACCACTATGCCACCGTGTTGCATCAGTAACATCTCCAAAAAACTGCAATTGATTTGACAGAAAAGGAGGCCTATTTTGAATAGTTTCCTCGACAAAAATAGCTTTGCCTTGGAGTGCTGCCCTTTCGTCATCTGTTTGGTTGACAACAATGTGAGGAACAAGGTGATGACTGGGGATGAAAGATACAATATCAAGATGTCTATGTATTTAGAGTGCCTGCAGAGCTTGGAATTGTACATTACCATTCCTTTTTATAAACTATCCTGTGACCATAACAATTTGTAGTTAATGCCATCAACACAGAACAAGGCCAAAACCTGGACTGTCCTTGTTACATCACCACTTGAGAACCATCATGTACAAAGTAACTGCACAGTGAATCATTGTTGTCTGCTGTCTACTGGTTCTGTCTTACATCCTGTTACATCCTCTGTCACTTTGCCCTCTACCCCCCGCTCTGTCTTGTCTGGCCCTGTTTCTCTATCTAGCAGATTCAATAGACACTTTTAAAAGGGAATTGGATACATACTTAAAAAGGAAAAATTTGCTGGGCTATGCGAAAAGAGCAAGGGAGTGGGACTAATTGGATAGCTCTTTCAAAGAGCCGGCACAGGCACGATGGGCTGAATGGCCTCCTTCTGAGCTGTATGATTCTACGAACATGCTCCATTCCTACTGTATCAACTTCAATTAAACAGGAATCATGATAAATGTCCAACTACTTTGCCCAGGTACATTATGTCTGAATTAGGATTATTGTAGAATCAGGTTTTGTGTAAACTGAAGATAAAAACAGGTCAGTGAAAGTCTTTGTGCCACAGCTCATTCGATCAACTATTCTGCAATTCAGAGTAAACACAAGCACTTACTAATATATAATACTAATATAATGATGACATACTACTATCTCCATGACACGTTTTGGCAGTGAATTGACTATTTTGTCTGCTTAGCATTTGAAGCTGGACCATTTGGAAGCGTGTTCTGCTTAGATTGGGAGTTTATATTTAAATGCTTAAACGTTTTTCTTCAATCAGCATCAGTGAATGGATATGGCTCCGTACGTATAGAAGTCTGTGTTTGCATCAGGTGTGGGTTTATCTGTAGTCAACTATGGTAGAGGCAAGGTATAAAATTAGAAAAACATGGGCCATTAAAGTCCAACTTTAGGGTTGCTTTTTTTTTGATTAACCATGAGGGTTGGTGATAGTGACTCAGAACTGTTTCAACAGTTGAATAAGAGCTCAGATCGTTAATAAGAAAAGGAATTGCAAAAAGGGGTGCGTCCTTATTACTTAAAGAAATTCCATCTGTTTGCAACCTTGCTTCTTCTCTTTCTCTTTGTCTAACATGATGCCATTAGTTGCACTTTAGCTAGACTACTTGTTACGTTGTTGTTCTGCCCACTTATATGTAATGCTTATGTTGCAGACATTTTATTCAAATTTGGAGGGAGGTTCTGAATAAAAATCCTGGGTTTTACTATATATTTATTTAAGTTGAATCTTTTAGTAACGTGAAGTACTGTTGCACAGACATTTGGTGAAGACAGAAAGGTTTTTATTTGTCTTTGGCCATCATCGAAAACCTCACAAAACAGCTAAACAGATGGAACATCCTGTCCATTTGATATTTTAGTTAAGAACTAATTATCCTTACATATACACTGAATTTATGCAATTGTGACATGCAAAGGGAACAAATGTATTTATTTCTGCTGTGGAGTGTGTGGGAAGCTGATACACTGGTTCAAGCATTGGCTGCATTCCTGTCGGCAGCAAGTTGTTACTGATGGCTACGGATCTGCTTGTAGGCCAGTTATCAATGGTGTCCCGCAGGGATCAGTGTTAGGGTCACTGCTCTTTTACTATTTTTCTGCACGACCTAGATGTAGATGTTGGAGGAAAGGTCCGCAAGATTGTGGATGAAATGGAAATTTTGCGGGTGTTCGGATTGTGGAGGAGGGTGAATCTCTTGTCAGCAGATTTAGATGCGCTGGGGAATGGGTCAAACAAACTCTGGCAAATGGTATTTAACCTGGTTAAGTGCAGTATTATGTATTCGGGCAGGAGCAACACCAAGTCTACTTACAGTTTACAAGGAACAGAACTGAAATCAGTTAAGAGAAAAAAAGGATCTTGGCGTTATAGTTCATAGTTCCCTAAAACTTCATGACCAATGCTGAGAAGCTGTAGTCCAAGTAAACAGGGTAGTTGGTTGTATTAAGAGGGCTAATTGTTGTGTTTATCCGCTCCATCACCAAGACCGCCTACTTCCACCTCTGTAACATCGCCCGACTACAACCCTGCCTCAGCCCATCTGCTGCTGAAACCCTCGTCCATGCCTTTGTTACCTCTAGCCTTGACTATTCCAACGCACTCCTGGGTGGCCACCCTTCTTCTCCCCCTACATAAACTTGTGCTTACCCAAAACTCTGCTGCCCATATCTTAACTCGCTCCAAGTCTCGTTTACCCATCACCCCTGTGCTTGCTGACCTACACTGGCTCCCAGTCTGACAATGCCTCAATTTTAAAATCCTCATTCTTGTTTTCAAATCCCTCTATGGCCTCGTCCCTCCCTACCTCTGGAACCTCCTTCAGCCCTACAAGCCTTCAAGACCACTGCACTCATTCAATTCTGGCCGCTTGCGCATCCCCGATTTTAATTGCTCCAACATTGGCGGCCGTGCTTTCAGCTGCTTTGGCCCTAAGCTCTGAAATCCTCTCCCTAAACCTCTCCACCTCTATACCTCTCTCTCCTCCTTTAAGATGCTCCTTAAACCCTACGGGGTAGAAATGAGGTCGCGCCCCATTTGGGGCGCAAATATCGTCTGGACGCAAATATTAGCGCCTGGCGCTAATTATCGGCACTGACTGGAAACTTCACTTTTACCGCCCCGGGAGGTGAGTGGAGCGCTAAATCAGGCGCTGCACACCTGTCTTAAGGCGCAAAGGCCAAGGAGTGAGGCGCTACCTCAGAGCGCTGGCGAAGCTCATGTAATGTCAGTCAGCAATGGAACACACACACAATGGCACGGGCCAGTTCTTAAAGGGGATGGTTAATTTTGCTTTCCATCCACATCCTGTTCATTGCAGCCTTGAATCTCGGCCTGGAGAGACTTGCACATCAAATGTGCTGGAAAGAACAATGGAGAGTACCAGACAAAGAGCTCAGAGTGCAGCTCCCACAGTCTCTGCTAAATCGATACAAGGAATGGCAAATCAAAATGAACCTGCAAAGTGCTGCTCAGTACCCCAAACTCCTTCCCACAACGTTGAATCTCTCCAGAAGTCTCTCCCTCTCTCTCTCAGAATGCGTAGTTCAAAAATGCCACCAACAATAAAAGACAGGAAGAGGCCCCCTTTAAATAGCGCCCCCCCCAGCCCCACAGCGATTGATAGCGTTCCAGTCTTCTGGTCGTTGGATGCGCCAGGCGGTAAGGCAGGGGGCGCCACTCAATTTCTGCTCCGGGGCGCCACAAGGGCGTTGCACCATGGAATGACGTCACAATCTGCGCGCGCAGGTGGTCGCAGCGGTAAGTTTTAGCGCCGCCGCACAATCTCAAGTTAAGTTCTCGAGCGGCGCAAACATTGCTGCGCCCGGACGTTAGCGGCTTTGCGCCCCATTAGCGCCCTCTTAAGGCGCTAACGGGAGGCGCAACCAACTGAATTTTTACCCCTACCTCTTTGACCAAGCTTTTGGCCATCTGTCCTGATATCTCCTTCTGTGGCTCTGTGTCAAAAATGTTTTTTATTGATATCGCTCTTGTTAAGTGCCTTTGGGATGTTTTGTTATGTTAAATGCGCTATATAAATGTAAGTTGTTGTTTTTGTTGACTATTCAATATAAAGCAAAGCACACCTTTTTGTCCTACTGTGACCTTGGTTACACTACATTTAGAATATTGCGTTCAGTTTTGATCCCTTCATGTGGTGGGTGATATGGAAGCTATGGAAAAGATTTGGAGGAGGGCCACAAAGAATGAGTTCCTGTGTAAAAAAATCTAATTAATGAACTAGATTGCTTTCCTATTGATAGATTATTTCGATTTGATAGATTGAGGAAGACCAGGGTCATGTGTATAAATTACACAATGGTAGGGCTAGGTTAGATGTTAGGGCGGCTCTTCTTTTCCCAGACAATAGGAGACCTTTGAAACAAGTTTCCGGCTCGTGTGTTGTGTGATGACTCTCTGCAAACCTTCAAAAGAGAGCTGGACCGGTTCCTGGATGGGGCGAGAAAAGGTAGGTGGAATATCAAGGTAGGGGCAACACGGTGGCATAGTGGTTAGCACTGGTGCCTCACAGCGCCAGAGACCCGGGTTTGAATCTGACCTCGGGTGACTGTCTGTGTGGAGTTTGCACATTCTCCCCGTGTCTGCGTGGGTTTCCTCCGGGTGCTCCGGTTTCCTCCCACAGTCCAAAAATGTGTGGGTTAGGTTGATTTGGCTATGATAAATTGACCCTTAGTGTTAGGGGGGGATTAAATATGTGGGGTTATGGGGATAGGATGGGATATGTTAGGGGGAATTAAATACATGGGGTTACGGGGGTAGGGTGGGATATGTGTACTGTGGGGATTAAAGCAGGGACAGGGTACTGGATTTGGATGATCAGCCATGATCGTATTGAATGGCGGAGCAGGCTCGACGGGCCGAATGGCCTACTCCTGCTCCTAGATTCTATGTTTCTATGTTTCTATCAAGTAATATAAGCATGGTCAATGTGATCTCCCGTACTAGTTTTCAACCGCCTAAGGGGGTCGGAGAGGAATTTTCCAATTTTGTTTTCCTAATTGGCCTTGGATTTTTATCTTTGTTTTCCTCTCCAAGGAGATTACAAGGGTTGGGGGCGGGGGGGAGTTGGGTGTCTAATCATGATGCTTCACACATCACAAGTATGTGGGGCAGGCTTGATGGACAAGGTGGTCTTTTCCTGCCCATCATTTTTATATGTATCTGGCATTTTACTCCACATTGACACTATACTCCTAATGAGACCGAGCTGTGTCACTTCTAAACATGCTTCTCTTTAGCTGTGACCATCGGTAAGCGGAAGTGATCATACACTATGCGAAGTGTCTGACTGTCAGCTTTCGAATAAAGTTTTCTTTGACTTTTACAATTGGTTGAGAAAACTGTGTTGTAATCTGTTCTTGAAAAAATGTGGTTTATGTGCAGTATTCACCCATGAAGTGTTTTAGAGCTCATACCCATAGAAAGGTTAATTCCTGTTAGTCAACAACACCTGGTGCTCAGAATGGTTACAATTTCCACATAAAGTATATTTTCATAGGACTGTGCAAATATGTCAGTTCAGGAAATTACAAATCTTCGGTTATTGATGTGGACTCTAATACTACATGGACCCCAACGCGATACAAATGGAACTGACTGCATAATGTCATTGCAGACATTGTTAATTTATGTCTGACTCGTCTATACCGCGTTAGAACCCCTGTGGTTTCCTGTTTATACAATGGCTAGCTAATGTGAGCTGTTGAAATTTGAATTTTTTAAATATATATATAAATGAAGAAAATGAAAGACGATCCAGCTTCTGCTTATATGCAGCATTGTGGGAATACCAAAATATCATATCGCAACTCGGTCAGTACAGAGTCAGTTGGAATCAGTACTTTATGGTATTTGGAGCTTGCAAAGGCGATGGGGCAGTCTAGGCCAGCAGCCTGGAACTGCTGATGTTTCAGAGGTTCTGTTGCGGACAGTAAGAGATTTGGTTGAAGTTCCAAGTTGCAATCCATTTTGTTTCATGTTTTTTGTGGGTCTGTATGTGCTTGTGGGGATTTATTACAGTTTTATTTTCAGCTTTCATCTTATGATTATTAACCGTGGTTGCTACGGTAACAATCATCTGAAGTCACTGTATAGTGCTGGGGGTTATGGGTACTGGGCTTGAATGTGGCATATGAAGACGTTTTGAATAGTTTTCATTATTTCTGAGTTTTCTTTATATATTGTTTCCACATGTTTAGGTTTATTTAAATGTTTCTATTTTGGGAGTTATGTTTTAATCGGTACTGCTTCCCTCTTCTTTAAAACCATGGAGAGTAAGGCTGTAAAACCTCGCCACCTGGTACAGTTCACAATAGTGGGAAAAAGTTGATGGGGCAGATTTTGCAGTGGGTATGACGGCGTACTCTGAGAGTACGCCGTCATACCGCCTTTGAAATGGACCGCAAGTTCGGGATGTAATGTGCTAAATCCCGAACTTGCGATCTGTCAAGTTCCAACTTGACAGATCATCCGCACCAACATTGAAAATCTAATTGCTGATGCAGAGTTGGGCTAATTGCCCACCAACTGACCAGCAATTACGTATGAAAATTTTTATGGCTGGTGGAAACAGGCTCAGGGCCTGTTTGCATCAGCATAAGGAGATTCCCGTCAATAAAAAAATCTTCATCTGATGCTTTATTACTGTATTGAAATTTAAAAAAATGCTTTTTTTTAAAATTAGATGGCATCTAGGAACATATAAAGTTGCAGAACCTGAGTGTCTCATTTGCGACGGCACCTGGAGAAAATGTGGAATATTAGCACAAAATGACAGGCGTACACACAGAATCATCTAATAACTTACAGGGGATGTTGTTAAATTTGTGTTTCTTTAAAAGAAATGAGAATGTAGCAGATGTTAATTTAACTGAATTTCACCCTGATTCTCCTGAGTGCCATTAAACTACTGGAATCTGCCTCCTCTGTTCCTTGGATTTATTTATTCTTCTTCTGTTTTTATTGCCTTTTATTCTTTCTCTGAGAAAGCTTCAAAGATCAATTCTCCAAATACATGTTGCTTCTGTTTCCTGATTGGAGCACGGGCCCACGTGATCCCAGGTACACTACCGCACACGGAGCGCCCCTGGGATCCGTGGGCCATTACGCTGCCCTCTACTACGCAGCGTCTGCCAACAAGTTCGCAAAGGAGGGTCCCCATCAGGTAAGTGCGCATTCTGATCGGATGCCGGCGGCGCACTCCGTAGGTATGCCACCGACCGCAAAATCCAGGCCAATATTTACATTTGCGTAGCATCTTAGCACATCAAAACACCTCACAGCATGCCACACAATCAATTATTTTGAATTGCAGTGACTTGTATCACAGATAAAATCAGCAGCCATTCTGCATCAGGAAAGTCCCACAAACAACAATAAGATGAATGTGTGGTATTGGTTGAGGAAGGAATGTTGACCAGGTTTGTATGTGTGTGTGTTGTGTGTGATAGAGAGCTGTTACTATACTGCCCGAGAGTCACACCTATAATATAAAAATCAGTTAAAATCCAGCTTATACTTCGCAATTCAAATTTAAATTGGTTTATAATTTTTTTTTTTACAGTGAACTAAGCAAAATATTTTGTCAATTTGTTTTCGTTCTGCTGTAACATTATTACAGCAGTTTGTTCATAATAAAATATGTGAATCTTCATTAAGATCACTTGAACCTAATTCGATTCCAAGGTTAGGATATATGGGAGTGATATTTATTGATTGCTGCCTGCTAATCAGCAACATTTAAAAAAATCAATCTTCACCTATTCTGGGAGCAGCAGCCCCAATCATCCTGTTTAATTTGACAACACTAGGAAACTATTGAATTTTAAAATATTGATTCTTTCAGTATTGATGAATGATCCTGGAAAGAATTTTTGAAATATCAACATTGGATTAATTCCATGATCAGTGCTTCCCTCAACAAAAAAAAAAGCATATCCCTTTCCTTCACATGCTTGCCACTCCTCACTTAGTTTATTGGAAATTGTGATATTTGGAGGCATATCCCAGTAAGATGGTAACCATGAAGAATTCAGGACCAGCTGCAAAACACTGCGGCCTTCTTGTGTTAGGCTTCGCTATTGAAAGGATTCCTCCTGCTGGTGACTCCACACAGAGCACTCGTAGTCCATCTGTATTCTGTCCTTTGTAGGCTACAAATTGTCCAATTAGTGAACTGAAGCCCTGTGGTTGGAGCTGTGCTGATAACAGACCCCACTCCACTGGTTCCTGTACTGCTGGCTGTTATCAGTGTGGCTCGATCCAGTGCACGTTGAACACTAATCAGAGGGAGTAGATCCTGAGAGCACTCAAATGCAGTTTTGTGTGGATGTGAGTCGGGACAAAAAACAGATTAATAGAAGACATTTGGCTCGATGTATTGCATTTTTCAGTATACAGCCAAGCCTGATAAATGAATTGCCACTTTCTGGAATAATGTTATGCTTCACCTTAGAATAGTTCTACCAACCCGCAGTTGAAATAGCCAGTTTTGAAATGATCATACCACTTGCTGTTATATCGGTCACATAATCATTCAGACTAAGTTAAATTCCTAGAAAGTGCATTTTCCATCTAGGTGATTTGACTTTTAATTGTGCTGCTGTCACCAGGCAGAGTTTGGCAGTGGACTCATTGGGCCCCAAAATCCGTGAGGGTTCTGTTGGTCTCCCACTGTAACTCCAGCAGGAGACTGGCTGAACCCCTGGAAAACAGCGGAGACCCAATAACCACCCCATAATCTCCTCTCTTCTAATGAAAACAGCCCCAATCTTTTGAGCCTTTCTTCATATTTGTATTTCTTCATACCAGGCAGCATCCTAGTGAATCGACATTATACCCTTCTAAAGTCTCAATATCCTTGCTATAGTGTGGAGCCTAATATTGCACACAGTATGCTAATGGAGGTCTTATTAAACTTTTATATAGGCTCTTCATTACCTCTTGGCTTTTATATTCTATACCTCGTGATAAAACCTTGAATTCCATTAGCTTTATTTATGGCTTTATCAACCTGAGGTGCTGCCTTTAATGTTCTGTGTCCCTCTGCTCTTCCACAGCACCGATCCTAATATCATTTCTGCTGTTTTTTAAAACCAAAATGCATCACCTCACACTCAATGATATTCAATTCCATCTGCCACTTTTTAGCCCATTCTCCCATCGTTTCCATTGCAGCTTCCTTTGATCTGCTAAAGAATGAACTATGCCTCCAATTTTGGCATCATCTCCAAGTTCCACTCCCTCTACGCCTATATCCCAATCATTAATATACACAGCTATCAGAAGCGGCCCCAGAACAGAACCCTGAGAGACATCACTGCCCACTTCCAACCACTCTGGAAAAACTGCCCTCAGTTTCTACTCTCTGTTTTCTCTCTTCTAGCCAATTTTAATCCAGTTTGCTATCCTCACCCTAATCCCATACCCCTTAATCTTCTCTAGTAATCCCCCTGGTGGTACCACCCCAAGCACCAGCCAGTTCCTTTTCATGTTTACATGTTTTGTTTGGCTTCAAAATTTTCTGTGATCAGAGTGAATGGGAAACGGTTTTGTAGATTGGAATTGCATGATTGACTCAGGACAGTGCTTGAATGAGATCTGCATTTACCTGGAATCAATTGTACTTACTGAGCCCTCTAGTCTCTTGGCTCATTTCTGGATCATATCTTTCCGTGCATTGCAAGTCAGATAGTTGGCATAAGGATAATTTTGTATGCATTACAGTTCAGGAGAGATTCATACAAGTGGACAGATATAGATTGGTACAGATACATTTTTTGGTGTAAAGATATTTAGAATTCTACATTCGTTCAATTGTGTTGAATACTGGAATTTATAATGAAACTTTGAATCACATATCAGACCAACTGTGTGTTATTTTTTTTAAATGTGTACTTTGTGCAGAGGCATGTTCATGCTGGGGATAGAATAGACTTCTGCTTTGTACAAAATAACAACAGAAAACGCTGGAAAAACTCAGCAGGCCAGGCAGCATCCGTGGAGAGAGAAACAGAGTTAACGTTTCAGGTTGTACACCCTGGGTTAACATTTTAGGTCAAGAGCAGGTAACGTGCAACCTCCCTCTACTCTTCCCTAACCTCAGAACTGTGCCTTCTATTGCAGCAGTGTGAATGATTCCACTTTCAGCTTTGGCCTCTCTGAGTGGGTTTGTCTGGATATAACCAATATCAATTGGATTGAGGTTCCTTGATGAAGGAAAGGTCATTGATGAAGCAGCTGAAGATAGTTGAGCCTAGGACACTGCCCTGAGGAACTCCTGCAGCGATGTCCTGGGGCTGTGATGATTGACCTTCAACCACCACAACCATCTTCCTTTGTGCTTGGTATGACTCCAGTCAGTGGAGAGTTTTCCCCCTGATTCCCATTGACTTCAGTTTTACTAGGGCTCCTTGATGCCAGACTCGGTCAAATGCTGCCTTGATGTCAAGGGCAGTCACTCTCACCTCACCTCTGGAATTCAGCTCCTTTGTCCATGTTTGGACCAAGGCTGTAATGAGGTCGGGAGCCGAGTGGTCAGTAACCAGAGGGCACAGATTTAAGATAATTGGCAAAAGAATCAGAGGGGAGATGAGAGAAAAAAAAATGCAACAAGCAGGGGTCACTGTTTAAAAATAAGGGGTCGCCCATTTAAGATAGAGATGAGAAGAAATTTTTTCTCACAGAGGGTCGTGAGTCTTTGGAACTCTCTTCCTCAGAGGGCGGTGGAAGCAGAGTCTTTGAATATTTTTAAGGCAGAGGTAGATAGATTCTTGATAAGCAAGGGGGTGAAAGGTTATCGGGGGTAGGCGGGAATGTGGAGTAATCAGATCAGCCATGATCTTATTGAATGACGGAGCAGGCTCGAGGGGCCGAGTGGCCTACTCCTGCTCCTAATTCGTATGTTCGTATGTTCCAAACTCGTTTCCCATTGGGGCCATAGCCAGCAAAGGAGAGAAAGCTACACCCTGACAAGGTCGGCTGGACTTAAACCCTGGTCCCAGAAGTGAAAGAAAGGTGTGCTAGCATATTGGTGGTACCATTTTAAATCTGATTTCCTTCTCCTATTTTTTAAGCCTGGTTAAAAATAGCATTTTAACCTTTCGTTATGGGACTTGTAGTGCAGCAGTGTGCCCTGTTTGCTGTGAGGTTATCGCTGAGTGTTGTTAATTACTGATAGAATTATCCAATCATTTCATAAAACTGCTTTCAAGTTCCATCTGTCGCAAATGAAATACAGACACGGAATCTATCAGAACTTTATTGAAATGCTCAATAAAAACAGAAAATTGGAAAGAGGAAAGGAGACTTTTCATTTTACATTACTAGCATTCGTATTTTTTTTTTCATGTCATCTCTACTGTGAAATGTTGCTTAAATAAAAAAATATAGCTAGAAGAGCAAACTGGAATCTAGTTTCTGTGTCAGCTGCATTGCAGCTCAAACCCAAGTACAGTTTCCTGTCAGTGAAAGGATTAGACGACATAGGGTAGCAAAGAAAAAAAGTTGGTTATAATCGCAATCATAAACGTAAAGGTACACATTATTACTGAATAATGTGCTCGAAGGCTACTTCAGGCTCCTGCTCAAATTAACCATGTGCTTATAAATTACAATCAGTAACTTTTATGGTAATTAACATGATATTAGCATATTGTGTTTCAATGCGTGCTGCAGAGGTTGGTTTCTTAATACTGCCAATTATAAGCATCAGTTCATTTGGATTCATGTGCACATGCTCAGAGATTAGAACTGTTTTATGCTTGAAGCCTCTAATTAAAAAAAAACTACAGTTCAGTTACAACAACACTGGAGATTCTTCCCACAGAATCTGGACCCTTTACAGCTCCAGTTCTCCCACTAGAGGCTGCTCTAACACTGCTAAATAAGTGATTGATCTGAATTATCTAGGTCCAAAAGATGTTACCAAGATCCAAAAGCAGGTATTTCTAGAGTAACAGGGTGATTGTACATTCTGTGGTGTACACTATTAGTCTAATGTATATGAGAAGCATGTTATTGCACTATAGATTTTGGAGCTATCCACCTAAACCACACATTACTATGTCTGAATTTGCAGATTACTTGTCTAACTATTTCAATAACCTAAATTATTTGAAGTAGCCTTCAAGTACGGAATACAGGAATAATGTTTTTTTTAATTCGAAGGGCCGAATGGCCTACTCCTGCTCCTATTTTTCTATGTTTCTATGTTTCTAATACCATTTAGATTATTTATCAATTTCATCGCTCCATTGTCAGACGGCTATTGTTCTCTTCTGCCAACGACATCGCCGCCTTCCTCCTTGCCGACTCCTCATCGACTGTGACTTCAACAACTACTTGCAAATATACAGTGCCTTTAACGTAATAAAAACATCCCAAGGTGCTTCACAAGAGCGTTATCAGATCAAATTTGACACCGAGCCGCATAAAGATATTGGGACAGGTGACCAAAGGCTTGGCCAAACAGGTAAGTTCTAAGCAGCGACTTAGAGGCGGAGAGGTTTAGGGAGGGAGTTCCAGAGCTTAGGGCCTAGGCAGCTGAAGGCACGGCCGCCAATTTTGAGAATTTTGCCAGCCAAAGAAGAATACTATATATGTGCGATGAAAATCGGGGCTGCGTCTGTTCAACTTGACATTTCGACCCAACTGGTCTATGCCGGTGTTTATGCTCCATACAAGTCTCCTCCCACTATACTTCATCTCATCCTATCAACATAACCCTATGATCATAGTACGGTCAAACGCATCGCATCGTTACAAGTTGTCAGAAATGCTAACTTTAAATTTCTACTGCCTGAATCATTGCAGCTGCTAACTGGAAACACAGCGCACAAGTGGAAGAAGTTTAAGCAACAGGGCAAACCCATGGATGTTGCAGAGAAAGAAGAACTTTACGGGTTGCCACATGCCCATACCATGATTGGTATGAAGCTTTGCATCTTTATAACATATTTACATGGCATATGGTGGGCAATTTATATTATAAAAGCTACACACTGGCTGGGAAAATTCTCAAATACCTCGACAACAAAGAAGAATATATGAGAAATTCGTGTTCAATTCAAGAAATCAAGAGAGTGGGAACTGGATTGGCCACCATGTTGCGATGCTGAAGAACCTTATTGACATTTGTGACTTTGGTGAAGGAGAGGAGTTTACCGATTGATGATAGAATCATGTCTGGGGTCAGAAACAGCTACGCCTGTGAGAGAGAGAGAGAGAAACTGCTGAGGAAGCCAAGCTGTAGATATAATAAGAACAGCTGAACTTGCACAGTCTCCGATGAAGCAGCTCAATTGTGATGAAACCGTCCGTACAGTTAGGAAAAGAAGAAAGTGCCAAGTATAAACTATCTGGTGGGAAGCCCAAGCTGATTAGAGGTGAACTGATTGACTGCCACTTTTGTGGAAAGGAACATTGTAAGAATAAGAATCGGTGCGCAGCATTCAAACATGCAACAAATCCGTGTAAAAAAAAAGAGTCATTTTTACTGCTAAGTGTAAGATGGAGACAGGGAAAGAAGCAACTTCACCTCATCGTGGCAAATGAGCGAGGCGATGATTGCACGATCGGTGAGCAGCTCCTGCCTCAGCTCATCTGCTGCTGAAACCCTCATCCATGCCTTTGTTATCTCTAGACTTGACTATTCCAACGCACTCCTGGCCGGTCTCCCACATTCTATCTTCCTCAAACTTGAGGTCATCCAAAACTCGGCTGCCCGTGTCCTAACTCGCACCAAGTCCCGTTCACCCATCACCCCTGTGCTCGCTGACCTACATTGGCTCCCGGTTAAGCAGCGTCTCGATTTTAAAATTCTCATCCTTGTTTTCAAATCCCTCCATGGCCTCGCCCCTCCCTATCTCTGTAATCTCCTTCAGCCCCGCAACCCCCCGAGATATCTGCATTCCTCTAATTCTGGCCTCTTGAGCATCCCCAATGGTGGTCGTGCCTTCAGCTGCCAAGGCACTCCTTAAACCTACCTCTTTGACAAAGTCTGCCCTAATATCGCCTTATGTGGCTCGGTGTCAAATTTTGTTTTATAATGCTCCTCTGAAGCGCCTTAGGACGTTTTACTATGTTAAAGGCGCTGTATAAATACGAGTTGTTGTTATCCGTTAAAATGAATGGACAGAAATTCACTGAGTGCATGCTGCAAATTCCTAAGATATGCTCCCTGCAATGACTGCTCACCTCTGGGAGCACCAGATCGCAGAATTTATTGATGACCGCCAATGCTCCATTGAAAAGGTATCGGTGGCTGGACATGCCACTTGTCGATATGCCAACTCCAGAGGAATTCCAATCGTGATTTTATAGGAATTCCAAAGGAATAGCAAAGATGTCTTCAGAGGATTTTTCAGAAGAGTAAGCCATTGCCGATGAGATTTTAATCTATGGAGCGGCAGCTGATCTTAATAATGCCCCAGCAGACCACAACAAAAACCTCTGTAATCTGCTTGAGTGAGCACGTGAAGCTAAATGAGAAGAAACCTTATTTGTGTCTTACAGAAGCACTGCTCTACATAGGCCACTTGTTAATTGCTGATGGATCGAAACCGGGGGGGGTGGTGGGGGCTGGTGGAGGGCAACTTGCATGGCTGATCGGATGGACTCCTGCTCTAACTTTGGTGGAGTCCCACGGAATGGCCACAGGGTAAAGTTTTCGGGACGGTCTGGTGGGAGCAGAGCTTCTCCCTGCCACTACAAGGCCATTGATAGAAGGTGGTGGGGGACGGGGCAGAATCACAGAATGATACAGCACAGAAGGAGGCCATTCGGCCCATCCTGCTAGTGCCGGCATTTTGAAAGAGCTATCCAATTAGTCCCACTCCCCTGCTCTTTCCCCACAGCCCCGCAAATTTTTCCTTTTCAAGTATCTATCCAATTCCCTTTTGAAAGTTACTATTGAATCTGCTTCCATCACCCTTTCAGGCAGTGCATTCCAGATCATAATAACTCATGTCGCCTCTTACCTTAAATCTGTGTCCCCTGCTCACCGACACGTCTGCCACTGGAAGCAGTTTCTCCTTATTTGCTCTATCGGCTTTTCTGACACGTAATTGAAATCAACAAGCTGTCTAAGCAGCCAATCACAATGCAGAATTCTCAAAGACAGCAAACCAGGAAGTGGGTAAGCTCCTTTGATTCTTACTTTTTAAGCATGTTAGAGAGAGCCAGATGAAGATTGGGGCTCTCACATGGGGAAAAGGCAAACCTTAAATAAAGATGAACAAACATTAAAAGAAAAATTAACATTTAAAATTGATAAATTTGACACTCCACAAAATTAAAATGAGTTTTTCAGGGCTTTGTTTAGCAGTCAATACGCTGTTAAAACCCCAGTTACACCTAATCCCTTTGGATCTAACTTTTAGTGGTGTATTTAACTGCGTAATTACTGCGGAATAGCCAAAATTTTGATCAGTTTCCATGATTTGAGAGATTTCACTGATTGCCGGCTCTGTGGGGGGTTGGGGGGGAGGGGGCGGTGCGGGGAACGGGCACAGCGCAGCCAGTGTCAGAGCAGTGAATGAAAGACCGCAACTTCAGGATTTCCGTGTTTGGGATATAGCGCATGCGCAGCCTAAGTTGCGGTCAGATTCAAAGGCAAAATGATGGCGAATGCAGTCTGTTCGCCGTCATCAGGACCGCAAGTTCCGGGCCAGTAAGTCGGGAGATGCCATGCACTGGCCCCCAGTCGGGACCTCCCATTGGGTCGACACTGGCATGTGTTGTCTCACCAGGCATTACCTCGCCATCGACAGATGTGGGGACCAATGTTCTCCCTAAGGTGCGCGGCTACACGGCCGTGCACCAGTCGTGAGATCCCTTGCAGGCTGCTCACCAGCTGCTGCCACTGGAAAGGATACCGCGCAGCAAATTTAAAGGGACCGCGCACCAAAAAAAATTAGAGGGAACATTGGTGGGGACCCCCTGGGGTCCCTGATAGGATTGCTAGCTTGTTCTTGAAAGATGTGGGGGACAGGGCAACTTCCCCTTTCTGGGACAGACCTGACAACCTTCCTCCTCACCCCCCCTCTGAGACAGACCTGACAACCTCAGTCCTCACCCCCTTCGAGACAGAGCTGACAACCTCAGTCCTCACCCCCTTCGAGACAGAGCTGACAATCTCCCTCCTCACCCCCCCTCTGAGACAGCCCTGACAACCTCAGTCCTCACCCCCTTCGAGACAGACCTGACAATCTCCCTCCTCCCCCCCCCCCCCCCCGCCTGAGAGAGACCTGACAATCTCCCCCCTCTCCCTGAGCACCCCCCAATCCCCCCCATCCCGGGCCTGGCAAGTGTCAGCTGGTGTTTCCTGTCTACACCCAAACAATTAAGAGAAATGCAGTTACATTTATAAACGAATACTTGAAGTGAGTTTAAAGCGAGGACATCTGAGCATTGCTGACACTTTGTGGAACATGCTTGCCGAGACAAATACAGCCAAAGAAACACTGATTGTGAAGTGTGCCTGCCCAAAGGCTGGAGATGAGTTAATTGAAGAGATTGAGAACATCAATATGGTGCAGTGTCTTCCTGCCTGAGAACAGCATCTAACTGAAATCCATTTAAAAACTCAAAAGATCAAAAGTTGAAATATACTTTTTGCGCTAGATGGGCAGAGTGCAAAAATGAATTTCCTCCTGAGATTAAAGAGCACTTCCATTTCTGAGATAAACTTCAAGATGAGATCTGGTTCAAAGGCAACCGAGTCATCATCCCTGGAGACACGAGAGCAGAGATGCTGCAGAAAATCCACTCCAGCCATATTGGGATTTGAAGAAGGTCTGAGCAAAGCCAGAGATGTTATTTACTCTCCTGGCATGAATGTTAAAGCCCAAGACTACATCTCTTCATAATGGTATTTTTAATACCGATCACAAGCTGGGGAACCACAGAGGGTACAATAACTAACAGATTCTGAAGTCATATAAACGCCATGTCAGGAATCACCATCATCTCAAATAGAGATGATCATTAAAAGTCACATGGATCAAAACCTTCATTGAAGTCAAAGGAATGTAAAATATGATTTACAGAACATGAATAACTACTGGCGGACTTTGACATTTTCAAATATTGAAAAGTTTAAGACAGAATCTTAATACTTACGTTTTTTTGAAAGGGAACAGATATGTAAAAATATTGGGGTAATTACAGTAGGCTGACAGGTCCCTGGGGAAATTATGTACTGCTATGCCTGTTCCAGTTAAATGCTGTAGCTGGAATACAAGAAGGTCTATGACATGCTTTGTTAATTATATAACTAGTTTGAACCAGTTCTGAGTTCAGCTGGTGCTGAAGTTTTGAGGCTGCGTGTATTTATGGGAAGATGTTTAAACTGACACTGTGAGGTATAACAACACCATGTGCTAATCCATGGGTGCTATTAGAGTAATCCCTCGGCTATAAGATCCAGAATAATGAACACAATTTCACAGTCTCTTCATATTCCAAATGACTCCACACGTAAGTGTGGCACTTTTTAATGAACCACAATTAATACTAACCTAATTAACAATTTTACAATAATGATGCTACTGGAAGACCCGTTGTATATTCTGGGAGAAACACAACATATGTTGGCGACCTATTGTACAAAGGTACTTTTCAAACAAGTGGAACTGACATCATTGGGTACTCGTGACTGTCAGCTCGCTTGTTAGATAAGTATTGTATCCCAGCTGCTCCATGACATATATTCTCCGTGTTCAATAAAATGTTTTCATTTAGATTGAACTGCATCCTCTCTGATTGTTGGGCTGAGATACAAATATTCAGAGTAGGTGCTGGGTTAGCGGTCAATAGTTATCCCTCAATCAACATAACAAAAGCAGATGATCTGGTCATTATCACATTGCTGTTTGTGGGAGCTTGCTGTGCGCAAATTGGCTGCCATGTTTCCAAATTACAACAGTGACTACACTTCAAAAATACTTCATTGGCTGTAAAGCGCTTTGAGACGTCCGGTGGTCGTGAAAGGCGCTATATAAGTGCAAGTCTGTCTGTCTTTCTTTCTTTCTGATTGTATTATAGCCTATCAATTACTCCAAAAACAACTGATTTTATCTTTGTAAAGCCTCTGTGCCTTTCGTATGGTGTAGTGAGCCTGCCATCATGTTACATGAGGTTCTTCTGACGATACTGGTAGTTTTTGTCTTTACCTGCTATGGGAAGTGCACTTTTATATTAAAAAAAAAACTCCTCACATCATGTGGTAGAATCAGTCAGGACCATTATCTATACACTGGGTGATACTGCATAATCGCATAAAATCTACATATTAGAAACTAATCATTTTTAAAACAAGCAATCTATAGACCTGACTTCAGGGGGAAAATATAATTTGCAACACTCCTCCCCTGCTGCTTAAGTATCTTTTTTCCCCCCACTTCAATCTGTTTATGTTTTTATGGGTATTTAAACAGTGAGTGTTGATGGCATCCTCTGGGAGATGCTGCTGGGCCCAACGTGTGAGGTAGCTGAGCTAACATATAGCTGAAGTGACAGTAGCTGAAACGCCATGTGTTGGTTTACTTTCCTCAGATGCATCAAAGCGGAACGTTTTCCCTTCCCCTCAAAAACGGTACCATCAGCATCCACTGCTAAATATTGACCTAAGGAACTGGTTGAATAAATGTAGTTTTTAGTGCTGGTACTCTCCCTGAGGTGCAGAGTGGTGATTACATCGAATAACATACAATGTACAGCACAGAAACAGGCCATTCAGCCCAACTGGTCCGTGCCAGTGTTTATGCTCCACACAAGCCTCCTCCCACCCTTCTTCATCTAACCCCATCAGCATATCCTTCTATTCCTTTCTCCCTCGTGTGTTTATGTGATGAAATAGTCCACCATGCCATAGAGTCATAGGCCGCGATTTTACCGGGGCTCAGAGGGCGGGTTTGGAGGCGGGTCAGAGGTTAAAGTCATGTTGATTGACGGCGGATTCCGATCCCGCCGTCAACCTGCCTCCAAACAACCTTCCCAAGTGTCGGGTCCCCGATTTGCGAATGGACCCGACACCTAGCGGAGGGAAATGGATTAAAGGCAATTAACTGTCTATTAACAGGTACTTGTCAGTAGTTTTCAGGCTGTTTTTCTGATTTTCCAGCTTCTGGGTCGGGTTTTGCGATGTCCGGACACCACGCCAGGTAAGTGTGGCGTGTTGTGAGTCTGGTCTAATGTTTGTGAAAAGATGACAGCTGCAGAAGTGGTGTGAAGGATGCAATGTTGCACATGGTGAGTTTCAGAGCAAAGAAAATGTTGGTTACTGCATTTTTAATACATATACAGATTTCTTTAGCTTACAAGTCTTTAAATCCAACTGTATGTCCAGTGCCACCTCATTGGGAGAACCTCTCTCACCAGTAACAGATCGCTTCTGTCATCTCACCTGCAGCTGCCATCTATTCCAGCATATGGAGGGAGTCACTGGAGAGCCTGGGTGCAAGAGTTCATCTTTGTGCAGTGACTGTCAGTGTTTTCAGCACCTCAATGCTGACAAGCACTGAAAAATCAACTGTCAAAATAAAATTATGCATGGTCCCTTTAAGGAAACCGGCAGATGACGCGTCATCAGACCCGCTTCCTGTTAATTGGCCGGTAAGCCTGCAGGGCGGGCTTAACAAGGCCAATCAAGGGAAAATCATGTCTGTGGAACGGAGGCAGCTGGGGGCGGGACTGGAACCCGGAAACCAGCTGACCCACACCCATCCCGACACCGAGGAGAAAATCGCGGCCATAGAGTCATAATGGCACAGAAGGAGGCCATTCGGCCCATCGAGTCCGTGCCGGCTCTCTGTAGAGCAATCCAGTCAGTCCCATTCCCCCGCTCTATCCCCGAAGCCTTGTAAGTTTGGAGGCGATTTTGTCAATGGAGGCGCGTTGGAGGCGGGACTGCTGCTTGTCGGGTTTTAGTCCCGCCTCCATCGACTCCTGGCCAACCCATGCTATTTTCCCTTGATTGACCTTGTTAAGCCAGCCCAGCGAGTTTAGCAGTCCAATTAAGGGGAAGCCGGTTACAGAGAACATCAGTGTATGACGTTTCATCTATCAAAAATTTTTGACAGATGAATTGTCATCGTTTGACAGCTCTGTGAAGCTGTCAAACACTGACATTCTCTGTTGTTTGATGAGTTCTTGTATTCAAGACTCATCAAACTTCTTTTGTGAGCAGAAATCAGATGGCTGTTGCATCGGAGAATGCATCTCTGCCGGTGAGATGCGAGAGTCTCCGCATCCCCAATGGTTGAAACATAGAAACATAGAAACATAGAATCTAGGAGCAGGAGTAGGCCATTCGGCCCGTCGAGCCTGCTCCGCCATTCAATACGATCATGGCTGATCATCCAAATCCAGTACCCTGTCCCTGCTTTAATCCCCACAGTACACATATCACACCCTACCCCTGTAACCCCACGTATTTAATTCCCCCTAACATATCCCATCCTATCCCCATAACCCCACATATTTAATCCCCCCTTAACACTAAGGGTCAATTTATCATAGCCAAATCAACCTAACCCACACATTTTTGGACTGTGGGAGGAAACCGGAGCACCCGGAGAAAACCCACGCAGACACGGGGAGAATGTGCAAACTCCACACAGACAGTCACCCGAGGTCAGATTCGAACCCGGGTCTCTGGCGCTGTGAGGCACCAGTGCTAACCACTATGCCACCGTGTTGCCCATTGAAGCCTGCAGGAAGAAACAAAGGTAAGTAAACATTTTCTATCACTTTCCACTCACCTCACATACTTACCTCTCCACACTTGCACCCATCACTCACCGTCACAGCACACTTTTGCACCCCTCCGACCCCCACAGACCCACTGCTCGCCTCGGTGACCCTGGTGTGGTTCGCAGCCTTCGGGAAGCCCGCACTTGTGTGGGTAAAATGGAGATAATCCTCTTATCTGCCACTTAACTACCTGTTAACAGGCAGTTAAGTGGCTGTGATCCCATTCCCGCCTCCAGGAGACGGGACCCGGCGCGGGTTGGCTTCTCGCCTCCCAGGAAGATGGCACGGAGGCGGGTTGGAGGCGGGACGGTCACCCGCCCCCAGATTCTGCCATTTTCCTGGCAGTCCCACCTCCAAACCCGCCTCCCCAGGGCTGGCAAGATCACGCCCTCAATTTCCCTCAAGTGCCTATCCAGTCTCCCCTTGAAAACATTGAGTGTCTCCGCTTCCACCAATTCTGTCGGCAGCGAATTCCAGGTAATCACCATTCGTTGTGTAATAAAGTTTTTCCTCACGTCCCCCCTGTATCTCTTGCCCAAAACCTTAAATCTGTGTCCCCTAGTCCTTGTACCATCAACTAGTGGGAACAGCCTTTCGCCGTCTAGCCTATCCAAACCCGTCATAATCTTGTACACCTCTATCAAATCACCCCTCAACCTCCTTTGCTCTAATGAAAACAAATCCAGCTTCTCCAACCTATCCTTGTAGCTAAGATCCCCCATCCCCGGAACCATTCTGGTAAATCTCCTCTGCACTCTCTCAAGGGCCTTCACATCCTTTCTAAAGTGTGGTGACCAGAACTGGACGCAATACTCCAGTTGTGGCCTAACCAGCGCTTTATAAAGGTTCAGCATAACTTCTCTACTTTTGTACTCAATACCTCTATTTATGAAGCCCAAGATCCCATATGCTTTGTTAACCACTCTCTCAATATGCCCTGCCACCTTCAGGGACCTGCGCACATTAACTCCCAGGTCCCTCTGTCCCTGCACACTCTTTAAAACTGTGCCATTAAGTATATATTGCCTCTCCCTGTTCCTTCTGCCAAAATGCATCACCTCACACTTCTCTGTATTAAATTCCATCTGCCCATTCTGCTAGCCTTTCTATGTCCTGTTGCAGTCGATTTATATCATCATCACTGTTTGTCACACCCCCAAGTTTGGTGTCATCGGCAAATTTAGAAATTCTACTCTGTGTTACAATATCCAGGTCATTCATATATATATATATCAAAAAAAGCAGTGACCCCAGCACTGACCCTTGGGGAACACCACTGTCTACCATCCTCCTGTCTGAAAAACAGCCATTTACCACAACTCGCTGTTTTCTGTCCTTAAGCCAATTCCTTATCCAAGCTGCTACTGACCCACCTATTCCATGAGCCTCAATTTTGTTAACCAGCCTTCTGTGTGGTACTTTGTCAAACGCCTTCCGAAAATCCATGTAGACAACATCCATTGCATTCCCCTTCATCAATCCTCTCTGTTACTTCATCAAAAAATTCAATTAGATTAGTCAAACACGATCTGCCTTTTACAAACCCGTGTTGGCTCTCCTTAATTAGCTTAAACCTCTCCAAATGCCCGTTAATTTTTTCCTTGATTATTGTTTCTAAAACTTTACCCACCACTGACTGGCCTGTAGTTACCAGGATTGTCCTTACACCCTTTCTTGAACAATGGTGTCACATTTGCCACTTTCCAATCCTCAGGCACCTCCCCTGCATCTAGGGTAGATTGGAAAATTATGGCAAGCCTTTCCACTATCTCCTCCCCCAAATCCCTTAGCAACCTGGGATGCAAGCCATCTGGACCAGGTGACTTGTCCACTCTAAGCATACCTAGCCTTTCTAGTACATCCTGTCTAGCAATTTTCACCCCTTCCATTGTTTCTACCTTTTCCACTTCTACCGATATTTTGTCAGCATCCACCTCCTTAGTAAATACCGATACAAAGTTCTCATTGAGTATTCTAGCCTTGCCCTGCGCCTCTAAGCATATATCACCTTCTTTGTCTCTAATAAGCCCCACCCTGCCTCTTACTACCTGCTTACTGTTTACATGAAGATTTTTGGGTTCCCTTTTATGTTAACTGCCATTCTACTCTCATATTCTCTCTTTGCCAATCTTATTTTCATCTTCACATCCCCTCTCAACTTATTGTATTTGGTCTGGTTCTCCCTTGAAGAATTCTCCTGACATGAATCATACACCTTTTTTTGTTTCATCATCTTCTCTATCTCCCTCGTCATCCAAGGAGCCCTTGCTTTGGTTCCCTTACCCTTCTCTCTTGTTGGAATGTACCTAGCCTATACTTGGAACATCTCCTCCTTAAAGATCACCCATTGTTCCATTACAGTTTTTCCTGTCAGTCTTTGGTTCCATTTTACTCTGGCTAGATCCTTTCGCATCCCATTGAAGTTAGCCCTATTCCAGTTTAGAAGTTCCATTTTAGATTGTTCCTTGCTCCTCTCCATTGCTAATCTAAATCTTATGATACGATGATCACTCGTACCCAAGTGGTCTCCCACAGACACTTGGTCAACCTGGCCCACCTCATTCCCCAGCACCAGATCCAGCAATGCCTCCTTCCTAGTTGGGCCAAGAACATATTGGTCAAGGAAATTCTCCTGAACACATTTCAGAAATTCCTCCTTTCCCTTTACCCTAGCATTATCCCAATCGATATTTGGGTAATTAAAGTCCCCCAATATCACCTCTCTATAGCTCTTGCATATCTCTGCGATTTCTCTGCAGATTTGCTCCTCTACCTCCCTCTCACTATTTGATTAACAATAAGATTGAGGTGGCTGCACATTTTTCACGTTTTCATCGCAGCCCTTTGTTTGGATTTGGTGTGAATGCATAGTTCGTATTCTGTAGAGATTAGGGTTTACAAATAATGCATCTGCCCCTTCCCATCCAAAGAAAGCCCCGCATCTTATAAATGGGCGGGTGACATTGCCTCTTCATCTAAGAACCACAACAAAGACCTACTCGTTTACAATAACCCTGAAAAGCAATAAAGCATCATTGGTTACAGCTCTGGTTGTTTGAAAATCACTCAATTAATGCCCTTCCTTTTTCCTTTTGTTTGCGTGGCATATTTGGAAATGCATTCTCTACACATCTGTTCACAGTGTCTTATTTCAAAGTTTTAAATTTGTTTTGAAATCTAATTTACATAAGTGACCTGGTGAATCCAACTCTAAACGGACCAAATTAGCTGATAACACAAAAATAGAGAGAACAGTGGAGACAGAGGATGCAGCAAAAGATGAGCAAAAAGATGTGTTAGATTGGCCAGATACTGGTGGATGCAATTTAACACTGGTAAGTGTAAAGCACTACACATGGTCAAAAAATGTGGGACTCAAGTATAAAGTGAGTAGAATTGAATTAACACAGAGACTTAGAAATTGACGCACTTCCAATGTGGTGAAGCAATTTAAAAAAAAAAATAAGCTAGTAGAATATTCGGATATGTAGCCAGCACAGTCGAATATAAACCTGCAGAAGTTATGCCAATGCTTTGCAATGCTCTGGTCAGAACACTCCTGGAATACTCTTCCTGAAGCATTTTGCCTTGCTCCATCTCTTCCCTACCTTTTAAAAGCCGCCTCAAATCCGACCTGTTTGGTCTCCAGCACCACCTCCTCCCAATTCCTGTTTGATGTCTGCTCTGCCTCCATTCTGAAGTGCCTTCAGTTGATATGTCAAGTTAAAGACGTGCAAGTTGTCGTTATACTAAATCAGTCCACTGTCCCAAAGAAGGAGCGAAATATAGAAACAGCTGATGGTGCTGCAGGCCATTCTTTGTTGCTAAAATGTCCGCTGATTTTAGTCAGGGTGATAGTGTGATTCTAGGACAACAATTTTTCATCTTACATTTTGATTCTTTCCAATGCTCTGAATTTTCTGCATTGGAAACTTGGAAAAGAATTCACCTGCTTTCATCCATGTAGATGAGACGTTGCAGCTTGTTCTTAACACCAGTGTCACATAATCTGAGGGAAAGGTTGTTGCAGTGAGTCGTTTCCGGCCCACACGTTAACAGAAAGAATGTCGTAAGCTAATGGAGCAGAAAAGATGGGCCATTGCATTGTTCAAGGGAAAAAAAACTACAACCCTACTCTCTCCTCTACTAATGGGAAAACAAATCTGCTGCTCCACAATATATTGAGCTCTTTATTCAAATATTCATAACATGTTGCAATGTATTTATTTTCCGTAAGGGTAGCAGCTGAATAATGCAGAAGAACAACAGGATTGTTGGAGAAAGGGCATTCGAAGATTGACCTTAGAATGGGAATAGATTAATCAGAGAATTTAAATGTTAAAAATCAAATGGAAAAGTATGCAGAGAGTGTGCCAGTTAATCAGTTAATCCATGGTAATATATGTATCTAAATGCAACTAACCCTTGGTGGTGGGGAGAGACATTCAGTGTAGCAGATCAGCATTAATGGATGCAGTAAGTAGAGGGATAATTGAAGCAATACAGATGATCCCAGGCTGAGGCACACAGAAATGACAGAGTATGTAATCTCTGAATCTGGAAACCATGGGGGAGGGGTGCAATAGAGTGTGAAGTCACTGGATAAACATAGAGACCTAGAATTAAGATTTTTATGTTAACCCTTTTAGCATTATGCCCGACACTATTAGGCATTCCCATAATGTTCAATGGGACATTTGCCAAGCAGTTAATAGCCTGATTTGCAGAGTAGGGTTAGTATTAGTAACAGCTTAATCTTGGAAAACAAACAGAGAGCTCAATATTTGTTCAAATAATAATGCTATTGATTCTGTGGCTATTTGCTTAATTTGGGGCAGTATGTTTACAGAATTTAGCATTCTTTCAGATGCAGTATTTATATCTGCTTCTGCTGCCTCAGCTAGGTTACTTCAGCGAAAGAGAATTTGCGTTGATACTAAAAAAATAAAATACCTGCGGATGTATTACAGACAGATGGTTGTGCTGATGAGTTAGCCAAGTATCACTTAGAAGGAACATGCAGCTGAGTTTTAACGTTCTGCACTGGGAATTAATGAAGCACATATTCATAGCATAAATCAAATGTTCCAGCATGTTTCCCTTTTGGAATCATTGGCTTGTATCTGTTTTGACTTTTCCGGGAATTATTCTGTGCTGCTGTGTGACTCATGAACCGTTTCCATCCCTAGTCTCCATATCTTCACGCAGAATGTTGGAGCTCAGTGATGGTAAAGTGGCTACTGTGCAGTGAAGCATTTCAACTCTGGAAGGAATTCTATCTGTCGTATGAAAGTAAAAAGACAGACAGGTATTAACAGTAAACAGGCACCACTCTATGGATAATAAATTAATTTATATTTCTTGAAGTTCAACTCTCCAAATGATTACTGATAGCAAAAATAACTGTTTGTGAGGAGCTAACATAATCTATTTGGATCAAGCACAGCTGTAGAAAAACAGCGTGTCTTAGTTATTGATTCGATTCCCCCCCCCCCCCGCCTCTCTCAAGGTAAAATACAGTGAGTCCAACAAAAGTTACCATGAGACCTCAGTGGGTCAATGCCAGTATATAAAAGCACGGAAACTAAAGTAAAACATCAAATTATAGTACAACTAAAAATGACAATAAAAGGAAAAGGACCGGGGTCAAAGTAGATGGAGTTCAATCAAATAGGCCTTCCTTCAGATTATCTTTCCGAAGAATTGTCAGCTTACAAGTGAAAAATCTTTAGAGCTGAGGACCTGCTCTAAATCCATGAGACCAAGAGGTGAATAAAGTAAAAGCTGCTGGCCATGTTTCTTAATGAGTACATTCTGACCAAAAGCTGATATGTTCATGAAGATAAAATGATCATTTCCCATTAGTGCATTTAGAGGCCACAGTAAGCCAGTACTATTCCCTTTTGGCAACCAGAGAGAGCCAATTATTCTGATACAAGATACATTGATGAGTCCCACTACCAGCTGGCAGCTCTTCAATGGCTTTTATGTATTGTTCTGTGCAAACATATTAAAGGGATAGCTCCATTTCAATTTCTAACAGAAGTATACGTGTGTGCAAGCTCGGCATTCTTTTGCCTTTTAAAAAAATATTAATGTATTAACAAAACATTATAAGGTTGAACCTCAAGCCAGTTACAAAGTAGGGGTGTGGCCATTTATTTATTTTGCCAGGTATATTCCAGACTGACAATTCATAATTAGGGTAGAATGAAAAATCACGCGATCCTGTAACGCAAAAAATATTGCAATCTATCTTTTAAAACGTGCACATTCTAAACATTGAAAAGAACAAAAAAAAATGTCTTTTTAAGATGGTAGTTTGTAAGAAATCCTGTGCGAATGGCCACTGATGAAAAAATGATTATGAGAATACAAAAGAGACATTTGGAGTATTTTTAAAAAATTGCAAATGCTACGAAAAGCAGAAAATGGTAGAAATGCACAGTGTCTGAAAGAGAAAAGACAGGTTAATGTATTGGGTGGAAAACCTGGTTTTCACAACTGCTCTCACACAGTCCAGTCAAATGGAATGTATTAGTTAGTTTAACTACAATACAGATAGTAGAATTGGTGTCAGAGTCCCTAGGCTAAGGAGAGGAAAAATCAACCAGGGTTCCTCCATCCACTCACTATCCAGTGACCCTGCTGGACCGTGAATGCATGCATCGTAGATGCCAATGTCCAGCCAATTCCGTCCTGAGTACATGAGACAGGCCTTGAAAACGTTCCCGCTGCAGTGCTGAAGACCTGCGCACCAGAACTAGCCAGGCCCCTCGCCAAGCTATTCCAGTGCACCTATGACACTAGCATCTACCTGACAATGTGGAAAATTGCCCAAGTATGTCCCATGCACAAAAAGCAGGGCAGATCTAAGCAGCCAGTTAATGCCCTATCAGCCTCCTTCACTCATCAGCAAAGTGATAAAAGAAGTAATCAGTAGTGCCATAAAATGACACCTACTCACCAATAACCTGCTCAGCGATGCTCAATTTGGGTTCCACAAGAACCCTTAGCTCCTGAGCTTATAGAAACATAGAATCTAGGAGCAGGAGTAGGCCATTCGGCCCGTCGAGCCTGCTCCGCCATTCAATACGATCATGGCTGATCATCCAAATCCAGTACCCTGTCCCTGCTTTAATCCCCACAGTACACATGTCCCACCCTACCCCCGTAACCCCACGTATTTAATTCCCCCTAACATATCCCATCCTATCCCCATAACCCCACATATTTAATCCCCCCTAACACTAAGGGTCAATTTATCATAGCCAAATCAACCTAACCCACACATTTTTGGACTGTGGGAGGAAACCGGAGCACCCGGAGGAAACCCACGCAGACACGGGGAGAATGTGCAAACTCCACACAGACAGTCACCCGAGGTCAGATTCGAACCCGGGTCTCTGGCGCTGTGAGGCACCAGTGCTAACCACTATGCCACCGTGTTGCTCACAGACTCGATCCAGATGCCAGAGGAGAGGCGAGAGTAAATGTATTTGACGTTCAACCGAGTATGGCACCAAGGAGTTCTAGCAACAATGAGGCCAATTGGAAAGCCCTCCAGTGGCAGCAGTCAATCCTGACGCAAGATGGCCATGGTTGTTGGAGACCAATCATCACAGATCTGGGACATTGCTGCAGGAGTTCCTCAGGGCAGTGCACTTCAGCTGCTTCATCAATGCCCTTTCCTCTGGCATAAGGTCAGGAGTGGGGCTGCTCCATTCACAAGTCCTCTGATAATGGAGAAGCTCATGACAGCCTACAACAAACAGTGAACAATATCAAGGCTTGAGTTGACAAATGACAGGTAACATTTACGCCACATAAATGCCAGGCAATAACCATCTTCAACAAGGAAAGGCCCAACAACCACTCTCTGGCCTTCAACGTCACCACCATTGTTGAGTTCCCCCACCATCAACATTCTGGGGTCACCATTGACCAGAAGCTTAACTGCACCAACCATTTCAGCACTGTGGCTACAAGAACAGGGAAGAAGCTGGGTACTTTGCAACAAGTATCTCACTTTGTAATCTCAATGACTCTCCATCATTTTTTTTTATTCGCTTATGGGATCTGGGCATTGCTGGCAAGGCCAGCATTTATTGCCCATCCCTAGTTGCCCTTGAGAAGGTGGTGGTGAGCCATCTTCTTGAACCGCTGCAGTCCATGTGGTGATGGTACTCCCACAGTGCTGTTAGGTAGGGAGTTCCAGGATTTTGACCCAGTGACGATGAAGGATCGACGATATACTTCTAAGTCAGGATGGTGTGTGACTTGGAGGGGAATTTGGAGGTGGTGGTGTTCCCATGCGCCTGCTGCCCTTGTCCTTCTAGGTGGAAGAGGTCGCGGGTTTGGGAGGTGCTGCCGAAGAAGCCTTGGCAAGTTGCTGCAGTGCATCTTGTAGATGGTACACACTGCAGCCACGGTACGCCGGTGGTGGAGGGAGTGAATGTTTAAGGTGGTGGATTGGGTGCCAATCAAGCGGGCTGCTTTGTCCTGGATGGTGTCGAGCTTCATGAGTGTTGTTGGAGCTGCACTCATCCAGGCAAGTGGAGACTATTCCATCACACTCCTGACTTGTGCCTTGTAGATGGTGGAAAGGCTTTGGGGAGTCAGAAGGTGAGACACTTGCTGCAGAATACCTAGCCTCTGACCTGCTCTTGTTGCCACAGTATTTATGTGGCTGGTCCAGTTAAGTTGCTGGTTAATGGTGACCCCCAGGATGTTGATAGTGGGTGTTTCGGCGATGGTAATGCCATTGAATGTCAAGGGGAGGTGGTTAGACTCTCGCTTGTTGGAGATAGTCATTGCCTGTCATCTACATGGCTCAAGTCGGGAGTCTGGGGGAATACGCTCCACTTGTCTGGATGCAACGACACAAGAAACTCAACATGAACCAGGACAAAGCAGCCTGCTTGATTGGTGCCCCAACAGTTGAATATCCACTCCTCCAGCACACTGTCGCTGCAGTATGAAGAAAGGTTGAGCAGGTTGGGCCTATACTTATTGGAGTTTAGAAGAATGAGAGGTGATCTTATTGAAACATGTAAGATTCTGAAGGGGCTTGACAGGGTGGATGCAGCGAGGATGTTTCCCCTCGTGGGGGAATCTAGAACTAGGGGGATAGTTTCAGAATAAGGAGTCCCCATTTAAAATGGAGATGAGGAGGAATTTCTTCTCTCAGAGGGTCGTGAATCTTTGGCATTCTCTACCCCAGAGAGCTGTGGAGGCGGTGTCAATGAATATATTCAAGGCGGAGATTGACAGATATTTGAGCTACAGGGGAATCAAGGGTTATGGGGAGCGGGCGGGAAGTGGAGTTGAGGCCAAGATCAGATCAGCCATGATCTTATTGCATGGCGGAGCAGGCTCGAGGGGCCGAATGGCCTACTCCTGCTCCTATTTCTTATGTTCTTATGTATGTACCATACACAGGATTTACTGCAGCAACTTGTCAAGTTTACTTTGACACCACTTCCCAGCCCCGCAACCACTACCACCAAGCAGGACAAGAGCAGCAATGCCATGGGAGCATCATCACCTAAAAATTCCGCACCAAGTCACAAACCATCCTGACTTGGACATATAGGCCGGAATTTTCAGAGGTAAGAACGGGTGGGTTGGAGGCGTGGGGGGGAAGTGAAAGTTGTACAAATGTAAAACCCGACCCCAACCCGCCCACTTTCACCTTTCACTCAGGCGGGACGGGGGCTGGGGGCGGGGGGTGGTGGTTCGGGCTGCCAACCCACTGCCAAGAGGCGGGTTGGCAATTTAAATATGGTAATGAGGCCTGAAGCCTCTACTTTAATCTGCTTTGCAGGTGTTACTGCAGGCGGCCGGGGATCCTGAAACTGGGGATTCCCGGTGGCTGCAACGAGGCGACCTCAGCCTTGGGGAGAAATCCTTGTGGCCGGGAGGAACAGGAGAGCTTCATCCCGGCCCCCCAAGCTCCCCTACCATCAGCCCGCACTCCCCCCCCGGGGTCAGGGATCCGCGCCTCCCACCCCCAGGGATCGGACCCCCGCCCGCCACCCCCCCGGGTCTGGTACACCTCCCTCCGGGATCACGACTCGGCCCCGGGGTCGGGGATCGGACCCCCGGGAGATCGATCTCACCCCACCCGGGGATCAGATCCCCACCCCGGGGGGATCAGACCCCCCCCTACCCCACGGCTTGGATGCACCCCCCCAATCATCCTGGGCCCAGCACTTACCTTGTCCTGTGGCCTCCTTGTACGCGTTCCTCGCACGACTGGAAGTCAGCCTCTCAATCCGGCTGACTTCGGGCGGGGAACCAGCCCTTCACATGGCACGCCCGCTGTGGAGTTAAAACTCCACAGTGTGCCGGGAAACCTGAACTTCCGGGTTTCACGCCATCTCCTGGGTCCCCCCGCACCGTGCGGATGGGTCCTGGGAAAATCCAGCCCATACGGTTGTTTCTTCATTGTCACTGGGTCAAAATCCTGGAATTCCCGAGCTAACACCACTGTCTTAGCACCATCACCAGATAGACTGCAGTGGTTCAATGGTTCACCTTCTCAGGGTAACTGGGGATGGGCAATAAGTGTGGCCTTGCCAGCATCACCTAGAATAACACTTTTAATAACAGATACGATGCCCTCCATAATTAAACAGTCAGCCAACACTCAGTAGAAAGATTACTTGGGCGAGGGAACAGAGGGCTGAGGACTACCTCAGGAAGAGTTCGCAACTTCAGAAGAGGAGGGGTGAAAATTGGCAAAAGAAATCAAAGGAAAGTCATTGGGCTAGAAATTCATCTCCTTCCCGACACTCCGAAGCTCCATGGAATGGCAATAAAATGGTGGCTGCCGCTCTTTCGCCAGCTGGTGGTGGGTCCCACGGCGGCCGCCATATTGCTCTTCCCCTTTGCGTTGCCGGTAACTGGCAGCCCCCTGGAAAAAAATGGCGGCGTGGTGACGTCAATGGCGGTGTGGACACTGCGCATAATTTAGAGGATAGCGTGGAGGCGGGATCTGCATGTGATAAGACACCGGGCACGAGTGGTCTGCAGTCAAGGCAGGGGGCAAGGGTAGCGCAGGTGCCAGCTCGCAGGAGGGAAAGAATGCACACAAGTTCTGCTGCAGAGGACTCAGATGAGAACTTTGACGGGGCAGGCTACAGAAGAAGGCTAATACGATAGCAAAATACTGCGGATGCTGGAAATCTGAAATAACAACAGAAAACGCTGGAAAAACTCAGCAGGCCAGGCAGCATCCGTGGAGAGAGAAAGAGAGTTAACGTTTCAGGTCGATGACCTTTCGTCAGAACTGGGAAGAGCCGGAAATCAAATAGATTTAAGTCCAGAGTAAAGCTGGGAAAAGGGGGAGGGGATAAAAGAACAAAGGGGGAGATAAAGAGACATTAAGAGACATTAAGAGATATGCAAGGCTAGAGGTGGTGTTAATGTGACAGATTAAGGCTGAAAGAAGTGTGAAATCCACTGGCAGAATGAAGGACAGCTGCCAGCTTCTGGGAGGAAAAAAAAAAGGTGGGGGGTGCAAATAAAAGGGTGGAAAAAATAAAATATAAATGTGATTGGAGCTGAGGTTATGATCTAAAATTGTTGAACTCGATATTGAGTCCAGAGGGCTGTAGCGTGCCTAAACGAAAGATGAGGTGCTGTTCCTCGAGCTTACGCTGCGCTTCCGTGGAACAGTGTAATAGGCCGAGGACGGTGAGGTCAGAGTGGGAGTGAAGCGGTGAATTAAAGTGACAGGCCACCGGGAGCTCGGGGTCCCCCTTACGGACTGAACGGAGGTGTTCACACTTCTTTCAGCCTTAATCTGTCACATTAACACCACCTCTAGCCTTGCATATCTCTTAATGTCTCTTAATGTCTCTTCATCTCCCCCTTTGTTCTTTTATCCCCTCCCCCTTTTCCCAGCTTTACCCTAGCCTTAAATCTATTTGATTTCCGGCTCTTCCCAGTTCTGACGAAAGGTCATCGACCTGAAACGTTAACTCTCTTTCTCTCTCCACGGATGCTGCCTGGCCTGCTGAGTTTTTCCAGCGTTTTCTGTTGTTATTACAGAAGAAGGCTGATAGGTATGCACAATGAAATGCTTGATGCATTCGCAGGCCTGCCAGAAAGCCTGCATGCAATGTCAAGAAGCATGGAGGAGTCCAGCACTAACTTGGCACAGGGCTTTGCACAGAGCGGGGAGCCCATCCTTTCCAGCATGGAAGTGGTGGCCAACTCCATTAGCGCACTTGTGGTCCCAACCATGGTGCAGCGTCTGATGGCCGATGTCTCAGCTTCCCTTGCAGCACATGCAGAAGCCACCCAACGTCTGAGTGCTGCAGTGGAAGCTCAGACTTCTGTCATGCAAGGTAAGCTTGCTGCCACGCAAGCTCAGACTGCTGCCATCATGGCTCCAGATACCAGTGTTCAAAGGGACTTGCAGGGTGTCACAGCAGTCCAGCAATCTGTCCTCCAACAGATTACTAGGATTGCTGAGTAGCCACCCCGGGGGACTGGCAGTGGCTCTGTGGAGCACAAACCTATTGTCCTCTCTCAGGATGACAGCATTTGTCCTGCCACTCCGTGAGTGCCCTTGTTGTTGCCTGTCAGCCAGCCAGCCCAGACTGCTGCCGCCCATGCCGAGATGGGGCAGTCCGAAGCTGGGTCTTCAAGGCCCAGAGCTGTTCGAGGTTGTTCTCCAAGGCCCTTTGGAATCTCCCCCACTGAAAGTCAGCAGCCTTCCACCAGCCATGCTGCAGCCACTGGGGTAGCACTGCGTAGGAGCACTAGGACAGGCAAAGGCACATGGAAGCCAGCACAGTGGTGATTAGTTGACATTTGTATGCAATATGGCATGGTTTGATTTATAAATTTGGTTTTGAATGTTTATTTTGTGTTGGCTTTTACTTTTGCCTTGTAGCCAAGCAGATGCTGTGATGGTCAGTAACAGAGGGAAGCTAAGGTGTGGGGACTGTTGGCGAATGTGGAATTGGGGTTGTGTTTACTGGTATCGCAGTCGGATGAGTCGGTCTCGGACAGCTCGGCCAGAAAGGGGCTGTCTGGGTTGCCTCCAACCTTTCCTTTTCCTCCTCCTGCTCCTCAGCTGGCTGCCGTTTAGCTGGTGGCAAGGGCTGTGCCCTGACGATGGCGAGGTTGTGCGGCAGGCAGCAGACCACCACGAATCTTGACATCCGCTCTGCCGAGTCCTGCAGGGCTCCTCCAGAGTGGTCCAGGCAGCAGAAGCATTGCTTCAGCACACCAATGGTCTGCCCGATGATATTTGGTGCGGCAGCATGGCTTTCGTTGTATGCATGCTGCCCATGTGTGTGTGTGGGCTGTGCACCGGAGTCATGAGCCATGTCGTTAACGGATAGCTCTTGTCGCCGAGTAGCCACCCTCTGGTTTGTTGTGGCAGCTCAAATGCAGATGGCAGAGCGGACTGCCACAGAATGAAGGCATTGTGAATGCTGCCTGGATACCGGGCATTCACCTGCATGATTCACTGAGTATGATTGCACACCAGCTGGACGTTGAGGGAGTGGAATCCCTTTCGGTTGCAGTACTTCTCAAAGTTTGCATGCGGCACCTGCAAAGCAACGTGTGTTCAGTCAATGGTACCCTGCACGATATGGAAGCCTACAATCCCCCGAAGTTGCGTGCTCTCTCCATAGTAGGGATTACTGAGACATGTACAGAAAAATCAGGACTGGGAATTAAACATTGCAGGGTATAACATATTTAGAAAAGATAGAGAAGGAAAAAGGATAGGTGAAGTAGCTGTACTTATTAGGGATAACATAATGGCAACAGAAAAAAGTGACGCAGCTATCAGTAAGACAGAAACAGAATCCATGTGGATAGAGATAAAAGATAATAAAGGATCAATCACACTAATAGGTGTACTCTACAGACCACCTAATAGTGGAAGGGAGGTGGAGGAAGAAATATGCCAACAAATTAGGGAAATGAGTAAAAAACATAGAATAATAATCATGGGGGATTTTAACTACCCCAATATTAATTTGACAGAAGAGGTAGGTAAAGGGGATAAGGGAATGGAGTTCCTACAATGTGTGCAGGACTCCTTTCTAACCCAATATGTAAAAAGCCCAACAAGGGAGCATTCTCTATTGGATCTAGTAATGGGGAATGAACCAGAGCAGATAAGAGAAGTAAAAGTAGGGCAACATCTAGGCATTAGTGACCATAATATAATACGCTTTAAGATAATAATTGAGAAGGACATAAGTATGACGAAGACTAGGGTAATAGATTGGAGAAAAGCTGATTTTGAGGGGCTGAGAATAGAACTTGGGAAAATAAAATGGACAACAATATTGGCAAACAATGACATAGAACAGCTATGGGAAACATTTAAAATGGTGTTCAACAGTGTCCAGGAAAAATATATTCCGCTAAAAAAAGAACTAAGTAAGCACTAATGGGACACCATGGATGAATAAAGCCATAAGGTAAAAATTGAGAGTAAGGAAAGAGGCATACATTAAGTACATGGACAGCAGGGGAGTGCATGATAAGGGAGAATATGGAGAGATTAGGGGAGACATCAAAAAAACAATTGGGAAGGCAAAGAGGAACTATGAAATTAAATTATCAAGGAACATAAAACAAAATAGTAAAATATTTTATCGGAACATAAATAAAAAAAGGAAGGTCGACTAACGGATGGACAGGATAATACCACAGGCAACAATAGAGAGATGACAGAAATATTAAATAATTACTTTGCTTCAGTATTTACTAGGGAGGTAGAACAGATAGACATGACATTGGATCATGAGATTCGTAATTAAATAAATGCATTTAAAATAAAAAGAGGAGATATATTAAATAAATTAATCAAACTCAAAGAGGAAAAAACCCTGGTCTGGATGGATTACATCCACTGCATTTTAAAAGAAACTAGGGAAGAGATAGCAGAGGCATTACGACACATATTTAATAATTTGTTCAAAAAAGGTGTAGTGCCAGAGGACTGGCAGACAGCTAACGTAATACCTATATTTAAGAAAGAAAGACTTGCATTTCTATAGCTCCTTTCACGACCACCGGACGTCTCAAAGGGCTTTACAGCCAATGAAGTACTTTTGAAGTGTAGTCACTGTTGTAATGTGGGAAACGCGGCAGCCTATTTGCGCACAGCAAGCTCCCACAAACAGCAATGTGATAATGACCAGATAATCTGTTTCTTTTTGTTATGTTGGTTGAGGAATAAGTATTGGCCAGGACACCGGGGATAACTACCCTGCTCTTCTTCGAAATAGTGCCATGGGATCTTTTACGTCCACCTGAGAGAGCAGACGGGGTTTAACGTCTCATCCGAAAGACGGCACCTCCGACAGTGCAGCACTCCCTCAGCACTGCACTGGAGTGTCAGCCTAGCTTTATGTACTTGAAGGCCGATAAATCCCCAGGGCCTGATAATCTACATCTAGGGTACTTAAGGAAGTGGCCCTAGAAATAGTAGATGCATTGCTGGTCATCTTCCAAAATTCTATAGACTCTGGAACAGTTCCCATGGATTGGAGGGTAGCTAATGTAACCCCACTATTTAAAAAAGGTGGTAGAGAGAAAATAGGGAATTATAGACCGGTAAGCCTGACATCGGTAGTGGGGAAAATGCTAGAGTCCATTATAAAAGATGTAATAGCAGAGCACTTGGAAAACAGTGACAGGATCGGACAAAGTCAACATGGATTTACAAAAGGTAAATCATGCTTGACTAATCTACTGGAATTTTTTGAGGATGTAACTGGTAGAATAGATAAGGGAGAACCAGTGGATGTGGTGTATTTGGACTTTCAGAAAGCTTTTGATAAGGTCCCGCATACGAGATTAGTGTGCAAAGTTACAGCACATGGGATTGGGGGTAAGGTACTGACTTGGATAGAGAACTGGTTGGCAGACAGGAAGCAAAGAGTTGGAATAAACGGGTCTTTTTCCGAGTGGCAGGCAGTGACTAGTGGGGTACTGCAGGGATCGGTGCTAGGACCCCAGTTATTCACAATATATATTAATGATCTAGACGAGGGAACTAGATGTAATATCTCCAAGTTTGCAGACGACACAAAGCTGGGTGGGCGTGTGTGCTGTGAGGAGGATGCAGAGGAACTCCAGTATGATTTGGACAGATTGGGTGATTGGGCAGATGCATGGCAGATGCAGTATAAAGTGGATAAATGCGAGGTTATCCACTTTGGTGGCAAAACAGGAAGACAGATTATTATCTGAACGGCAATAGATTGGGAAAAGGGGAAGTGCAACAAGACCTGGGTGTCCTTGTGCACCAGTCGCTGAAGGTAAGCATGCGGGTGCAGCAGGCGGTTAAGAAGGCAAATGGTATGTTGGCCTTCAAAGCGAGAGGATTCGAGTACAGGAACAAGGATGTCTTGCTGCAGTTGTACAGGGCCTTGCTGAGACCACACCTTGAGTATTGTGTGCAGTTTTGGTCGCCTTATCTGAGGAAGGATGTTCTTGCCATGGAGGGAGTGCAGTGAAGATTCACCAGACTGATACCTGGCATGGCAGGAATGACGTATGAAGAGAGATTGGGACGATTGGGCTTGTATTCGCTAGAGTTTAGAAGAATGAGAGGGGATCTCATTGAAACTTATAAAATTCTAACAGGACTAGACAGACTAGATGCAGGAAGGATGTTCCCGATGGCGGGGGAGTCCAGAACCAGGGGTCACAGACTGAGGATAAGGGGTAAGCCATTTAGGACTGAGATGAGGAGGAATTTCTTCACCCAGAGAGTGGTGAACCTGTGGAATTCTGTACCACAGAAGGCAGTTGAGGCCAATTCATTAAATATATTCAAGAAGGAGTTAGATATATTTCTTAAGGCTAAATGGATATGGGGAGAAAGCAGGGACAGGGTACTGAATTTGGATGATCAGCCATGATCTCATTAAATGGCGGAACAGGCTTGAGGGGCTGAATGGCCTACTCCTGCTCATATGTTTTTATGTTTGAAGTCCCTGGAGTGGGACTTGAACCCACAACCTTCTGACTCAGAGGCAAGTGTGTTACCCACTGAGCCACAGCTGACAAGAAGGGAGATAAAACATGTTCAGGGAACTATAGATTAGTCAGCTTAACATCGGTGGAAGGAAAAATAATGGAATCCCTACTAAAGGAGAAAATAGAAGAACATCTAGAAGCCAAAAATATAATAATAAACAGTCAGCATGGATTTCAAAAGGGAAAGTCTTGCTTGACCAATCTCATTGAATTTTTTGAAGAAGTTACAGAGAGAGTAGACAATGGTAATGCAGTAGATGTAATTTATCTAGATTTTCAAAAGGCCTTTGATAAGGTACCACATAATAGACTAATGAATAAGGTCAGAGAATGTGGAGTCAGGGGACAAGTAGCAGAATGGATAGCCAGCTGGCTTCAAGACAGAAAGCAGAGAGTGGGAGTAAAGAGTAACTATTCACCGTGGCAGAAGGTGGGTAGTGGTGTTCCACAAGGATCAGAGCTGGGACCACTGTTATTCACAATTTATATTAACAATTTAGACTTTAGAATCAAGAACACAATTTCTAAATTTGCAGATGACACCAAATGGGGGGGATAATCAATACTGAGGAGGACTGCAACAAATTAAAGGAGGACATTAATAAACTTGTAGAATGAGCATATAATTGGCAAATGAATTTCAACACAGATAAATGTGAGGTATTACATTTTGGTAGGAAGGATAGGAGGTCACTTATTACTTGGAGGGGGTGAGTCTGGGTGGGGTAGAGGAGCAAAGGGATCTCGGAGTACAAATACACAAATCGCTAAAAGTAGCGACACAGGTTAACAAGGCCATAAAAAACTAAAGCAAGCACTAGGGTTTATTTCTAGAGGGATAGAATTGAAAAGTAGTGAAGTTATGCTAACCTTGTATTGAACCTTGGTTAGACCACACTTGGAGCACTGTGTACAATTCTGGATGCCATATTATAGAAAGGATATAGAGGCACTGGAGAGGGTGCAGAGAAGATTTACAATGATGATACCAGATATGCGAGGGTATACCAATCAGAAAAGGATGAACAGGTTGCGTCTCTTTTCGCTTGAAAAAAGAAGGCTGAGGGGTGACCTAATAGAGGTCTTCAAAATTATGAGAGGTTTTGATAGAGTGGATACAGAGCGAGTGTTTCCACTTGTGGGGAAGAGCATAACTAGAGGTCATCAATATAAGATAGTCACCAAGAAATCAAATAGGGAATTCAGAAGAAACTTCTTTACCCAGAGAGTGGTGAGAATGTGGAACTCGCTACCACAGGGAGTGGTTGAAGCGAATAGTATAGATTCATTTAAGGGGAGGCTAGACAAGCATATGAGGGGGAAGGAAATAGAGGGTTATGCTGACAGAGTTAGATGAGGAGGAGGCTCGAGTGGAGCATAAACATGGACTGGTTGGGCCGAATGGCCTGTTTCTGCGCCGTATATCCTATGTAATCCACTTGCTGCTCTCTGACAAGAGAGAATGAAATGTATTCAGCTCTCTTGGAATACAGAGCCTCAGTTACCTCCCTTATGCAACAGTGGACGGCAAACTGGGAGATGTTGCACATATCTCCTGCTCCAGCCTGGAAGGAGCCCGAAGCATAAAAGTTCATCGCCACAGTCACCTTCACAGCCATTGGCAATGCAGTCTTGCCCTGCTCTGAGGTTGCAGTTGTAGCTGCAGCAGGTGGCAGAATTAAGGGTTACGGGGAGCGGGCAGGAATTTGGACATGAGTCTAGGTTCGGATCGGTCATGGCCCTGTGGGTAGCGTAGCAGGCCCAGGGGCCGTGTAGCCTGATCCTGCTCCTGCTCCTATTTCGTGTGTCCAATTCTGTTAGGTTCAGGAGATGGTTCTGTGAGAGTAGATTGGCGGTTAGGATCAGATCAGCCATGATCTTATTGAATGGCGGAGCAGGCTCGAGGGGCCAATTGGCCTACTCCTGCTCCTATTTCTTATGTTCTTATGTTCTTATGTTCTTATGTTCTTATTTCAGTGAGGAGGTCCTTAGTGAAGTGCAGACGTCTGACACACTGTTCCTCGCTAAGGTTCAGGTAGGAGTATTGCTCCCTGAACAGCCTGGGTGGATATGACTTCCTGCTGAGAGCCCTTCTCCCCTTCCTCCTCCTCCATTTTCAGCAGCTTGTCCTGCTCTGTGTTGCCTCTGATCATTCACCTAGTGTCCTAGACCCAACCATCTTCAGCAGCTTCATCAATAACCTTCTCTTCATTATAAGGTCAGAAGTGGGGACGTTCACTGATGATTGCACAGTGATCAGTTGCATTTGCAACTCCTCCGATAATGAAGCAGTCCATGCCTGCATGCAACACGACTTGGACGACATTTAGGCTTGGGCTGATAAGTAGCAGGTAACATTTGCGCCACACAAGAGCCAGGCAATGACTATCTACAACAAGAGACAGTCTAACCACCTCCCCTTGACTTTCAATGGCATTACCATCGCTGAATTCCCCACCATCAACATCTTAGGGGTCACCATTGACCAGAAACTTAACTGGGCCAGCCACATAAATACTGTGGCTACAAGAGCAGGTCAGAGGCTGGGTATTCTGTGGCGAGTGACTCATCTCATGACTCCCGAAAGCTTTCTGCTCATCTACAAGGCACAGGTCAGGAGTGTGATGGAATACTCTCCACTTGCCTGGATGAGTGCAGTTTCAACAACACTCAAGAAACTCGACACTATCCAGGACAAAGCAGCCCACTTCATTGGCACCCCATCCACCACCTTAGACATTCACTCCCTCCACCACCGGCGCACCGTGGCTGCAGTGTGTACCATCTACAAGATGCACTGTAGCAACTCACCAAGGCTTCTTCGACAGCAGCTCCCAAACCCGTGAGCTTTACCACCTAGAAGGACAAGGGCAGCAAGCACACGGGAACACCACCACCTCCAAGTTCCCCTCCAAGTCACACACCAGCCTGACTTGGAAATATATCGTCGATCCTTCATCGTTGCTGGGTCAAAATCCTGGAACTCCCTCCCTAACAGCACTGTGGGAGTACCTTCACCACACGGACTGCAGCGGTTCAAGAGGCGGCTCACCACCACCTTCTCAAGGGCAATTAGGGATAGGCAATAAATGCTGGCCTTGCCAGCGACGCCCACATCCCAGGTTAGTATATTAAAAAATTCTCCCTGTCATGCTGTAGGCCAAGGAGAATGCCTACTGCTGCACCCATGCCTGGGAGCAAGTGATCTGTGCAGAATCTGTGAAGTCAGGACAAAGTCCTTCAGCACCTGCCACACCACTCCCTGTAGATTTTAGCAACTTTAAAGAGTGCTAGAAACCAACCACTTCTACAAACGCAGCAACAGCCAGTAGAAATCAATCAGCAACTAATCTTAAGCAGCTGATGGTCCCTTTAAATAACGCTGGTGGGGCTTCCTTCCTGCTGCTGAACGCGTGTTCAGCTGTGCGCGTTTAGGAGAATGCGTTGGCTGGAGCGTTGAGCTCCAAAATGGCAGCGCTGGAGTCAAATCAGTGTTGCACGCTGATTGACGTCACGATCTGCCTACTCTACAAATTTCCAGCAGATGCTCACTGCGCTAACGCCCTCACCAAGATGGCGTCCGACGTGGCTCGCACCAGAAGCGCGCGTGTGCCATTTTGGAACCTAAACGGCACTCGCAGCGCCCAGACAACGAGCGCTACGGGGCCGAATTGTTTTATGGAACTTAAGGCCACCATTTTGTGTGTGGGGGTAGGATTGGGAACTGCAAATGCTGGAAATCAGAAATTAAAATGGATAATACTAAAATAAAAGAAAATTAGGTGAGATAATGTATTAGTAGAGAACCTTCCTCAAAAATAGAAATTGAAAAAAGAATCATGAGACCCCCTTTTATAGGACTGATCGAAACAAAGTGGGGAGGAGAGAACAATTAGTAAAGTAGATAAGTCAGATGTACTGACTCTGCTACAAAGGAACAGCTATTGGGTTTAATTGTCGGACAACAGATTCTTTAAAATGCTGGAAAAAATGGGAAAATATAACTTTTATTGTGACAGAGAGTCTCTGAGATAAAATATCACTGCATCGGGAGAGCTTCACTGCTGACCCAGCACAGCTTGACAGAGTGGGTCTCCATGGTGCTCTAGTGCTTTATGTTTTGGTGCGCACTTTCTGTAATAAATTAGATTTTTTTAATGCAAACTGTCTCATTTGTGGATCTTTGACCATTTTGCCATAGAAAGGATGTGGAAAAGAGCGAAATATTGGGGTTTTATAGCAAAGTGTTTTTTCACGTACGTTTGAATAAAAGCATCAAGTCAAAAGGTGGCTAAAATGCTAATGAGGTGGTAATTGCAGTTGTTTCCCCAAAAAACTGCAAACAATAAGCAATTTGTTAGCCTTGACTTGGTAATTGATAAACACCTCATACCATTTGTGTTGGGAAGTCCCTGGTCCCAGAGGCACTCAGCATGGGCTGTCTGTCATAGGCCCTCGCCTCCGGTTGTCAATCCAGCAGAAAAAAATTCGGGCAGCAACACTCACAGTCGGTCTGGTGTAGGAGAATAGTTAGAAGTCATATCAAGCAAGACAAGACGCAAATATAAGGAAGCATGGCCTGTACATTATTGTGTATTGTTACTTGAAGAAAAGTTGGATTGATTGAATTAAGGGGGTCTGACTTTAACTGTTGCTCTGTATGCTCACTTTCTGTCTAGATAAAATGAAACAGTTTAATGATTTGTATCAGGCCTTGACTTTCCAAGTATTTTCTCAGTCTGCCTTCGAAAAGGTGGGAGTTATGTGCAAAGGATGTGACATTCGGGTCTGATCAGAAAGGAATCCTATTGTTACCCGCCCTGAGTAACACTCTCATATCGTTAAATGTTGGCCAGTGCAGGCACACCCCTAAATGGTAGGGGATAGTATCATTAGGGGGATAGATAGGGTTCTTTGCAGCCAAGAGCGAGAGTCCCGAAGGCTGTGTTGCCTGCCCGGTGCCAGGGTTAAGGACATCTCCTCTGGGCTGGAGAGAAACTTGGAGTGGGAGGGGGAGGATCCAGTTGTCGTGGTCCATGTTGGTACCAATGACATAGATAGGACAAGGAAAGAGGTTCTGCTGAGGGAGTTTGAGCAGCTAGGGGCCAAATTAAAAAGCAGAACCTCGAGGGTAATAATCTCTGGATTACTACCTGAGCCACGAGCAAATTTGGCTAGGGTAAATAAAATCAGGGAGTTGAATGCGTGGCTCAAAGACTGGTGTGGGAAAAATGGGTTTTGCTTCTTGGGACACTGGCACCAGTACTGGGGCAGGAGAGAGCTGTTCCGTTGGGACGGACTTCACTTGGCCAGTGCTGGGACTAGTGTCCTGGCGAATCGAATAACTAGGGCTGTGGAGAGGGCTTTAAACTAATTAGTGGGGGGGAGGTTTCAAGAGAGCAAAAAATAAAAATGACAACAGAGAGGGTCATAGACATAGGTAGCAGTAGGGGAATCACAAATCAGAGCGTGGCAGGAAGGGACAGAGTGTGTGGAGTAAAAGGTAAACTGGTAAAAAGTGAAAAAGCAGGAACTAAGTGCCACAAAGCATATTTGAAAGTTCTCTATCTGAATGCACGTAGCATTCGTAACAAAATAGACGAGTTAATGGCACAAATAACTACATATGGTTATGATATTGTGGCCATTACAGAAACATGGCTGCAGGGTGACAATGCCTGGGAATTAAACATACCAGGTTATTTAACGATCAGGAAGGACAGGCAGGAAGGAAGGGGAGGTGGGGTGGCTATGTTAATAAAGGAAGGAATCACTGTAATACAGAGTAATGATATTGGGTCAAAAAATCATGATAATGAAACAGTTTGGGTGGAGATAAGGAATAATAAGGGGAAAAAAACATTAGTGGGCGTAGTCTATAGGCCTCCGAACAGTTGCAACTCTATTGGACGGAGTATCAATCAGGAAATAGTTGAGGCATGTAATAAGGGAACATCTATAATTATGGGGGATTTTAACTATCATATTAATTGGACAAATCAAATGGGGCAGGGCTGCCTTGAGGATGAGTTCATTGAGTGTATTAGGGATGGGTTTCTTGAGCAGTATGTAACTGAACCGACCAGGGGGCAAGCAACCTTAGATCTGGTCCTGTGTAACGAGACAGGATTAATTAAAAATGTCCTAGTAAAGGATCCCCTTGGAATGAGTGACCATAACATGGTTGAATTCCATATTCAATTAGAGGGTGAGAAGGTTGGATCTCAAACAAGCGTGCTAAGCTTGAATAAAGGAGACTATGAAGGTATGCGAGCGGAATTGAGTAGAGTGGATTGGGAAAATAGATTAAAGGGTAAGACGACACATGATCAGTGGTGTACATTCAAGGAGTTATTTTACAACTTCCAAAAAAAATATATTCCACTGAAAAGAAAAGGGTGTAAAAGAAAGGACAGTCATCCGTGGCTAGGTAAAGAAATTAAGGATAGTATTCGACTAAAAACAAGGGCATATAAGGTAGCGAAATCTAGTGGGAGGACAGAGGATTGGGAAAACTTTAAAAGGCAGCAAAAAATAACAAAAAGATTGATTAAGAAAGGGAAGATAGATTATGAAAGTAAATTAGCAAAAAATATAAAAACAGATAGTAAGAGTTTTTATAGTTATATAAAAAGAAAAAGGGTGGCTAAAGTAAATGTTGGTCCCTTAGAGGATGAGACCGGGAAATTAATGGTGGGAAATATGGAGATGGCAAAAACACTGAATGAATATTTTGTATCAGTCTTTACAGTAGAGGACACTAAGAATATCCCAACACTGGACAAACAGGGGGCTATAGGGGGAGAGGAGCTAAACACGATCAAAATCACTAAGGAAGTGGTACTCGGTAAAATAATGGGACTCAAGGCGGATAAATCACCTGGACCTGATGGCTTACATCCTAGAGTCTTGAAGGAAGTGGCGGTAGGGATTGTAGATGCATTGGTAATAATTTTTCAAAACTCCCTGGATTCCGCTAAGGTCCCGGCAGACTGGAAAACTGCTAATGTAACACCCTTATTTAAAAAGGGCAGTAGACAGAAGGCTGGTAACTATAGACCGGTTAGCCTAACATCTGTGGTAGGTAAAATTTTGGAGTCCATTATTAAGGAAACAGTAACAGGACATTTGGATAATCATAATTTAATAGGACAAAGTCAGCATGGTTTTACGAAGGGGAAGTCATGTTTGACAAATTTGCTGGAGTTCTTTGAGGAAGTAACATATAGAGTGGATAAAGGGGAACCAGTGGACGTAGTGTATTTAGACTTCCAAAAGGCATTTGACAAGGTGCCACACAAAAGATTATTGCTTAAGGTAAAAAATCACGGGATTGGGGGTAATATTCTGGCATGGATAGAGGATTGGCTATCTAACAGAAAGCAAAGAGTTGGGATAAATGGTTCATTCTCAGACTGGCAATCAGTAACTAGTGGTGTTCCACAGGGGTCAGTGCTGGGTCCCCAACTCTTCACAATCTATATTAACGATTTGGAGGAAGGGACCAAGAGTAACATATCAAAATTTGCAGATGATACAAAGATGGGAGGGAAAGTAGTGAGTGAGGAGGACATAAAAAACCTGCAAGGGGACATAGACAGGCTAAGTAAGTGGGCAGAGATTTGGCAGATGGAATACAACACTGGAAAGTGTGAGGTGATGCATTTTGGCAGGAAAAATCCTAGAGCAATTTATTATCTTAATGGCAAGAAACTGGAGAGTACTGAAGTGCAAAGGGATCTGGGGGTCCTGGTGCACGAAACTCAAAAGGTTAGTATGCAGGTGCAGCAAGTGATTAAGAAGGCAAATGGAATGTTGGCTTTCATTGCTAGGGGGATAGAATATAAAAATAGGGAGGTATTGCTTCAGTTGTACAAGGTATTGGTGAGACCGCACCTGGAATACTGCATACAGTTTTGGTGTCCTTACTTAAGGAAAGACATCCTTGCTCTCGAGGCAGTGCAAAAAAGGTTCACTCGGTTAATCCCGGGGATGAGGGGGTGGTCATATGAGGAGAGGTTGGGTAGATTGGGACTCTACTCATTGGAGTTCAGAAGAATGAGAGGCGATCTTATTGAAACATATAAGATTGTGAAGGGGTTGGATCGGGTGGATGCGGGGAGGATGTTCCCGATGACGGGTGAGACGAGAACTAGGGGACATAGTCTTAGAATAAGGGGCTGCTCTTTCAAAACTGAGATGAGGAGGAACTACTTCACTCAGAGGGTGGTAGGTCCATGGAATATGCTGCCACAAAAAGCTGTAGAAGCTACAACATTAATTAAATTTAAAACAGAAATAGACAGTTTCCTAGAAGTAAAGGGCATTAAGGGTTACGGGGAGCGGGCAGGAATTTGGACATGAGTCTAGGTTCGGATCGGTCATGGCCCTGTGGGTAGTGGAGCGGGACCAGGGACTGTGTAGCCTGATTCTGCTCCTATTTCGTGTGTGCAATTCTGTTAGATGCAGGAGATGGTTCTGTGATAGATAGTAGATTGGCGGTTAGGATCAGATCAGCCATGATCTTATTGAATGGCGGAGCAGGCTCGAGGGGCCGATTGGCCTACTCCTGCTCCTATTTCTTATGTTCTTATGTTCTTATGTACGACACTCAAACTGCTTATGGGAACAACCAGCGCTGCTGTATGCAAGAGGCAAGGCTGTAAGGCAAGACTTGGCACTTGTAATGTAAATAAATGTCCATGTTTTCACAGTGCTGAGATTATTTTTATTATCTTTATCAGTTTGCATTTACAGTTTGATGTTTTACCTCACGGAAAGATGCATCGATTTGAGTATGGAAATTTAGAGATTTTTCCTTAACACCAGTAAGTGCTAGATCAATGTTGAAATTTAAGCAACCGGTTAGATCCAGACTGCACAAGCCAGGCAGTCTGCAAGATTGAGTGTTGCAAGCTAGCAGGAGCTAGTGAATGTTATATTGCATTAAATTCTAACAAATTGATTCCTTTATCATTCAATGTTGGATCTTAATGAGCCGTAAAACAGTTCAGCGTAAGATCAATGCACCTACTTTATTTATCGAAGTATTTAATAGTTTGATTACTTTTTATTACATATTTATATTTTTGGTTTTGATTGTCGCATTTTCCTAAAATCTTTTGTTGCTTTGCGAATATTAATTTTTATAGGCTTGCCTTGTCATGTTATGTACTTTTTGCGTGGTGACTTTTAATTTTTATGACATTTTTCCCCATTACTTTGTAAGTGACAAATCCACGCCACCATATAAAAGTCAAATTCTATGTCTTAAAATTGCCACCATGTGTTTTTCAATTACTTTAGAAACTACAGTTAAAAATGCCACACGCTTACAGAACTGATCTAAAAGGCGGTTGCAAATTAAATGTCCAACTGCTTCAAAGCAAAAAGAAAATCAGAAATCGAATATGAATAATGAAAAGATGTGGATAATTGTTACCATGTTATTTTGTTGAAGCCTTCCCATCTTGTTTGAATTTTGTATAAAGAAGTGGATGTTTAACATTTTGAATGTTCATTTCCATTCCATTTCATCTTTCTTTAAAAAAAAATGTGAACAGTTCCTGATATTTATCTGCGATATCTGCATCAGAAATTCAGAAGGGCTGCATGAAATTAGTGCTTTTGGTGTGTTTGTCATTATTTCATGGCACTGTACCATCCACCCCCATTTTAATTTGGTTTTGGCCAGTCATTTGAATTGATTGCAACAAACTCACCCAGTTGCTGTCCAGCTATACACAACTTGTTAGTACCATGGGAAGGAACAACACTTTGTTCATGGCTTAGTTAGTTAGCGCTCTTGCCTCTGAGTCATAAAGGGGGTGATTTTATCAATGGGGATGTGATGGAGGCGGGAAAGCTGCTTGTCGGGTTTTAGTCCCGCCTCCATCGACGTCTGGCCAACCCACGCTATTTTCCCTTGATTGGCCTTGTTAAGCCCGCCCAGCGGGCTTAGCTGGCCAATTAAGGGAAAGCCGGTGACAGATTACGTCAGCAAATGACGTTCCATCTGTCAAGATTTTTTGACAGATGAATTGTCATCGTTTGACAGCTCTGTGAAGCTGTCAAACACTGACAATCTGTCTTCTAAGTTGAGACATTAGACACAGGCTCATTAGAAAGCTTTCCTGAGCAGAAAGCAGAAGGCTGCTGCATTTAAGAGTGCAACGGCCATTGTGCTTTCTCTGCCGGTGAGGTGAGGCAGCTCCGCAGCCTAAAGGGATGAAGCCTGGAGGAAGAAGCAAAGGTAAGTAATCTTATTAAAACACTCTACACTCACCTCACACACTTACCTCTCCACACTTGCACTCATCACTCACCTGCACACCGGACATCTTGGCCCCTCCGACCCCCGCAGATCCACGGCTCGCCTCGCTGACCCTGGCAAGGTTCGGAGCCGTCGGGAAGCCCACACTTCAGGGCTCAAAATAGAGATTAGCCAAAAAACTGCCTGTTAACTACCTGTTAACAGGCAGTTAATTGTCACTAATCCCCTTCCCGCCTTGAGGAGACGGGACCCGGCGCGGGTCTGGTACCCACCTCCTGGGAAGATGGCACGGAGGCGGGTTGGGGGCGGGATGGGTACCCGCTCCCAGATTCTGCCATTTCCTGGTAGTCCCGCCTCCATACCCGCCTCCCCAGGGCTGGCAAAATCGCCCCCAAAGGTTGTGAATTCAGGACTTGAGGATATAATCTAGGCTACATTGAAAGTGTGCTGCATTGTTGGAGGGCCTGTCTTTTGGATAAGACATTGAACCAAGGGCCTTTCTATTTATTCATGTTAGATGCCAAAGATCCTATGAGACTATTTGAAGTAATGCAGGGAGTTGCCAAGGTGTCCTGGACATTATTCATCCCCAAACCAGCACTACCTAAATCGTTCCATTAGTTATTAATCTCATTGCACTTTCTGGGACCTAATAACATGCAAAATGGCTGCTGTGTTCACCTACATAGCAACACTGTGTACATTTCAAGTAAATCATTATATGTGAAGTGCTTTGGGATGCAAAAGATGTAATAAGGTGCTATGTAAATGCAAGTTCTATCTTTGTTTCTAAACACTTCTTAATGGAAGAAAAATAAAGATCTGTAAGAAAAATCCTTAAATAGCTATACATTTATAAATGGAGGCCTGGAAATTATACCCGTTAGCGCCAGCCATTAAGGCTGGTTTGGAAGAAAAAATGGCGGCCGCCTTGCTTCCGGCGAGTCCCGCGGCGGCCACCATTCTGAGCGTTGTCATTGCCTGCGCTCATTGCAGATATGGAAATATGTCAGATCGTGATGCCAATGAGTGTGCAACGCGGACTTGACATGTGATCTGCCATTTTGGATGTCGCCGCTCCTTTTAATGCCCTCTTCAAATCATGACCAACTGAACATGCTTCAGCAGCAGGAAGGACCCCCCGCCTGCGCTATTTAAAGGGATCATCAACATCTTGCAGCTGACTTGCTTTTTGATTTCTACTGGCTCTGTGTAATTTTGTGGAACTGTTTGGAGCTTTCTACAGTTATTTAAAGTTGGCGAGGTGACAGGGAGTGGTGCTGCAAGTGGAGAAGGCCTTGCTTCTCATTTAAAGGGTTCTGCTCACACCACTTGCTCCCAGTCATGGGGGCTCTACTTGCAGTCCCCCTCGCGCTCGAGTATGACAGGGAGATAGAGCAGAGGCAGCGAAGAAGAGGACAAGATGCTCGCAGAGGGAGGAAGAGGAGGAGCAGAAGGGCTCTCAGCAGGAGGCCCTACCCAACTTGGGTCTTCCGAGAGCACTTCTCCTACCTGCACTTAAGCCAGGAGCTGTGTATTAGGAGGCTCTGCTTCACCAAGGATGTAGTCACAGAACTCTGCCACCTCCTGCAACCAGACCTGCAGCCTCAGAGCAGAGCGACGACACTGCCAGTGGCCCTCAAGGTCATCGTGGCCCTCAATTTTTTCGCCACCGGATCCATCCAGTCTGGAGCAGGAGACATAACTAACATCTCCCCATTCGCTATCCATCGCTGCATCTGGGAGGTCACAGAGGCTCCCTACTCCAGGAGAAGGGACTTCATTGTCTTCTCTCTAAACAGAAAGGAGCAGCAGGAACGTGCATAAGAACATAAGAAGTAGGAGCAGGAGTAGGCCATTCGGCCCCTCGAGCCTGCTCCGCCATTCAATAAGATCATGGCTGATCTTCTACCTCAACTCCACCTTCCTGCCCGATCCTCATATCCTTTGATTCGCTTAATATCCAAAAACCTATCGATCTCTCTCTTGAATATACTCAACGACTGAGCCTCCATAGCCCTCTGGGTTAGAGAATTCCAAAGATTCACCACCCTCTGAGTGAAGAAATTTCTCCTCATCTCAGTCCTAAATGGCCGACCCCTTATTCTGAGACTGTGACCCCTGGTTCTAGACTCCCCATCCAGGGAAAACATCCTCCCTGCATCTACCCTGTCAAGCCCTGTAAGAATTTTGTATGTTTCAATGGGATCACCTCTCATTCGTCTAAACTCTAGAGAATATGGGCCGAGTCTACTCAATCCTGGCTTTGCCAGACTATCGGGCTTCCCCATGGTGCAGGGCGCCATACTGCATACACATGGCTTTGCGGCACCGCATACCCAATCCTGAGATGTTCCATAACTGAAAAGGCTACCACTCACTTAATGTGCAGTTGGTGTGCGACCACGCCCAGTGCATCATGATGGTGAATGCACGGTGTCCTGGCAGCAGTCCTGATGTCTTCATCCTGTGCCAGTCCGGTGTGCCAGCAGACTTTCAGCCACCACGTCAAACTCGAGGGTGGCTGCTTGGAGACAAGGGTTATCCGCTCTGCACCTGGCTGATGACTCCCCTCTGGTGTCCCATTTCATGGTGGTCTGCTGCATGCTCCACAACTTGGCCAACCTGAGGGTGCAGCCCTTGCCACCACGGGTTCCGGGTCCACCTCAGGAAGAGGTAGAGGAAGAGGAGGAAGAAGAGGAGGAAGAGGAGGAGGAAGAGGAGGAGGAGGCAGGAAGCAGATCCTCGTTCCGGACGGGCTGTCTGTGAGCACCTCATCAGACTCCGGTTCCAGTGAATGAAACCCAAGATCCCCGTTGCTCAACACTTACCATCTCTCTGTCACGGAACATCACAGCGTCCTCCTGGGCACAAAGCTGAAATGAGAGCCACCACAAAAGAAATATTCCAAACATAATTTATAAATTTATCAAATACAAATCAAAACAACGTCAACAAATCACCCTTGTGCATTCCCGTAGTGTCTGTCTTTCATGTTCCTTTGCCTACTCAAGTGCTCCTACGAAGTGCTTCCCCAGTGGCTGCAGCATGACTGGTGAAAGGCTGCTGACTTTCAGTGGGGGAGACTTCAGATGGCCTTGCAGAATGACTCGAGCTGCTCTGGGCCTAGAAGGCTCGGCTGCAGACTGCACCACCTTGGCATGGGCGGCAGCAGTCTGGGCTGGCTGGTGGGAGTAGGAATGCTGTCCTCCTGAGAGTGGACAGCAAGTTCTTGCTCCACGGAGCCACTGCCACTCCCATAGGGCGGCGCCTCAGCATTACTAGCCATCTGTTGGGGGACAGATTGCTGGACTGCTGTAAGCCCCTTTCCACACTTGTAAACCCAGCCACGATGGCCGCAGTCTGAGCTTCCACAGCAGCGCTGCAGCACTGAGGCGTTGGATCGTATCCGCCTGTGCTTCAATGGAAGCTGCGACATCGCACGCAGCATCATGGTTGGGTCCACATGGTCTCTCATGGAGATGCCCATCATTTCCATCCTGGAAATCATGGGCTCCAAGCTCCGTGCAAAGCCCGTGCAATGTTAGAGCTGGAGTTTTCCATGCTCCTTGACACTGACAGGAGGCTCTCTGGCAGGCATGCCATTGCACCAAGCATTCCTGTGTGCATGCCCATCACCCTTCTTCTGATGGCCGCCCCATCGAGGTCATCATCTGAGTCCTGTGCAGCAGAATGCGACCTCCGGGGAGTTGGCACTCGAGCTACCTTCCCCCCTGGCCTGTCTGCAGCCCACTCATGCTGGGTGACTCACCACATGCAGATCCCACCTCTATACTACCCTCTAAAGTCCACACAGTGCCATTTTCTGAGCTGGTGCCTGTGAGTGTCAGATGCAGTGACAGTGTGTCTTCTTCTCCTTCACTTTCCTCCTCCAATACTTCGGGAACTGACTGTGCTGGTGGAACTTCTTGGGTATCTGAAAGGAGAAAAGCACAAGGGTCTGGTTGTGGTGAGGGGAGGGGGGGGAAAGCAAGATATCCATGCACACCGCATCTGCAGCTTGTAAGTGAAAAGAGATTGTGTGATGAGGGGAAGTGGGATGTGAGAAGAATGATTAAGTATAAGCATACTGTCATCATCAGCAATGCTTTCAACTTCGGCGCTTGCCATGGAAAAAACACTGGTGGGCAAAATAAAGGAAAATCCCAAGGTGTTTTATAAGTATATTAAGGGCAAGAGGATAACCAGGGAAGAGTAGGGCCCATTAGGGACCAAAGTGACAATCTGTGTGTAGAGCCGGAAGATGTGGGTGAGGTTTTAAATGAATATTTTGCATCTGTGTTCACTATGGAGAAGGACGATGTAGGCATAGAAATCAGGCAGGGGGATTGTGATATACTTGAACAAATTAGTATTGAGAGGGAGGAGGTACTAGCGGTTTTAGGGGGCTTAAAAGTGGATAAATCCCCAGGCCCAGACGACATGTATCCCAGGTTGCTGTGTGAAGCAAGGGAGGAGATTGCAGGGGCTCTGACACAAATTTTTAGAACCTCTCTGGCCACAGGCATCTCCGCATCATGACCACAGGGGAGGTGCCAGAGGACTGGAGGACAGCTAACGTAGTACCATTATTCAAGAAGGGTAGTAGGGATAAACCAGGGAATTACAGGCCAGTGAGCCTAACATCAGTGGTAGGGAAATTATTGGAAAAAATTCTGAGGGACAGAATTAGTCTCCACTTGGAGAGGCAAGGATTAATCAAGGATAGTCAGCATGGCTTTGTCAGAGGGAGATCATGTCTAACCAATTTGATTGAATTTTTTGAGGGGGTGACTAGGTGTGTGGATGAGGATAGTGCAGTTGATGTCATCTACATGGACTTCAGTAAGGCTTTTGACAAAGTCCCGCATGGGAGACTGGTCAAGAAGGTAAGAGCACATGGGATCCAGGGCAATTTGGCACATTGGATCCAAAATTGGCTTAGTGGCAGGAGGCAGAGGGTGATGGTCGAAGGTTGTTTTTGTGACTGGAAGCCTGTGTCCAGTGGTGTACCGCAGAGATCGGTGCTGGGTCCTTTGCTGTTTGTAATGTACATTAATGATTTAGATATGAATGTAAGAGGTATGATCAGTAAGTTCGCAGATGACACGAAAATTGGTGGAGTGGTAAATAGCGAGGAGGGAAGCCTCAGGCTACAGGACGATATAGATGGATTGGTCAGATGGGCAGAACAGTGGCAAATGGAATTTAACCCTGAAAAGTGTGAGGTGATGCATTTTGGGAGGACTAATAAGGCAAGGGAATACACAATGAATGGTAGGATGCTAGGGAGGACAGAGTATCAGAGGGACCTTGGTGTGCATGTACATAGATCCCTGAAGGCAGCAGGGCAGGTAGATAAGGTGGTTAAAAAGGCATATGGGATACTTGCCTTCATTAGCCGAGGCATAGAATATAAGAGCAGGGAGGTTATGATGGAGCTGTACAAAACGCTAGTTAGGTCACAGCTAGAATACTGTGTGCAGTTCTAGTCGCCACACTATAGGAAGGATGTGATTGCATTGGAGAGGGTGCAGAGGAGATTCACCAGGATGTTACGTGGGCTGGAGCGCCTCCTGTAAGGACTCTATTCCCTTCTCCCAGTTTCTCCGTCTCCGCCGCATCTGCTCCGACGATGCCACCTTCCATACCAGTGCTTCCGACATGTCTTCCTTTTTCCTCAACCGAGGATTCCCCTCTACCGTGGTCAACACGGCCCTCGACCGTGTCCGTTCCATCTCCCGCACTTCTGCCCTCACCCCGGCCCCTCCCTCCCGGAACCACGATAGAGTTCCCCTCGTCCTCACCTTTCACCCCACCAGCCTCCACATTCAACGGATCATCCTCCGCCATTTCCGCCACCTCCAACGTGATCCCACCACCAAACGTATCTTCCCCTCACCTCCCCTTTCAGCATTCCGTAGGGACCGCTCCCTCCGAGACACCCTAGTCCACTCCTCTATCACCCCCAGCACCCCTTCCCCTTCACCCGGCACCTTCCCGTGCAAGCGCAGGAGATGCAACACCTGCCCTTATACATCCCCCCTTCCCACTCTCCAGGGCCCCAAACACCCCTTCCAGGTGAAACAGCGATTTACTTGTACTTCTTGCAATCTAGTATACTGTATTCGCTGCTCACGATGTGGTCTCCTCTACATTGGGGAGACCAAACGCAGATTGGGTGACCGCTTTGCGGAACACCTCCGTTCAGTCCGGAAGGGTGACCCCGAGCTTCCGGTCGCTTGTCATTTTAATTCACCACTCCACGCTCACTCAGACCTCACCGTCCTCGGCCTCTTGCATTGTTCCACGGAAGCGCAGCGTAAGCTCCAGGAACAGCACCTCATCTTCCGTTTAGGCACTTTACAGCCTTCCGGACTCAATATCGAGTTCAACAATTTCAGATCATAACCCCGGCCCCTACCACATATGTATACATTTTATCCACTCTTTTGGTCCGTGCCTTTTTCCTTTTTTTCTCTCTCTCCCCCCACGGCAGCTGTCTCTGATTCTGCCAGCATTTCACACCTTACCTTTTGTTTCTCAACCTGTCCCATTACCATCTCGTCTTGCCTTGAGCATCTCTCAATGTCTCTACTCACTAAAGACCATCCCTTTTGTTCTTTTATTCCTCCCCCCAGCCTCCCCCTTGCATTTTTATCTGTTTATTTCTTGCTCTTTCAGTTCCGACGAAGGGTTTCGACCTGAAACGTTAACTCTCTTTCTCTCTCCACGGATGTTGCCTGGCCTGCTGAGTTTTTCCAGCGTTTTCTGTTGTTATTTCGGATTTCCAGCATCCGCAGTATTTTGCTATCGACATAGTTTCAAGGTAAGGGGCAGGAGGTTTAGAGGGGATTTGAGGAAAAACTTTTTCACCCAGAGGGTGGTTGGAATCTGGAACTCACTGCCTGAAAGGGTGGTAGAGGCAGGAACCCTCACAACATTCAAGAAGCATTTAGATGAGCACTTGAAACGCCATAGCATACAAGGCTACGGACCAAGTGCTGGAAAATGGGATAAGAATAGACAGGGCTTGATGGCCGGCGTGGACACGATGGGCCGAAGGGCCTTTTTCTGTGTTGTATAAATCTATGACTCTATGGGGGAAAAATTCAGTTGGCTGCACCTCCCGTTAGCGCCTTAAGAGGGCGCTAATGGGGCACAAAGCAACTAGCGCCCGGGCGCGGCGATGTTTGCGCCGCTCGCGAAATTAACTAGACATTTTGTGGCGGCGCTAAACAGTACCGCCACGATCTCCTGCGCCGGCAGATCGTGACATCAGTCGAGTGCTTAACGCCCCGGTAGCACCCCAGAGCGGATATTGAGTGGCGCATCCTGCCTTACTGCCTGCCGCTAGCAACGACAGGTTGAGGGGAGCGTTTTGCAGTCAGGAAGGGACTGGGGGAGCGCTATTTAAAGGCGACCGCTTCCTGCCTTTTTTTGTTGACGACATTTTTGAACCACGCATTCTGAGAGAGAGAGAGAGACTTCTGGAGAGATTCAACGCTGTGTGAAGGAGTTTTGGGTACTGAGCAGCACTTTCCAGGTTCATTTTGATTTGCCCTTCCTTGTATCGATTTAGAAGAGACTGTGGGGGCTGCACTCCGAGCTCTTTCCCTGGTACTCTCCATTGTTCTTTCCAGCAGATTTGATGTACAGGTCTCTCCAGGCCGAGATTCAAGGCTGCAATGAGCAGGATGTGGATGGAAAGCAAGATCAACCCTCCCATTTAAGAACTGGCCGGTGCCATTGTGTCTGTGTTCCATTGCTGACTGACATTACATGAGCTTCGCCAGCGCTCTGAGTTAGCGCCTCGCTCCTCGGCCTTTGCGCCTTAAGACAGATGTGTAGCGCCTGATTTAGCGCTCCAATCACCTCCAGGGGCGATAAAGGTCAAGTTTGCAGTCAGAGGCGATAATTAGCGCCAGGCGCTAATCTTTGCGCCCGGCCGATAATTGCGCCCCAAACGGGGCGATACTGAATTTTTCCCCCCATGACTCTGATGGCCCCTTCAATGATCTCCAGCACTGCTTCCTCCAGCTCTGTCAGGTTCTGCAGATGGACTACCCCTCCACCCATCTGCTGCAGCTCCCAACGGTTATGAGCGACCTTTGCCTGCAGGAGCGAGGGAAGTGTGTCAGTGAGTGTGGTGCAATGTGTTTGGGTGATGTGCCTGCTCTGGTTGAATAGCTGGCAGTGTGTGCAAGGTGTGAGATGTGGATGTGAGTGTTGCAGCAGTGGTAATTGTGTAAGGCTGAGGTGAAGCTATGATTGTGAGGTATGAGTGGGGATTGTGTAAGAATAAAAATATATGTTTTGTATGTGTGATGGACTTGAGACTATTAATATAAGATGTATGTAATAAAGATAAATTTGATGTGTATGGACCTCCCCTGGGTAAGGCAACGGCGCGAAACTTAACAAAGGAAACCTGCATAACAGGATAACCCCCCACAGAGACACCATCGAAACTCACCATCGAAACTCAAGAGCCACTAAAAGGTGTCAACAAACAATTAACTTGAGCAAGAAATGGCACCAGCCACTGCAGACAGACACATGTTCAAAGGAAAGCCAATCAAGAACTGCCATGAATATAAGATCCAGTCCTGGGGTCTTAGCAATTTAGACTAGAGACAATGGACTTAAAAAGATATAAAACAAGGAATCCAAAGGCTCTCTCTCTCTTTGGACAACCACGTGGAAAAACAAGAAGCCCTCCCTCTACAGATCAAGAAGCAAGGAACTCTACAGATCAGACCAAGAAGCAAGGGAAAAGGCCGCGTGCATTGCTTGACTCAGGGAAGTACCAGTCTGTGTAAATCTAACCCATTACCTTATGTGTTGTAATCGAGTAGAGTCCATAAATACCAGTAGGCTATTGTTTTGATGTGCATGAGGGTGTGTGTTTAATAAACTTATTCCAAATTGTTTCAAATGAATTGGTCTTGCTGTCAATTTAATGCCAGTCGAAATAAAAAGCTGACAATTGCTAGAGATTGTTGGTAGGTGAGTGATGGGGGTGTGGTTCATTGAGTAGTGTGTGAGGCTAGTAGTGCAGATGGTGGGATATGGAATTTGAAGATGCATTCACTCACCTTGACCACTTGTGTGAAGACATTAAACTTTATGCGGCGCTGTATCCAGGTCCTGGGGATAACACTCGTCGCAGTGACGGCTTGAGCGATCTCCACCCACAGCCTTCTGCTGTTCTGCCTTGAAGGCCTCCTGCCCCTCTGCTGGTAAAGGACCTGACGGCGTCTTTGAACCCCCAGGACAAACGCCTCCAGTGCCGTATCAGAAAATCTCCTCGCCCTCTCTCTTGGCTGTTGGGCCATGGCTTTCTCCACAATGACAATGAGGTGTTTCTTCAACAAAGCACCTCCCCCTTTGAGCAGTGCTGAGAGGCTGGGCCAAACTTTATTGGCCAGTAGACTGCACCCGATATTGGCACCCCCCCACCCCTGTTCAGCGCTAAGCCAATCAGCAACACGTTTAGCGCTGAGATCAGCTCTGCAATCATTATAATGAGCAGGCAGCATGGGTTTTGCGAGTTGCCTGCACCACTTTGAATGGGCGTTTCGGGCCTTATCCAATTTCTAGGCCTGAATCTCAATGAATTCCCCTCTTTGTAAGCGTTGCTCATGATGTGTGATACTATGTCAAAGGAATTCGCTTTTTTCCTCCTATATTCTATTGAAAAGAAATGTAAGCAATTGAAACCTTAACATGAACAAACATCTATAATCGGGAATTTGAGTCAATGGTAGCGCTTGGTTCAAAAGATTCTGAAAAAAGAGTGGAATAAATAGAAAATATGATACAAAATGTCAAAACCCTTGTAGTTCTGATGTAAAAATGTATGACTGAAAAGAATTAAAATCCTATTGAGTATAAATTATATATTTGCCCTTTAAAATAAGCTACATTATATCCTGTTCATAAGTTAAATAATATATGGCTAACATTAATTTAATTTTGGAACACATAAATTGCCCTTTGCTGTAAAAAGCACTAACTAGCTAAATATCTGACTGTCACTGAAGTGGATTCATCCCAAGTGGATACCCAGTGAAATACTTCAGTCGACTTAAAATGCTGATAACTGCAGACTGAGAATAAGCGATTAGCACTCAAAAGGCAGAGAAAAACACAGTCAGTGTTCAGTGGAAAGAATTTTTTAAATTTGCTGAAACATTTGAATTACTGAGAATATTCGTACAAATTCACATTATAAGGACGGACAAAAGCCATTTTTAATTAGATTTACCTTCTACAGTTTATCTTGTGTTTTGTTTTATCTCCCTCCCATTTTGTTTACCTTCCTCAAAGGGCACCTGTTTCCAGGTTTTTCTTGGTGCTCCTCTGTAATAGTCCACTTGTCGGCACATTATAGCGTTCCAGTCTGACTGGCCATTGATATTTTCCCTTTATCTCTGTTGAGGGAATGTGCTGTTCCCTATTAATCCAGTTCCAATCAGGAATCCAACGCATGATGAAAACCCAAGGCATCACCGGGACTTATTTTTTTAAAGTAGAAATAAAGTTGATAGGTTGAATTGTTTTGAGAGAAAAAAAGAGATTAAAGCTGCCTTTTGGGTGGAAGCCTTTCTTCAGAGTTGAGTTTTTAGGAAACGTTAATGTGTCTTTCTTTTCTGCATGGTGACTGCCCTGATGTGCTTTTTATTTCATTTTTCCAGCATTCGTAGTTTTCCCTTTTTATCTCTAATTTCTATGTATAGTACCTGGTATAAGTTGAACGTATCTCACATTGTAACGATCACTTCCAATAGGCAAACCTATGTGTCTTGCTATGCCTGATGAGAAGTAAATGACCACTGTTAGATATTTATAGGATATCTTTTCTTCTATCTTGCTCCCAAATAGCACCTGAAAATTGGCGCAACAGAGAGGAAGAATGGCCAGTTCCAATCAGGTATTCACCGTGATGAAAAACCAACACATCAACGGGACCATTCTCTAAGTAAAAATAATGTTGATAGGTTGAATTGTTTTGTGGAAAAAAAAAGAGATTAAAGCTGCCTTGTGGGTGGAAGCCTTTCTTCTGTTCTGTATACTGCCTATCCTTTGCTCTCGTTCTGTGCCTGAATACCACTGCTCCTGAACTCCCTCTATGGTGTTTCTGGCGACTGTACCTGAAGCAGATGCAGCAATGTAAAATCAGGGGCAAATGCCACTAAAATCCTGGTGCTACTGTTCCATCTGTCTGTACAATAGCTCCATCCCACAATCTTCAGTCACACCTACATCCTCCTTCTATTCCCGCACCATCAGTTTACACACCCACGTTTGTTTTCCTTGTTTATCTGCATTCGAAACACAGACATAGCATAATGATAGAGTTTTAACTGTGCAAAAGGTATCTCTGTACTGTATACTGCCTATCATCACAATGCTTCCCTCTTACTCATGTATTTCAGTGTGGTGTTTGAGATGCACTTCTATGTATCCCAGTGCTCCTTCTTAAGTGAACTCTCACTGACAGGAGACTGGGAGCGGAGCCTAGCTCTGTCTCTGGCACATGGTGCTGAGAACAAGGTGTTCCTCGATCGCTTTAAGCACAGACTCTGAATGGTACGGCTACATTCTGTGAGGACAGCTTGGTCCAACTTGCCTTCTATGACTTGGACAGTCATTGAGGTGGGCGGGGAGTGGTGTGGAAGTTCTGCTTTCCTGAGGGAGAGCTTCTTCTTCCATAGCCACATCCATCCCTACCCTCTTTGCAGCCTCCATGCCACCATGCTCTCTGATGTGTGGGTGCTTCAGTTACATCTCGGAAGCCCATTCCCATCTCGTGCAAGCTCTTTAGTAACCATGCCCAGCAATCTGGCAAGACAGCAGCCCAAAGCCTGAATGGCAGCTGTTTGAGCTGTCATTGTGGTCTCTCCGGGGTTGGACTGTAGATGGCCTTAGAATTGCCACTCTATTCAGGGCTGTCTACAAGCTGACGCTCTGCACCCCACTCATGCAACTGCTGGACTCTTCCATACTTGCCACCATCTGTTGGAAGCTTCTGGGCACATCTACCAATGAGCCCAATACCCTCTTCTGGTCAGAAAGCATGTTTATCTTAAAAACTGGGACGAGCAGATCTGGTTTCCTGGCCTCAGCAGTTTAGGTGCTATCTAAACTGACCCTAGAAGGTTTAGATAGACACCAGGAGGGATAGAGTAACTCTCCTCGACATCAAGGCGACATTCAACCGAGTATGGCACCAAGGAGTTCTAGCAACAATGAGGTCAATAGGAAAATCCTCCAGTGGTTGCAGCCATACCTGACACACGATGGTCACAGTTGTCAGAGGCCAATCATCACAGCCCTGGGACATCGCTGCAGGAGTTCCTCATGTAATCTCCAGTAAGCAATGTGCTGTGATTCTGGGTTAATTGTTAAATATGGACATGCTAAGCTGTACACAGTAGGTTTCAGTTTGTAACCAACTTGATCTGTTTATTGAAACTGTAGTAAATGGGGAAGCATGGTGCTGGGAGGTCAGTACAGTGACATGTTCCTGAAAGTGAGGGGTGGGTGATGCGAGGCGTACTGCTGCTATTTTACTTCTCATAGGGCTGCTTGCTGGTAAGTCTTAGGGAGGACCTGGCTCTGGAAGATCCTGCAAAGACACAAAAACAGTGCTACAAGAAAGAACCGAGAATAGTAGGACGAACGTGGCACAGGCAAGTGCATTATATGTTGTGGCTGTTCCTGGAACGATTGTGTGACCGTCCTTATTATAGGATGTATGTTAGAGTGCAGTGTTCAGGAAGAAGCCAGGGGATATAAACACTATTCTGGAACTCGGTCTCCTGCTTCTCCATCTTTAACCTCCTCCAGACTGTGGTAGCCTGGTATTGATAAGGCCTGCTCCTGGGAGGGAGGGAGGTCTCTGATGGAGGCTTGCCCACCTCCCATTGCAGAGAGCTTCCTTTGATGGTGGGACAAAATACCCAGGAAGGGACTTCTACTTAAATGGAAATATTATACTATGTATGGAAAATGAAAGGGATCTGGGGGGCCAGATTGACAATAAGACAAAACTATCGCAACAATACTCAGTGCCAGTGAGTAAAGCAAATCAGATGTTGGGCTGCATTAAATTATTTATTCATTCACGGGATGTGGGCATCGCTGGGAAGGCCAGCATTTATTGCCCATCCCTAATTGCCCTTGAGAAGGTGGTGGTGAGTCCCCTTCTTGAACTGCTGCAGTCCGTGTGATGAAGGTACTCCCACAGTGCTGTTCGGGAGGGAGTTCCAGGATTTTGACCCAGCGACGATGTAGGAACGGCGATATACTTCCAAGGTCAATATTGACCCAAAATAGCGAGAGAATTCTGCCACTTTATCAATCATTGGTGCGACCACACTTAGAATATTGTGTACAGTTCTGGTTGCTGCAGTACAAAAAGGATATTTCAGCTATTGAAAGGAAACAGAAGAGGGCAATCAGAATGATTGAAGGGATGGAGGGATTAGATTATGAGGAGCAAATATGTAAATTGGGCATGTTCTCACTGAAAAAAAGAAGGTTGAGAGGCGATATAATTCATCTTTTAAGGATTCTAAAGGGACTATATAATGTAGACTGTGACCAGCTGTTTCACCTTGTCCGGTAGAGTAGAATCAGAGGACACGGCCTGCGCTTCAAGGGAAGTAAATTCAAAACTGATCTGCTGGAACAATAATTCTGTGAGCAAGTGGTAAATCTATGCAACGGGCTCCCTGTGGCGGAAGAAGAAAGTGTTGATTCAGTCAAATGTAAATGAGACAGATATTTTTCAGAAAATAGCATTTTAGGATACAGTATGTGAGTAATTTGAGATCTGACATGTGGTCACGCATGCTTGGGAGGAAAGGGTGACTCTGGACCTATGGTTCTCAAAGTTTTTCACCACTGGGGTTTATCCTCGCCTCCTGTCTGGGTCTGTTTCAGACCAATTGCTAGAGATTGATTGCCAGGATTAGCCAACAACTCCATTATCGTTGTATCGTGCGACTACCAGGATGGCAGAAGGCGAACTAGATGGACCTTGGCCTTTTTTTGTCCAGCAATTCCGATGTTCCTACGCCATTGCCTGTAAAAGATGAAAGATGGATGAAGATAATTATGCAGTCATCAGTGCCAGCCACGAAACCCATATAAGAAGAGGGGGCTGATAGGGGAAGAGTAGATTATGTGGATAAGGTGGCATGCAAGCTGGAGAGCAATTGCCAGTGGGAATGCTTGTGTCAGAGGCATGAATGTTCTTCGAGGAAGATGTAGAAAGAAAGACAAGCTCTTGCATTTCTGTAGCTCCTTTCCTGCCCTCAGGACGCCCCAAAGTGCGTCACAGCCAATGAAGTACTTTTGAAGTGTAGTCACTTGAATTGTTGTAATGTACGGCGACGCGGCAGCTGGTTTGCGGAATGCAAGGTCCCACAAACAGCAATGAGATAAGCGACCAGATAATCTATTTTTATTGGTTGAGGGAGAAGAAGGAAGGCAGGAGGATTCAAGGACACTTGCAGAAGAAGCATACAGATTGTGAAGAACAGAATGCATTGAGGTGTGCAGAATAATCACCTTTTCCTCGGTGAAAATAGCCAGCTAGTGGCCTGCCTTACCCCTTTGATCAGCTGCTCTGCCACACATTCGGCGCTGCTGCCTTTGATACTTTTCTCCCGCCGATAGGATGGAAGATGCTGTCTCACGGCCCGGAGCAGCACATCGACGCGCTCATGAAATGTGGTGGCCTCTGCCTTTGCCTTGCTCTGGTCCTGATGCTCTTCGAGCCCTCCAGGGAAGCAGTAAACCATTATCCAGGGATTGAAGACGAGAAGCGAGGAGAGCAAATCCTTTCCAGGGAACTTAACGTTTAAGCCATTTAGAACAAATGGCTTCAGGAAGCAATATATATATAAAGATCAAGCAGACCAACTTTGAGCCTCACATACCTGATTGCATGGATTTCAGGGTCACGGAAATACCAAAATCGGCAGCAGCTCCTTGCATGGGCCTCCTGTTGCATGAGCCTCTTGAATTTAAGATCCGATTTGAACCTGGACTTCCAGTGGGCCCTACACTAACTGTGCACCTCTGTGCGCCCAAAGACCCCCCTCGCCATGCTGATGAGGGCCCACAGGAAAATCGCACAGTATCTCGCCCTCCCCCCCGACCTCACTGGCGTAACACACTTCAGTCAGTGCCGAGAGAGGCATTTATATGTCGTATCTAGTCGTGGAAAATTCTAGAAAGAAGTTATTTTCTTTTTTTAGCAGATTTACAGAAATAACCCTTTGATTTAATTCATCCATCAATATTAAGAAAGATTCTAATTGACTTATAGCAGCCCAATAGAGTTTGCTCTTTTGACAGCTGCTATATTAATACAACACCTCGGGAAAAGATTAAAAGAAACAATTCTGTAGTTATGGCCTCATGTTAAGAAGCATCCAGGGTCCAAATCTTTACATCGCAAGCAGTTTGGAGTTTAATCTTTTCTGAATGATAACAGGCTTGATAATGAATGTTGCGCCAGTGGGGTCGGGGGAGGCGAGATACTGTGTGATTTTCCTGTGGGCCCTCATCTACATTGGAAACAGAACTTAAGGAAGCCACCACTTTCTAAAATTGGTCAACTATTTGGAATAATGTTCACAGCTAATTTTGCCTTGTAAAATGGAAGTTATTACAAGTGCCATATATTATCTGACTACATTCTATAGGTTTATAAAAATAAAATGTCTTTCATCCAGTGATGTGGGGGTGATTTTCCCAGCCGAGGTGGGAAAATTGGAAAAGCTAAGTGCAGGTTCGGAACCCGCCTCCAACCCGCCTCCGTGCAATTTTGCCGGAGGCGGTTTTGCTGGTTGGGAATCGGTCCTGCCTCCAGCAGGCCAGTGAGGTTGTTAAGAGCCTTAAATGGTTGTTAAGGGCCTCTCTAATCCTACTTTGAGAGGCCCTCGTTATTTTTCCACATTTTCAGCGTGTTCCATGACCCTCCTAAACCACGCCAGCTAATCCTGGCGGGTTGACAAGTGGGTGGCCTCCTCACAGCTGCAGCTCCACCATTAAAACGGAGCTTTCATCAGGGATCAGTTGCAGGTGGCAGATCTTTGCTTTAAAAGGTCTTTCAGCACTTTTAGCAGGCCTTCCGAAGTTGGAGGTGCTGCAGCTTCTATCTATCAACTGTGGGACCTCCTTAGCATAGAAGAGAGGAGCAGGAGTAGGCCATTCGGCCCCTCGAGCCTGCTCCGCCATTTAATGAGATCATGGCTGATCATCCAAATTCAGTACCCTGTCCCTGCTTTCTCCCCATACCCCTTGATCCCTTTAGCCTTAAGAAATATATCTATCTCCTTCTTGAATATATTTAATGAATTGGCCTCAACTGCCTTCTGTGGTAGAGAATTCCACAGGTTCACCACTCTCTGGGTGAAGAAATTCCTCATCTCAGTCCTAAATGGCTTACCCCTTATCCTTAGACTGTGACCTCTGGTTCTGGACTCCCCCGCCATTGGGAACATCCTTCCTGCATCTAGTCTGTCTAGTCCTGTTAGAATTTTATAAGTTTCAATGAGATCCCCTCTCATTCTTCGATACTCTAGCGAATATAAGCCTAATCGACCCAATCTCTCTTCATACGTCATTCCTGCCATCCCAGGTATCAGTCTGGTAAATCTTCGCTGCACTCCCTCCATGGCAAGAACATCCTTCCTCAGATAAGGCAACCAAAACTGCACACAATATTCAAGGTGTGGTCTCACCAAGGCCTTGTACAACTGCAGCAAGACATCCTTGCTCCTGTACTCGAATCCTCTCGCTATGAAGGCCAACATACCATTTGTCTTCTTAACCACCTGCTGCACCTGCATGCTTACCTTCAGCGACTGGTGCACAAGGACTCCCAGATCTCGTTGCACTTCCCCTTTTCCCAATCTATTGCCGTTCAGATAATAATCTGTCTTCCTGTTTTTGCCACCAAAGTGGATAACCTCGCATTTATCCACATTATACTGCATCTGCCATGCATCTGCCCAATCACCCAACCTGTCCAAATCATACTGGAGTTTCTCTGCATCCTCCTCACAGCACACACGCCCACCCAGCTTTGTGTCGTCTGCAAACTTAGAGATAATGGCCTAGAAATTCGGGTGGCCGGCTTGCTGCGGGGGTAAGGATCGCGCGCGCTCTTACCTACCGCGCCTGCCGTTGTGTTTCGGGCCCACAGGAACTTCAGGTCCTGGGCCTCTCCCTAGTGCCGGCGCACAGTGCTTGCGTGTCCCAGGGGCACAGTTAGTGCGATGCGACTCCTGGGATCACGTGGGCCATGGAGAGCCAATGGCAGCAGACCATCTTTCATTCATAGATTTGACAGGAGACCTGTCAAATCTGTGAATTGAAATCGGCCCCAAAAGAACAGCTAAACCTCAAATAAATTAAAAAAAAATCCCATCACATTAATAACATAACTATAGTTAAATAAATTAACCGCTTTAAACAAAAATTTTAATTTTTGAAAAAATTTAAATTCTTTTTAAAAGTTATAAAAATAAACTTACCTTTCTTTAAAGTCTCTAAAAAAGATAAACCTGTTGAAAAAAATTTAAAATTATACTTAATTAACTACTTACCTTGTTCAAAAAGGGGTCTTACGCCTCCTTTTTACTTGTGTAAAATCTTCCATACTTACCCTCGCGTTGTAACCTGAAAAAAAACCTAAGTGTGCTGTGTGCGCGCAGCCTCTAGTGTGCTCGCGGTTCACCTAGGAACCGCCCCCTTCGCCATACCGGAAGTGTCGGTTTCCCGCGCATGCGCAGTGCATGCAGCAAACCGGCACTTCGGGAACTAATGCGGGTGAGTACGCAGCGGGTACTCTCCCGAGAACGGCCGAATTTTTGGGCCATTACATCTAGTTCCCTCGTCTAGATCATTAATATATATTGTGAATAGCTGGGGTCCTAGCACCGATCCCTGCGGTACCCCACTAGTCACTGCCTGCCACTCGGAAAAAGACCCGTTTATTCCAACTCTTTGCTTCCTGTCTGCCAACCAGTTCTCTATCCAAATCAGTACCTCACCCCCAATCCCATGTGCTTTAACTTTGCACGCTAATCGCTTATGCGGGACCTTATCGAAAGCCTTCTGAAAGTCCAAATACATCTGCGCACTGCTGAACCAAGACCTGGTGCCCAGAGGAGCGGATGGACACCCCTTACCAGTGGCTATCAAAGTCACCACCGCACTCAACTTTTTTGCCTCAGACTCCTTCCAGGGATCATCAGCAGACATCAGTGGCATTTCCCAGTCGGCCGCCCACAGTTGTATCACGCAGGTTACCGATGCCCTTTTGCAAAGGAGCACAATTACATCCAGTTCTCAAGGGATCAAGCAAGTATAACCGCGCGTTCGGTTGGCTTTGCAAATATGGCAGGCTTGCCAATGGTGCAGGGCGTCATAGACTGCACACATGTGGCCCTTAGGGCACCCCATCACAACCCAGCTATCTTTGTCAACTGCAAGGGCTTCCACTCCCTCAACGTACAGCTGGTGTGTAACCACAAGAAGGAGATTTTGCATGTTTGTGCCAAGTTCTGTGGTAGTTGCCATGACTCGTTCATCCTGCGGAACTCTACTGTTCCTCCGCTTTTCAATCCGCCAAACCAACTTAACGATGGCTCCTTGGTGACAAGGCTACCCCCTGAAGAAGTGGCTAATGACGCCGATCAGGAGGCCAGCTAACGAGGCTGAAGAGCGCTACAACGCCAGCCACATTTCGACCAGGTCCATCATCGAGCAAACCATTGGGTTGTTGAAGATGCGCTTCCGATGCCTTGACCGATCAGGTGGAGCCCTGCAGTATACAGCAGACAGGGTCTCCAGAATGGTCGTGGTCTGCTGTGCACTGCACAACATGGCACAGCATCATGGCTTGCAGCTTCCTGATGAGCCAGTGGCTCAGTTCCAAGCCTCCTCAGATGAGGATGAGGATGAGGAGGAGGATGAGGAGGCTGAGGAGGAGGAGGAGCAGGAGGAGGACCAAGCGCCGGTCTGTCTACCAGCAGCAGCGGCAGCACGTGAGCACATGGCTGCCCGTGATGCAAGGGATGAACTTATCCTGGCCAGATTTGCATAGGTTGCCCATGTTGGCACATGTCCTTGGCTCCATCTTAAGACATGATAGACAATGGACATGACTCTCTGGCCTCCTTTCACTCTGGCCACCAACCTGACAACGCAAGTGTGGCGGAGCCCGCAATGTGGAGCTGCCTAAGGCGAAAGAACAGATGTCATCATGTCAACATTTTGCCACCAAATCATTTTAATGCTTTCCAACAGAGATGGCATTTCATCAATAAACATAAACATTCACCCAATCTGCACACAGATCTGGAGGTTATATCCCTTGCCAGCTGGACCCACACAGCCTTGGTTTCTTTGGGAGGCCTCTTCCTCCCAAATGAGGGGAAGAGCTCTCGCCCCCTCAACCAACATTTGCAGCGCTTTATCTGAGAACCTCGGGTAGGCCCGTGCCTTGGAATTGGACATAGTGGTTTCTCAAAAAATGTTGCAGGTGGTGCAGCATCGACAGAAATCCAGTGGAATGATCCAAGGCAGCAAGCAGCCCTAAAATCAGACTGGAAAAGTGATGTCAGCAGAGGCGAGTTTCAGTCCCAAAACACTAATTGGCCAAGGGCAAACCACACCTCTGAAATCAACTGGCCAATTAGGGGAAAATCACAATTTTTTCAATCCTATCAGTGGAGGCGGGTTTGGAACCAACCCAAACCGAAACCAGCCTCCAACCCACCTCCAATGGGAAAATCGCCCCCTGTGTCTCTGCCTGTCTTCCTCTCAGTTGTCTTTCAGTCTGTGCCTTTTGCTTTTCTCCCTTTTTGGCACTCTAGCTTTCTGTCATTGTCGTCTCGACAACTGTGACTATTTTCGGGGTTTTTTTCTTTCTTTTTCTGTAAGTCTGCCCTTTGCTGTTTCTCCTTTCACTTCTGACTGCCTCACACTTACTTCCTCTCTCTTTGTCTGTTTGTTTCTGTCTTTCAGACTCTCACACACTCTCTTTCCTGCTCTTCTCACCTTGAGCTGTGATCTAAAACCAGATTCAGGGCGACAATCATGTGATAGCTACAGAAATGATTTGATCTCTCCCTGACTATGAAGGAGGGAATGTAGAAACAAATCTATGGCCTGGAAGCTAGGAGAGGGGTGGGGTGAGGGGGTGTAGGCTGGGAAAGAATGGGGGGGTGGGGGGGTGAGGGGGCAGGACACACAAAGTCACATTGACCCAGACAAATTTACCTACTCAAACACATCCATACATACATAATCACTCTCTTCCATTTATTCACTCATGTAGACATACAAATATGTTTACAAACACACATAAACTCAGACGCTTTTTACACTTACGCACAAATTCACCTTCATGAACACCTTCGAACACACTTGTATAAATTTTTGAAATAATGTTTTTCTGCACAAACATATTTGATCTTCAGTAATATAAGTGATATCAGTCCTTATGTTTCCTAATTTCCCCCATCGTTTTTCCACAAACCCAAGTGAAGTCAAGAAGGAACTGCATCAGAAACTCAAGTGCCCTTTGGTCTCCCGCTGCCTGGCACTGGGTACACAGAAAGCGGTCACAAGGAATTCCTAACTAAAGCCAGCTTTAAACGGTTGGTGGGGGACCCTCGTCGCTACTGCGCACGCCGGACTGGGCATTGAGGCAAGCTTGAGGCTGAGCATGCCCCAGGAGTTCCCCAACACAGTGACAAGCAGAGGGCTGGGGAGATTTGGGTTAGGCAGGGCTAAGAACCTGAGTTGCTCAGAATTTGGTTGTGCAGGAAAAAAAAGGAAAAATAAAAATAAAAATAAATAAAGGCTGCTTATCTGTACTTCTGCAGATAGGATTGGTCTTTGGTGCCATATGGTTTGTATGAATCTGTGTTGAAATGCAAACAACAACGGCAACTTGCATTTATATAGCGCCTTTAACGTAGTAAAATGTCCCAAGGCGCTTCACAGGAGCGTTATCCAACAATGCAATTGGTCAGCGGTTTCACATTATCACTCAAAAACTTTACGGGCACGCTACAGTATTACAATATGACTGGCACACACAGGTAGTTAACAGGCAGTTAAGAGGATTATCCCCATTTTTCCACCAGAGGCGCGGGCTTCCCGATGTCGGGAAACCCCGCCAGGGTCACCGAGGCGAGCAGTGGGTCTGCGGGGTCGGAGGGGTGCAAAAGTGCACTGTGAAGGTGAGTGATGGGTGCAAGTGTGGAGAGGTGAGTATGTGAGGTGAGTGTAAAATGATAGAAAATGTTTACTTACCTTTGTTTCTTCCTGCAGGCTTCAACAGTTGGGGATGCGGAGACTCTCGCATCTCACCGGCAGAAATGACAGATGGCTGCTGCATTCTGCGATGCAACAGCCATCTAATTTCTGCTCACAAAAGAGGTTTGATGAGAGTCTTGAATACAAGGACTCATCAAACAACAGTGAATGTCAGTGTTTGACAGCTTCACAGAGCTGTCAAACGATGACAATTCATCTGTCAAAAATTTTTGACAGATGAAACGTCATACGTTGACGTTCTCTGTAACCGGCTTCCCCTTAATTGGCCTGCTAAGCCCGCTGGGCGAGCTTAACAAGGTCAATCAAGGGAAAATAGCGTGGGTTGGCCACAAGTCGATGGAGGCGGGACTGAAACCAGACAAGCAGCAGTCCCGCCTCCAACACGCCCCCATTGACAAAATCGCCCCCAATACGTTTAATAATATAAGTAGATTATTTATGCTGGGGGAATATTGTGTTACATTTAATGAGGCAACCTGCAGCTATTTCTACACTTTGGGAAAAGATTGTTTAAATAATAGAAGGTTTGCTAAAAGCATGGTTCTGAGAATAACTGAAAATATCTTGAACAGGTGCCTCTTGTATTGCCACTATTAGCAACAATGTAAATGATGCCAAGATGGAAATCAATTCTCCACTGGGTTTGAAAGAACTGATTGAGGAAATAAATGAGATGGTAAACTTGTATCACCAGCCCTAAACAACGTACTCAGGGGGCGTTGCCGGGGCGCTAAAAGTTAGCGTCCCTGCGCCGTAAATTCAGTGGTAGCGCCCCAAGCAGGAGGCGGGGCACTACTGGAAGAGCTCCCCCTCCTTCCTGGCGTGCTACAAGTGCATATCGCGGCGCTACGGGCAACAGCACCATGTGCATCGGCACGTAGCGCCGCGATATTGCAGGCCTCCCTCCCCTGATTATAGGGGAGGGGCCTAGCGCTGCGCAGTGAAAGCAACGGGAAATCAGCCCGGCACTCAAGAGGAGCGATCGCGGCCGTCACCCCGAATAAAAATGGGGAAGGGGGGCAGGTGCTGGCAGCCGGCCAAAAAAAAAATGGCCGCCCGACACCTTCCCTTTAGATTGCGCCGCCGTGGCTGCAAAAACGCTACCCTGACCCTGTCGGACATAGCGTCCGGCGATAGGTCAGGGGGTGTAATTGAAGTTTGCGGCCGGGGCACGAGTGGGGTGCTGCGCACGGCGATGACGTCATCGCCGGAGGTGCAGTGTTGCGGGGTGCTACCGGCTACCGCCGCCGCTAACCTCCTGCTGAATTCCGCGGGAGGCGTTAACAGTGCCGCGCCCTGGCGCTAGGGGCTTTGCGCTGCGGGAGGCACAAAGCAACCCAATTTTTCCCCCAATTTGTTAAGTTGTTGGCCAAAGTTGAAACCTGTAAGAGGATAAATATTCCGGGCTGGATTTTCATTGACCCGTGAAGGTGGGTTTGGAGGCGTGTGGGGGGTTAAAGTTGCAGATTCGGGGGTCCCGACCCCATCCCACCCCCAACCCGCCTCCATGCCAGTTTCGCTGGCGACGGGTACCCGACCTGTGCTGGGACCCGCCTCCCTGAGGCGGGAAGGGGATTAGTGACAATTAACTGCCTGTTAACAGGTAGTTAACAGCCAGTTTTTTGCCTAATTCCTATTTTGAAAGCTGAAATGTGGGCTTCCCGACAGGTGCCAACCACGCCAAGTTAGTGAGGCGGACCGTGGGTCTGCAGGGGTTGGAGGGGTCGATATGTTTGGTGGGCAGGTGAGTGATGGGTGCATGCGTGCAGAGGTAAGTGTGTAAGGTAAGTGCAAAGTGTGGGAAAAAGTTTTACTTACCTTAACTTCCTCCTGCAGGTGTCAGCCCTTCAGTTCTCGGGAGTCAGAAATCTCACCGGCACAGAAAGCAGAAAGGCCGTGGTGCTGTCAAAAACTGCAACCTTCTGTTTTCTGTGCTGGAATGATTTCTAACTCAGCCTGAGAGGAAGGACTCAAGTTAGAAGACAAATTGTCAGTGTTTGACAGCTTTACAGAGCTGTCAAACGCTGATATTTCATCTGTCAAAAGCTCTTGACAGATGAAATGTCAATCTGTGACGTCACCTGTTGCCGGGTGGCCCTTAATTGGCCTGTTGAGCCCACTGGGCGGGCTCAACAAGGTCAATCAAGGGAAAATACAGTGGGTTGGCCACAAGCCGATGGAGGCGGGTCTACAACCCAAAAAGTGGGAGTCCCGACTCCATCACGTCCCCAGTATCAAAATCCAGCCCTCCCTCTGTGTGATGCAACCATCCCTAAATGTTCTTATTTGTAACTATATAAAACTGAATGTTGCATTGTATATTCCTTATTTTTTTTATTAAACGATTTAGAAAAAATGCAATTTCCTCCAGTTTCAGTGTTGAAGTGTTATTACTTCAGGAAAATTCAATTGCACCTCTTGGACTGTTATTAACTGTAGTGAAATTCAAACAGCAGATTTGTTTTTTCAGATGTCGTTGAGTAATTGTATTGCTGAGAGTTGTGAGTTAAACCCTTTATTGTCAGGTACTGGCGTTAATCTTGTCCATTTTTGTCATCTTTCAAAAAATGATGACATACTTTGTTTCTTTTCATTCTGTAAGAAATTCTATTTCCAGGATTCTGTTTATCTCCCTTACTTGTCTTTTCCACTTTTTCTATTTACTAGTTTTTAGCTTTTCTATTTTTTTAAATATATGTGGAGGAGTCCAAAACTAGGGGCCATAAATATAAGATAGTCACTAATAAATCCAATAAAGAATTCAGGAGAAACTTCTTTACCCAGAGAGTGGTTAGAATGTGGAACTTGCTACGGCATGGAGTGGTTGAGGTGAATACCAAAGATGCATTTTAGAGGAAGCTAGATAAACTCATGAGGGAGAAAGGAATAGAAGAATATGTTGATGGGGTTAGATGAAGTAGGGTGGGAGGAGGCTCGTGTGGAGCATAAATACCGGCATGGACCAGTTGGGCCGAATGACCTGTTTCTGTGCTGTAGACTTGATGGGGGGCGATTTTGCCAGCCCTGGGGAGGTGGGTGTGGAGGCGGGACTGCCGGGAAAATGGCAGAATTTGGGGGCAGGTGCCCGACTCGCCCCCAACCCGCCTCCATGCCATCTTCCCAGGAGGCGGGTAGCCGTCCCGCGCCGGGTCCCGTCTCCTTGGAGGCGGGAAAGGATTAAAGTCTATTAACTGCCTGTTAACAGGTAGTTAACAGGCAGAAAATAGGATTATCCCCTTTTTGCCCTCACAAGAGCGGGCTTCCCGAAGGCTCCAAAACCCACCAGCTCAGCGAGGCGAGTACTGGGTCTGCGGGGGTCGGGGTGGGGGGGGGGTGCAAAAGTGCGCTGTAAAGGTAAGTGATGGGCGCAAGAGTGGAGAGGTGAGTATCTGAGGTAAGTGTAAAGTGTTAGTAAAAGTGTACTTACCTTTGTTTCTCCCTGCAGGCTTCAGTCGGTGTGTATGCGGAGAGTCTCGGACCTCTGTGTTGCAGATGACAGATGGCCGTTGCATTCTCAGATGCAACAACCATCTAATTTCTGTAAAAGAAAGAAGGTTGATGAGGTCTTGAATTCAAGATCTCATCAAACTACAGAGAATGTCACTGTTTGACAGCTTCACAGAGAAAATTTTCCCTTAATTGGCCTGCTGAGCCCGCTGGGCGGGCTTAACAAGGTCAATCAAGGGAAAATAGCGTGGGTTGGCCACAAATCGATGGAGGCGGGACATCGACCCGCCAAGCAGTAGTCCCGCCTCTAACGTGCCCCCATTAACAAAATCACCCCCGATGTAATATCTTGTTCCAGTTTCCTTCCTCTGTATGAGTAAATAACTTGCACCTCTTGAGCTGTGAGTGTTTGGTCGTGCTAGTGTTATTGTTCTTCAGGTAAAGAAACCTAAACTAAAATTACTTTAAAGAGTTATTTCTTCACGCTTGGTGACTTGTGGAATAGACTGGCACTTAGTGCAGTAAGTAGTGACTCAGTGAAAATAATTAAAAGGAAATTGGGCCAATTACCGAGTCAGCAGGGAGTAGAGGGATGTGGGTTTGGGGAAGGGAAAAGGAAGAGGAATATGACCAAATTAGGTGAGATGTTCATAACCACATATATTCCCTTAATCTATCAATGTATTGCTAATTTTCAAAGGTAAATAAATTACCCTCATTCTTCGGTCTGCCTGGGTTGTGTCTTTACTGCTCAGCGGCCTGCTTCTGAACCTCTTCCAATGCTCCCCTTGGGATACTTGAACTATTGCTCGAGCTGGACTGCACTCTCCGGGCTGGATTTTGATACTGGGGCGGGTTGGGGTCGTGTCATCCGCATTTCATGTTATCCACCCGACTGCAATTGGATGTGGGAGATTGATGCAATTTTCACTTAATTGGGCAATTGAGTTCCAGCATGTGGGAACCCATGAACCAATTAGTGTTTCAGTCTGAAAGTCAACTCTGATGATGTCATCATTGCTGCTGCATTGCAGGTCAGAGACTGCCTGGCTTTTGCTGTGAGAGGACCTGGATGCAAAATGAGCAGCAGCTCTAACTAAGGGGAGAGAGAGAGAGAGAGAGAGAATTTTTTTGCATCCAGGTCCTCTCACAGCAAAGGCCAGGCAGCCTGTGAAGACCTTCAATGCAGCAGCATCAGAGGCGACTTTCAGACCTAATACTACTACTACCTTCATCACATCTCCGTTGTAATAGTGGACCTGCAGCTGATAGTCAGCTATACAAATGTGCTCCCGCCAGGTTTCACAATCGTGGTTCAGAACAGGCATGCTTCACGTAGATCAAGGGTTAAAATCACAAAAGCCTTTCAAAATGGCATTATAGAGCCAATTTAGTGCTTGTTAAGGGCCTTAACAGCCTATCCCATCTCTTAAAGGCGGGACGGAGTCGGGACCAGCAGACACGATTTAATGAAAATATCGTGGCGGTGGGATGGAGGCGGACTTGTGCCCGCCTGCCAGTTTTCGCAATTTTAACCCCCCACACGCCTCCAAACCCGCCTCCACGGGTCAATGAAAATCCAGCCCTCCGACTTAGTTCCTCCCTATGAGGAGACACTGTTGTTTCCACTTAGCACCCCGCTGCTCAGAACCCTTCATATCAGGAAGCCAGCAGAGTGGAGGATTGAACCAACACCCTCCCACTCCACGGCACTGTGTGTTAGTGCTCCAGGACTTGATGCCATGGTGTTGCAGTTACTGATGCATTTCTAGGGTTAGCTTGTCTTTTGTTCTGTTGGGAATAGTTCAAAGACTTGCGACTCCCTTTAGTTAGCCATATATTAGTCTGGGACTCCTGGGAGACCTGCCGCCTCCAAGCGGCAGTCTCCACTTGGTAGCGAACCACGGTTCCGCAGATCCTGTTCGGGACCCAGTAGGAAAGAGGCGCTTACCTTCTGCACCTCTGTCCTCTGTTCTTGGCATCCGTGGAAAGAAAAATGGTGCGCTGGAGTTTGCCTCCTTTATATGCTGTCAGCCATTCCAAAGGCAGATGACCAATAAACAAGTGCTTTTTTGAGCATTATCTGACGCCATGTTCTTGAAAGGCTGTAAAGCATGTTTTGCTGAATCCGGAGATGTTACAGGAGGAGGACTGCTGAAGCAGCTTTCTCCTCCGCTGTCAGATTCAGTGTGTGGTACATTATTTTGTCCAGTGAGGCTCTGGGGTATCCATTTGCTGCTTATGGACAAATGAAAATATGTATTATTTTCATTTTATTTTTGAGTCCATTTTCCATGGAGCAATATTTAGGCGCTCCACAGAAAATGTGCTCAAAAACAACTTCAGATTTTTTTCTGCTGGAGTTTAGATTTTTCATGATGCGGAGGAATCACGCCAGGACTATTGGCCTGTTGATTGTACATTGTAGTCTGAATTGTTGATGAATGCTTATTAGATATAGAAATGGTAACCTTTCCTTCTCTTCTATTTCATATGACCTGTAATTTTGGATGTGTTTTGTTGTTTTACATCAAACTGGTCTAATTTGATCATAGAATCGTTGAAGTTTACGGCACAGAAGGAGGCCATTTGGCCCATTGTGTCCGTGCCGGCCGACAAAGAGCTCTGCACCCTAATCCCACTTTCCAGCTCTTGGTCCGTAGCCCTGTAGGTTACGGCACTTCAGGTGCATATCCAAGTACTTTTTAAATGTGATGAGGGTCTCTGCCTCTACCACCCTTTCAGGCAGTGAGTTCCAGACCCCCCAACACCCTCTGGGTGAATAAAGTTCTCCTCAACTCCCCTCTAATGTAAGTCTTAATTCACTTACTCTTTGAGCTTTGATTTTAAGTGAGACACATCACTGGGTGTCCTTAGTTAATCTTAAATTTTGGCAGAACTTTGCAGTACATAAGGGAGTTCAGGAATAGTGGGGTGTGAAGCGAGCAAAGACAGTTTTAAAAGCAGAACAATCAGGACCAACAATTGTTTGTCCCCTTGTAGATGTCCATTCTTGATGGGGTATTGTCCCACAGGTGACATTGCCAGACACCCAAATGGCCATCCATTTTGCGCAAGCCTAGTCAGTGATTGGACTATTTGACTTTGGCAAACTGAATTGGATCCTCTCCTTCTCTGAAGTTAGAAAGATCAAATAACTCAGCACCTACCAGGGATGATCCCTGGGACCTTTCTTGTCTATACAACCAAGTATCATACCATGTGATGACTGAGATATTGGGGGAGACAGAACTTACCCACAAGACATTTATAATTCTAAAATGTGACCTTGTGTAGGGCCACTGTACTATAAAGAGTAGCATAGTCCTCTTACATAGACTCAACTGGGACTGCTAATTTAAACCAATAGAAAGTGCCAGTCATTATCCCATTGAACCTATTATTTTTCTGACCTCTTTGTTCTTGAAGTGGGGAAGCCTTGATCACTTGATTGCTCTATGATGACATAGTTAAGTGTATTTTTTGACATGAAAATGACAGAATAATATCACTATCCACCTAACGATTCAGTGCTGAAAACACCTCTCAGGTGAATTGATTCACAGTTTTCAAGCTCCCATTTTAGAAATGTTAGTAAATGGAATAGAGAAAATTCATCTTGTTTGATGCATACACATCATAGGTGCTATGAAGTGAAATTGCTTGCTAATTTTTAACTATAATTAATATTAGGTACTAGTTGATCTCCAGTGGCATTGTACATGGTGAGTCAAGGCCAAAAAGTCTTCAGATGAAGTGGGGTTAGAGGGCAGGGAGATAGTTGGACCAGGGGAATAGTCCCTTTTTTAAAAGTCATTCAATCCGTCCTATCGTTATACAATATTTTGATTTGTTTATCATCATTTATAGTTAAACAACAAAATTTTAATGGCATTTTGGGAAGCAAAGAAATAGAGCAGGTTGGGGCCGAGGAGTTTGTCTGCAGTATAGGCTGAGGAGCTGGGAGATACAAAACTGAGGTGCGGCAGTACTGCCACTGGCAGGAGAGCAGATTTAAAGTTACAACAAAAATGCTTGTTGCAAACGGTGGCATTAACATAAAGCGTGTTAAAGTTACATAGGCATTTTCCATTATAAATGTGGACATGGGTATTGATAATAGAAAAATTAGCACGAAAATTTGACAAAAAACATGACAATAGAAAGTAAGGTTTTATCAGCAGAAAATGCGTGCAGGTGTAAGATTTTTAGTATAATATATAGATTTTAACATCACATATTTTGGTAGAAAGTTAAAATAATTTCTAATTGATTTTGTTCCCCCCCCCTTCCCCCACCCACCTTTTTCCTGTTATTTCCTCCCAGAATCTGCTCACTGGCACAAAACTGCCTTCAGCCAGGATCATAGGGTAAGCAGGGCTCTGAATTTCCCCCATCCCTCAATGGGATGCACCAATGAGAGGGGCACTTGCAACAAAGCCCGCTACTGATATCCGTTTTCTTTTCTTACATGGACCATTCCATTTCATCGAGGCATTTCCGGGGTCCAGGCACTGTGTAGAAGCAGTAGGCAGATTTTGCTCATAGCAATTTGGAGATTTGACCCCCAAAACTATCTGGGATGGGAGATTCCTGCTCTATTGCTTTTGCTACCAGGTTATTCTGTGGATAGCACCTAGCAACAGTCGTTTGGAATACAATATAGAGCATAGCCGTGTATAAAGCTAGCAAAATGTGCACAGAGGTCATAACAGGATTGAAAAATTCAAGTGCTCAGCTAACAGCAATAAATGCAATGAGTTCAAACAGTGTAGTTTAACTTCCAACTTCTTGTCATTCCACAGAGCTACACACTTATTAATATCAATCAATTGGATGTAAGCTGTGTAATATGTGTGTGGTTTAAAGAAAATATGAATGTGTAAAAGGTACAGAAAGATCAGTTAGCTGAAGTGTTGGAGTAGACGATCTGTCAGTATTCTCCACTGTAGCTGTAGGGAGTGACAGCCATGTGTTCGTACAGGCTGTCACACAAATCTCGGAACAAACTGGAACATCCCAAAGGATTAAAATTAATCTTCCATTTACAAATAGCACAGGAATGACAGGACAAGAAGGTTTTCATCGGGTTTATATCTGGTGACAACAAACATGCTAGTTGCAAACAGTGACATAAACACACTCAAGCCATGTAGAACAGAAAAATCTAGTCTCAGTTCGGCAATTAACCAAGTCAGGCAAACTCCGTGCCATTCACACCCATCAATAGAAATAGCTGTGGGCAGCCCAGCCTCAGTAACTTGAATGTCAACCCCATCCTTCATCCTACACTGCCTGCTGTATACGTCCATGTTTCTGCATAAGTCGGTGTAACTTGTTCCCTTGTAACAAATCTCAAAGTTAATGGTAAATAACTGTCAGGGAGGCACTAAATCACCCGTCTGTCTGCTAACTATTAGTTAAGGTTTAATTGTTTTGCCAATTTTCCCGTCTGTCATGTTGTAAAATTACTGGTGCTTTCGAGCCACATCTGCCCTTGTTAGAATGAGTGATTTCACAGTTTCGAAGCAAAATGAAAAAGGAGAACTAAAGAATGAAACACAAAGTTCGATTCATTTACTGCTTTCTCACCAGACGTGACTTCAATCATTTTCTCCTCCAGCAGTTCCACTTCCGTTGCTCCTCTGAAAGTTTCATAACCGAGTTGCACTCTCACCTCAGGTCCATCCTGTGCAGGGAGTTCAGTAATGAGTTCGATTATGTACATTTCTATTTTTCCTTGCTGATTATTAACACGTCACATTCTAATGATGTAAATGACCAGTCAGTCATCAATTACTTGGGGCATATCTTTTCCTGCATTCTCAAAGTCAGCGTGAATATAAAGTGGGTTTTGCGCTCATGCCAGCTTTTCTCTAACATTAGTGAATGGATGAAAATAATTTTCTTAAAGAGGGTCTATCACCAGCCATACACTTCAAGGAATTCCAATGGATTCATGAAGAATGAACTATTGCCTCTAAAACCATACTGACTGCCTCTTATGACCTCTACACTTTTTAGATGTAATTGATCATTGATAGTATCACAAAAAATACTTTGCACTATTTTCCCTACGACCTATGTTACATCAGTATAATTCTCAGATTCATACCTCATTTCTTTTTTTGAATATCTGGATGACATTTACAATCCGACAGTTTTCAGCTATCTCTCCCGTTTTATCAGGGAAGGATCGTGCTGCTTGTCTGCATCCCCAAATGTAGATGTTATTGTTTTATCTACTTCCACGTCCCATTTAACGTGCTGTTACTTTTGTTCTTCAGCCATTGTTGTGATACTTTCAATTTTTTTTTATATTGCTCTTGTTAAGCGCCTTGGGACGTTTTGCTACGTTAAAGGCGCTATATAGATGCAAGTTGTTGTTGTTGACGTTGTCTATCCGTTCACCTTGAGTTGCTGGTTGATTGCAGTTGTCAATTATTACTTTCTTACCTGTATCTTTGCTGCGTTCTACCCATCTCTCCTTCCATTAAATGAATCTCTTACCAACACTGCTCCTCCTCTACTTGGTTGAATAGATCCTTCTGTGTTGTATGATTCCATGATTCTATGACAACACTATTCTCTCTGTGGGTGAGCAGTTACCAGTTGGCCATCTATGTTTACCAAACCAAGAGCATTCTTCCCCCCACCCCCCCCCCCCCCCCCCCCTTGCCTGGTTTAATTGCTTTGTGCTGCTTATATGAAGTCCATCTTTCCTACATGTCCTCTTTTATTTGGTAACATAAAACCACTGAACACGCATTCATGGGCCCATGAAGTATTTATGGGATCAACACACATCAGCAAGACAGCATTTTCTTGGCATGCCAAGATAAAAATAGATAATAGAAAATGCATAAGTAATTTCCATCCGCACATATTGGTACATGCATTTTAAGTTGTGTCGCACTAAAGTCAATGATGGACACCTAGGGGATCAGGTGTTAATAAGTGTTTTTATTTATTAAAGGCTTCTATATTTTTATAATCTGCAGCCCATTGAGCACTTTGTAGCGCAGTAGTCATGGCACAACTGCCACCTGAGATTGATTAAGATGCTAGTGGTGGCGTCTCAGGTGCCACATTAATGCCGTGCCACCCCTGCCTTTGCAATTCACCACATACTATCAATGCATTATGTTATCGCCAGCACTGCGTTTTTTCAGGTGTAACAGCATTTTTTTAGGTGTGTGGCAGAAAACATGCTTTTGTTTTCCTCTGAAACTAAGCCGTGCTTTAGCTCTTGAAGGGTTACAATTCAAAAAAGGATTAAGTCATTAGGTATTGTTATAACAAAGTATAATTATTTTAGGCTAGTCACAGGACATGAAAAATGATGTGCACACAGAACCAGTTTTGATTATCCAGATGCATAGAAAACAGACAGAGATTAATATCAATTTGCCATTATACTCTGTCATTTGTTATACTGAAGGAAGCAGAGATGCAGCTATCCATCTGGCTCTTTCTGCTGGTATAGAGCATATCTATATTTAGATGCGTGTATTTCTCACCGCAGCAATTAAAAACCAGTTACATTTGACACATTTTAATCTTGTGTTGGACCCATTTCACCACCATTTCCATTTCAGCAGAATACGTGAGTCACTAACCATTGTAGGTACCTGCTTATTGGATGTGCTGAGTGGTAGTTTGCGTGGCTGGATGCCAATCTGGATGCGGTCCATTTTTGTTAATAGACATGTTTACCTTAATTTCCATCACTCTAATTTGGCACTGTGTATTTCAATGAAGAAAGAGGCTGCTTTTAGTTGACTAATGATAACTAATATAGTTTAATACTTTAATCTGTTACTGTACTTTTGTAAAGTTAAAAGAGAATGTCAGTACTTATCAGCAAACACTCTGCCAAGTGTTGTAAACCATATGTTGCAGTGTTCTGCCAAAATCTAGTGTCAGGAACCAGTTCAATTTTTTCACTGCCATATGACTTCATATCCTCTTCCTTCCTTGGGTGCACTTTGGGTAAGATGATATCACAATGCCTTTGGTGTTAATATAGTTTGCACTCTTGAAATGGTATTTTGATGGGTTTATTTATCTGGGGACACAGATTTAAGGTTTTAGGCAAGAGATACAGGGGGGGATGTGAGGGAAAACGTTTTTACACAGCGAGTGGTGAGGACCAGGAACTCGCTGCCGACGGAAGTGGTGGAAACGGAGACACTCAATATTTTCAAGGGGAGACTGGATAGGCACTTGAGGGGAATAAACTTGCAGGGCTACGGGGATAGAGCGGGAGAATGGGACTGACTCGATTGCTCTACAGAGAGCCGGCACGGACTCGATGGGACGAATGGCCTCCTTCTGTGCCGTTATGACTCTATGACTCTATTTACCAAACTTTGTATTAATCTGTACTTTGCGTTCTGCACTTTGCACCAGCACAAATATCATCCGCCACATCTTATTTAGACCAATTTTAATGATAATTATGGGGTGTAATGATGCTAATTACACTTCATACGAAATTATCCTCCCAACAAATGAAGAAAAATCAATGGCCTTATTCAAACTATGGTTTGACTGGTTTAAACAACACCAACCGCGAATATAAGTACACACAAACCACAGGCACCCACCCAGACTGACTGAGGGGTTTCTACCTCATTGGAACTAGCAAGAGACCTTACTGCACTAATTGCCTGTAAAGAACAAACAGTGTTTCAGGCACCTCAGCCTGACAAGACAAAGAATTAAAAGCCTCTGACATGATTTGCAGGAGGATGTAATTCAAAATGTGTCATCACCTGTGCCTTTTTTCTCTCTTTGCTCCTAAAGCAGTGGAACTAGCTTGGCTGGGCACTTCTCACACTACTGTGCTCTGAATTGGAACAACCCCAATCTCTTCTGCCACTATTGACAGGAGTATGAAAGCTCCAAAGTCACCGTCAGGATAAACTTTATGCCGCACAATTAACATTTGCACCCGTGCCGAAGGGGAAACTTGAGCCATTTTGCAGTTGTCCACTGTCATTCATTAGTGTGAAGGTTGAGGTGAAAAATCAGGATCTTCACATTGCTTGTCCACAGCCATTTGTTAGTGTGAAGGCCGAGGGGGAAAATCGTGCTCATTATGTTGTTGTGCACAGCCATTTGTTACAGTGAAGGCTGACTTTGCTGCAGCTAGTTTGGTTCTCATCACAATTATTTAGCCACAGTGAATGTCAGAAAAAAAAAACCCTTGTCAATCCTCAGTGACTTTGTAAGACAGCATAGCATTCACATTAATAAGCTTCAATGTTGGTCAAATCGCCATATAAGGGCTGATCATACACATTTACAACTTATCCAGAAATTGTTTGGTTAGATGTTGGTTTAATGGCCCTTAACAATGGTGTAATTGCAATTCTGTATTTTGATTGCAAGCGTTTCTTACGTTCGTCAGAGATTGTTGTTATAGATTTAGACCTTGGGTAAGTTGAGTGACATCTGTGTGATATTCTCAGAAAAAGTTTGGTTCATATTAGAAATTCCATCCCAGATATCCTGGGGCTAAATTGCTGTTTGACCCCAGGCTAAGTACAGTTAAGTACAGTAAATGCCAAATGAATAGGGTTGATGACAAGTAAAGTGGAGGTTGATAGCAGTGATGGGCAGGCAATCATGTCATTCTGAATCCATTTTGTCATGTAAATAGTTTTTATGTCGACAATGTGGACCATTCAAAGCAATTTGGAATTTAAAAAATATATATGCTCAAAAATGCAGCAAACAAAACCCATCTTACCTACCCAACAATATTAGGGTGCATTTAGGCTACAACTATACATGAAGTGCAAACCAATTTTGCTTTGTCCCAATGCTGCAGTTTAGTGGGAATACAGCCTGAATCCAGATTCAGGATCTGACCCAACACTGGAGTGAATTGGAATGAGACACACTATAGGAAGGCATTTCACTCTGCTTTGCTTCAGCATATCCAATTGAAACTACACTACACTAAGATTAGCATCAATGTGAAGCCAAAACTGCTTTGCACAGACACTAATGTTGTCCTATATATGCACCCTTAGTTGGTTCCTACCATTTTAATTCTGTTAAAGAGGCTAGTGTTTAGTACTCAATTAAAAATAACCATTCTCCGGAGAAAGAATATTTTTACTTTAACTTAATCAAAACTTTTCACCCTTAATGCTATTGCATTACATTACAGGGTAATGAAGATAAAAAACAGACTAGAGTATGAAATGATTTATGTGCGGGTGACAAGACCTTGAATAACTTATACATTTTTCATTGTCAAACTAATTTCTCTATTAGTTTTAGTTATTTTGTTTCCAGATTCTCAACTTGCTCTGAGTTCATCTTAAAACTGTAAATCATATAAGAGATCAATCTACATATAACTTGTACATCTCGATCTGACAGTGATCTGAAGCATGGAGAAACAGACAAGCAAAAAAAAAAGATGAGTTAAACTTCTCCATCTTCTGACTAGGGGAATATTGCTTGTGTTTTAGAAGCAGGAGATTGTTGCATTGAAGTGTAGGCGTGTTAAACCGAGATTTGTGCCAAGCAGGTTCAGGCCTGTGTAATGATTCTTCACTAATTGTTCAATTCAAAGTTTGTGGCCAAGGGTTACTTGTACGTGACTGGAAGAGAGTACATTCATTCATCCGAGATTTGACTGTAACATCACTCAGCGTGAGAAACTGCCTTATTATCACTGAATGTTATGTTATGTTGTGTTGGAAGGGGGTAGAAAGGTAATAATGTAATGACCAATTACTGTCTGTAATGTAGCAAAAGACATTTTTAGCTACAGGTAAGAAATCGCTAATGAGAATAGTGTCAAGCTGTGAAGTCCAGTAAGTTGTTTTTGTGATGGCTGTTAAGTGTCAGAGACGCAAAGGTGCTGGAAAGGATTAGGGCAGGTAGAGTATTTGCCCTTCATAGGGTGGGGGCTCAAGGGTTGTGTGCCTTGCTGTCTGGGGAGTGCTGGTGGCTGTTGGGGTCACACAACTGGCAGGAAAACAGGTGAGTCGAAAATCCCTCCTACCCTATTTTTTCTTTTTCTTTCAGCAACCCTGAAATTATAAAATGTAAAGGCTCCAACCTTCAGTCTGTATATTCCATGTTAACAAGTATTAAATTCAGCTAATCTAGGCTGGCACAATTCTGAGGGAGTATTGCACTGTTGGAGCTGGCGTCCTTTATAGCAGACATCAAACTGAGTTCCATCTGCCTGTTGAGGTGGATATTAAAGATCCCATTGCACTATTTGAAGAAAAGGAGGGAGTTCTCTCCAGTGTCCCGACCAACCATTGCCAGCAAAAAAAAAGAAAAAGGGGGAGAAATTCAGTATCGCCCCATTTGGGGCGCAATTATCGGCCGGGCGCAAAGATTAGCGCCTGGCGCTAATTATCGCCACCGACTGCAAACTTGACTTTTATCGCCCCTGGAGGTGATTGGAGCGCTAAATCAGGCGCTACACATCTGTCTTAAGGTGCAAAGGCCGAGGAGCGAGGCGCTAACTCAGAGCGCTGGCGAAGCTCATGTGATGTCAGTCAGCAATGAAACACACACACAATGGCACAGGCCAGTTCTTAAAGGGGAGGGTTGATCTTGCTTTCCATCCACATCCTGCTCATTGCAGCCTTGAATCTCGGCCTGGAGAGACCTGCACATCAAATCTGCTGGAAAGAACAATGGAGAGTACCAGGGAAAGAGCTCAGAGTGCAGCCCCCACAGCCTCTTCTAAATCGATACAAGGAAGTGCAAATCAAAATGAACCTGCAAAGTGCTGCTCAGTACCCAAAACTCCTTCACACAGCGTTGAATCTCTCCAGAATTCTCTCTCCCTCTCTCTCAGAATGCGTGGTTCAAAAATGGCACCAACAATAAAAGGCAGGCAGCGGTCGCCTTTAAATAGCGCTCCCTCAGTCCCTTCATGACTGCAAAACGCTCCCCTCAACCTGTCGTTGCTAGCGTCAGGCGGTAAGGCAGGGGGCGCCACTCAATATCCGCTCCGGGGCGATACCGGGGCGTTGCGCACTCGACTGACGTCACGATCTGCCGGCGCAGGAGATCGTGGCGGTAGTGTTTAGTGTCGCCGCAAAATGTATAGTTAATTTCGCGAGCGGCGCAAACATCGCCACGCCTGGGCGCTAGATGATTTGCGCCCCATTAGCGCCCTCTTAAGGCGCTAACTGGAGGCGCAACCAACTGAATTTTTCCCCCAAAGAATCTATACGGCACCTTTCATGACTGCAGGACGTCCCAAAGCACTTTACAGCCAATTAAGTACTTTTGAAGTGTAGTCACTGTTGTAATGTAGGAATAGTGTAATAGGAAAGGTGAATTCTTAGCATTATTTCAACTGCAGAGCTTGGGCCAACAGCTGCAAGCTGATAAAAGGCAAGATCAGGATTGATGTCAGGAAGCAGTTCTTCACACAAAGAGTTGTTAATATCTGGAATGACCCTCTAAGTAGGGCAATAGAAGCAAAAATGCCATAATCATTCAAGGGGCAATTGCTATTGGTGTTGGGTGGGGGGGGTGGGGGAGGCAGGAGCGCTTTAGATTTCTATGGAAAGGGGAGCTAGGTGGCCCTCAGATGTACTGTTTAGACCAACTATTCAGTGGTCTTTCTAACTGAGATTGCCAATTAATGCCAAATTAGGGGTAGAAATTTGATTAAGGCCGCGATTTCGCCTACCGAGGCGGGCCCGGGACGGCTGGGGTTGGTGGCGGGGTGCAACCCCGCTGCTGGTTCCATCCCGCTCTGTGAAAAGAATTTTACGCTGATTGGGCTTGTTAAGCCCGCCCAGTTCGTTTGCCGGCCAATTGAAGGAAGCGGGTCTGATGACATCACTTGATGACGCATCATCAGCTGGTTTTCTTAAAGGGACCGTGCGCAAATTAATTTTGACAGTTGTGCTGTCAGTGTTCTACAGCATTGAGGTGCTGCAAACACTGACAAGCACTGCACAGAGGTGCACGGCTGCAACCAGGCTCTCCCATGACTCACTCCATATGCTTATGGAGGGAGTCACAGCACGCAGGGAGGTCCTCTTCCCTTCCCATAGGCGGAAGAGACCTCCCCAGAATTTCAATGCAGCCTGGTTGCACATTGCACAGGAGGGCACAAGCAGGGATTTTGTCAGGAGGACCTGGACGCTGTGACGCAAAACTTTCAATAATCTCTGTAGATCACAAAATGTTACTGCAAAGCCACACACAACCTCATCCTGCTGTGCCACTCATCACATCCCCATCACTCTGCCTTCCCTACCTTACTCCTGCACATCCTTACTCACACCAACTTACCTTGCACCTCCACCCATCCCTCTCTATCTATATTATCATTTCCCCATCTCACTAGCCACCCCTCACACTCATCCTCATCCTTGTCCAATCATACCAACTAACAACACACAAGGGTAGGCTCTTGGGTGTTTTAGCCAATGTTCATGTGAAGTTTTTGTTAATGTGCTGTCAAACATTGAAATCTTTATTTTCAACACTTTGCATTCTTGGACAGAATAATGTGGACCTTTGGAAGTAGCTTAGTGAGTTGCAGTGAATGGTGAGACATAACGGTACCCCCTGCAATAGTGATGAGTGTGAAAGGAATGGATTGGACATTGTAGGGATGCTTTATGGTGTTGGTGTGGGGTGGTGCCAACCTGGCACATCATGTGGCAGCCAGGGTGTACAGCATCAAGTGAAGTAAATCTGGCCATGGTGATCCCATCCCTGGCCTCCCGGGCAACAATGTGGTCGGGTGCTGATGCCCTCTGTCTTGTGCAGCATCAGTTGATTGCGGAGAAGGTTGGTGTTGTTGTTGGTGCTGTTGGTGTGCCCGGTGATGCTGGTGTTGGGGCTGATCGTGGTGGGATTCTGAGGACCAAGGTGAGATTTTTTCAAGGGCACCGATGCTGATGGAATAGATGGCAGGTGAGGTTGAGATGACAGAGGCGATCTGTCAATGGTGAGAGAGGTTGTTCCAATGAGGTGACACTGGATAGAGAGTTTGCTCCAAACACTTGCAAGCTGCATAAAGCTCAATCTGTCTTCCAAGTGCAGTAAGCAACAGCTTCTAACCTTGCAAAGTGAACAGCTATGAAATGGGAGCTTTTAGAGACCATTTGCAGCTGTCAAGTTAGTAAATCATCCCATGCTGACACAACACCCGACCTCCTTACCTGACGTGATCCTCGAGCAGCAGGGAAGTCATTGGTAAACTCTAAAAATCTAAAGGTGAGCTTAAAATACTATTTAATTGCTTCCTAACAATCTCTCTAATGATCTAAATTGCCTCCCCCGCCGCTTGGTGTCGGGTCTGTTCAGCGATGACAGACCCGACATCTGGGAGACTGGTGTGGAGGCGGGTGTTGACAGCGGGTTCTCTACCCGCTGTCAAAAAAAAACATTTTACCAGCTGACCCGCCACCAAACGCGCCCCCTGATCCCCCGAAAAATTCCAGCCTAAGACAGTCCCAAACTCATTTTATGTGGGACCTTTACAACAGAGGAAACTTTCATCCCAGAGTGGGGAAGGAAAGACTTACATTTATATAGCGCCTTTCATGACCACTGGACGTCTCAAAGCGCTTTACAGCCAATTAAGTACTTTTGGAGTGTAGTCACTGTTGTAATGTGGGAAACGCGACAGCCAATTTGCGCACAGCAAGCTCCACAAACAGCAATGTGCTAATGACCAGATAATCTGTTTATGTTATGTGGATTGAGGGATAAATATTGGCCAGGACACCGGGAATAACTCCCCTGCTCTTCTTCGAAATAGTGCCTTGGGATCTTTTACGTCCACCTGAGAGAGCAGACGGGGCCTCGGCTTAACGTCTCATCTGAAAGACGGCACCTTCAACAGTGCGGCACTCGCTCAGTACTACACTGGAGTGTCAGCCTAGTTTTATGTGCACAAGTCCCTGGAGTGGGACTTGAACCCACAACCTTCTGACTTCTGAGTGGGGAAAGAGCAGCGTCTAATCCACTCATCACTTAATCCCTACTATGTAACTTTCCTCCCCCTGTTTCTGAGATGCTGGTTTGGTTGCTGTGCTATTGACTGGACTTTGACCAAAGGTGTGGGGTCAGTATCGATACAGAGAAGCAGTAGTAAACATACTTGTAGCAAAGTCACAACTAATTCAGTAAAATAGCAGTGAGGAAAAATTACCTTGCCTTATTACTTTTTATCAATTTCTTCATCTATTGTACAAAATGATTATGTACAAGAAGGAATGTTGTAGAAGGAACACTGTATTTTCTGTTTCCGTGACTTACCCAGTTATGAACAACATGTAAAAACACATTTTTAGCCCGATATCATAATTTGGGATTTCATGTCACTTTTAAAATTAAAATTATGTAGAATAAAAAGTTAAAAAAAGATCAAGTTGTAAAGCACATAACAAGTCATTAAAGTGTAATCAAAATTATTATGGAAGATGCAGCATAATTTCACATCAAAGTGCATGATGAAGACTAACTGAAAATATCATTTTTATTTTGCTTAGTTTTCTCCAGCAGCAGTCATTTAATCACCAACAACCACAATTATTTATTTTTGTTCTGCTTTTTTTTTAGACTTAGCAGAATCACTTTAATCCTCTGCTCGTTCTTAATTAGTGTGACCTTCCCTTTTGATCTTAATGAGGATTGACGGTGATTGGCTTTGGCGTGTTATCAGAGAGTGGGTGGAAGGTGGGTGGGCTCACACAGGGCTTTCAGTTTGTCGTCTTCCAGGTACTTTTAATGAGGTTGGTTCACAGTTTGAATTTTGAAAGCTGGTGGAATAAAATGCTTCTAATTTTCTCAATCATACGACTCTATTTGTGCGGCAAAACCTCCAAGGAATAAGTAACTGAAAATGCACAGAACTGAGAGGCTGAACAGGCTGGGGCTCTTTTCTCTCGAAAAGGGAAGACTGAGGGATGACCTGATAGAGGTCTTTAAAATTATGAAGGGGTTTGATTGGGTAGACGTAGAGATGCTTCCACTTGCGGGGGAGTCCAAAACATAAATGTAAGAGAGTCACGACTAAATCCAATAAGGAAAATTCAGGAGCAACTTCTTTAATCAGAGAGTGGTTAGAATGTGGGACTTGCTACTACAGGAAGTGGTTGAGGCAAATAGCATAGATGCATTTAAAGGGAAGCTAGGTGAGTACATGAGGGAGAAAGGAATAGAAGGTTATACTGATATGGTTAGATAAAGTAGGGTGGGAGGAGGCTCGTGTGGAGTATAAACACCGACATAGACCAATTGGGCCGAATGGGCTATTTCAGTGCTGTAAATTCGATCTAATTCTATGTAAGTTTTACTTATCCTTCAAAGGAAGTAGATATTCACCGTTTTTTTTGTTTCCTTTTTTTCTCTCTTAGTATCAAAATCTTGCATTTCAGTCTCCCCGTCAGTACAGAGCAGGGAAGGTGAGCAAGCTCTCTTTGGGGTCGAGTTAGCTCCAAGATAACATGCCTGGTGATGGGAGATTGGAACCAATTTGATCTTCTGTGGCAGACTCAATATCTGAGCCAGGCGGATTCTCAGTACTCCAGGGTGCTGTTGATGATGGATCATTGGTGGAACACCGAGCTGAACCTCTTCCCATTCAGCTCCACAAAACCCTGCAATCCATTGCCCTAAAGGTTAGGGTGATCCTAGCTGGACAGGCAGGGGGACATTTACCTGTGGTAAGCTGTGTGGTTTTAGCTGGTTAAACTCCACCAGTGTCCTGCACACACTTGGGGGAACACTCAACCTTAGCTTTTACCAGCCTGTATCCATTTTCTCTGGACATAAGCAAGTGGGATAGAACATTTCATAAAAGGAAAATGGAAATTCTACTTAGCAATTTGCTTTACCACTCTTAAGCATGGTTATGTTTTTCTGTGCATATCAGACACCAAGCTGACCAAAATAAAACCCTTATGATTTTTAAACTGTTTGTTGTACAAACTGCACTCGATGTACAAAAAAACACAAAAGGGTCAAAGAGGAGGGGAATATGATTTTAATTACTGTGACAAATATTAATACAACAACATCTTGCATTTATTTGGTGCCTTTAACATAGCACAATGTCATAAAATGTTTTACCGAAGGGCTGATTGGACAATGAGCAGGAACTGGAAGAATCTATGGTCAGAAAGTGGGGAAAGTGGGCAAATCAGAAGTGCTTAGGTTGAGAATTGCAGAGCACAGGGTTATGTTGCTGGGCTGCCTATAATGGAGTGGGGAGAGGGCGAGGCACAGCAGTTCAGACTTGGGAGAGTAGAGGGTGTGTGCTCGTAAGATGTTGGGTGGAACGAGGCAATGGAGGGCCTTGTAAATGAGGACGAGAATTTTGAAATCAATGCACTGGGGATGGGGGGGTCCGAGTGGACGTAGTCAAGAGCTGGAGTGATGGGGGTCGGCAAGGACTGGAGTGATGCAGGTCGGGAAGGACTGGAGTGATGGGGCTCGGCAAGGACTGGAGTGATGGGAGTCGGCAAGGACTGGAGTGATGGGGGTCGGCAAGGACTGGAGTGATGCGGGTCGGGAAGGACTGGAGTGATGGGGCTCGGCAAGGACTGGAGTGATGGGAGTCGGGAAGGACTGGAGTGATGGAGTCGGGAAGTACTGGAGTGATGCGGGTCGGCAAGGACTGGAGTGATGGGAATCGGGAAGGACTGGAGTGATGGGAATCGGGAAGGACTGGAGTGATGGGGGTCGGGAAGGACTGGAGTGATGGAAATTGGGAAGGACTGGAGTGATGGGGGTCGGGAAGGACTGGAGTGATGGGAGTCGGCAAGGACTGGAGTGATGGAGTCGGGAAGGACTGGAGTGATGGAGGTCGGGAAGGACTGGAGTGATAGAGTCGGGAAGGACTGGAGTGATGGAGTCGGCAAGGACTGGAGTGATGGAGTCGGGAAGGACTGGAGTGATGGGAGTCGGGAAGGACTGTAGTGATGGAGTCGGGAAGGACTGGAGTGATGGGAGTCGGGAAGGACTGTAGTAATGGAGTCGGGAAGGACTGGAGTGATGGAGTCGGGAAGGACTTGAGTGATGGAAGTCGGGAAGGACTGGAGTGATAGAGTTGGGAAGGACTGGAGTGATGGAGTCGGGAAGGACTGGAGTGATGGGAGTTGGGAAGGACTGTAGTGATGGAGTCGGGAAGGACTGGAGTGATGGAGGTCGGGAAGGACTGGAGTGATGGAGGTCGGGAAGGACTGGAGTGATGGAGGTCAGGAAGGACTGGAGTGATGGGAGTTGGGAAGGACCAGAGTGATGGAGTCGGCAAGGACTGGAGTGATGGAGTCGGGAAGGACTGGAGTGATGGGAGTCGGGAAGGACTGGAGTGATGGAGGTCGGGAAGGACCGGAGTGATGGAGTCGGCAAGGACTGGAGTGATGGGAGTCAGGAAGAACTAGAGTGATGGGGATCGGGAAGGACTGGAGTGATGGGGATCGGGAAGGACTGGAGTGATGGGAGTCGGGAAGGACTGGAGTGATGGGGATCGGGAAGGACTGGAGTGATGAAGTCAGGAAGGACTAGAGTGATGGAGTCGGGAAGGACTGGAGTGATGGGAGTTGGGAAGGACTGTAGTGATGGGAGTCGGGAAGGACTGGAGTGATGGGATCAGGAAGGACTGGAGTGATGGAGTCGGGAAGGACTGGAGAGATGGAGTCGGGAAGGACTGAAGTGATGGGATCAGGAAGGACTGAAGTGATGGGGGTCAGCAAGGACTGGAGTGATGGAGTCGGGAAGGACTGGAGTGATGGAGTCGGGAAGGACTGTTGTGATGGGAGTCGGGAAGGACTGGAGTGATGGGGATTGGGAAGGACTGGAGTGATGGAGTCGGGAAGGACTGGAGTGATGGGAGTCGGGAAGGACTGTTGTGATGGGAGTCGGGAAGGACTGGAGTGATGGAGTCGGGAAGGACTGGAGTGATGGGAGTCGGGAAGGACTGTTGTGATGGGAGTCGGGAAGGACTGGAGTGATGGGAGTCGGGAAGGACTGGAATGATGGAGTCGGGAAGGACTGGAGTGATGGGGATCGGGAAGGACTGGAGTGATGGAGTCGGGAAGGACTGGAGTGATGGGGGTCGGGAAGGACTGGAGTGATGGAGTCGGGAAGGACTGGAGTGTTGAGGTCGGGAAGGACTGGAGTGATGGAGTCGGGAAGGACTGGAGTGATGGAGTTGGCAAGGACTGGAGTGATGGAGTCGGGAAGGACTGGAGTGATGGAGTCGGGAAGGACTGGAGTGATGGGGGTCGGGAAGGACTGGAGTGATGGGAGTTGGGAAGGACCGGAGTGATGGAGTCGGCAAGGACTGGAGTGATGGAGTCGGGAAGGACTGGAGTGATGGGAGTCGGGAAGGACTGGAGTGATGGAGGTCGGGAAGGACCGGAGTGATGGAGTCGGCAAGGACTGGAGTGATGGGAGTCAGGAAGAACTAGAGTGATGGGGATCGGGAAGGACTGGAGTGATGGGGATCGGGAAGGACTGGAGTGATGGGAGTCGGGAAGGACTGGAGTGATGGAGGTCGGGAAGGACTGGAGTGATAGAGTCGGGAAGGACTGGAGTGATGGAGTCGGCAAGGACTGGAGTGATGGAGTCGGGAAGGACTGGAGTGATGGAGTCGGGAAGGACTGGAGTGATGGGAGTCGGGAAGGACTGTAGTGATGGAGTCGGGAAGGACTGGAGTGATGGGAGTCGGGAAGGACTGTAGTAATGGAGTCGGGAAGGACTGGAGTGATGGAGTCGGGAAGGACTTGAGTGATGGAAGTCGGGAAGGACTGGAGTGATAGAGTTGGGAAGGACTGGAGTGATGGAGTCGGGAAGGACTGGAGTGATGGGAGTTGGGAAGGACTGTAGTGATGGAGTCGGGAAGGACTGGAGTGATGGAGGTCGGGAAGGACTGGAGTGATGGAGGTCGGGAAGGACTGGAGTGATGGAGGTCAGGAAGGACTGGAGTGATGGGAGTTGGGAAGGACCAGAGTGATGGAGTCGGCAAGGACTGGAGTGATGGAGTCGGGAAGGACTGGAGTGATGGGAGTCGGGAAGGACTGGAGTGATGGAGGTCGGGAAGGACCGGAGTGATGGAGTCGGCAAGGACTGGAGTGATGGGAGTCAGGAAGAACTAGAGTGATGGGGATCGGGAAGGACTGGAGTGATGGGGATCGGGAAGGACTGGAGTGATGGGAGTCGGGAAGGACTGGAGTGATGGGGATCGGGAAGGACTGGAGTGATGAAGTCAGGAAGGACTGGAGTGATGGAGTCGGGAAGGACTGGAGTGATGGGAGTTGGGAAGGACTGTAGTGATGGGAGTCGGGAAGGACTGGAGTGATGGGATCAGGAAGGACTGGAGTGATGGAGTCGGGAAGGACTGGAGAGATGGAGTCGGGAAGGACTGAAGTGATGGGATCAGGAAGGACTGAAGTGATGGGGGTCAGCAAGGACTGGAGTGATGGAGTCGGGAAGGACTGGAGTGATGGAGTCGGGAAGGACTGTTGTGATGGGAGTCGGGAAGGACTGGAGTGATGGGGATTGGGAAGGACTGGAGTGATGGAGTCGGGAAGGACTGGAGTGATGGGAGTCGGGAAGGACTGTTGTGATGGGAGTCGGGAAGGACTGGAGTGATGGAGTCGGGAAGGACTGGAGTGATGGGAGTCGGGAAGGACTGTTGTGATGGGAGTCGGGAAGGACTGGAGTGATGGGAGTCGGGAAGGACTGGAATGATGGAGTCGGGAAGGACTGGAGTGATGGGGATCGGGAAGGACTGGAGTGATGGAGTCGGGAAGGACTGGAGTGATGGGGGTCGGGAAGGACTGGAGTGATGGAGTCGGGAAGGACTGGAGTGTTGAGGTCGGGAAGGACTGGAGTGATGGAGTCGGGAAGGACTGGAGTGATGGAGTTGGCAAGGACTGGAGTGATGGAGTCGGGAAGGACTGGAGTGATGGAGTCGGGAAGGACTGGAGTGATGGGGGTCGGGAAGGACTGGAGTGATGGGAGTTGGGAAGGACCGGAGTGATGGAGTCGGCAAGGACTGGAGTGATGGAGTCGGGAAGGACTGGAGTGATGGGAGTCGGGAAGGACTGGAGTGATGGAGGTCGGGAAGGACCGGAGTGATGGAGTCGGCAAGGACTGGAGTGATGGGAGTCAGGAAGAACTAGAGTGATGGGGATCGGGAAGGACTGGAGTGATGGGGATCGGGAAGGACTGGAGTGATGGGAGTCGGGAAGGACTGGAGTGATGGGGATCGGGAAGGACTGGAGTGATGAAGTCAGGAAGGACTGGAGTGATGGAGTCGGGAAGGACTGGAGTGATGGGAGTTGGGAAGGACTGGAGTGATGGGAGTCGGGAAGGACTGGAGTGATGGGATCAGGAAGGACTGGAGTGATGGAGTCGGGAAGGACTGGAGAGATGGAGTCGGGAAGGACTGAAGTGATGGGATCAGGAAGGACTGAAGTGATGGGGGTCAGCAAGGACTGGAGTGATGGAGTCGGGAAGGACTGGAGTGATGGAGTCGGGAAGGACTGTTGTGATGGGAGTCGGGAAGGACTGGAGTGATGGAGTCGGGAAGGACTGTTGTGATGGGAGTCGGGAAGGACTGGAGTGATGGGAGTCGGGAAGGACTGTTGTGATGGGAGTCGGGAAGGACTGGAGTGATGGAGTCGGGAAGGACTGGAGTGATGGGAGTCGGGAAGGACTGTTGTGATGGGAGTCGGGAAGGACTGGAGTGATGGGAGTCGGGAAGGACTGGAATGATGGAGTCGGGAAGGACTGGAGTGATGGGGATCGGGAAGGACTGGAGTGATGGAGTCGGGAAGGACTGGAGTGATGGGGGTCGGGAAGGACTGGAGTGATGGAGTCGGGAAGGACTGGAGTGTTGAGGTCGGGAAGGACTGGAGTGATGGAGTTGGGAAGGACTGGAGTGATGGAGTTGGCAAGGACTGGAGTGATGGAGTCGGGAAGGACTGGAGTGATGGAGTCGGGAAGGACTGGAGTGATGGGGGTCGGGAAGGACTGGAGTGATGGGAGTCGGGAAGGAGTGGAGTGATGGAGTCGGGAAGGACTGGAGTGATGGAGGTCGGGAAGGACTGGAGTGATGGAGTCGGGAAGGACTGGAGTGATGGGAGTCGGGAAGGACTTGAGTGATGGAGGTCGGGAAGGACTGGAGTGATGGGAGTCGGGAAGGACTGGAGTGATGGGAGTCGGGAAGGACTGGAATGATGGAGTCGGGAAGGACTGGAGTGATGGGAGTCGGGTAGGACTGGAGTGATGGGAGTCGGGAAGGACTGGAGTGATGGGAGTCAGGAAGGACTGGAGTGATGGGAGTCGGGAAGGACTGGAGTGATGGAGTCGGGAAGGACTGGAGTGATGGAGTCGGCAAGTACTGGAGTGATGGAGTCGGGAAGGACTGGAGTGATGGGAGTCGGGAAGGACTGGAGTGATGGGAGTCGGGAAGGACTGGAGTGATGGGGATCGGGAAGGACTGGAGTGATGGGAGTCGGGAAGGACTGGAGTGATGGGGATCGGGAAGGACTGGAGTGATGGGGATCGGGAAGGACTGGAGTGATGGGGGTCGGGAAGGACTGGAGTGATGGGGGTCGGGAAGGACTGGAGTGATGGGGATCGGGAAGGAGTGGAGTGATGGAGTCGGGAAGGACTGGAGTGATGGGGATCGGGAAGGACTGGAGTGATGGGGGTCGGGAAGGGCTGGAGTGATGGGGGTCGGGAAGGACTGGAGTGATGGGAGTCGGGAAGGACTGGAGTGATGGGAGTCAGGAAGAACTAGAGTGATGGGGGTCGGGAAGGACTGGAGTGATGGGAGTCAGGAAGGACTGGAGGATGGGGGTCGGGAAGGACTGGAGTGATGGGAGTCGGGAAGGACTGGAGAGATGGGGGTCGGGAAGGACTGGAGTGATGGGAGTCAGGAAGGACTGGAGTGATGGGAGTCGGGAAGGACTGGAGTGATGGGAGTCGGGAAGGACTGGAGTGATGGGGATCGGGAAGGACTGGAGTGATGGGAGTCGGGAAGGACTGGAGTGATGGGGATCGGGAAGGACTGGAGTGATGGGGATCGGGAAGGACTGGAGTGATGGGGGTCGGGAAGGACTGGAGTGATGGGGGTCGGGAAGGACTGGAGTGATGGGGATCGGGAAGGAGTGGAGTGATGGAGTCGGGAAGGACTGGAGTGATGGGGATCGGGAAGGACTGGAGTGATGGGGGTCGGGAAGGACTGGAGTGATGGGGGTCGGGAAGGACTGGAGTGATGGGAGTCGGGAAGGACTGGAGTGATGGGAGTCAGGAAGAACTAGAGTGATGGGGGTCGGGAAGGACTGGAGTGATGGGAGTCAGGAAGGACTGGAGGATGGGGGTCGGGAAGGACTGGAGTGATGGGAGTCGGGAAGGACTGGAGAGATGGGGGTCGGGAAGGACTGGAGTGATGGGAGTCAGGAAGGACTGGAGTGATGGGGGTCGGGAAGGACTGGAGTGATGGGAGTCAGGAAGGACTGGAGTGATGGGGATCGGGAAGGACTAGCGAGATGGGGGTCGGGAAGGACTGGAATGATGGAGTCGGGAAGGACTGGAGTGATGGGAGTCGGGAAGGACTGGAGAGATGGGGGTCGGGAAGGACTGGAGAGATGGTGGTCGGGAAGGACTGGAGAGATGGGAGTCAGGAAGGACTGGAGAGATGGGTGTCGGGAAGGACTGGAGAGATGGGGGTCGGGAAGGACTGGAATGATGGAGTCGGGAAGGACTGGAGTGATGGGAGTTGGTAAGGACTGGAGAGATGGGGGTCGGGAAGGACTGGAGTGATGGGGGTCGGGAAGGACTGGAGTGATGGGGGTCGGGAAGGACTGGAGAGATGGAGTTGGGAAGGACTGGAGAGATGGGGGTCGGGAAGGACTGGAGAGATGGTGGTCGGGAAGGACTGGAGAGATGGTGGTCGGGAAGGACTGGAGAGATGGTGGTCGGGAAGGACTGGAGTGATGGGGGATGGGAAGGACTGGAGAGATGGGGGTCGGGAAGGACTGGAGAGATGGTGGTCGGGAAGGACTGGAGAGATGGTGGTCGGGAAGGACTGGAGAGATGGTGGTCGGGAAGGACTGGAGTGATGGAGTCGGGAAGGACTGGAGTGATGGAGTCGGGAAGGACTGGAGTGATGGGGGTTGGATAGGACTGGAGAGATTGGAGTCGGGAAGGACTGGAGTGATAGGGGATGGGAAGGACTGGAGAGATGGGGGTCGGGAAGGACTGGAGAGATGGTGGTCGGGAAGGACTGGAGAGATGGTGGTCGGGAAGGACTGGAGTGATGGAGTCGGGAAGGACTGGAGTGATGGAGTCGGGAAGGACTGGAGTGATGGGGTTGGGAAGGTCTGGAGAGATGGGGGTCGGGAAGGACTGGAGTGATGGGGGTCGGCAGGAATTATTATATGATAAGATATGGGCCACCTCACATTTTATTACTACATGTAGTTGCTTTTGCACTTTTACCCTGTAGGAAAATAAGACAACCTTTTTGCAAAACTTGGTAAAGAGTTTATTTTCGGCAATTCTATATCTACGTGTATATAACTGATTTACACATTATAATAATCAGCTGACCTGAATAAACAGCTTTTTAGAATAATTTCTGTGTTCAGTCTGTATTTTCGCCCTCATGCACGCAGGAAGATCGTGTAAGTCAGCGATGGTAGTGGTAAAAGTTGAGTGGTGTTGGGTTTGGGACAAGCTGTGGGCAGCTGAGACTTGAACAGGTTGCAGTTGATGAAAGATGGGGGTGGGGGGCGCGGGGGTAGTCAGCCAGCAAGTGGGAGAATGTTGGTCCATTTTATGAATGGATGCTACCGGATGGGAGTCTCACTTGCTCGCTGCACATATCGGGAAAGTGTGGTCAACGCGCCTACAATTTGCCGATATCACCACTGGCGAGTGAGGCTCCCCCACCGGTAGTGACCACTCAGAAAATCGACGCTGTCGCCCCGCTTTCTGTACAATTAAATTATTTGAAAAAAAAAGTGAGCGTAACTCTTGGTAAGACTAGGACAATTGAGAGTTCAGTGTTCCTGTGTGGTAGTTACTGGTGTGGTTTGATGCTGATCTAATTATGGTTAGTGTTCCTGCTTTACCGGCAGAAGTGTGGCAGACTGGGACTCCTAACTTCCAGCAGGAAACGACGGCGACCCTCTTCAAAATTACGGGGAGCGGGTCATTTAAATACCCCAGGTGGGCGGCTTGAACCTCTGTAGGTGCAGCAGAGGCACCTGCTCCAATAGCCATGCAGGGTGATGCCCTGATAGATGATGATTTGAGTACAGGAGTAGGGAGGTGATGCTGCAGTTGTACAGGGCCTTGGTGAGGCCACACCTGGAGTATTGTGCGCAATTTTGGTCTCCTAACTTAAGGAAGGACATTCTTGCTATTGAGGGAGTGCAGCGAAGGTTCACTAGATTGATTCCTGGGATGGCCGGACTGACATATCAAGAAAGATTGGGTCAACTGAACTTGTATCCTCTGGAGTTCAGAAGAATGAGGGGGGATCTTATAGAGACATTTAAAATCCTGACTGGTTTAGACAATTAGATGCGGGCAGAATGTTCCAATGGTAGGAAAACTAGAACAGGGGTCACAGTCTAAGGATTAAGGGGAAGCCATTTAAGACTGAGCTGAGGAGGAACTTCTTCACCCAGAGAGTGGTGAATCTATGGAATTCCTTCCACAGAAGTTGTTGAGGCCAGTTCGCTAAATATATTCCAAAGGGAGTTAGATATAACTCTCAAACTAAGGGATCAAGGGTATGGCGAGAAACAGGAATGGGGTACTGAGGAGCATGTTCAGCCATGAACGCATTGAATGGCGGTGCAGGCTCGAAGGACCGAATGGTCTACTCCTGTACCTATTTTCTATGTTTCTATGTTTCTATGACGATGCCCTTATCGGGCTGACAAGGTAAATAGAAAGTTTTTATTTCTTTCCCCTGATGGGACAACAGAGCAGGCCTCGAAAGGGAATCGATCACTTCTGAGATAGCCCAGGAACTGCCTCAGATACACCCCGAAGCAGTACTTGTGTGTGGGGGGGAAAAGACACCCATATCCCTCCATCCGACAGGAATCAAGGGTACTTTTTGCATTAAATGGACACCTTGCAAAACGCAAATTCTGGCTGCCTCATGGGTGATCCATCTGGTCTACGTCAGTGACCCTGCCCGAACCAAGGGGAGGCTATATTTATGAGGACAATCTTTTGGTCTGACATAATCAATCCAAACCTGTCATGGGACAGGATCCAGAAGACTTGTAACAGGCAGTGGTACCACAGGCGCACTGAAAAGATTTACTAAAGATAGCCCATAATATCCCTCTTGCAGGACATCGGGGGTAAAATGTATAAAAAACAGATTGCTTCAGCTCTAAGTAAACCTCTCTACCTACCAGGTAGTCATACCAATGTTACAGGTACACCCAGTATCATGTAATCCTTCAGTGGGCTGTTCATTTACTAAGATTGGGTGTAGGAATGAAAAAAAAAGACTTGCATTTATATCGCGCCTTTCACAACCTCAGGATGTCCCAAAGGGCTTTACAGCCAATGAAGTACTTTTGCTGTGTAGTCACTGTTGTAATGTAGGAAACATATGCTGACATATTCCTTGCATTGGGTATTTTGCACAGCCTGCGTTTCATGCCTTCTGACTGGGTTTAATCTTACCCATTGGTACCTAGCCCCTTGTCTGCAGCTGTAATCACTGCATCTCATTTTGTTATAATTGGAGCACCTCAGGTCCATGGTAACATCGCTGGGGTTCATACTCTGTTGAGCACCTCCTGACTCTTAGGGCTGTGGGCACACTGCAGGCTGGGTGCGCCACCCCCAGCTGCTGGGTAGGAGGAATCTGACCATCCATTTGGTCATCAGGGCCCTGGTGCTTGTGGCGTCACACAGGGGAACGGTAGCGTAGTGGTAATCTCACTGAGCTAGTAATTCAGAGGCCTGGACTAATGATCCAGAGACGTGAGTTCAAATCCCACCACGGCAGCTGGGGAATTTAAATTCAGATTAATTAAATAAATCTGTAATAATTGCTAGTATCAGTAATGGTAACCATGAAACTAGCGGATTGTTGTAAAAACTCATCTGGTTCACTAATGTCCTTTAGGGAAGGAAATCTGCCGTCCTTACCTGGTCTGGCCTATCTGTGACTCCAGACCCACAGCAATGTGGTTGACTCTTAACTGCCCTCTGAAATGGCCTAGCAAGCTACTCTGTTGTAACAAACCACTACGAAACAAAATAATAAGAATAAAAGTAGTGGAAGAGCATGCCAGGAGCAGCACCAGGCGTACCTAAAAATGAGGCCCCAACCTGGGGAAGCTGCAACACAGGACTACATGCATGCTAAAAAGTGGAAGCAGCATGCAAAAGACAGGGCTAAGCGATCCCACAATCAACAGATCAGATCAAAGCTCTGCAGTCCTGCCACATCTAGTTGCGAATGATGGTGGACCATTAAACAACTAACGGGAGGAGGAGGCTCCATGAATATCCCCATCCTCAATGATGGTGGAGCCCAGCACGTGAGTGCAAAGACAAGGCTGAAGCGTTTGCAACCATCTTCAGCCAGAAGTGCTGAGTGGATGATCCATATCGGCCTATTCCTGAGGTCTCCACCATCACAGAAGCCAGTCTTCAGCCAATTCAATTCACTCCACATGATATCAAGAAATGGCTGAGCGCACTGGATACAGCAAAGGCTATGGGCCCTGACAACATCCCGGCTGTTGTGCAGAAGACTTGCGCTCCAGAGCTAGCCACGCCTCTAGCCAAGCTGCCCCAGTACAGTTACAACACTGGCATCTATCAGACAATGTGTAAAACTGCCCAGGCATGTCCTGTCCACAAAAAGCAGGACAAATCCAATCCGGCCAATTACCACCCCATTAGTCTACTCTCAATCATCAGCAAAGTGATGGAAGGTGTCATCGACAGTGCTATCAAGAGGCACCTGCTCACTGATGCCCAGTTTTGGTTCTGTAAGACGTGTGGAATTACCCCTTACCCAGTCCAACAGAGTTCGGACTTGAGACTTCTGAGAAATTACACCAGACACACGGGTTCTGCCTTTAACCTTTTATTGTTCCTAAGACAGATTCAAAACCCCGACCACTATTCGAGCCCCGACCACTATTTGAGCAGTTCACCAATAATATTACAAGAAATCATACATACAACCACCCGCCGATGATCCATCCAGCGTTGATTGTAGGTCCGCGTAAGCGAAAAGACTGGCCAGGCCCCTCCTTCTGACTGCAGCCTGATCCTCGTAGGTGAGATGACTGGCCAAGCCACCTTCTTCTGCCTGCAGTGCCGATATTCTTCTGCCACTGTGCTTTATACAGCTTTCCTTGCCTTTTGCATTAAATCAATCATTCAGAGATAGTGAAACGTTCCTTTAATGTTGGTCTGGGCTGTTTGAGCTGTCAAACTTTCACACTCATACATCCTGTATGGCTATCCATCAGTTTGTCTTTATCACAGCCCAAAATTGTTCATTCACTCCTAAAGTTTACAAAGGTGGCAGAAAACCACTTGGTTCGGTTCATGAGTTACGTCATATTCTGCATTTCAAAACTTCAAAGGTTTGACTTCTCACCTCAGAAAAGTCACCAGAGACACCATGTCTACAATACAATAGAAACTGATAGCCAAGTTCCGCACTCATGAGGACGGCCTCAACCGGGATCTTGGGTTTATGTCACGATACATGACGTGATCCTGACTCGAGTCGTCGTTGGCTTGTTAACAGATGTGATTCCCAGTAAAAAAGTAAAAATTTTAAAGTTTATCATTTCCCATACTGCGGCTTTTGACACATTGGACCCCCTGTGGCTCCACCTCATTGTCTCAGTTGTATCTTGCTATCTTGCTATGTCTTTGATGTGACCTGATTGCCTTTTGTCACACCTCGGCAGATAAACAGTCAGGGTGATTTAAATGTAGTCGTCTGCTTTTGTAAGTAACACATGCATTGTTCTCTATCTATATATGCTTTGGCGATTCTGTATCTCTTTACTTCACCTGAGGAAGGGGCGATCGATAGCTCCGAAAGCTTGTGATTTCAAATAAAACTGTTGGACTATAACCTGGTGTTGTGCGACTTCTCATTTTTTACAATACTCAGGGGGTTTGTTTATCTCTGTTGTCTCTGAGTACCCCCTGCAGTCACAACCATGTTTCCTGCCTTTTCAGTGAAAGACTGCTTGTTACATTCATCAATTTTATTTCACTTTGAAAAACCTTTTTGCCTGGTAAAGCATTTCAAGAAATATTAAAAATTAAGGGTCTGTATATACTTTCTACAATTCTGCCAAGACCACACGACTCCTGACCTCATTACAGCCTTGGTCCAAACATGGACAAAGGAGCTGAATTCCAGAGGTGAGGTGAGAGTGACTGCCCTTGACATCAAGGCAACATTTGACCGAGTGTGGCATCAAGGAGCCCTAGTAAAACTGAAGTCAATGGGAATCGGGGGGAAAACGCTCCACTGGCTGGAGTCATACCTAGCACAAAGGAAGATGGTTGTGGTGGTTGAAGGTCAATCATAACAGCCCCAGGACATCACTGCAGGAGTTCCTCAGGGCAGTGTCCAAGGCCCTGTGAAGGAATATGCCATATTCAGAAAAATACACCATCCTATGAAAGAATTCTGACTTTATTAAACATGACAAACTGGGCTTGAAAATCTGAAAGCCTCAACAATGGAAAAGCTGTAAACAGCATACAGGCTTTTGAGATAAGATAAGTTGTTGACACTGAAACAATAGCCTTATTGAAACAGGAGGTTGAAGGTTCCTAAAATCTGAAGCCTTGGAAAGAACACAATGGTATACCCAGTTAAGGTGTCTTAAACCAACACTTTGAAATGAAACACAGAAGATTAAAGAAACATATGCCTTTGTAAAAATGACATCAAATAGAACCACTGCTGTTACACTGTTTTTTATGATGAGCTTCGAACACCTAGGGTAGAGATAATTCTTAATGCAACCAGTTGAGGTAACTAAGAAGACAATGGTGCATCCGGTTGAGGTGTTCTAAATGCAAAAGATACAAACAGAAGACCTTGGTAAGAATGGCATCAAGTGGGGGAGGCACCACCCGTCACATTGTTTTTGTTTTGAACTTGAAACACCTAAAGGAGAGACACGAGTCTGAATGCTACCAGCTGATCTAACTGTAAGAATAGAAGGGGTCAACAGAAAAATGACTAGAGATAATTAGCTTACATCAGCAGAAAACTTCAAAGGACATACCACTGAAAAAAGGGTATAAAAATTGGACTTTCAAATGGGAAGATAGATTCGCTTCAAGGGGCAAAACGATTTTCAGGCTTGAGAGGCAAGCTCTGTAAGTCTTCAACTCTTTGAGTCTCGGGGATCAAGGTACTTGTATTTGATTTTGGTGGATATCCTGGAATAAGACTAAGGGGTAAAAATTCAGTTGGTTGCGCCTCCCGTTAGCGCCTTAAATGGGCGCTAATGGGGCGTTAAGGCGCTAACGCCCGGGCGCAGCGCTGTTTGCACCGCTCGAGAACTTAACTTGAGATTGTGCGGCGGCGCTAAAACTTACCGCTGCGACCACCTGCGCGCGCAGATTGTGACGTCAGTCCGTGGTGCAACGCCCTTGGGGCGCCCCGGAGCGGAAATTGAGTGGCGCCCCCTGCCTTACCGCCTGGCGCTTCCAACGACCGGAAGACTGGAACGTTATCAATCGGTCTGGGGCTGGGGGGGGCGCTATTTAAAGGGGGCCTCTTCCTGTCTTTTTCTGTGGTCGACATTTATGCACCACTCGTTCTGAGAGAGAGAGAGAGATTCGGAGAGAGAGAGAGAGAGACTTCTACATTGACTCAACGCTTTGTGAGGTAGTTTTGCCTAGTTCATCCTAACTTTGCTGCTACTTTCGTTGCTGTACCTCATTACTTTTCTGGCAAAGAGAAGATGGGGGCTGCAATGATTGGGGGCGTCGTCCTGCTCCAGCTCAATCGGAGCAGAGTGAGACGCAGACAGAGAGTGGCAATGATGGCCAGACGGAGGAGGCCCATCAGGCGCATGTACAGGAGAGCTTACCCTCCCAGGGTATATCGTGAACAGCTCTCCTACATCCACATGTCCGAGGAGCTGTGTTTGCGAAGGCTGCGATTCAGCAAGGAGGTGGTCACTGAGCTCTGCCACCTGCTGCAGCCAGATCTGCAGCCTCAGCTGAGGTCCAGGACGTCTCTGTCGGTGGCAGTGAAGGTCACAGTGGCCTTGAACTTCTACGCCACTGGCTCATTCCAAGCTGCTGTTGGGGACCTCGCCAATATCTCCCAGTTTGCGGTGCATCGCTGCATCCGGCAGGTCACCAATGCCCTCTTCACAAGGAGACGAGACTTCATCTCCTTCCCTATGACCCCAGACAAGCAGCATGACCGTGCTATGGGCTTTGCGAGGGTAGCGGGCTTCCCCATGGTGCAGGGCGCCATTGACTGCACGCATGTGGCTTTGCGTGCTCCGCGAGAGAATGCAGAGGAGTTCCGGAACAGAAAGGGGTTCCATTCCTTGAATGTGCAGTTGGTCTGTGACCACAGACAGGTGATTCTCGCTGTCAATGCCCACTATCCGGGCAGCTGCCACGATGCTTTCATCCTGCGCCAGAGTACTGTGGCAGAAATTTTCGAGGCACCGCATCAGCCAGTTGGTTGGCTTCTGGGGGACAAGGGGTACGCATTGAGCACCTGGCTGATGACACCGCTCCGTGCGCCAAACACCCCTGCTGAGCTGCGGTACCAGGAAAGCCAACAAGCAACGAGGAACATTATTGAGCGCACAATCGGCGTGCTCAAACAACGATTCCGCTGTCTGGACCATTCCGGAGGAGCCCTGCAGTACTCGCCTGAGCAAGTTTCCAAATTCGTAGTGGTGTGCTGCATGTTGCACAACATGGCAATCCTCAGGACGCAGCCAATGCCACCAGGCCTTGCAGCACCACAAGAGGAGGAGGAGGAAGAGGAGGAACAGGCCGAGGACGATGATCAGCAGCAGCACCAAGGCAGGAGGGCGGCCCACAATGGTCAAACTGCAAGGGCCGTCCGTCAACGACTAATAGCAAGCCGCTTCTAGGGCCCCTGCCAGTGCTACAAACACGAATCAACCCAGCACGCAACCCCTAAGCCGGCCAAGGCACCAATAATTCCAACCACCAGCCATGTATATTTTGAATACAGAAACCTATTTATTGTACAAACTCTGTGTGTGTCAATTCCTCATGACAAACTCATAGAAATAAACACAAAAAAACAGTCAATAACATAACTGGTTCTCACAACCTGGAGATAATGTCCAAAACACTAAACAAAAGTTGGACCATGAACCTCGGCCTTTAATAAAAAAATGACCAGCATTTTGGCACACCTCCTACTTTTTGCCCTTCGAGGGTGATCTCCTTCCCTTGCGCACTTCCCCCCTTCTAACCCTACTGCTCCTCCGTAATGGGACCTCAGTGGCTGCAGCAAGGCTGGTGGAAGGCTGCTGCTTGTCAGACCCTGACACTGCAGATGCCCCTGAAGGACGGCCTCGACCACTTCTGGGCCTGGAGGGCCCGGCTGCAGACTGCACCAACTCTGCATGGGCGGCAGCAGTCTGTCCTACAGGCGGTGGCAAGTGCAGTGGAGAAGTGACAGTGTTGGCAGCAGGAATGCTGTCATCGTGAGAGAGGACAGCAACTCCCTGCTCGCCCGACACACTGGCACTCCCACGGGGCAGCACTTCAGCATCCGGAGCAATTTGCCTGAGAACAGATTGCTGGCCTGCTGCGGCGCGGTGACAGCCCCGGGGACATGTGCACGAACCATCGAGGATGGCAGCAGTCAGTGCTCGCGTGGCCTCAATCTGAGTCTGCATGAGAGCAGGCTCAGATGGGTTCCTGGCAGCCAGTGACTGAATTGCAGCAGTAAGCTTTAGTGTGGCATCCGCCTGTGCTACAGCGAAGTGCTCCACACTCCTTGCCAGTGCCTCAATGCATTCGGGCACCCTTCCCACTGCACCCATGAGCTCAGTCTGCATGACCACCGCCTGGCTGTTCATTTCTGCAATCAGCCGCTCCTCCTCTGCGTCCATTGCATTAGGAGTGTCTGGCATACTCTCCCTCTGGGGAGAAGGCTCCCGTTCTTCCCTCCCCCCCCCATGGCGTTGCTGCAGCCCGCTGGGTCCTGGAACTTCACCATCATCAGCCCCTTCCCCCCTGCTCCCCCGTTCTTCCCTCCCCCCCCCATGGCGTTGCTGCAGCCCGTTGGGTCCTGGAACTTCACCATCATCAGCCCCTTCCCCCCTGCTCCCCCGTTCTTCCCTCCCTCCCCCATGGCGTTGCTGCAGCCCGCTGGGTCCTGGAACTTCACCATCATCAGCCCGTTCCCCCCTGCTCCCCTCCGGGGAAGGCGTGTTCCCAGTGTGGCCATGGGCTTCCTCGGGAGAGTGTGGCACTGATGCTCCGGCTTCCTCTTCCTCCTCAGCTGCAGCATCACTCCCAGTGGCAGCTTCAGGGACCATCTCCTCAGCTGGTGAATCACCATCTGAAAGCAGGGAGGTACAAGAGTGGCTTTAGCGTGAGGACAGGGTGGCAGTAAGGGAGGAATAAGTGCAGCGAGTTAGCAAGTTGGATTGAAAGTGTCAAAGGCTGGTATTGTGAGGGACAAGTGGAAGGACAGAGGACAAAAAGGTGATGACCTTACCATTGCTGTCCACAACGGGGTCGGCGTCTCCAGTGGCGACGGGACCGATCACCCGGCTTGCCACAATCCTGTGGACGCGCTCCTCCAGATCGCTGAGGGGTTGCAGCTGAAGCCGCCCTCCACCCGTCCGTTGCTGCTGTCTCCGATTATGAGCCAGCTTAGCCTGCAAGAAAAAGGACAGCATCTGAGTCAATATACAGCCATGGTCTTGCCTGATGTGCCTCCCATAGGTGAATAGCCCTTACTGTATGCAGCCATGGTCTTGCCTGATGTGCCTCCCATAGGTGAATAGCCCTTACTGTATGCAAAGTGTGGAATGTGTGTGTGTGTTTGATGAAAGGGCCATAGGTGTTGGATGAGTGTTGTGCATTGGGGTTTTAAGACCCTCTGGCCATAGAGTGAGGTTGAGATGGAGGGATGGAGAGGTATTGAGAAAAAGCCACTCACCCTGACGACCCGAGTGAGGTCGTTGAACTTTTTGCGGCACTGGACATGGGTCCTGGGCACCATGCTCCTGGAGGAGACGCTCTGAGCCACCTCCCTCCACACTCTTCTGAACTCGCGTGGCAAAGGCCTCCTGCCACTCTCTGGGAACAGCATGCATCGTCTGCGCTCCACTGCGTCAACCAGAGCATCCAAGGCCCGCTCGGTGAAGCGATGAGCGCGTTCTCTCACCCTCTCCATGCTTGGCAGCAAAATGGATTACAGGTCTCTCCAGGCTGAGATTCAAGGCTGCAATGAGCAGGGTGTGGCTGGGGAGCAAGTGGCCCCCCCCCGCTTTAAGAAGTGTCCGGCGCCAGTGTGTCTGTGCTCCCTCGCTAACTGGCAGCAGCTGCGCTGCGCTCGTGCGCTGAGTTAGCGCCTCACTCCTAGGCCTTTGCGCCTTAAGAGAGGTGTGCAGTGCCTAATTTAGCGCTCCACTCACCTCCCGGGGCGGTAAAAGTGAAGTTTCCTGTCAGTGCCGATAATTAGCGCCAGGCGCTAATATTTGCGCGCGGACGATATTTGCGCCCCAAATGGGGCGCGACCTAATTTCTACCCCTAAGAAATGTAAAAATGTAATGAAGTTAAGATTTGAGAATAAGGATCTCTGATAATAAGATTGTAAAAGCTTACTCTTTTTGGAATTGTTAAAGTTGCGATTGAAACACCAACTGTAAATTACATGTCGGTTCTTTAATAAATCTATATATTTTTAGAATTGTCTCACATAGTACTTCTGTATCAAACTCGCGAACTCAATCTCTGTACACTCTTTGGTGAGGAGTTGCAGAATTCTGAGGGAGTTTTCCGGACCCTCATAATATCCGGAAGGTTACAGTCTAGCTAAAACTTATTAAAAGTGCTATCTGGAGGACGGTAACATCTTCAGGCTGTTCCTTTCCTTTAGGGAGAGATAGTCTGGACCTTTAGACCCAATTAAGCGTCTTTAGGATTCGGCTACCTCTAACTTTAGTTGAAGGTGAACATCTGGAGAATACGCCTGATCCGGGGTAGCCCAAAAGGGGCTAGGACTAGTAATAATCCCTAGAGCCCAACCATCTTCAACTGCTTCATCAATGACTTTCCCTCCAACATAAGGTCAGAAATGGGGATGTTCGCTGATGACTGCACAGTGTTCAGCGCCATTCACAACTCCTCAGATAATGAAGCAGTCCATGCCTGCATGCAACAAGACCTGGATGATGTTCAGGCTTGGGCTGATAAGTGGCAGGAAACATTCGTGCCACAGAAGTGCCAGGCAATGACTATCTCCAACAAGTGAGAGTCTAACCACCTCCCCTTGACATTCAACGGCATTACCATCGCTGAATCCCCCACCATCAACATCCCGGGGGTCACCATTGACAAGAAACTTAACTGAACCAGCCACATAAATATTGTGGCAACAAGAGCAGGTCAGAGGCTAGGTATTCTGCGGTGTGTATCTCACCTCCTGACTCCCCAAAGCCTTTCCACCATCTACAAGGCACAAGTAAGGAGTGTGATGGAATACTCTCCACTTGCCTGGATGAGTGCAGCTCCAACAACACTCAAGAAGCTCGACACCATCCAGGACAAAGCAGCCTGCTTGATTGGCACCCCATCCACCACCTTAAACATTCACTCCCTCCACCACTGGCGTACCGTGGCTGCAGTTTGTACCATCTACAAGATGCACTGCAGCAACTCGCCAAGGCTTCTTCGGCAGCACCTCCCAAACCCGCGACCTCTTCCACCTAGAAGGACAAGGGCAGCAGGTGCATGGGAACACCACCACCTCCAAGTTCCCTTCCAAGTCACACACCATCCTGACTTGGAAGTATATCGCCGTTCCTTCATCGTCGCTGGGTCAAAATCCTGGAACTCCCTACCTAACAGCACTGTGGGAGTACCTTCAACACACGGACTGCAGCGGTTCAAGAAGGCGGCTCACCACCACCTTCTCAAGGGCAATTAGGGATGGGCAATAAATGCTGGCCTTGCCAGTGACGCCCACATCCCATAAATGAATAAAAAATAAATAAATAAATAATGGTTTGCTTGATTGACCAACTGGCTGTTGGCCGTAACTCAGTACTCAGCACTCTCACCTCTGAGTCAGTAGGTTATGGGTTCAAGCGCCACTCCAGATACTTGAGCACATAATCTAGGCTGACACTCCAGTGCAGTACTGAGGGAGCGCTGCACCATCAGAGGTGCCATCTTCCAGATGATGCCCTCTCAGATGGATGCAAAAGATCGCACGGCACTATTTCGAAGACGAGCAGGGGAGTTCTGGCCAATATTTATCCCTCAACCAACATCGATTGAGGGATAAATATTGGCCAGGACACTGGGGAGAACTCCCCTGGGATCTTTTATGTCCAGCTGAGAGAGCAGACGGGGCCTCGGTTTAACATCTCATCCAAAAGACAGCACCTCTGCCAGTGCAGCACTCCACTGGAGTGTCAGCCTAGATTTTTGTGCTCAAGTCTCTGGAGTGGGTCTTGATTCCACAACCTTCTGACTCAGAGGCGAGGGTGCTACCCACTGAGCCACAGCTGACACTGTTGAAACTCGCGTTCTTGTGTTTCTCCTTGGTGGTTATACAACCTTTCTCTAATTCTTTGTCTTCCTCTTTCTGAGACCGTGTGTGCAACTTTCTTTGGTACGACTGCAATCTGTTAATATTTTGCTTGTTTTCATTTACCTTCAGTTCGGAGTGAGCTTGTGAATCATCAAAATCATAGAAATCATAGAAAGTTACAGCACGGAAGGAGGCCATTTCGGCCCATCGTGTCCGCGCCGGCCAACAAAGAGCTATCCAGCCTAATCCCACTTCCCAGCTCTTGGTCCGTAGCCCTGCAGGTTAGAGCATCCCAAGTGCACATCCAAGTACTTTTTAAATGTGGTTAGGGTTCCTGCCTCTACCACCCTTTCAGGCAATGAGTTCCAGACCCCCACAACCCTCTGGGTGAAGAAACTTCCCCTCAAATCCCCCCTAAACCTTCCACCAATTACTTTAAATCTGTGCCCCCTGGTTTTTGACCCCTCTGCTAAGGGAAATAGGTCCATTCTATCCACTTTATCTATGCCCCTCATAATTTTATACACCTCAATAAGGTCTCCCCTCAGACTCCTCTGTTCCAAGGAAAACAGACCCAGCCTATCCAGTCTTTCCTCATAGCTAAGATTGTCTACTCCCGGCAACATCCTTGTAAATCTCCTCTGTACCCTCTCCAGTGCAATCACATCTTTCCTGTAATGTGGTGACCAGAACTGCACGCAGTAGTCTAGCTGAGGCCTAACTAGTGATTTATACAGTTGAAGCATAACCCCCCCTGCTCTTGTATTCTATGCCACGGCTAATAAAGGCAAGCATTCCATATGCCTTCTTAACCACCTTATCTACTTGGCCTGCTACCTTCAGGGATCTGTGGACATGTACTCCAAGGTCCCTTTGTTCCTCTACACTACTCAATCAAGTTAGCCAGACACGACCTTCCCTTAACAAATCCATGCTGACATTCCCTGATTAATCCGTGTCTTTCTAAATGAAGATTTATCCTGTCCTTCAGAATTCTTTCCAATAATTTTCCCACCACCGAGGTTAGGCTGACTGGCCTGTAATTACTCGGTCTATCCTTTTCTCCCTTTTTAAACAAGGGTACCACATTAGCAGTCCTCCAGTCCTCCGGCACCACACCTGAAGCCAGAGAGGATTGAAAAATGATGGTCAGGGCCTCTGCTATTTCCTCTTTTGCTTCGCTTAACAGCCTGGGATACATTTCATCCGGGCCTGGGGACTTATCCACTTTTAAAGCTGCTAAACCCCTTAATACTTCCTCTCTCACTATGTTTATTTCATCTAATATTTCACACTCCTCCCCCCTGATAGCAATGTCTGCTTCGCCCCTCTCCAGTTGCTGCCATCACTGTTATATTTTGGGTTTTTTCTACCCTCCTTACTCTTGATTTTTCATTTTCTGTACATAAGATCACTTTCCTAGGTGAGTCCCAACTCCCTATAACTTCCGCAGTCTCTTCCCCAACCCTGATATCTAGGTACGTTTTTGGTAATGTGTGCAGGATAACTTGCAGAAAAAACTTTTCTGTTTATTGCTTTAGTTGCTGAAATTATCCCACAGCTCCTCAGGATCTTTCTCCCATCAACATAGAATATCACAACCTTGTTTCAGACATTGACCATCAAGCAAATTTATCGAACATTAAACAGCGACTGAATAACAGTAATATAACACAGAGTACAATTTCTACTAAAAATATCTGGCTCCTTGAAAGAAAAGCAAATGACCCAATCTCTATTGACACAAGGATGCTTTACTTTTATAGTTCTCACCACTGTGAGACTTAGTTCTGACCTAACCTTGAAGGTTCCAAACTGATTTCCTTTCCAGTTTGGACCATTCAACTTAATTACATTCCCCTGAATCCAGTAGCAGGGGCTTCCTAGATTTACATGACTGACCGTGCGATTGAGGAGCTGTCTTTCAGACGCATTACTGAACCGATCGTTCCGTGTTATGTTTATGTTTGAACTACATGACTTGTTTTCTCTCACAAGTCAGCAACCTTGGAAACAATCGACCAAACCTCGTAACATTTGTAAAAAATGTAAGCTGAGGATGTGGAATTTAACTGCAGGTGGCTTTTAAACTCTGAGGTATGGCAAGAGTACACATGCACATCCTAGATTATAACAGTGACTGCACTTCAAAAGTACTTCATTGGCTGTAAAGCGCTTTGGGACGTCCTGAGGTCGTGCAAGGCGCTATAGAAATGCAAGTCTTTCTTTTTTCCCCCACATTCATGCAATGCATGCAGGGGCTGCCAATTTTTGGGACCCTTATGTATTGTGACTGGATTTAAAGAGACATCTATTATGCCACGACTGGGTGAAAATACTTCATTTTTGTCACAGGGTCTTTCTACAAAAGGATGAGCTAAATGGGCCAAATGGCCTCCTCATTTTTACTTTTCTTTCTGATAACAACAAAAAATAAATTGTCAGGGTGCGATTTCCCCCTTCCCCGTTCCCAAGTGGCTGCACCTGTGGTGTGGGGTAGAGTGAAGTAGAAGGAGCCAGATGAACATTATTCCATTTATTGGCTCCAGTCTACTTACGCTGTTCTTGGTTATTGCTGCTAAGAAAGTTAATGCGATAAATCACAACTGAAACAATGTCTTAATTGCTGAAATTGATTCTTGCCATGTGTGGGAATGATTTATACTTCATAAAACCTGATGTCACAAGTGTGTCAGATCAGCAGTTAAAACACAGATGATGGAATACAATGTTGAGAGAAGATGGTGGATCCACACACACAGTGTTGAATTTGCCTGGAAGCAGAGACTTCAGAGCCTCTTAAGAAATTATAAGGACAATATAACTGTGAGAATAGCAAAGACATATCTGTCTGCTTTAGGCAGAATCCTAAACCATATGGTGAACCTTTCACTTACATCTGGTGTGATCTCAGCTGGAATTACATTATGAGAAAAAGCATTGATTTTAAAAGATGGAGATAAACTGCGTGTAGAAAGCTATCGGTCTGTTCCATTACCAGCAGTATTAGTAAGCATCTAAAGTGGGTTGGGCTTGTTTGGCTTATTGCCTTATTGTCTAGCAAGACAGAGTGCTGCATATTGGAGTCCAAGGTGTCAGAACATTCGTTAGTGAAACGACATCTGGGCTTAGGACCTTGGTTGTGGGGGGGGGGGGGGTTCTGCTGCAGATGGCCTTGGGGTAGCCATGCATTCCATTGTGGTTTGCCCTTTGATTAGCTGGTCATACATCATTGCACAGACATGCTTAGTAGACTCCTCCATCATTACTGCCAGACTTTGAAGGTTGTTTAGCACATTCTCAATGAACTGAATTAAACACTGATGCTCAGGTAGACTTTATTCGTAGAAAGGTCCCAAACCCTGGGCCCAGCAGGTGAAGCAGGACTTGAGCTGGTCCTATGGTTTCTATTTCTCTAATGCCACCACCGCTTGCTCCTCTTCACTCATTCTCCCTGATTCATCCAGTGCTCCCTCCTGCGACACACTTATCTAAATCCCTGAAGTGGATATATGCAGGCTGATGCTTGCCACATTTGGAGTGAGTGGCACAGGGTGCTGGGGTTCGAGCTGACAATGGCTCTTTTTCTCCCCTTGGAACATCTATCAATGTTTCTGCCTGACCCGCTGAGTGTTGCCAACGTTTTCTGGTTTTTGTTTTCAAATTGAACATCAGACTAAACATAAGGGTGCTAATGTGTTTAGCCAGGACTGCTAGGGATAGCACCTACTTGCAAAAAGCCAGTGCTGCATAATGGCTCAGGCATTGTTAATTTTTATAGTGAGAGCATAGCTGGTAGAGGCAAAGGAACAAAAACCTTTTGGCCTTTATTTGGTGCTACAGAGGGAACAAAATAAAACAGATTAAGACAGATTTTGAGTGAAGCAAAGTGCCAATTGGTGGATTTTACACGTTGGCATAAGAACACAGATACAGCTTGTGCCAGAGTAAATCTATTTTTGAGTCTATTTTTGTGTCTTTTTTTCTTTGCTCTATGTGTTATTTGTACTTCTGATATATTAATAATGGAGTGTGACAACAAAATGTGTTCTAAGTACTATTTTCTTCTGTTTTGTTTGGAGCAAATGCCTGGAATAGTAACACTAGCTGAAAGTGGATCTTAATGTAAAATTTGCAAAGGGCAAAACAATACTGAGGCATAGGACACCATGGAAGAATGACCTCAGACAGTTGTGGTCCTGAGACTCCAAAAGCATAGATGGCCATTAAGACACATCTGGAATAGCAATATAACCATGTCCATTAATAATGTTATAACCGTTACCTGTTGCATACACAGACTCTGCTGGACCGATGTACTTGCCTTGGAGGTTCACTAGATTGATTCCTGGGATGAGAGGGTTGTCCTATGAGGAGAGATTGAGTAGATTGGGCCTATACTCTCTGGAGTTTAGAAGAATGAGAGGTGATCCCATTGAAACATATAGGCCAGAATTTTCTGTACCTGGGCGGGTCTGGTGCGAGCGGTCGCCGTGGCGAGTCGTGACCCCGTTCTTCATTCCATCCCACTCCTGAGATCAATTTTCCACTAATGGCGCCTATTAAGGCAGCCCTGTGCGTTACCCCGGCCCTATTAAATGGTGCGGGTTGGATGGCGTCATCGATGACGCGTCTTCAGCTGGGACATTTAAAGGACCCATGGCCACATTGCATTTGAAGGTTCATCTAGGAGTGTGCAGGCACTGCACTGCACCGTTGGAGTATTACAAAGAGTTTTAAACATGACTGCACGGAGACAGAGGGCTGCACCCAAGTTCTCAGCTGCCTTCCTCCATATACTTGTGGAGGGAGTGAGAGCACGCAGGGAGGTCCTCTTCCCTTCTGATGGGCACAAGAGACCTCCCCAACAGACCAAAGGAGCTGGGCTCCAAATAGCAGAGGAGGTCAACAGCAGGGATATTGTCAGGAGGACCTGGGTTCAGTGCCGGAAACGTTTCAGTGATCTCATTAGATCAGGAAAGGTGAGTGCATAGCCACATTTAACTTCATCCTGCTTTTCTCCAATTTTCTCCAATTAAATATTGGGAAAACTGAAGCCATTGTTTTCAGTCCCCACCACAAACTCCGTTCCCTAGTCACTGACTCCATCTCTCTCCCTAACATCTGTCTGAGGCTGAACCACACTGTTCGCAACCTTGGTGTCATATTTGACCCTGAAATGAGCTTCCGACCACATATCCGCAGCATAACAAAGACCGCCTACTTCCACCTCCGTAACATCACCCATCTCCGCCCTTGCCTCAGCTCATCCGCTGCTGAAACCCTCATCCATGCCTTTGTTACCGCTAGACTTGACTATTCCAATGCACTCCTGGCTGGTCTCCCACATTCCACCCTACGTAACTCGCACCAAGTCCCGTTCGCCCATCACCCCTGTGCTCACTGACCTACATTGGCTCCCAGTTAAGCAGCGCCTCGATTTCAAAATTCTCATCCTTGTTTTCAAATCCCTCCATGGCCTCGCCCCTTCCTATCTCTGTAATCTCTTTCAGCCCCACAACCCCCCGAGATATCTGCGCTCCTCTAATTCTGCCCTCTTGAGGATCCCTGATTATAATTACTCAACCTTTGGTGGCCGTGCCTTCTGTTGCCTAGGCCCTAAGCTCTGGAATTCCCTACCTAAACCTCTCCGCCTCGCTACCTCTCTTTCCTCCTTTAAGATGCTCCTTAAAACCTATCTCTTTGACCAAGGTTTTGGTCACCTGCCCTAATTTATGCTTATGTGGCTTGGTGTCAAATTTTTTGTCTTACAATACTCCTGTGCAGCGCCTTGGGACGTTTTACTACGTAAAAGGTGCTATATAAATACAAGTTGTTGTTGTTGTTGTTGTGCCTCTCATCACATGCCCATCACTCTGCCTTCCCAACCCTACTCCTGCACATCCTTACTCACGCCAACATACCTTGCACGTCCACCCATCCCTCCCTCTCTATCTACATTATCAAATTCCCATCTGACTTAACCACCCCTCACACTCACCCACTGTAGAGTTTCGCAATTATCGCGATTCTAATAACATGAGAGAAGCAGCTTCAATTGAACATTTTTATTGAACAGAATGCTGTCTTGATAATAAAGGGTACAGAAGCCAGTAAAATGGCCGCCACGCATCGTGGCAGAAGCTTCCAGAGACACAGTGGGCAGACAAGATGGCGTCGAATATACATTCGGTATGAGATCATACCTGGTACAAATTGAAAAGGCAGGATGCAACCCGTTTGCATCCTGGACAATAGCAATGATATAAGTGCTTGAATCGTTTCATACGCACAGTAAGAATCATTGAACTGGGCCATCGAAAACCCATCCAGACACATCAATACACAAATACCCCCCCGGCTCAACAATGAGAGAGACATTGGCGGGTGATTAAGCCAGTATTTGGGGGGCCCCAAAACCAGTCGAGGAGACGATTCATACACGCCCTGGCTGGCCCAACAATGGAGAAGGCATTAACGGATAGTTGGCCAGTTTCGGGTGATACCGAAACCCGTTAAGAAGATAATCGCCCCATTCTGGGAGTTTTGGGCGCCAAAATCACACAAAGGATAACATTTAGATTTGAGCGGGAGATAAGGCCGAAAAAGCAGTATAACTATAGGGGACAAATGTCCATCGGTCTCTTTTTCCTCTTGCGCTGGTTCCTTCGGCGGGGCTGTGCTGGTCGGTTATTCGAGTGTTGGGTGGAGTTCAATCGGAATGAGCCGTCTCGACACGGCAGGCAGCAGGGTACACCATCCCGATCGTCGGTAAATGGTGTCCGGACCCAGAGGCCCGAGTGACGAGAAGAAAGACGAGAAGAAAGACGAAAAGAAATTCCACGTGCCGCCACGGTCAGTAAACCCCGACCGCGCCCAAAGATAAAACGACAGAGTCCACCGGTTTTGAATTCTACAGACTACTTCATGATCCGGTCTGAATCCTACGGACTACTTCATGACATCAGGGAGTCTGGCTTACCCTCCGGCTCTTTGAGCGGATAGCCTGAGCCATCCGCGACGAACTTTACCGGGGCCGTCTCAACTGGACCCATTCGCGGCAGCGAGAGTAAACAAGTCGGGTGCAGAAACCCTTACAGCCACGTGACAGTCAGGCGCTGCAGCGAAACGAACCGAGAGCCTCATTTTAAATTTCCGAAGTGAGCCGAGTGGTGAGCATGTTTCCCGATCCTACAAATCCAGACGTAGTTTAGGTATATTAAGGGAGGGTGGTTTATAAGGTTAAGGTATAATGTGTTCCCCCTTTTACGATGTGTCGTGTGTTCCCCATTTCCATAGACCAAGTTTTATGAACGTGTGTATACTGGTACTCTCTTTGATCTGCGCCTATGACATGTATTTCATGATTTTAGACACCATGCAATAAAGACATTCATTTCGTGCTATTCAACCAGGTCTATTTGAATCTTTTTCTCTGCATTACTGCTCCTTGCATCTAAGTCCAGGTGTCAGAACCGTAAGGGCGAGTGGGTCGAACCACTCACAGGTGCTTATTGCAAAAGTCTGGCCGGAGACCAGAGCAAGCAATAGTATAGGCAACGAAAGCCTCACCTCGCACCAGTCCGTGACCCTTACACCTCATCCTAATGCAATCATACCAACTGACAACACAGAAGGGGGCCACTTGGCATTGGCACCCCACTCCATCATAGTCTCCAACTAAAGATGTAACCAATCCATTCCTTACACTCATAGCCATCACTCTCACTCAACCTTCTCTTTCCCTCCTTGTAGGAAAAGAGAGCCCACAAGGAGAGGGAGAGAACTGGAGGTGGAACGCCATCATTATCCACCCTCACAACAGCAGAGGAGGCTGCGCTAGAAGTATCGGGAGTCGGCGAGCAGCTGGAGGTGGGAGACGGAGAGAGGGGGACATCTCAGCAACCTGGTGACAGAATTACATCTCATACAGCTACATGGCATACATCAGTCACTCATATGGAGACTGATGTCAGCAGCCACTGAACAGTAATCATGTGCATAATGGTATCTGTACCCATTATTCATATTACATATCTAACTCATCTCTTTACTCTCCCACAGGTCCATCAAGAGCCACCGCCCCCCCCCCCCCGCCTCATTGTCCAGGAGGAAGAGGAAGATGACTCCTCAGAGGAGCCTCCAGCCTCTGAGGGTGCACCATCACCAGACATAAGCGCAGCCAGCACCAGCGCAGATATGCACACCTCGGTGGGTGCAACGTGAGATACAGTAGTGTTGTCACCTGGTGTCTCACAAGTCACAAATGAGCAAAAGCAGATGGTGGATACAGGGACAGCAGTGGAGACTCCTCGCTGGAGGGCGCAGGAGGCTCCCAGCTCTGCTCATCTGCATGCAGACACTGAACCTCGGGGGCCATCCAGAAAGAGGGCAATCCTGGAGGTGCAGGAAGAAGTGCAAGAGGCTTTGACAGGTTTTGCGACCGCGATGTCTGCAAATGTGCAGAGAATGGAGGAGTCCATCTCCAACGTGAGCAGCACCGTGTCGCCGACAATGGCGACTGTAGGCTCTTCCATGGAAATGATGGCCACCTGCATGGAGCAGCTAATGCGCCACTCACAGGAGTACATGCTATCTATGGAGAATAGATGGCTATCTATGGAGAATAGATGGCAGATGCTCATAGACCTCCTGTCTAGGAGGGATGTCAATGTAGACGTGGGTCCTCATGGCCCCACTGCTGTACAGCAAGGTGCTCTTCAGCTCCTTGCTAGCAGGGAAGTACGGGTGGCCCATGAGAGGTGATGGTGAGAGGGGACATGGGCTCCTCTCAAAGCACTCACACTTCTCCCCCATTGCCCCCCCTCAGTCAGAGCACCAGATGGCTGCTCAGATCCCGATGGCCGAGTCTGCCCCTGCACAGTCACAGGAGAAGTAGAGTTTGGCGGGGCCATCACAGGCTCCAAAACCTAGAGGACATCCGCCAAAAGTGTCTATGCAGTCGCAGCAGGCCAGTGAGCCAGCTGCCTCTACCTCTGCTGAAGCCACAGGGGTAGCACTGCGTGGAAGCACACGTAAGAGAAAGATGAAACACAAGTAGATGTACAAGGGTAGCCACTTGGGTGTTTTAATAAATGTTTCTGTAAAGTTTCCGTTACTGTGATGTGGCTTAGTGAGCTGGAGTTAATAGTGAGACATAACGTTACCTCCAGCAATGGTGGTCAGTGTGAAAGGAATGACTTGGTCATTGTAGGGATGTTTTATGGTGTTGCTGTGGGGTGGTGCCAACCTGGTGCAGCATGTGGCAGCCATATGGGTATAATTTGTGAAGTTAAGTAAATCTGGCCATGATGAGGCCGTCCCTGGCCTCCCAGGCAGCAATGTGCTCGGGTGCTCGTGGGATCTGGACTGCAGGTTCCTCCAGCTCCTCCTCCTCCTCCTCTGAAGAGCCTCCTTTGGCACTGCTGCTCCGTCATGTTGAGGAAGCACATCCTCTGCCTGTATACCCTGTGTTGGGGGTATCGCCTCTGGCACAGTGCAGCCCTGTGCTGATGCCCTCTGTCCTGTGCAGCACAGGTGGTTGAGGAGAAGGTTGGTGGTGGTGTTGTTGGTGCTGCTGGTGTGCCTGGTGCTGCTGGTGTTGGGGCTCATCATGGCCTGATTCTGAGGACCAAGGTGAGACAGTATAAACGGCACCCATTCTGATGTAGTAGATGGCAGGTCAAGTAGAGATGACAGAAGCAATCTGTCAATGATGTTACAGGTTCTACCAATGAGGTGACAGTGGATCCTGACTTTGCTGGAAACACTTGCAACCTCTAGAAAGCTACATCTGTGCTGACAATGCACTCAGCAACAGCATCTGCTTTAGGAAAGTAACCAGGTGTCAGGTGGGAGTTTTTATTGTGCTTTTCATGCTGTGCACTAATGAGGTGCATCAATGGCCAGTGAATCCGCCTCAGGTTCACAGATGTGATTCCCGAGCTGCGTGATACCTGCGCTCATGCTGTGAAATTTGAATGGTAGGGTTAAAAAGACACTTAAGGGTCTGACAAGTATCTCATAATGATCTCAATTACCTCGGCCGCCTCTGCCATTCGGGTCGCTGCCGCGCTGGAAAATGCACCCAAGGGAAAGGCACGTGGGGGCGGGATGACAGCGGTTCTCGACCCGCTCCAAGGTTTTTCAAATTTCCCTCCCGACCCACCTCCATTCCCGCCCGCATGGACCCCAGAAAATTCTTCACTCAGAGGGTTATGAATCTTTGGGATTCTTTACCCCAAAGGCTGTGGATGCTGAATCGCTGAGATAGATAGATTTTTGGACTCTAGGGGAATCAAGGGATATGGCGATCGGGAGGGAGGGTGGAGTTGAGGTTGAAGATCAGCCATGATCTTACTGAATGGCGGAACAGGCTTGAACGGCCATGTGGCCTACTCATGCTCCAAATTTTTATGTTCTTATGATGGGGAAGAATCTGTCTACATAGGTAGCCACAGTAAAATCAATGGCAGCACTTAATCCCTATTTCACTGACCAATGTCAGTCCCATGCTGGGAATATTATGTTGATCATGCCATTTAGGCTGGCCTTGCAAAATAGTATCCTGATCACTGACTGCATACAGATCTTACTGGCAACATGAATGGATGTCCATACCTTACCAGAGTCTCATCAGTGCCCATCTGAGTACAAGATCCCATCCTATAAAGGAAAGGTGCACTGTGAGGTTTGGCCTCCAGCCTTGTCCTCAACTGATGGTCCCGGTGGCCTTGGTTTTTCTTCAGTTTTCTCCTGACTATTGATTAGGTTGTCCTACCATTATCTCACACAGAGGGCCATAGATGCCAATGTTCACTCATCGTTAGTTTTCTTTCATTCTTAGGATGTGGGAATCAGTGGTAAGGCTGGCATTTTATTGTCCATTCCTAGTTGCCCTGAGAAGATGGTGGTGGGCTTTCTTCTCAAATCGCTGATAACGATTTTGATACAACTGAGTGGCTTGCTAGGCTATGTTAATGGGCAGTTAAAAGTCAACCATGTTGGTATGGGATTGGAATCACATATAAGCCACGCTACACTACCATATCCCCTATCTATACCCTATATTTGTGGCTACCAGTATCTGTTTGTAATTCAGTGCCTGCTGCAGTCTTGTAAATTCTTTGCAATACCCAGATTATACCTCCTCCAATCCTACAAGCCTTTGGGATCTCTGCGCTCCTCCAATTCTGGCCTCTTGCGCATCCCCGATTTTAATCGTTCTACCATTGGCGGCCGTGCTTCCAGCTGCCTTGGCCCTATGCTCTGGAATTCCCTCCCTAAACCTTTCTGCCTCTCTACCTCTTTCTCCTCCTTTAAGGTGCTCCTTAAAACCTCCCTCTTTGACCAACCTTTTTCTCATCTGTCCTGATAGCTCCTTCTGTGGCTTGGTGTCAAAAATGTTTTTATTGATATCGCTCTTGTTAGGCGCCTTGGGGCGTTTTGCTACGTTAAATCCACGATATAAATCATAGTATCATAGAATGGTTACAGCACAGAAGGAGGCCATTTGGCCCGTCGAGCCCGTGCCGGCTCTCTGCAAGAGCACTTCAGCTAGTTGCACTCCCCCGCCCTTTCCCTGTCGCCCTAAATGTAAGTTGTTGTTGTTGTTGTTTATTACAAATTTGCCAGTGACGCCCATATCCCAAAGATGAATTTTTAAAAAATCTTAGATTTTTGTAAATACACCAATATAAATTCAAAAACTGAGTTGATAACCCAGTGTTTGTCCATCTAACTTAACCATGTGGATATCCAATTTGAGCAATGCGATTTGGTTTCTTAGTAGAATGCGCCCAATGAATCTGAGCCTAATTGGTTTGTGTTTAGTGGGAACCAATTTGATGTGAGATTTGGTATACTCCATTTTAAAGCCCATCCACTTCAACTGCTCCTTGCTTGCTCCTCTGCTCTGAGTGCATCCAGGTCTGGATGCTCCCACATCTATGCAGAGTACCCCGGACATGACCAGTGTGTTCCCAGGCCTGGGGGTTTGGCCTCACTTTCTCCAATTACTCCTGGTGCCCCCCATACTTCAGCCGGCCTTCTTACGCCTCTCCTGGCTTGCACCTGGACACCTGGTGAAGTTGTTTCATTTTAATTTTAATGTAACATTTTTGTTTAATATTATTTGTGCTGCCATTATAATACAGTAGGTGTCGGGATTAGGTTGCGATGTCCAAAGGATGCATATGTGCTAACAGTCCTTCTTTCCAGAATAATCTTGGTTTTGCAAAGTTTGTTGTGTCTCTCAGTGCCTCCAAAATAGCACAAAAATACAACTCCACTTGCCACAGAATCAAAAATATTGACCATTAACGCCGTGTTCTCACTAGTTTGTATTATTGCTAACTATGGACTTGTGATGCTGACTTTACTCCTTGAGGATATGTTTCAGCAAGCGAGTCGCTTCTGGTTTGCACCACAGCAGGTATGGACTCACAATAACAACAGAAAACGCTGGAAACACTCAGCAGGCCAGGCAGCATCCATGGAGAGAGAAACAGAGTTAACGTTTCAGGTCGAAGACCTTTCGTCAGATCTGGAAAAAAGCAGGAAATGAATTTCCTTTCCTGCTTTTTTCCAGTTCTGACGAAAGGTCTTCGACCTGAAACGTTAACTCTGTTTCTCTCTCCACGGATGCTGCCTGGCCTGCTGAGTTTTTCCAGCGTTTTCTGTTGTTATTTCGGATTTCCAGCATCCGCAGTATTTTGCTATCGTATGGACTCACAATGACAGACTTATGAATTATGGCTGTATTACCATAGATATATATTTTAAAACATATCCACGTTGTAAGCCCTTCACAGCACTTAGTAGGTGGAGACTGAAACACAGTATTTAACTTATGTGTCACTTCAGTGAAACTAGAAAGGAATAATGCTTTAAATACCCTATACAAAAATTTTAAAAGTAAAATTTCAAAACTGAAAATGCAATAATTTATAAAAAATTCCACTTGAATTGTTTTCCTTCTTTTTACATCTATGGACTTGTTTTCCTGTTTATATTAAAACGTGTTTAATATTTTCTGGGCAGCTACTCTTTCCCAATCTTACAGTCTGCACGTTTGACAAAGTTACCGAGTGTGTTGGTGTGAGGAGTTGGGAGCTGTGTTATGATTGATGAGCACTTTCCATGGAGGTGGAGATCCATATCCCAGATGTAGCTGCATTAGCTCTGGCGAAAGCAATTTAGATCATTCTTAACTGCAAAATGCTTACGGGAAATACTCCCAGAAACAGGTTTGAGAACAATAACTTACTGACTGATTCAGATGGAGTTGGGCTCGCAAAGAGCTGCAGAGCGTATGCATAGTTCACTTTGAATCACTGACTGGTAATGCACTGAGAAAACCCTATTTACATGTTGGGAAATTGAATCAGAATTCGTATCAACGATCTGAATGAATTCACACAGCTTTGCTCCCTTCCCCATTTACGCAGTGGCTATTCATGAGGAGAAAAGCAAGTGAAGCAGAGGTAGCTTAAGTGTCTTTCAATTCTATTCTGATCACTGTTGTTTGGCTACTCGGGAGCAAGTAACAATGAAGCTATTTGTGCGAGTGCCACTATAATCGTGACTGGTAACAGCTGCAGTATCTCGAGTGCACAGTTGAAATGGAACTGTTGTGCTGGTAGAAACAGAAAGGCAGCTGTGTGCTTGCAAGTTCCAACCAGGGTCAGAGTGAAGTCTTCAAGCTTTTCTAATTCCCGCTGGGTGACCCAGTGGGGAACGATGCTCGCAGGAGGCACCTCTTGGGCGTGCAGCTGGGGATTTTCTATCCTGGAACTTCCCACTAGGAGTGCTGCTCCCTGATGGGAATGCCGGATTGCAGCATCGCCTCACATGGGTACAGTAGCATAGTGGTTATGTGACTGGACTAGTAATCCAGAGGACCTCGACTAATGATCTGGAGACGTGAATTCAAATCACCACCACCAGTCTGACCTCATTACCTCTCTCACCATTGACAGATCTCCTCTGTCATCTCTACTTCACCTGCCATCTATTCCATCATACTGTCTCACCTTGGTCCTCAGAATCCCACCACGATCAGCCCCAACACCAGCAGCACCAGGCACACCAGCGGCACCAACAACAACACCAACCTTCTCCGCAATCAGCTGATGCTGCACAAGACAGAGGGCATCAGCACCCGACCACATTGTTGCTCGGGAGGCCAGGGATGGTCTCACCATGGCCAGATTTACTTCACTGGATGCTGTACACCCTGGCTGCCACATGATGTGCCAGGTTTACACCACCCCACATCAACACCATAAAGCAACCCCACAATGCCCAAGCCATTCCTTTCACACTCATCACCATTACGGGGGGTACCGTTAATTCTCACCATTCACTGCAACTCACTAAGCCACATCCAAAGGTGCACACAAATCTGTCCAAGAACGCAAATTGTTGAAAATAAAGGTTTCAATGTTTGACACTACATTAACAGAAACTTTACATGAACTTTGCATAAAATACCCAAGTGCCTACCCTTGTGTGTTGTTGGTTGGTTTGATTGCATTAGAATGAGGGTGAGTGTGAGGGGTGGCTAGTAAGATGGGGATATGATAATATAGATAGAGAGGGATGGGTGAAGGTCCAAAGTAAGTTGGTGTGAGTAAGGATGTGCAGGAGTAGATTAGGGAAGGCAGAGTGATGGGGATGTGATGAGTGGCACAACAGGATGAGGTTGAGTGTGGCTTTGTACTAACTTTTCGTGATCTACTGACATCATTGAAACGTTTGCGGCACTGCACCCAGGTCCTCCTGACCACATCCCTGCTTGTGCCCTCCTCTACAATGTGCAACCAGGCTGCGTGGATCTCCTGGGGTGGTCTCTTCTGCCCATGGGAAGGGAAGAGGACCTCCCTGCGTGCTGTGACTCCCTCCATAAGCATATGGAGGAAGTCATGGGAGAGCCTGGGTGCAGCCCTGTGCCTTTGTGCAGTTATTGTCTGATGACGTGTCCTCAAATAATGTCGTCAGACCTGCTTCCTATAACTGGCCCGGGAAACGCACTGGGCAGGCTTAACAAGCCCCATCAAGGGAAATTCATTTCACAGAGCGGGATGAAGCCAGCAGCGAGGCTGGGACCCGCCACTGACGTCGCCCTCCACGGACCCGCCGAGGTTAGTAAAATCCCAGCATTAGAGTTAGGTAGAAAAACTGATGTCAATTTTGGAAGGAAAGACTTGTTGTAGCACAGAAGTTTTTCAGCAGTTAAGGCTGAGCAAAGGGTGACACAAAACAGAGGTGCTGCAGCACCACCACTGCCGGCAGGGTGTAATTACAAAGTGACAAGTTCACATCGGCAGTTTCCATTCGAAATGTGGGCGCGGGAATTTATAACTGACACAAAATGGTGACCAAAACATGACAACAAGAAATAAGCTTTTGTCAACAAGAAGTGCAAGCAGACATAAAATGTTTTAATATATTGTATAGACGTTAATATTGCGCATATTTTGGTGGAAAGTTAAAAATGTCTCCAATCTTTTGTTCTGTTTCTCACAAAATGAAGTATTACAATGCCGCGAACTGGTGGGTGAGTAGGGTGGGGGGAAGGGCTTGTAGTTACAGTGTGACAAGTTTCCATCGGCAGCTTCAATTAAAATGTGGCCATTTGAATTTATAATAGAAATAATTGATTCAAAAGTGTGACAGAAACGTAAGAAGAAGAGCGGTTTTGTAGACAGTTTAATATATTACTGGTCAATCTCTCGTGGCATTGCACATGCAGAGTCAGGACCTAGTGTAGTGTTCAGGTGAAGTGAGGTCAGAGGGTGGGGATAATTAGATCAGGGTGGACAGGCATAACTTGATTTCCATTTTAGGTCATGCATTCGGTCCTCCTTTTTATATAATACTTTGATCTTGTATTGTTATTTATAGTTAACGAGCAAGATGGTACGGCAATTGGTTGGAGAGCAGGAGATTCTTTGCAATACAAGCTGGGGCACTACAGTGCCACCAGTGGTGAATGGGTGTAATTACACTATGATATATCTGCATTTTTCCATTATAAATGTGGACGTAGGAAGTGTACATGGACTCTCAAATATTCCTCACTAACAAGGTCAATGTAAAATACCTTAGACAGTAAAGCAGGATGGATCGATTTATGATTTAGTACTCACGATGCATAACTATGCGCTCACAATCATGATATATGCTCCCATTGCATGAGTGTCAGCAGGCTATTTGGCCTCACCCAAAATCCACTCACTCATACTTACAGGAGAAGCTACAGGATAGTGACTTTCTTCTCCCTAACTCAGGATGCCGAGGTAAAGTGTAACCTGCTTACTGCACGCCAGCTGAGATCAGCTCGCTCAGCGCAGACCGGGGATTGAACCTGGGGCCTTCAACTATACACTGGCTCAACCAGCTGAACCATCAGGGAGCCCAGAAGACTGCAAAGGAAATTTGCTACTCAGAAATTTATAAAAGATGTCCAGTTAAATTAGTTGTGGCTGTATTGGAGACAAAAGCAGCAGACAGCTGTGTGTAGTTTAAGTATAGAATGAACTGTAGCAGAGGTGCAGTGTACATTTTAATTTAGTTCAGCAAATTAATTTTAATTCCCTCCCAATTAACCCTATCCATCTGAGTGTATTAAACTTGTGGGTGTTTAATTGGTCTTACATTGCTAAATTTAGGACAGTAAAGTTAATTAAACCTTCCCAGAAAGCGGGAAGATTTACTGTGATGGAAATATTGCTTGTGCACAATTTATAATCTTCCCTGCTTGTCTGTTAACCTTTCTCACTGACCTAACAAAACGAGCAGTTTTTATTTTAGAACTCTCGCGGAAAAAACATATAAAATCAGAAAATGCTGCAAATACACAACAGGCCTGTCAGCTTCTGTAGAGAAGACACAGGTTAATGATTCAGGTACAGACCCTTCTTTGGAACTCAGATGTGAGTTCCCACAAAGGATCTCTAGCTGAAATGTTAACCTGTAAAATGGGCGAGATCGGATCAGCCGCCCATTATACACCCAGCCTGATTATCCTTTCCATTGAAGTCATCAGTGAAACTTGAACTGAAAATCTAGGTCGCTGTATCTTTGTGTGTCCCTTTCTCTTTCTCTCGCTCTGCCTTTTGCTCTCTCTTTCAACTTGACATGCTTTTTGAAATAAAAATGAATAGCTTTTATTTCAAAGTTTGGTTGTGAATTCATCATCCAGTTTCTATTCAAATCATTTTCAAAAACACACAAACTAAAATATTATTATACTCAGAGCCAGAGAAAAATAAATGATAAATTGTTCATAATTTGCACACAGACAAAAGCTTCAACAGGTATAATCTGTATAATCAATATAATCTGTCACATTTGAAGTGTAGGTCTGTCTTTCCCCCTCTCTCACACACACACATACACACCTTCTCTTCTTTAGAAAACACTCGTATAGAATACTTGAATAAAGCTTTTGAAATTTGTCCTTGAGCTTTTCTTCAAATAATTTTGAAAAGCAACCAAGTTATTAATGCTGGCAGCTGAAGAAAATCATTTTGGTTACTGAAAAGACTTGAGAAATGGTGCATACTGCACATGGTCAGACTGTAGGATCTGTGTTCACCTGACACAGTAAAAGCTCTGAGCAAACATTTCAAGTCCAATTGGAAGCTTTTGGGAAAGGGTGAAGCGTTCAGGTAAAACTTTAATGAAGGTATTAAGGGGGGAAAATTTGGTATCAACCATTTTGGGGCGCTAACATCGCCTGGGCGCTAACTTTAGCGGCTGGTGCTAATTAGTGCTGGCGACCGCGAAATGAGTTTTAGCGCTCCGAGAGGGAAGTACAGTGCTAAATCAAGCGCTCCACTTCCTTCTTAGGGCGCTAACGTCGGAGAGCAGGGCAGAGACTTCAGTAGCGCTGTACACTGGGCCGTGCAGCGCTGCCGCGTTCAAAGGCTGCTTCCCTCCCTTAAAGGGAAGGGCCATCGCTGCAGGCTCTGCAATTAAAAAAGTACCTACCTGGACCACCAAGGTAGCTGCGATCCCGTGCGATCAGCCCGGGTCTCAAGCAGAGTGCCGGGCTGATCGATCGCGGGCAGGAACCTGTGAAAAAACATAGTTACTTTTTTTTTACTTACCTCGGCCACCTTGCCTTTAATCATCCCAAAGCGGCCGGCTGCCTGATGCAGCTGTCGGTGTTTTCGACTGGCGCTGCTGCAGGGGGCGGAAGTCAATTCTGGGTCTGGGGCACTACTGGGATGATGCGCACGGTGATGATGTCACGATCTCCAGGCGAAGGAGATCGAGGCGCAATGCTGCAGCGTCGCCACAAAACTCCCGCCGCATATGGCGGGAGTCGATGTCAGCGTCGCGCCTGGTCACAAAGCCATTTGCGCCCTGTTACTGCCCCCCAGGGGCGCTAATGGGAGGCGCAAAGGCACCCAATTTCACCCCCTAAACGACAATTCATTCGTTAAATGTAATCATGCTATTGTGAAATATGTAAAACTTTGATGCTTTTATTTTGCTTATTTACATTAGACATTAAAAATGTCAGTTACTGAGAAAAAATGGCAGTCAAAACTTTTGCTAAAAAGCATCTTGAGCGATTCAGTTGGTTCAACTTTTGTTTTTTCTTTCAATGCTTTGATTGGTAGGTTCTCCAGACTGGTCATTCTTCATTGGTTGTCTTCGTACTTCCTTAGTAGTTTATGATTGGCAATTTTCTAGCCACTTTCCTTGCTTTTGATTTAGACGTTCCCTCGCTACTTCAGTTCTGATTTGCTGTTGTTTTAATTTGAGCCAGTTAATAAAGTCTGATTGCCGAAGTGTGACTGTAACAGAAAAGACATGGCAGGAAAAGTGTTACACAAGAGGAATTGCTTGCAGGTGCAACACTTTTAATCTATTGTTAGTCGATCTCCCATGGCACTGCAATTGGGGAGTTCAGACCAGGTGTAGTCTTAAGGTGAAGAGGGGTTAGAGAATGAGGGATAATAATAGAAGTAATTCAGTCCTCATTTTAAAAGCCATACATTCTGTCCTTATTTTTAGATCCATTACACATTCCTTGCATGAAAGAACTTTCATTTATATCGCGCCTTTCATGAACCCAGGACATGCCAAAGTACTTCACAGCCAATAAAGTACTTTTGAAGTGCAGCTACTGTTGTAATGTAGGGAAACATGGCAGCCAATTTGTGGACAACAAGGTCCCACAAATAGCAATGATCCCTTTAAAATGAAATGACCAAATAATCAGTTTTATCAATGTTCCGTTGTGGGCTAAAAATTGTCCAGGACACTGGGAGAACCCCACAGCTCTTCTTCGAATAGCGCCATTGGATCTTTTATGTCCACCTGAGAGGGAAGACGGGTCTTCAGCTTAACGTCTCATCTGAAAGACGGCACCTCTGACAGTCCCTCAGTATTGCACTGAGGTGTCAGCCTAGATTTTTGTGCTCAAGTCTTTGGAGTGGAACTTGAATCCACAAATTTATGACTCAGAGGCAAGAGTGCTAACTGCTGAGCTAAGGCCGATATTTATAATGGAAACGGACTCTGTAAACATGTCACAGTGTCATTACACCCTCCTGTCATTTTGGACAACGCCCCTTTAAAAAAAAATGCACAATTTTCAAAGATTTGAAAATTTAAAATGCTTTCAGGGATAATTTGACTAAACAGATACGGATTGAGCAAAATTAGATTTATGCATATATATTTCCATATACAAAGTTGATCTGCTCTACCATTGAGCAGGTAAACACCAGAAATGGCTGTCATAGATAATTCAGCTTGTATTCAAGCTGTGACTTTTTTTTTTAGAAAATAATTTAAATGTAAATTATCTTTTCACTCCAATGTAATCATTTTGCATTTTGCCATACAATTTGAAGATCCATTTGGGTAAAAATAGAACACAGCCCTTTAAACCTGCAGATATAAAAGATCAGACATGCCAGAAGGACAGCATGAAGCCATTTGGAGAGACAGTCCGTGATATCTATTAATTTTGGCAAACCGTTGTCCACCTGCTTCATGCCATCCCTAAAGTTGCTATAAATTGAAACGATTTACCAAGTCAAAGAACTGATTTAGATTTTCAAACCTATTTAATAAACTCAGCCTTTCACATGCAAAACAATAATGATGTTTAATTCTTACGTTGCACCTTCTGAAAAAAGATGTTTTATCTTTGCAGTTGATGATTTACAAGGAGAAGGGATAACAACGCTAGGCCTGATCTTCTTCCTTTTGGAATACAAAGTTGAACCTTCAAACGCTACCATGCACTTCCTTCAATTACTCATTACAGAATTGTTTTGAGATTGTATCTGAACTGACTGCAGGAATGATGTATAGTATATTATAGTGTATCGATTAAAATAATGCATATTTTTCTCAGGAACGCTGTTTACTTTCTGCATTCATTGAATTAATCAGAGCTCTAAGTCTGTAACAATCCATTGCTTTCAAAGATACGTTCAATATACTTAATGACTGTTATACATTTAAAGGTTCAAAATGAAAGAATTGTACTTTTTCGATGGCTTATTTTGAAACCGGCCACAAGCTGCTGTTCCAGTTATTAAGCTTGAGTAAATTAAATGGAAAAAATGAAGTGTAGTGCCTGCGTGTTGAGTAAATCTTTTACAAGATGAGAACTTGTTATATAAATCCAGAGCTGAAATTGCTGCAATTATAAGCTTTAGTGTCAACACTCGTTGTGGGTTTAAATCCGATTACAGCCACATTGCCTGAAGCGTTCGGAAATTATGCAATTCTGGAAAAATGAGAATAAAATCTTTTAAAACTTTAGGACAAAAGCTTTTACTTTACAATTTCTCCTGCTGCAGGTTGATGCGTTGAGTCACATGAACCTATTTATACTTTAGACCATGCTTTTGAGACATTACAACCCAATGCCAGCATCAAGCACTCTCGGGTTATCCAGTCAGAGGTAGAGTGAAGCTCCCTCTAGTCTGCCTTCTCAATGTGCCTCGGCTTCAACTGCAGGAGAACGCCCCCTACTCTACCATTGTGGCATTGTTCCACTTCCCACACCAGTCATCTATTCTGGCTCTGAGTGAGAGTTCCAGTTAGTGCTGAATTAAGGAGAGGTTTATACTATGGCTATTAGCAACTGGATTGAGACTGCTCCAAATTTAGATAACTTTCATCCCATCAAGCCCAGGTCTCAGTGCTGGAAGCCCCAGAGATCATTTCAAGATGGTGGTCACTATTGGGAGCTACCTTGTCTTCATTCTGGATGGAGGTGATCTCTGTAACACTGAAGGTATTGCGCGTCAGAAATGCTTGCAGAAAATTTCAAACTCCTTCTGAATGATGCACACTCCCCTCATACACCAGTCTGCACATTCCTAGTGAGGCCTTTTCAAATCTTGCTCCCTGCTCAGATTACATTTTTAAATTTTTAAAAAATTTATTCACGGGATGTGGGCGTCGCTGGCAAGGCCAGCATTTATTACCCATCCCTAATTACCCTTGAGAAGGTGGTGGTGAGCCGCCTTCTTGAACCGCTGCAGTCCATCTTTATATTAAAGATGGTGCATTCTAATTAATTTAAATCACTCTTTTTTTAACGTCAAAAATCCCCCCCCCCAAAACAATTGAGGCAATTTATATGAGGTTGGCCACTATTGTAACTTGAATCAGCCTGATATTGGGCAGGGACAAGACCCACTATAGATTCAGACAGTGAATATGCAATCATTGGCCAAGTGTATTGAAAACACGCTAATAATGTACTAAAAGAACAAGACAATCTAGTAAAAGGAAAAGTTTGAGGTCATTCATTCGTTTGCTGTTTGTGGGACCTTGCTGTGTGCGAATTGGCTGCCGTGTTTGCCTGAGAAACAACAGTGACTACACTTTGAAAGTAATCCATTTGTTGTAAAGCTCTTTCAGGTGTCCTACTAAGGCACTTGTTATGCTTCAGGATTTCAGACTATGTAGCTATGGGGGACCTTGGGGTGATATAAGTTAAAAATGCTATTATTGAGACAGACTTAGCTCTCAAGGGGGTAAATGCACAGGGCAGCAGGGCTGGCAGGTGTATATTAGATATTAGATGGGGCACCTGAACCAGTGTCCTTCAGACGTTCTGTGCCTTTGTTTTCCGTGCGTACCTGAAGGAAGTGGTGAGTGCATATATCTGGGTGCTGTGATGTCTCTGTGCACCAGTCAGGAGCTCAAAGCAAGGGTTGTCCACTCTGGGGCAGCTTTGGCAGTAATCTTCAGCAGTAATATTTCTGTTGCCTGGCCTCTCTGCAAACAGATGTTTATTCAGTACGCCATTGATTGCATATTCACTGCCTACACTGGCTATAGGGTTACAATGTTAGTCGGAAAGAGCGGGGGAGTGGGACTAATTGGATAGTTTTTTCAAAGAGCCGGCACAGGCACGATGGGCCGCATGGCCTCCTGCTGTGCTGTATGATTCTATGATTCTATGTAGCTGTGTTGCATGGAAAGAGCATCTTTGCATAGTGAACTTTTGAAAGTTTACAGTTATAACAAACAATGTAGATATGTTTGTAAAATAATTGAACAGTAGATTCTGTGATACTGTGCGCTGAGAGAGTAGGTGCTCAACAGGCTGGGGGGTGCGGGGGGGGGAGGCGGGGCGGTGGGTGATGGAGGGGCGGAGGGAGAAGTGATGCGTGTTTGCAGAACTGAGAGAGCAGATCCTGTGCCCATTTCCCACAGGGCTGTAATTCAGTAGTCTGCTGCTTTTTGTGAGCTGAAGGGCTTGTGTCTGTTTCATGCCTTAGATTTGATACAAAAATATTTAAATGAAGTATTCTGCAACTTTTGCTCTGGGTTTGCTCATTTCCTTGTGTGCCCATTTGGAATGGGAGCAGGAGAAGTCCAGCCTGGAGTTTCTATGTTTGGCGTATTTTAGTGGATTTTAGACTCAAATGGAAGAGTGCTATTTTCACTTGGGTTTCTGAGCTCAGCTGATTAATGTAGCTTCGGATTCGGACAAGTGTAGGAAGCCCTCTAATGGTTGGACCAATTGTGTCCAAGTGAAACTTAAAGGGATGGGGCTAATTAAAGGGGAGTGTCAGCAGGCTACCAAAACTCCTGAAAGCATCTGAAGCTTTCGAACAGCCTAAAAAAGCACCCAAACCCATTATCAACTTTTTCTAAGGGTGCGGAGGCATTTGATTAAAAGAGAAAGAAAAAAATGAAGGAAGAGAAAAGCGAAGGCGCAGGCATGAACCTGCAGATAGATGATGAAGCATCCCAGCACCTGGGCCCCTGTCTGATGGTTGTTGAAGTGTAGGTGGTGCTGCATAAGGTGATTGCACGGAGGGTTGCTCACGATGCCACTCGATGCTGTACTTCCAGGTTTGCCGAACATACAAATGTCCTGTGCGCTTACTTTGTAACTTGTGTCACAGGACTGTTGACTTGAATCACATTTAAAACTGCAGCTACAGCAATGCACGATTAATTTGGTGAGTTATTGACGCCGACTGTGCAATAAATATTCTCTCCTTTGACTACCTTCATTTTTTTCGTGGGCTATAAAAATATGTCCTGCTAGTGGCTGCCACCTCTGCTTGAAGTCTGTTGAGACACAGGCCCTGTGTTCAGTAATTACAGTGCCACAGTCAGTCTTCTGGCCAGCCTCTCTCCAGCAGGCTCGCCTTCAGATGTTCCCATTTGTAATGCTGTTCATTAAAAGCTACCTGCCATAGTCACTCTGGAGTCTTAAAAGGCTTTCTGGGAGCTATCAAGCTGTAGGACATGGGTAATGATAAAGTCAGATGTGACCTGTATAATAATGGATGATGCTAACCCTCATTTAGTTTGAAGTACGTATTTAATAAGGGCATGTGTGATTGGAGCTGCGTGCTTTAATGGGATGTTTCCGATATTGTCGTGGCTATGATTTTTTTGTGTGGAGTAATTGCTGTTGTTGATTTTTGAATGAATTTGTATAGAAATTGGGGATGCTATTATTTTTTACTTTCACGGGATCCTATGAGGTTTTATGAAATCACAGCAGACGCAACAGCTTTAGTGCAAGCATCAGTTCCTCCCAGCTACCTCATCTCAAAGTAGGCCTTCGTTTCATAATACTGCTGGCTCACCGGACACGTCCTGCTGTCAGTAGCGAAGTAACTTACAGGGCTTGACAGGGTAGATGCAGGGAGGATGTTTCCCCTGGCTGGGGAGTCGAGAACCATGGGGGTCACAGTCTCAGAATAAGGGGGCGGCCATTTAGGACTGAGAAGAGGAGAAATTTCTTCACTCAGAGGGTGGTGATTCTTTGGAATTCTCTATCCCAGAGGGCTAGAGAGGCTCAGTCGTTGAGTATATTCAAGACAGAGATTGATAGATTTTTGAATATTAAGGGAATCAAGGGATATGGGGATAGTGCAGGAAAGTGGAGATGAGATAGAAGATCAGCCACGATCTTATTGAATGGTGGAGCCGGCTCGATGGGCCGAATGGCCTACTCCTGCTCCTATTTCTTATGTTCTTATGTTCTAAGTGTCGTGTCATCGAGGGGGCCCAGCAGCAGCATTCTTAGCTAATCCATGAATATTTTAGTTACAACATCGAGGGATGAACTTCGATGGGCCGAATGGCCTTCACTCACGCTTGAATTTATTTTAATGTTCCTATGTACTTCATCTGCATATTTATGATTCTACCTCTAAATGCCATACAACCACCTCCACCTCCCCATTCTCAATGTAAGTTGGAGTGAGGTTTCATTTCCCTTTATGAGAATATAGGCCTGAGATTTCCTTGTCTAAGTCATCAACACAGCAATTCTGTATTAGTGGGAGATGTTTTATAAACTGACAGAAAACTTATAGGCAAAATGCTAATTACAGTTAAAAAAAATGTCCCTCCCTCATGCTGTTACCACCCACAGATGAGTTGATTTTTTCTTGTTCCAGAATGTGCAGCCACTAATATGGAGGATGCATCATCTTTAATGAGTGCGTGCTCATAACTACATAGTTGGCCTATAAGCACAGCGTGTAGGTGTGCCTGTGTACTGTGCCGTGGAGTAGTAGGATAGAGGTTCATGCTTCCATCTTCCCCCCAGGGTGATGTCAGGGAGAGAAGTTGATCAAAGGTCCAAACCAGAGGATAAATCACTCAGGTCACTGTTGGATACTGGTCACACCTAGACGGTATGATGCAACCGGGATCTTGGGTTTATGTCACGATACATGACGTGATCCGGACTCGAGTCGTCGTTGGCTTGTTCACAGATGTGATTCCCAGTAAAAAAGTAAAAATTTTCCCAGTAAAAAAGTAAAAATTTTAAAGCTTTTCGTTTTACATACAGACGGCAGCTTTTGACACGTTAGAACCCCTGCGACTACACCTCATTGTCTCAGTTGTATCTTGCTATGTCTTTGATGTGGTACCTTCCTGGCTGACCTGATTAACTTTATCACACCTCGGCAGATAGTCAGGATGATTTAATTTAGTTGTCTGCAATTGTACGGTACACATGCTTTGTTCTCTATCTATATATGCTTTGGCGATTCTGTATCTATTTACTTCACCTGAGGAAGGGGCAATCGATAGCTCCGAAAGCTTGTGATTTCAAATAAAACTGTTGGGGGGAAAAATTCAGCTGCTTGCGCCTCCCGTTAGCGCCTTAAGAGGGCGCTAATGGGGCGTAAAGCAGCTAACGCCCGGGCGCAGCGCCGCCCACGCCTCCCGAAAAATTCAGCGGGAGGTTAGCGGCGGCGGCAGCCGGTAGCGCCCTGTGGCGCTGCGCCGCCGGCGATGACGTAATCGCCGTGCGCAGCACCCCGCTCGCGCCCCGGCCGTGATCTTCAGTCGCGCCCCCTGATTTACCGCCAGACGCTATGTCCGACGGGTTCAGGGAGGCGTACGTGCGGCCGGGGCGGCGATATTTAAAGGGGAGGTGGCAGGCGGCCATTTTTGTTGCTGGCCGCCTGCCAGCACCTGCCCCCGTTGCTGTCCCCGGCCCCCGTGAAGCCCCCCCACCGTGAAGTGCCGGCTGCGCTCCAAGAGCCCGGCACTTCTCTTGAGTGCCGGGCTCTTTTGCCGGTTGGACTATAACCTGGTGTTGTGCGACCTCTCAATGTAAAAAGAGAACATGGAATGTTACTGAGGAGCACCTATGCCTATGATATGTGTTTCAGCAAATAAAAAAGACCAGAATGGAACTGATATAATGTGAACATTTATAGAAAGAAGCAAAGAACTTGCATTTATATAGCGCCTTTCATGACCTCAGGACGGCCCAAAGTGCTTTACAGCCAATGAAGAACTTTTGAAGTTTAGTCACTGTTGCAATGTAGGAAACATGCCAATCTGCTCACAGCAATGTCTCACAAGCAGTAATGTGATCATGACCAGATCATCTATTTCAATCATGTTGCTAAGGGATAAATATTGGCCAGGACACTGCAGAGAACTCCCCTGCTCTCCTTCGAAATAGTGCCATGGGAACTTTTACGTCCACCTCTGTTTAATGTCTCATCTGAAAGACAGATTGATGTTTCCTTCTTACAGTAAGTGTTTAGTTTTGTTCAGACCAATAATTGCACAGACCAGAATGACTACGAGCACTCCCCTCCTCCCGAAAGGAAATAGCCAGTGATCTCTCAAAACTGAAATGAGACCAATTAGTTCAAATAACAATGATATTATTCCTGTCATTGAAACATTCGATTCCCTGTGGTGCCTCCCAGTCACTGAAAGATTCTGGCAAAATAGCAGGCACCTTCTGGGTCATACCTCGTGGACATCCTGGAGTGAACAAGAACTCTAAATACAGTCAGAAGGACCCTGCCCGACGGTTCTGCACTTGTGCCTTGTGGATTGTGCTAGCAGCTGTCCGAGCATGCAGTTACATGGACTATACAGCACAGAAACAGGCCATTCGGCCCAACCAGTCCATGCCGGCTGTAGTCGGCGAGACTGAAGTTCTCTGACTTGCTTGTTCTGTGACCAAAAATAGTAAAAAAAAAATGCAATCAAAAATTGAGAAGTTGCTTCTTCAGATAATGGAACGGGGGCTGTGACCTCTGACACTTCAGGTACATGTGATGAACCATTGTTCCCTGGTTGTTTAATATTCATTACTATCATTGCACCGTTCAACAGTTTCCACCCTCGATCCCTAGAGGTGCAGGGAAGGATCTCTGAATAGAGAGCCTTCCACTGTGGGGGCGGGGGGGGGGGGGGGGGGACCTTTATCCATGCCAGATAGTAAAACTTCTCGCCAGGACATTATCAACAGAAGATGAAGGTGATGAAGTGGAGCAAAGAAAGAATTTCCAAGAGGTAGTTGAAGTGTGAAGCAGATGCACCCAAGCAGGGTTTTGGGGGCTTTCTGGCTCCAGCCAATTGAGGGTGAGATTGGCCAGATTGTCCACTTCTCAGAGCCTTCGCAATGAGTGTGACCATCAGGGCGGGCCAAGTGCAGATTGCAAATTGCTGTAGGTGTCAATGGTCCCTATCAGTTTCAGCATGTAACTTGGAGACACTCCCTTAACAATCAATATCACTTAGCAACTGGTTTGATTCAGACTGCTGTAGCCAATGAGACGGAAGATGGAGCTTGTTAGTAGAAGTCAGACTGCTGAATGCTGTATATAATGTTTTTAAAAAATGCTAATAAAGTTTTACTTTTTATTCAATCTTGGATTAAAAAGAGACCCAAAATGAGCTCAAAATAGGAGCTACAGATACAGATTTCGTCAGAATTGCTCTATATTATATAATGTTTTAAGTAAATATTGAGCAAACAGCAATCAATTGAAAACTAAACATTACATCAAGTTTAGTTAAGATACTGGACTTTTTATGTTTTAATATTATTCTGGTGTTATAAGAACATAAGAAACAAGAGCAGGAGTCGGCCATACAGCCCCTCGAGCCTGCTCCGCCATTCAATAAAATCATGGCTGATCATCAACCTCAACTCCATTTTTCCGCCTGATCACCATATCCCTTGATTTCTCTAGAGTCCAAAAATCTATCGATCTCAGCCTTGAATATACTCAAAGGCCGGAATTTTGCCAGCGCTCAGAGTGCGGGTTTGGAGGCAGGACCGCTGTCAAAATCACAAAGATTGACAGCGGGTAGGACACCCGCTGTCAACCCGCCTCCAAACAATTTCCCAAGTGTCGGGTCCCCGATTTGTGCCTGGACTCGACACCTAGCAGAGGGAAGAGGATTATAGCCACTTAATTGCCTGTTAACAGGTACTTGATACTTGTTAACAGGCTCTTTTTCAATTTTGCCGCTTCTGCCTCGGGTTTCCCGACGTCCGGACACCACGCCAGGTAAGTGTGGCGTGTTGTGAGTCTGCTGTAATGTTTCTGCATTGATGACAGCTGCAGAAGTGGTGTGAAGGATACAATGGTGCACTGATGAGTTTCAGAGGTAAGAAAATGTTGGGAAAATCATTTTTAATGCATTTACACTTTTCTGTAGGTAACAAGTTTTGAATTGGATGCCTAGTCCCACCTCATTGGGAGAACCTCTCTCACCAGTGACAGATCGCTTCTGTCACCTCACCTGCAGCTGCCATCTGTTCTAGCCTAAGGAGGGAGTCACTGGAGAGCCTGGGTGCAAGAGCTCACCTGTGAACAGTCATTGTCAGTGTTTGCAGCACCTCAATGCTGTCAAACACTGATAAATGAGCTGTCAAAAAATAAATTGTGCGTGGTCCCTTTAAGAAAACTGGAAGATGACGCGTCATCGAATGACGTCATCTGACCGGCTTCCTCTTAATTGGCCGGCAAGCCCGCAGGGTGGGCTTAACAAGGTCAATCGATGTAAAATCACGTCCGTGGGCCGGATGCAGTTGGGGGCGGGACTGGAACCCGGAAACCAGCTGACCCGCTCCCAAGGTGCATCCAATAACAAAATCGCGACCAAAGACTTGTCATTCAGTCTTCTGGGGCAGAGAATTCCAAAGATTCACAACCCTCTGAGTGAAGAAATTCCTCCTCATCTCAGTCTTAAATGGTCTACCCCTTATCCTGAGACTATGCCCCCTAGTTCTAGACACTCCAGCCAGGGGAAACAACCTCTCAGCATCTACCCTGTCAATCCCCTTCAGAATCTTGTATGTTTCAATGAGATCACCTCTCATTCTTCTAAACTCCAGAGAGTATAGGCCCATTCTACACAATCTCTCATCACAGGACAGCCCTCCCATCCTAGGAATCAATCTAGTGAACCTTGGTTGCACTGCCTCCAAGGCAAGTATATCCTTCCTTAGATAAGGAGACCAAAACTGTGCACAGTACTCCAGGTGTGGTCTCACCAAGGCCCTGCACAATTGTAGCAAGACTTCCTTACTCTTATACTCCAACCCCCTTGCAATAAAGGCCAACATGCCATTTGCCTTCCTTATTGCTTGCTGTACCAGCATGCTAGCTTTCTATGTTTCTTGCACGAGGACACCCAAATTTCTCTGAACACCAACATTTGAAAGTTTCTCACCATTTAAAAAATATTGGCCCAGAAATTAAAGACGGAGCCTTCCTGCGGGGGTAAGGCTTCCCCGCGATATCTCACTGCGCACCTGCCTTTTCCTTCCGAGCTCACACGAACTTTAGTTTCAAGGCTGCAGCTGTGCAGTGTGTGCGTATCCCACAGACGCAGTTAATTCGTGTGAGCTGTGGGATCACGTGATTCAGTTAGAGCCAATGGCAGCACACCATCTTTCATTCATAGTTTTGACAGCAAGGGCTGTCAAAGCTATGAATCTATACCCCCCCAAAAGAACAGCTAAACCTCAATTAAATTTAAAAAAACCCATCACATTAATAAAATAAGTATAATTAAATAAATTAACCACTTTAAACAAAAAATTAAATTTTTGAAAAAATTTAAAATCTTTTTAAAAGTTATAAAAATAAACATACCTTTCTTTAAAGTCTCTAAAAAAGATAAACCTGTTGAAAAAATTTTAAAATAATACTTAATTAACTACTTACCTTGTTAAAAGAGGGTCTTACGTTTCCTTTCTTTATGTGCAAAATCTTCCATGCTTACTTGCGCGTTCAAAGCACTAAGTGCACTGCGTGCGCGCAGCCTGTAGCGCGCACGCGGTTCACTTAGAAACCGCCCCCTTTTGAGTTCACCAAGTGCCGGTTTTCAGTGCATGCGCAGTGCATGCTGGAAACCGGCAATTGGAGACCTAAAACGCGAGAGTACACAGTGCGTACTCTCGCGTACTAAGACTAATTTTTGGGCCATTGTGTTTAACCTCACATTTCCCTACATTATACTCCATCTGCCACCTTACTGCCCACTCACTTAGTCTATCTATATCCCTTTGCAGACTCGGAGGCCGCGATTTTTCCTGTTGATGCGGCTTGGGGGTGGGACAGCTGCCTTCCAGGTTCCAATCCCGCCCCCAATGACGTCTGATGCACAGACGCGATTTTGCGTCAATTGGCCTTGTTAAGCACGCCCTGCGGGCTTGCCGGCCAATTAAGAGGAAGCTGGTCCGATGATGTCAGTTGATGATGTGTCATCTGCCGGTTTTCTTAAAGGGGCCACACACAATTTTTTTTGACAGCTGATTTTTCAGTATTTGACAGCATTGAGGTGCTGCAAACACTGACAATCACTGTACAAAGGTGAGCCCTTGCACCCAGGCTCTCCAATGACTCCCTCCTTAGGCTGGAACAGATGGCAGCTTCAGGCGAGGTTACAGAAGCGATTTGTCACTGGTGAGAGAGGTTTACCCAATGAGGTGGGACTACACAAACAATTCCAAACTTGTCACCTACAGATAAGTCTAAATACATTAAAAATGATTTTCCCAACATTTTCTTACCTCTGAAACTCACCAGGGTACCATTGGATCCTTCACACCACTTCTGCAGCTGTCATCAATGCACAAACATTACAGCAGACTCACAACACGCCACACTTCCCTGGCATGGTGTCTGGACATCGGGAAGCCCGCAGTAGACCTGTCAAAATTACAAAAATCCTCTTAACTGCCTGTTAACAACCTGTTAACAAGCAGTTAAGCACCTATAATCTTCTTACCGCTGCTAGGTGTCGGGTCCAGGCGCAAATCGGGCACCCGACACCTGGGAAGATTGATTGGAGGAGAGTTGACAGCGGGTTTCCGATCCGCTGTCAATCTTTGCAATTTTGCCGGATGTCCCACCTCCAAACCCGCCCCCTGAGCACCGGCAAAATTCCCCCCTTTTTGTCCTCCTCACAGTTTACTGTCCCACCTAGCTTTGTATCATCAGCAAACTTGGATACATTACACTCGGTCCCTTCATCTAGGTCATTAATATAGATTGTAAATAGCTGAGGCCCCAACACTGATGCTTGCGACACCCCACTAGTCACAGCCTGCCAACCTGAAAAAGATCCGTTTATCCCTACTCTCTGTTTTCTCTCCGTTAACCAATCCTCTATCCATGCGGCTATATTACCCCCAACCCCATGAGCCCTAATATTGTGAATAACCTTTTATGTGGCACCTTATCAAATGCCTTTTGGAAATCCAAATATACTACATCCACTGGTTCCCCTTTATCTGCCCTGCTAGTTACATCCTCAAAAAACTCTAATGCATTTGTCAAACACGATTTTCCTTTCATAAAACCATGTTGACTCGGCCTAATCATGTCATGATTTTCTAAGTGACTTGATACCATAAGAACATAAGAAATAGGAGCAGGAGTAGGCCATTTGGCCCTTCGAGCCTGCTCCGCCATTCAATAAGATCATGGCTGATCTTCTGCCTCAACTCCATTCACCTGCCCTATCGCCCCATCCCTTGATGCCCTTACTAGTCAGAAATCTATCGACTTCTGTTTTGAATATACCCAATGACTGAGCCTCCACAGCCCTCTGGGGTAGAGAATTCCAAAGATTCACCACCCTCTGTGTGAAGAAATTTCTTCTGATCTCAGTTCTGAATGTCCTACCCTTTATCTTAAAGCTGTGGCTCCTGGTTCTAGACTCCCCAGCCAAGGGAAACATTCTCCCAGCATTCATCCGATCAAGCCCTGTAATAATTTTGTATGCTTCAATGAGATCCCCACTCATTCTTCTGAATTCAAGAGAATACAGGCCTAGTTTACTCAATCTCTTCTCATACGACAGTCCCGTCATCCCAGGAATCAATCTCGTGAAACTTCGTTGCACTCCCTCAATGGCAAGTATATACTTCCTTATGTAAGGAGACCAAAATTGTACACAGTACTCCAGGTGTGGTCTCACCAAGGCCCTATATAATTGGACAAAAGTGAGAAGTCGCACAACACCAGGTTATAGTCCAACAGGTTTATTTGAAATCACAAGCTTTCGGAGCGGCTGCTCCTTCGTCACTTCACCTGACGAAGGAGCAGCCGTTCTGAAAGCTTGTGATTTCAAATAAACCTGTTGGACTATAACCTGGTGTTGTGCGACTTCTCACTTTTGTCCACCCCAGTCCAACACCGGCATCTCCGCATCATATATAATTGGAGTAAGACTTCTTTACTGCTGTACTCAAATCCTCTTGCAATGAAGGCCAGCATACCATTTGCCTTCCTAATGGCTTGTTGCACCTGCACATTCACTTCCAGTGACTCATGTACAAGGACACACAGGTCCCTTTGAGCATCTGCATTCCCCAATCTTTCACCATTTAGGAAATACTCTGCCTTTCTGTTTTTTCTACCAAAGTGGATAACTTCACATTTATCCACATTATATTCCATCTGCCATGTTCTTGCCCACTCACTGAGCCTGTCGAGATCCCCTTGAAGCCTCTTCACATCCTCTTCACAACTGACACTGCCACCTAGCTTTGTATCATCAGCAAATTTGAAAATGTTACATTTAGTCCCCTCATCCAAATCATTGATATAGATTGTGAATAGCTGGGGCCCAAGCACCGATCCTTATGGTACCCCACTAGTCACAGCCTGCCATCCTGAAAAAGACCTGTTTATCCCTACTCTTTGTTTTCTGTCTGTTAACCAATTCTCAATCCATGCTAGTATATTACCCCCAATTCCATGTGCCCTAATTTTGTTCACCAACCTCTTGTGTGGGACCTTATCGAAGGCCTTCTGAAAATCCAGATACAGCACAAAAACCGGTTCCCCTTTGTCTACTCCACTAGTTACATCCTCAAAGAACTCCAATAGGTTTGTCAAACAGGATTTCCCTTTCATAAATCCATGTTGACTCTGCCCAATCTTACTATTAGTTTCTAAGTGCCCAGTTATTGCATCCTTTATAATAGATTCCAGCATTTTCCCAACTACTGATGTGAGGCTAACAGGTCTGTAGTTCCCCGTTTTCTCTCTCCTCCTTTCTTAAATAGCGGGGTTACATTTGCTATCCTCCAATCTGCAGGAACCGTTCCAGAATTGATAGAATTTTGGAAGATGACAACCAATGCGTCCACTATTCCAATGGCCACCTCTTTCAAAACCCTAGGATGTAGGTCATCCGGTCCTTGGGATTTATCTACTTTTAGTCCCATTAATTTTGCTAGTACTGTTTTTTTACTAATAATATTTTCTTTAAGTTCCTCATTCTTGTCACACCCTTGGTTTTCTCGTATTTCTGGGAGGTTTTTTGTGTCTTCCTCCGTGAAGACAGAAACAAAGTATTTATTTAATTTCTCTGCCATTTCCTCATTCTCCATTGTAAATTCTCCCATCTCTGATTGTAAAGGACCTACATTTACCTTTGCCAGTCTTTTCCTTTTCACGTACTTATATTACCACTTCCTTAACAATGGATTCCAGCATTTTCCCAGCGACTGATGTCAGGCTAACTGGCCTGTAGTTACCTGTTTTTTTCTCTCCCTCCTTTCTTGAATAGCGGTGTTACATTTGCGACCTTCCAATCCGCTGGGACGATTCCAGAATCTAGGGAATTTTGGAAGATCAAAACCAAGGCATCCACTATCTCTTCAGCCACCTCTTTTAGAACCCTAGGATGTAGGCCGTCAGGTCCAGGGGATTTGTCGGCTTTTAGTCCAATTCGTTCCACTAGTACTTTTTCTCTACTTATATTAATTACGTTAAGTTCCTCACCCTCATTAGACCCTTGGTTCCCCACCATTTTTGGTATCATTTTTGGTATGCTTTTTGTGTCTTCTACTGTGAAAACAGATACACAATATTTGTTTAACGTTTCTGCCATTTCCTTATTCCCCATAATAATTTCTCCTGTCTCCCTTGCCCTAATTTAACCTTTCCGTCGGCACTGATCTATATTTAGGTTTGAATAAGGTGAATGCTATCAATTGATGGAGTATTTCTACTTGTACAGCTCTTTGTTTCACTATTAAAAACATTGTATTAGCATTACAATCTATAAATGGCAATGCCACATAAAAATACAAGTTAATAGGAATTTTGATAAAATTATAAAATAGTGATCACTACAATGGTAAACAGTGTGACAGAAAATGAAGCATTTATATCTACGATGGATTACTGACTTCCATTTTGCCGGTTACAGTACGCTTGAGGTTAAATTTGGTGCGCTTGCAGAAAATGGCCCCGCCTGTTTGATATCTAAATCAGGACAGGGCAGAGACACAGCATAGTTCACAGGGCTTCATATAGCAGATGTTTAGTGCTGCCGTTGTGTTCAGAACGACAGCACAGCTCACATGTCGTCCATCTTGTTTTGTTCCCCAGGACTGGGGCCAAGCCAAATATTCGGTGGATCTTTCAAAGGCATACGTTGGACGGGCACCCCTGATTGAGTTTACTTTGTGCAAAAAAAATTTTTTGTTCCAATTTATCTTCAAAGGATTTTGGAGGTAAACCGGTTCTAGCTTCCATCATGTCGGCGTTCTGAAGCTATCATTAGAAGGGGCAGACCAGACACTTCATGGTAGATCGGTGGTGAATAGAACCGTATTCAGTTTTACACTGAGTGAGAAGTAACTCTGTTGTTTTCTGTGTACCGATTATATAATTATTGCAAAACCACTATTTGTTTTTGCTACCATTAATTTATCAGTTCACTGTTCAGTGAACCTGTCTTGCAGTTTATGGCCCAAGCAATGGTCTGACAGAACGTTTATTCTTTCTGCGACTGGGTGGCTGGAGTGCCTGCCTATTTCAGGTGGCAGTCCCTTTTAATATGCAAATTGTGCCCCTGTGAAGTGGCCTCTGAGTCAGAAGGTCGTGGGCTCAAGTCCCACTCCAAGGACTTGAGCACAAAACCTAGGCTGACACTCCAGTGCAGTACTGAGGGAGTGCTGCCCTGTCAGAGGTGGCGTCTTTCAGATGAGACGTTAAACCGAGGCTCCATCTGCTCTCTCAGGTGGATGCAAAAGACCCCATGGCACTATATTGAAGAAAAGCAAAGGAGTTCTCCCCAGTGTTGTAGCCAATATTTATCCCTCAAACAACCTCACTAAAACAGATTATCTGGTCATCATCACATTGCTGTATGTGGGAGCTTGCTGTGCGCAAATTAGCTGCTGCATTTCCGACAATACAACAGTGACTACACTTCAAAAAGAGTAATTCATTGGCTGTAAAGCGCTTTGGGACATCCTGAGGTCATGAAAGGCGTAAAATAAATGCAAGTTCTTAATTTTTTTTTACATAGGACCCCGATTGCTGTTTCAGACCTCAGTTGGGAGGAGCGAGTGTTGAGCACGCTTCGCCCAGTTTTGCGTTGGTGCAGCCGAGGGGCCAGAAAGATAAGTTTCCAATTATTTTTGTGAGGCTTCGAGGAGCAGGAGTGCTCCGGCCCGATTCGATGGGCTGCATTTGAGATGCCTGTTGGGTGCCTGCAGATGGTCTCTTCCATTTAAAGGAGGCCCGAGCTCCAAAAATGGCAGCGGCCTCTTTGCCCCTGGCACAGGCGGGCTGCCGGCCTAAAAATCAACATCTACCCCAACTGGCAATGGACGTTCGTAACTAAGCAACCATCCCCGATTTTTGACTTGGCAATCCAGGCAGGCCCGCAGCACCACAGGGCAATGTTGCTGATTGACCCGCTGGCCTGGCTCTCATTGAACCTGGAAGGGTAGACCTATCTTTGGGGGCTGGGATTCTTCACACTCAGCTTCAGATAACCTCACAGGCCAGTGGCCTGTTGAGTAGGGTGGTCCTCTTTTAACCAGCAGTGGGATGCTTACTAGTATTCTGCTCTGGCAAGCTGTGCTGTAGTTAAACTTCAGAAGAAACCCTGCACATATTTAGGATCCCCAATCTTTGCCTAAGCTCTCTAGCCTTAGGTAAGTTGGAATTATCCCTGTGGGAGAAAGCGTGTACTCCATACTGGGCAAACATAAACCTTGCAGATCGGTATAGATTTCTCAGTAGCTGGAGACTTTTCAATATGGTGATGAGTTTCCCTGTGTGTCAGACATCTGATGATCAAAAACAGAAACATCTCAAGTATGTAAATAGCCATTGACGATTATACCCGGTGAAAAGATTGGTAACCCATTTGTGGAGAGCATAATACTTGTGTGCAATGATTCCACTAAAATGAAGAACATCATGTCTACCCACTAGGAGCACTCTTCATGAAAAACTAATCCAAGATTAATATTCCCCTCAAAGTCAACAGTCTAGCTGTATACTGAATCGTCAGAGAAAGTAAAAGTTTCCCATAAAAGCCATCATTTTCAGTTTGTAATGATGGTATTTTATAGAAATGGACAATCTGAGCTGAGCCTGGGCTGTCCTGCAGTTTTAGTATGATTTAGGAGCACTGACAGCCTCCAAAGTCTGGTTCAACTCATGCCTGTTATACACAGTCGCATTCCAAGCTGTGTTCATAGAATCATAGAATCATAGAAGATAGGAGCAGGAGTAGGCCATTCGGCCCCTCTAGCCTGCTCCGCCATTCAATGCAATCATGGCTGATCATCTAAATTCTGTACCCTGTCCCTGCTTTCTCCCCATATCCCTTGATCCCTTTAGCCTTAAGAAATATATCCAACTCCTTCTTGAATCTATTTAATGAATTGGCCTCAACTGCCTTCTGTGGCAGAGAATTCCACAGGTTCACCACTCTCTGGGTGAAGAAATTCCTCCTCATTTCTGTCCTAAATGGCTTACCCCTTGTCCTTTGACTGTGACCCCTGGTTCTGGACTCCCCGACCATCGGGAACATCCTTCCTGCATCTAGTTTGTCCTGTCCTGTCAGAATTTTATAAGTTTCAATGAGATCCCCTCTCATTCTTCTAAACTCCAGCGAGTATAAGCCCAATCGACCCAATCTCTCTTCATACGTCATTCCTGCCATCCCAGGTATCAGCCTTGTGAATCTTCGCTGAACTCCTTCCATGGCAAGAACATCCTTCCTCAGATAAGGCGACCAAAACTGCACACAGTACTCAAGGTGTGGTCTTACCAAAGCCCTGTACAACTGTAGCAAGACATCCTTGTTCCTGTACTCAAACCCTCTCGCTATGAAGGCCAACATACCATTTGCCTTCTTAACCGCCTGCTGCACCTGCATGCTTACCTTCAGTGACTGGTGCACAAGGACACCCAGGTCTCGTTGCACTTCCCCTTCTCCCAATCTATTGCCATTCAGATAATAATCTGCCTGACGTAATAAAGACTCACTATGCACTTGAACATAAAGCAAGGCTTTAATCAACTTGTAACAAAACATGGAGGTCTAGTTAGCAGTCACTAGCTTCCTGTTTCCAGATTGTCTCTCCCCAAGGTGGGCCCATGCCTGAGTATTTATACTCCCTGGACGGCGCCCCAGCTGGCCACCCAGTAGTACTTCCTGAGTTGTTACTTGCGATTTATGACACTGCCTTTCTGTTTTTGACACCAAAGTGGATAACCTCGCATTTATCCACATTATATTGCATCTGCCACGCTTCTGCCCAATCACCCAACCTGTCCAAATCATCCTGGAGTTTATCTGCATCCTCCTCACAGCACACACGCCCACCCAGTCATGTGTTGTCTGCAAACTTGGAGATATTACAGCTAGTTCCCTTGTCTAGATCATTAATATATATTGTGAATAGCTGGGGTCCAAGAACCGATCCCTGCGGTACCCCACTAGTCACTGCCTGCCACTCGGAAAAAGACCCGTTTATTCCAACTCTTTGCTTTCTGTCTGCCAACCAGTTCTCTATCCAAGTCAATACCTTGCCCCCAATCCCATGTGCCTTAACTTTACATGCTAATCTCTTATGCGGGACCTTATCAAAAGCCTTTTGGAAGTCCAAATACACCACATCTACTGGTTCTCCCTTATCTATTTTACCAGTTACATCCTCAAAAAATTCCAGTAGATTAGTCAAGCATGATTTACCTTTTGTAAATCCATGTTGACTTTGTCCGATCCTGTCACTGTTTTCCAAGTGCTCAGCTATTACATCTTTTATAATGGACTCTAGCATTTTCCCCACTACCGATGTCAGACTTGTAATTCCCCATTTTCTCTCTACCACCCTTTTTGAATAGTGGGGTAACATTAGCTACCCTCCAATCCATGGGTACTGTTCCAGATTCCATCGAATGTTGGAAGATGATCAGCAATGCATCTACTATTTCTAGGGCCACTTCCTTAAGTAGCCTAGGATGTAGATTATCAGGCCCTGGGGATTTATCAGCCTTCAATCCCTTCAATTTCCCTAACACCATTTCCCTACAAATACTGATTTCTTTCAGTTCCTCCCTTTCATCAGACCCTATGTTCCCCAACATCTCTGGGAGGTTATTTGTGTCCTCCTTTGTGAAGACAGAACCAAAATATGTATTTAATTGGTCTGACATTTCTTTGTTCCCCATTATAAGTTCCCCTGATTCTGACTGCAAGGGATCTATGCTTGATTTCACTAATCTTTTTCTCTTCACATATGTATAAAAGCTTTTACAGTCAGTTTTTATGTTCCTTGCAAGCTTACTCTCGTATTCTATTTTCCCCTTCTTAATTAATCCCTTTGTCCTCCTTTGTTGAATCTTAAACTGCTCCCAATCCTCAGGGTTACTGCTTTTTCTGGCCAATTTATATGCCCTCTCCTTGGATCTTATGCTATCCCTAATTTCCCTTGTTAGTCACGGTTGAGTCACCCTTTTTGTTTTATTCTTATGCCAAACTGGGATGAACAAATTCTGTAGTTCGTCCATGCGGTCTTTGAATGTTTGCCATTGCCTATCCACCGTCAACCCTTTGAGTGACATTCCCCAATCAATCCTACCCAACTCGCACCTCATACCATCGTAGTTTCCTTTATTTAAATTCAGGACCCTAGTCTCTGAGTCAACTACTTCACTCTCCATCCTAATGAAGAATTCTATCATGTTATGATCGCTCCGACCCAAGGGGCCTCGCACAACAAGATTGCTAATTAATCCTTTCTCATTGCATAATACCCAGTCTAAGATGGCCTGATCTCTGGTTGGTTCCTCGACATATTGGCACAGGAAACCATCCCATAAACACTCCAGGAAGTCCTCCTCCATAGTATTGTTACTAATTTGGTTAGCCCAATCTATATGTAGATTAAAGTCACCCATGATGACTGCTGTGCCCTTATTGCACGCTTCTCTAATTTCCCTTTTAATGCCATCCCCAACCTCCGCATTACTGTTTGGGGGTCTGTATACCACTCCCACTAACGTTTTCTGCCCCTTGTTGTTTCTCAGTTCAACCCATACAGATTCCACATCATCAGAGCTAATATCCTTCCTTTCAATTGTGTTAATCCCCTCTTTAACCAGCAATGCTACCCCACCTCCCTTTCCTTTTTGCCTATCTTTCCTGAATATTGAGTACCCCTGGATGTTGAGTTCCCAGCCTTGGCCACCCTGGAGCCATGTTTCTGTAATCTCAATCAAATCATATTCGTTTACCGCTATTTGCGCAGCTAATTCATCCACCTTGTTCCGAATGCTCCTTGCATTAAGACACAAAGCCTTCAGGCTTGTTTTTTTAACGCTCTTAGACCTATTAGAATTCGTATTTACTGTGGCCATGTTTGATTTAAACCGTTGTTTTCTCTGACTGCCACTTTTGTTTTTCTCCTTCCTATCTTTTGCTTTTACCCTTGATTCCCTTTCCTCTGTCTCCCTGCTCAGGTTCCCAACCCCCTGCCATTTTAGTTTAAACCCTCCCCCAGAGCACTAGCAAACACTCTCCCTAGGACATCGGTCCCGGCCCTGCCCAGGTGTAGACCGTCTGGTTTGTACTGGTCCCACCTCCCCCCAGAACCGGTTCCAATGCCCCAGGAATTTGAATCCCTCCCCCTCGCACCATTCCTCTAGCCACGTATTCATTTGAAATATCTTTCTATTTCTACTCTGACTAGCACGTGGCACTGGTAGCAATCCTGAGATTACTACCTTTGAGGTCCTATTTTTTAATTTACCTCCTAACTCCCTATATTCTGCTTTTAGGACCTCATCCCATTTTTTACCTATATCGTTGGTACCTACATGCACCATGACAACTGGCTGTTCACCCTCCCCTTCCAAAATGCTCTGTAGCCGCTCTGAGACATCCTTGACCCTTGCACCAGGGAGGCAACATACCATCCCGGAGTCTTGTTTGCGGCCGCAGAAACGCCTATCTATTTCCCTTACAATAGAATCCCCTATCACTATAGCTTTCCCACTCTTTTTCCTCCCATCCTGTGCAGCAGAACCACCTACGGTGCTAGGAAGTTAGCTGCTGCTGTCTTCCCCTGATAAGCCATCTCCCTCAACAATATCCAAAGCGGTATATCTGTTTGAGAGGGGGATGGCCACAGGGGACCCCTGCACTACCTGCCTGCACCTATTACTGTGCCTGGTGGTCACCCATTCCCTTCCTGCCTGTACATCCTTTACCTGCGGTGTGACCAACTCCCTAAACGTGCTATCCACGATGTCCACAGCATCGCGAATGCTCCAGTATGCATCCATCCGCAGCTCCAGCGCCGCAATGCGGTCTGCCAGTAGCTGCAGCTGGATACACCTCCCGCAAACATGGTTGTTAGGGACACAGGAAGTTGGTGCTTATGGTTGTCACATTCCTCAAATATAACACTGAATATTATCGTGAGCTAAGGTACTGGACCCAGTATTCATGTGTTCAAATCTCACCGTGGCAAGTTGAAATTGAATTGAATAAATCTGGCATTTTGTGGGCTGGAACCAGCAGAAAATCACCATGAAAGCTGCTGGCTTCGAGAAAGGGAACCTGCCACTCGACCCAGTCTGGCCTACAGGTGATTCTAGTCCCATACTACATGGTTGACTCAATGGCCTCTGAAATGGCCTCGCAAGCCACCCAATTGTAAAAACAATTGCTGCTTAAGAAGGCCCAACACCAACCTCTCAGGGCAACTAAGGACAGGCAGTAAAGTGGTCATGCCAGTCTTGCCCGCGTCCCAAGAACAAATTAAAAAAAAAGATGGAAATAGCAAAATCAGTGTGGGGTCCTAAAATGAAGCAGGGTGTCTACCAGTGTCCTGCTGTAATTTTAGCAGGAGACTGGAGGAATCCCCAGGGAAATGACAAACATCCAGGAATTTCAAGGCCTGGGTCTTTTTTGCACTGTGATGCCGGAATTGAAGGTATTAAATATGGACGTTTTAAAAATACAACAGCATCTGTGCCAACCTATAGCATAGCTGATCTATGGGAAACCACCTCTCATGATGGCATCTTCCATTATTCTGTTGTGTTGGTTGTTTTTTGCAGTGAATCATCACTTCTGCTGCTTTAGCGGTTTCCTACATTACAACAGTGACTACAAAAGTACTTCATTGGCTGTAAACCACGTCCCACAGTCATGAAAGGAGCTGTATAAATGAAAGTCTTTCTTTTTCTTTCTTTCCTGAATCAAGAAGTTCATAGCTGAATGATCGAGAGTCCATGTCCCATCAAACCCCTGGCAACTCTTCTTGAGCAAAGTGCAGATCACCATAGCAACAGCTTTCACCTTTCTCCATTTGTAGCCTTGATTAGATTGTTGTTTCGGGGCCTGACAACAAAAGATCATGTTATGACTGGTTTCCTGTTGTCATCCCAAAGAGCAGCCTTGTTGCAGGTTCATGCCAATGCTATTTTGTTTATATAATACCCGCACTTAATAGCAAATCATAGACTCTTCACTTTGAATTCATCCAGCAACCCCGCAGGACATGGTTAAAATCAGAAAAAGCACTAAAAAGGGTAGATTCTGTTCAAGGCTGCTACAGTTGTAACTCCTCCAGTCCCTTGAGAAGCCTTGTAGAACACTCCCAGATGTCTACTCTGTTCCATGAAAATAATTAAAGAGCATAAGTTCACAAATTCTCTAAACGTTAAGCTACAACACTTTCTAAAATGTTTGACAGTTTTTAGATTGTATTTATTTATAAGAAATAATGGTTTTGAAATGTTTAGAAATTGTATCCTATTTGATGCAATTAAGCCATTGCTAAATCACATGACTACATTTTACCATTAATATGACACATTAGAGCAATTAATTCGTTTATATATTTCATTCAAACTATAATTGAATTTTTGTGATGTATTGAGCATATAAAAGCTGCATAGCATGCCAGCTGAAATATTCCAATTAAATTATTTTGGTTATATAATAACATAACATTTCTTTCCATCCTCCTGTCAATCTTTCCTCTTTTCTTTCTTTCTCTCTTTCTCTCTTCCTTTCTTTCTCTCTCTCTTTCTCTCTTCCTTTCTTTCTTTCTCTCTTCTTTCTTTCCTCCTGTCATTCTCTCTTTCTCTCTTTCTTTCGTTCTCTCTTTCTTTATTTCTTTCCTCCTGTCATGCTTTCACATAAGTTCTAGTTCTGATATTGTCCTTCCTTCATATAACTAACATCAATTCTGAATGTGACTGCAGGGGAGCCTGCACAATTCTGCAAGAGGTTCTCAGGAGAAGCCATAGCAAGCTTCTGCCTCCCATTATTTTAGAGAGGGGCAGGATTCGTCATTACTTCCTACCAGTTTTGTTTTTACTCAAATAAAAACAGAAAATGCTGGAAACATTCAGTAGGTGCGGAGAGAGAAACAAAGTTCTAATGGAAGGTCATCGACCTGAAACGTTAACTCGGTTTCTCTCTCCACGGATGCTGCCTGACCTGCTGAGTGTTTCCAGCATTTTCTGTTTTTATTTCAGATTTCCAGCATCTGCAGTATTTTGCTTTTGCTTTTACTCACTTCTATTTTGCCATTAAAATTAATGACCAGAGGAAAATATCCCCTGAGTGAGTCACCGAGCGCTTCTACCGAATTACAACTACTGTACACAGTGAAAGGGTTAAAGAACGTGGCAGTCTCCTCACACAGTGTGCAGCATGGATAGAATGTTAATTGCCTGAGTTCCAGAGACTGACACGTGCTTTCTAACTGAAGACCATTTTTTTCCAGTCCTCTGTGAATTAAGGGTGGTAATTTAAATTTTTATCAAAGTGCGTTAAAATGTCAGGTGCTGCTGTCAGCAGTGATTCTCTGTGAAGCTATGGAGGACTGTAAGTACAAAATATTGTCCCTTCTACACACAATTCATGCAACACAAGTCACTGATACTGGTGAATTAATTTGTTCTGATTTGAATCTGCTCACACACCACACATTTCCAAGGCTCTGTAGTAGGCTGCTCAGACGAGAAGCAGTGTGATTGTGACTGATCTTGTTCCCATTACATGATGCAGTGTCCCCTTCAACATTCACGTTGGGTGATTTGGAAATGTCCAGAAATGACAGCTTATGACATAAGGTTTTGACTTCTTAAGGATGATCATTAAGACTTGATCCTACAGATAGATTATCAGTATAAGGATGAAATGCAGCATCAATTTGTTGTGGCATACTGCAACAGTCACTCTATGTTATTAACATGATTAAAACTAATTGTAATACAGTTAAAATATTTATTTTTAAAATGCATTATTTATGTCAATGCTTTCTTGAATATAACATCTTCCAAAATAGATTCTGTAATTTTGTGTCTCTTAGTTAGAAATTATAGTGTGAGCAATATTAAGTGCAGATCTTTTTATAGTTTTATTATTATTAATGGATTTTTTAACATCTATTTTTTGTCCCAATCGATACTCAACGTGTTGAATAAACGACTTCTTAAAAAGTTAAAAGAACCATAATTGTGGGTTTTGTAATCAGAGGTTTCCTTGCGCTGTCGAGACTGACTGCAAAATGTCTCCACGACAGCACACGCTGCATAGATCTCAAATGTCTGCAGCTAGTTCAGTATTTCAAAGTATTCTGGGCGGTTTTCACAGTAACACTAAATCAGGCTATGGGCTGAGTGTATACTAACAAAGGGATAAAACATAGAAACATAGAAAAATAGGAGCAGGAGTAGGCCATTCGGCCCTTCGAGCCTGCTCCGCCATTCAATATGATCATGGCTGATCCTCTATCTCAATACCATGTTCCCGCTCTCTCCCCATACCCCCTGATGCCTTTTGTGTCTAGAAATCTATCTATCTCCTTCTTAAATATATTCAGTGACTTGGCCTCCACAGCCTTCTGTGGTAGAGAATTCCACAGGTTCACCACCCTCTGGGTGAAGAAATTTCTCCTTATCTCAGTCCTAAATGTCCTACCCCATATCCTGAGACTGTGACCCCTCATTCTAGACCCCCCAGCCAGGGGAAACATCCTCCTTGCATCCAGTCTGTCTAGCCCTGTCAGAATTTTATACGTTTCAATGAGATCCCCTCTCATTCTTCTAAACTCTACAGGCCTAGTCGACCCAATCTCTCCTCATACGACAGTCCTGCCATCCCAGGAATCAGTCTAGTGAACCTTTGCTGCATTCCCTCTATGGCAACTATATCCTTTCTTAGATAAGGAGACCAAAAGTGCACACAGTGCTCCAGGTGTGGTCTCACCAAGGCCCTGTATAACTGTAGTAAGACATCCTTGCTCCTGTACTCAAATCATCTTGCAATGAAGGTCAACATACCATTTGCCTTCCTAACTGCTTGCTGCACCTGCCAGTTTGCTTTCAGTGACTGGTGTACAAGGACACCCAGGTCCCTCTGTACATCAACATTTCCCAATCTATCACCATTTAAATAATACTCTGCCTTTCTGTTTTTCCTACCAAAGTGGATAACTTCACATTTATCCACGTTATACTGCATCTGCCATGTATTTGCCCACTCATTCAACTTGTCTAAATCTCCTTGAAGCCTCTTTGCATCCTCCTCCCAACTCACAATCCCACCTAGTTTCGTGTCATCAGCAAACTTGGAAATATTACATTTGGTTCCCTCATCCAAATCATTGATATATATTATGAATAGCTGGGGCCCAAGCACTGATCCCTGCGGTACCCCACTAGTCACCGCCTGCCACCCCAATAAAGACCCATTTATTCCTACTCTCTGTTTCCTGTCTGTTAACCAATTTTCAATCCATGCCAGTATATTACCCCCAATCCTATGTGCTTTAATTTTGCACACTAACCTCTTATGTGGGACTTTATCAAAGGCCTTCTGAAAAGCCAAATACACCACATCCACTGGTTCTCCCTTGTCTATTCTACTAGTTACATCCTCAAAAAACTCCAGTAGGCTTGTCAAACACGATTTCCCTTTCATAAATCCATGTTGACTTTGTCTAATCTCGTTGATATTTTCTAAGTGTCCTGTTATCACATCCTTTATAATAGACTCGGGTTACTGCAAAGGCCTCCACTAACTACAAATCCAGAAGACAACATTAAACTGTACAACAAGACAAATAGACAGCACATTGTACAACACAATTCAGCAAATAGATATCACAAATACAACATGCCTTTCATTTGGAAAGACATGGGTTAATCAAGGAGATCCAGCATGGATTTATTAAAGGTAAATCATGTCTGACTAACTTGATTGAATTCTTTGATGAGGTAACAGAGAAGGTTGATCAAGGTAGTGCAGTAGATGTTGTATATATGGACTTTCAGAAGGCATTCGACAAAGTGCCACACAGGAGGCTTGTTAAGAAGATGGAAGCCCATGGAATTAAGGGGAAAGTGGCGGTATGGATATGGAATTGGCTCAGTGTCAGGAAGTAGAGGATGGAGTTGGATGGATGTTTTTCAGACTGGGAGGTGGTTTGCAGTGGTGTTCCCCAAAGGTCAGTTTTGGGTCCATTACTCTTTGCAATTTTTATAAACGACCTAGACTCAGGTGTAGGGATCAGCATTAAGTTTGTAGATGATACGAAACTTGGCAACGTAGTAGATAGTGATGAGGATAGTTGTAGACTTCAGAATGACACAGACAGGATGGTTCAATGGGCAGAAGCATGGCAGATGGAGTTCAATGCGGAGAAGTGTGAAGTGATGCACTTTGGGAGGACTAATATGGAAAGACAGTTTACTATAAATGGCACGATTTTTGAAAAGTGTAGATGAGCAGAGAGACCTTGGTGTTCATATACACAAATCCTTAAAGGTGGCAGGGCAAGTTGATAAGGTGGTTAAAATTATATGGGTTACTTGGATTTATAAACAGAGGAATAGAATATAACAGCAAAGAGATCATGCTAGAACTTTATAAATCACTGGTTGGTCCTCAGCTGGAGTATTGTGGACAATTCTGGGCCCCACACTTCAGGAAAGATGTAAAGGCCTTAGAAAGGATACAGAGCAGGTTTACCAGGAGGTTACCAGGGATGAGGGACTTCAGATCTGAGGATATGTTGGAAAAGTTAGGACAGTTCTCCTTGCTACGTTAAAGGCGCTATATAAATGCAAGTTGCTGTTGTTCATTTTTACAAAGAAAATTTACTATATATGCTGGTTTCGGTTTTCAACATTTAATTATTTTTCTGATTTCTTTTCCTTTGAATGTATAGAAGCATATATATTTATAATATGGCCTGTCACTTCTATTTCAACAACACATCCTTATTCTCACTTTTCCTGGCTGGGTAGCCTCTTTTTAACTTTGTCACTGGTTTCAATAAATTCAGACTTCAATCCATTTATGAGACAGTGTAAGGCTGCAGCTATTTCTGGGCAGGTACCAGGTTTAGTCTGTCTGGTGAGACATGAATTTCCTTCACATAATGCTGGGTCAGAAGTCTGACTTAGCTTGACCAATCTCCAGGCTACACTTGCAGTTGAAGTGCTGTCCTTTCTAGTTCTGGAGTATCCAGTAGTACATTTACCCTGTGCTGTTGGGGAGCAGATCTGTTAAATTTGCATCCCTGCAGCTCCATTTATAATTATAACAACTTATTAGGACTTGTTTGTGTTTACACCCCTGGAAATAATTCCTACAATTCCACAGTTTCTTTGGCACAAAAGCCTAGTGATAACACTTTTTAAAAATTCGTTCCTGGGATGTGAGCGTCACTGGCAAGGTCAGCATTTATTGCCCATCCCTAATTGCCTTGAGAAGGTGGTGGTGAGCCGTCTTCTTCGACCGCTGCAGTCCGCGTGGTGAAGGTACTCCCACAGAGCTGTTAGGGAGGGAGTTCCAGAATTTTGACCCAGCGACTATGAAGGAATGGTGATATATTTCCAAATCAGGATGGTGTGTGACTTTGAGGGGAACTTGGAGGTGGTGGTGTTCCCTGGCGCCTGCTGCCCTTGTTCTTCTAGGTGGTAGAGGTCGTGGGTTTGGGAGGTGCTGTCGCAGAAGCCTTGGTGAGTTGCTGTAGTGCATCTCGTAGATGATACACACTGCAGCCATGGTGCGCTGGTGGTGGAGGGAGTGAATGTTTAAGGTAGTGGATGGGGTGCCAATCAAGCGGGCTGCTTTGTCCTGGATGGTGTCGAGCTTCTTGAGTGTTGTTGGAGCTGCACTCATCCAGGCAAGTGGAGAGTATTCCATCACACTCTTGACATGTGCCTTGTAGATGGTGGAAAGGCTTTGAGGAGGCAGGAGGTGAGACACTCGCTGGAGAAAACCCAGCCTCTGACCTGCTCTTGTAGCCAAAGTATTTATGTGGCTGTTCCAGAATAATAGTACCCCTGAGGATTGGGAGAGTTTCAGAAACCAGCAAAGGTTGACGAAAAAATTGATAAAAAGGGAAAAAATAGAATATGAGAGAAAACTAGCAAGAAATATAAAAGTAAGAGTTTCTACAAGTATGTAAAAAGGAAAAGAGTAGCAAAAGTAAACGTTGGTCCCTTAGAGGCTGAGACAGGAGAAATTATCATGGGGAATAAGGAAATGGCAGAAATGTTAAACAAATATTTTGTACCTGTCTTTACAGTGGAAGACACAAAAAGCATACCAAAAATGGTGGGGAACCAAGGGTCTAATGAGGCTGAGGAACTTAACGTAATTAATATAAGTAGAGAAAAAGTACTAGAGAAACTAATGGGACTAAAAGCCAACAAATCCCCTGGACCTGATGGCCTACATCCTAGGGTTCTAAAAGAGGTGGCTGAAGAGATAGTGGATGAATTGGTTTTGATCTTCCAAAATTCCCTAGATTCTGGAATGGTCCCAGCGGATTGGAAGGTCGCAAATGTAACAACACTATTCAAGAAAGGAGGAGAGAAAAAAACAGGGAACTACAGGCCAGTTAGCCTGACATCAGTCATCGGGAAAATGCTGGAATCCATTGTTAAGGAAGTGGTATCAAGTCACTTAGAAAATCATAACATGATTAGGCAGAGTCAGCATGGTTTTATGAAAGGGAAATCGTGTTTGACAAATTTATTAGAGTTTTTTGAGGATGTAACTAGCAGGGTAGATAAAGGGGAACCAGTGGATGTAGTATATTTGGATTTCCAAAAGGCATTTGATAAGGTGCCACATAAAAGGTTATTACACAATATTAGGGCTCATGGGGTTGGGGGTAATATAGTAGCATGGATAGAGGATTGGTTAACAGAGAGAAAACAGAGAGTAGGGATAAACGGATCTTTTTCAGGTTAGCAGGCTGTAACTAGTGGGGTGCTGCAAGGATCAGTGCTGGGGCCTCAGCTATTTACAATCTATATTAATGACCTAGATGAAGGGACCGAGTGTAATGTATCCAAGTTTGCTCATGATACAAAGCTAGGTGGGACAGTAAGCTGTGAGGAGAACACAAAGAGTCTGCAAAGGGATATAGATAGACTAAGTGAGTGGGCAGTAAGGTGGCAGATGGAGTATAATGTAGGGAAATGTGAGGTTATTCACTTTGGTAGGAAGAATAGAAAAACAGAATATTTTTTAAATGGTGAGAAACATTCAAATGTTGGTGTTCAGAGCGATTTGGGTGTCCTTGTGCAAGAAACACAGAAAGCTAGCATGCAGGTACAGCAAGCAATAAGGAAGTAAAATGGCATGTTGGCCTTTATTGCAAGGGGGTTGGAGTACAAGAGTAAGGAAGTCTTGCTACAATTGTACAGGGCCTTGGTGAGACCACGTCTAGAGTACTGTGCACAGTTTTGGTCTCCTTATCTAAGGAAGGATATACTTGCCTTGGAGGCGGTGCAACAAAGGTTCACTAGATTGATTCCTGGGATGAGAGGGCTGTCCTATGATGAGAGATTGTGTAGAATGGGCCTATACTCTCTGGAGTTTAGAAGAATGAGAGGTGATCTCATTGAAACATACAAGATTCTGAAGAGGATTGACAGGGTAGATGCTG